>BTHU01000008.1:104094309-104694309 GCA_036184795.1 Tokudaia tokunoshimensis
GCCCTTCTTTGATCTGCGATCTGTTGAACTATAACAGTGGCTGTTGGCATCAGGAACTGACTAGTTACCTCCAAATCCAGCAATGATGTCATCCCTAGGTGACAAGGGGTTGTCTTGGCAACCGCCATACATTCCCAGCATTCACTTCACCTGCCTTTAGGCCGACCCACCTGTGCAAGGTGGTGCATGTGATTACATCATAGCCCAAATAAAAGGCAGAGTTCCTCCCCCCTCGTCCCTTTTTTTGTTTTCCTTCTTTTTCGTTGTCACCCTTCATCCTCTTCTCTTACCCACTCCCCCCAAATAAACCTCTCCTGTGGTGCTGTGCTGGCCTGGTGTGATCTACAACAGTAGAGGAGTTGAGTGTCTATGGAGGGCTTACTGTGTTCCTGGCACTGTCCAGACCCCTTGATGTGACAGTAGTATCTAATCCCTTTGACTGGCCAGTGTGGCATTGCTATTATACTATAGCTAAGGATATTCAGGTTTGGAGGGATCAGCAATGTGTCTGCAGACACAAGGTCTGGTAGGGGAGGAAGCAGGCTGGAAACCACATGATCCAATGTGGTGACAGCTGCCTTGGTTAGGGCAGAGTGAGGAGGACATCATTCATCTTGTCACCAAAGCAAATTCCCTTCTACACACCCTCACAAAATCTCTCTGGGAGTCCAAGGGTGAATGGCACATAGTCTCTGTCCTCAGGGAGTTTGGAGTCAAGCAGAGACCATGATGTAAGTGCACTACCGTGACCAGGGTCACAGTACCACTCATTGCTTGATGAAGTTCCTTGGATCCTTGGCTGATGTACTTGCCTTCTAGGGATTAGATCTTACAAATTTTTTCCTACAGTTGTTAGTAATGAGCTTCAGTGGGAGTGAGTTGGGAGGTTACCAGTATGCGGCGTACGGCCTGGCCTAACCCATCTTAGGGGCCTGCTAAAGTTGAGTGGTCATTTCGCTGAAGGGAGAGACCTCTGTGCCATCGCTGGGTGGAAGCTCTTGTGAGTTGGGTAAGATGAGGATTGTCACTCAGAGGAGTCTCTGGAGAGCACAGGGGGCATGGCTTATTCAGGTCTTGTTCCGTGTCCCACATGGCATCATGGGAGCTTTTCCTTCCTAGCTTTTGATATTGTGAGTAGATGTGTCTGAGCACAGCGCAGTGGAGGGAGGCTCTTCCAGTGTGGAGTGGCATCCACAGCTTGTGGGGAAACTGCAGCTCTGAGGAAGGTTCCGGGCAGGCTTGGGGAGGGTTCAGGGTAGCCTTCTCTCTCTCAGGGGAACTGGGAGACAAGGGGAGTTCTTGATGTTAAAAGCCTCTTTGGAAGAAGTCCATCACATGCTCCTTGAGTATGACCCGTCTGGTAGGGGCCAAGGACAGAGGACAGCAGAGGCAGTAGGGCTTGCTTCCAGGACGGTCCAGCTCACCAGCCTGCCCTCTGAAGGAGTTGAATGGAACTTGGAAGCCCTGACTGGAAGGCAGGGAATACAGGGTTAAAGGTCACATTCATTCGAAGACTATTTTAATGAGCCCTTGAGAAGCCCACCTCTAGAACTATGATAAAGCTACCTTCTCTCTCTCTGTGTAAGGCGTACCCTGAGAAGTATGTATTTCTCAGGCTCCCTTACAAGGTGCAGACTGGAGAATCTCAAGTGGCCAGCAGCCCATCTGGCCATATACCTTTCTATCTAGATTTAAAACAAAATAAAACCAAAAAGAGTTGTTTGTTTGTTTTAAAATCCATTTTACTTAGGACCAGCAAGATGGTTAAAGGTGCTTGCTGCCAAGTCTGAGAGCCTAAGTCTAACACCTGGGACCCACATGGTTGGAGAAAAGCAATTTGTCACTTCCTTATGTGGTACACGTGTGGGTAGATGCACATGTACCCACAAGTACACACACAGGCAAGCACGCACAAATCAATAAATGTAAAAAAAAGAAAGAATCTTGCTTAGAAGCCTAAGTGAACAGTGACTTATTAACATAATTTTATTCAAGATCTGTCAGAGAACAATAGGTGATAGGATGTAGGCAGTCTCAGACCAGCCGAGACCTGCAGTGTCTTCCCATGTATTGAGTCTCTGCACCTCAGCGCCATCAACATGGATGCCAGGTGACCTGAAGTCACAGGCTGTCCCGGGCCTTGAACGACATTTACAGGAACGCTGATCTCTGTGCCAGGTACCAGGAGTGGCAGGCGCTTTGTTTCAATCAAAACTGTTTCCAGACATTTCACATGTCCACTTGGGTAACAAGATTGCCTCAGCCAAGAACCACTGCTGTCTATTTTGAATGACTGTGTGTGTGTGTGTGTGTGTGTGTGTGTCTATATCTGTATCTGTATCTCTATCTATCTATCTATCTATCTATCTATCTATCTATCTATCTATCTATCTATCGTTTTTTGTTTTTTTGAGACAGAGTTTCTCTGTATAGCCCTGGTTGTCCTGGAACTCACTCTGTAGAACAGGCTGGCCTTGAACTCAGAAATCCGCCTGCTTCTGCCTCCCACGTGCTGGGATTAAAGGTGTGTGCCACCACTGCCCAGCTTGAATGAAAAAATATTAATAGGAAGGTCTCTCTCTCTCTCTCTTCCCTCCCTCCTTTTCTCTCTCCCTGTGTGTGTGTGTGTGTGTGTGTGTGTGTGTGTGTGTTCACTGTTCCCAACACTCTTGGAATTCCCATTAATTACATAGATGTTTTATTCTAAGTTGGACATACAACCCCACAGTACAAGTTATTAAGTTCGTAGTTTTCAATATACTAAAATTTGTATGTAACATATTTGAGTGGGTGTGTTGTTTTTATTATAATTTTTGAGGAGTAGGAAAATCTTCATGTAAGAAACATTCAAACCAAATGTTGGCATGTCCCCTGAAGCCCTTTGAGGGTCAGCTTGGAGCCAACAGTGCTGGCTTGAATCTGAACATTGTCACAGGTTAGAATGGAAGGGCGGCCTAGTCATTGCTCCTGGGACCCCTTGGCTCTGTCAAACAGGCCCGAGGAGGAGGAAATTGTATGTACAGGCCTGGGAACCTCTCAGAGGGTTTGGAATTGAAGCAAGGAACTAAAGATTGATTTAGGGTGTGAGCCCAAGGGAAAAACAAGCCCCTGGCCTGGAGCAGCCCTAAGAAGGAGCCCATGATCCTGGTGACGCAGGGCCAGGAGGTTAAGCCCAGAATAATCATAATGAAAACAATCTGTTTTGCACCATTGATGTTTCCAGAAATTCCTGGGAGCAAGTCCAAGGTGGAGAACCCCAACCGGAAGTGCTGCTGGTTGGAACTGAGAGGGTAGTGGTGGGACCAAGGGCCAGAAGAGAGCATCTTCCTGTGCTTCCAAGAACAAGGGCAGGGTGGGAGGGGAGGTGGCGGTGGGGAGGGGGGCAGGGAAGCAGCAGCCAGCCGAGGGGGAGGGGGTCTGTGAGCGGCAGAAACAACAGCTGGATTTAATGTTCTTGGAAACAGTCCTTTGCTGGAATCAATTTGTTCTTCCTCTTCTGAAATTTCAGGGCTGGATCCTCAGGAAATCAGCCTACAATGAGGTGGGACAGCTGACCACAGGCCACCTACCACCACATCCACGGGAATATAATAGACAGTAAAATAAGGCAAAGGTCCGACAGGGCAGTGAGCTGTCTGCTTGTATCTCCACAGCTTCCAGGGTAGTTCTCAGCAGGAGCCTGGCCTGGGGCTAATGAGGCAGAGAGAGGCCCTGCTCGTTCTTAATGGGAGACACCTTCCTCTCCTCCACACTAGGGCCACTTAGGGGAAATCCCATTCGTGTCCTATGGTTGCACCATTACCGTGTGTCAGAACTCTTTGTAAAAATTATTTTCATTTTATATGCGTTGGTGTTTCGCCTGCATGTATGTCTGTGTGAAGGTGTCAGATCTTGGAGTTACTATGTGGATGCTGGGATTTGAACCTGGGTCCTCTGGAAGAGCATTCAGTGCTCTTAACCATTGAGCCATCTCTCCAGCCCCAGTATGTCAGAATTTTGTGCTAAAGAAGACCTTGGAAAGAATATGTCTGAGGGGGTCACTGAGATTTTAGCAAGATGGCATTTCAAGCCCAGATTTCCTGCCCACCGGCTTTGTGCTCCTCTAAACCTGCCAAATTCTTCCCAGTGGAAGAGACTCAGGGCTTCTCAGCTTGATCACCCTGGGTCTCCTGTGGAGCGGTGGATGTGGATCCGTATACACTGGGACTGTGTGGGCTCCAGTGGGAGTGAGTCTCCACACACTGGGGGACTCTCATCTGCTTGTACATATGTAGTGTTAGCCACTGGAACTAGGGTAAGGCTTAGGGTGGGAGTGGACACTGGGGCGAGTCTTGGGACTCAGGTAGTTTTTGGTAGCCCTGGAGTAGGGACTTTGGCTGAGGCTGATACTAGATTGAAGGTAGGCCGGTCAGATAAGTCATCCCAGAAGGGATGGCTCAGGAAGGACATTTAGAATGTAACTGGAAGAGGGACTTAGGAGGACACCCAAGGCAAAAGGAGTGAGCCCAGGGAGCTGCAAACCAAGAGCACAGTTGGGAAATGCCCACTAGTCCCTGCTGTCTGCAGGACTGGGTCTACATGAGGTGCAACAGTCATCTGGCCACCATCTGTTGAGTACCCATTGTATGTGTAGTGCCGGGCTAGGTTCTAGGGGCCAAGCCGGAGGAGACAATTAAGAGTCCAGCATGAGTTCCCAATTCCTGTTTCCCCACACACAGAGACCCTGTTCTATGGGTTCTAGAAGAAAGAGACATGGTCTACACCCTAAAGGATTCTCTGAGCATAGGCAAGACTCCATGGGTCCATTTCAAGATGGAGTGCAGAGGGACGTGGGAGCTGCCAAGGCAGGTTGTTGGAAATTGTACTTAATTCCTCTCCTGATCTTAACCCGCACACACCAGCGTCCCAGGGCTGCAGAGCCAGGTCTGTGTATCATTCTATGTGGAATAAGTATGGCATATATGTGTATGTTTTCCTTGCCTCCAAGGAAGATTCTCAAAGGTCTGCATCCCAAACAGAAGCCTGAACTTTGGTGTGCTCTGAGGGCTTAGTGTTCATATCTCCTTGGGTGAACAAGACCTAGCTCGCTACTGCTCCACACTGTTGGTATCTCCAGGTCTCAGGCAAAGAGAAATCCAGCTTATCAACTCCCTTGATTCATATCTAATGGCTGATCCCTTGGGCAGACCTTGGTATCTCCCAAGGATAATGGGGGATAGTTTGAAAATACCTTCCTTTTCCTGCCACCACAAAGTCCTCCCCAGGACTTGATAGACCAGGTTGCACCTTATGGATGAGGCCATGGAGGCTGGGGTGGTAGAGTAGTTATCTCATGCATTGCCATTTCTCTCTGCCTTTGATAACTTCCCCCAAATACAGATCATATGTGATTGACTGACTGGTTCAATGTCCAAAACCAACCGTGGGGTTTTCTGAAATGTGCTTTGGAGTGACCAGCGGCTTCAAGGACTCCCGGCAGGGCCCTGCCCAGGAAGCAGTGAGCTAGCTCTTCCCTAGCTATGTGCTTGTGGTTGACCCTGGCCTCAGGGTCCCTTCCCCCCTCCTTAGGAAGGATGCTGAGGAGGGTGGAGTAGGCTCCGGAGAGAGCCAAAACCCTTCTGGGAACCATCTTAAGGGAAATGGATGCTCCTGCATGGCTCTGCCCTCCTCTGGATCTTACCCGCCCTCAGCTTCAGCAGCATTTGGTGCTGGAAAGAATGGACCTTGGTTCCTGAACCATGCAGAATGAAGAGGTCAGTACATTCCAGGACTTGGCCTTTCCTCTTTGGTCAAATTCTCTAGCAGATGGAAGATCTAGGCCTTGTCCTATCCCTAGATTAAACAGGGAGTTGGCAGGTCTCTCTTTGATGGACAGAGGTGTTGAAGCTGTGTGGTGGGAACTGAGGCTAGACCCCCATATCGAATGCTGTAGGACTCAGGACCACTGCCTGTTCCCGGGACCCGGCCACATGGGACAAGCTCTTGTTGTAAGACTTTCAAATTCTGGTTCTGTGGCTCTTCAGACATCTCTAGGTGTTTTGACCTTCCATCAGGGCACAAGGGTCTTCTGAATTCCTTACACCTCTGTCCTTGCCTTCTCCTCGGCCAAGGTCACCTTCTCTCCCATCTTTCCCTAGATGACTCCTACGCATTCCTTAGCCAAGCCCTACCCAACATCACCATGATCCTATGTATGCCTGGGAGGGTTGGTCATTGGGTCCCACACTCTGGGTTTCTGCTCTTCTCCTCTTTGTGGATGGAGCTTCCAACTCCAGGCTAGTCCCAGTCAGTTCCCTTTCCTAGACAAACATGGAGTGAAGGTGATAACTCCCACTCTAGGCCCGGGCACCCAGCCCAGACTGGCTCCACCCTTTTCTGAGAGGATGGATTCTCTGTCCCTCCAGTTGCTCAGGCCAAAATCCTAGAGTCATCCTAACCCTCCCCTTTCTCTCATAACCCACACCCAGATCCATTAACCAGTCCTGTCAACTCAGCCTTAAAATATGGGCAGAGGCTAATTCATGGGAACAGGAAGCAGATCTGTGGTACCTGGAGTGTGGGGTGAGGGATGGTGACAGAAAGGCTTGAGGGAACGTTGGTAATATGGGAAATCTGAATACCCCAGTTATGGAGATGGCCTCATGGCTGTATATAAACACCCAAACCCATTAATGTATACATTATGCTCAGCTCAATGGCTGCCACTAAGTTGTTCGTTTCAAATCAGAGGTTCTTCATGACCCCTGTGATACTCTAGACAGGTCCCCTTCTTTCTCTGAGCTTGCTGTACTGGCTGGTTTTGTGTGTCAGTTTAACAAGAGCTAGAGTCATCAGGAGCAAAAGGAGCCTCAGTTGAGGAAATGTCTCCATGAGATCCAGCTGTAAGGCATTTTCTCAATTAATGATCAATGGGGAAGGGCCCAGCCCGTTGTGGACTGGTGGTCCTGGATTCTATCAGAAAGCAGGTTGAACAAGCCATTGGGAACCAAGCCATTAAGCAACACCCTTCTGTGGCCTCTGCATCAGCTTCTGCCTCCAGGTTCCTGCCCCATTTGAGTTCCTGCCCTGACTTCCTTTGATGATGAACAGCAAAGTGGAAGTATAAGGTGAATAAACCCTTTCATCCCCAACTTGGTTATTGGTCGTATTGTTTCGGTGTAGCAATAGAAGCCCTACCTAAGACACTTGCCCACATATAAAGTGGGATCCCTATAGAGTCTTCCAGCCAGGCCAGCTGCATTAACCAAGCTTATCATGTCACCCTGAGAGGCTGCAGTGGGTGGGCCGTGTCTCTGTGACTCAGGTCTATCTTAGGACTCATCAGCCCTTCCTGTAAAAGTGGTTTAAACCTAGCTAAGGGATTAGTTGGAGATGGGGTTTTGCCAGAGCACACAGCCAAATCATGCAGGGAAAATGAGGACACCTCTTTGGGTTCCTGCTGCATGGAGCTCTCTTCAGGTTCCCCCAAAACCTCTAGAGCTTGGAGAGAGGTTCAGGGACTTTCATCAATACCCACATTTGACAGATAGGGAAACTGAGGCCTATAGAGATCATCTGGCAAGTCCACTCATCTGGGTACTGATAGAGCTTGTATAGGGATGCAGACTATTAGACTCTTTCCATTTTTTACTTTTGATACAGGATATCCAGGCCTTGAATGTGAAATCTTCCTGCCTTGGCTTCCTGAGTAGCTAAAGTGACAGGCCTGTACTACCAGGCCCGGATCAGGCTACTAGATTCACAAGCTAGTACCAAGTCACTCTTTCCCTGACCCCTGTCTCTTTGTTTGCATAGCATCTTCTCTTCCTAATGTATAACATAATTTACTTATTTATTCCAGGTAGTCTTTGCCCTCCTTGGGAGAAGGTAAGATTCACACGGCGAGAGGTGGATATCTATCCTGTAAACCGAAGGATTCCAAACACTTAGAATAGCATCTTTCACAGGCCCAGCACAGAACCAGTCCTTAAATAAATGCCTTAGTCAAAGGTCATTGCTCTGCAGACAAGGGCTTCTAGATTATTCTATTGAGCTCAGTGGTTCGATCCGGCACTAGCTGCTTTATCTCATTCCCCTTAAACTTCTGCACAAGCTGTGAAACGCCTAGCAGGGGCCAATGGTGGGGAGAAGGCTCTTTGTTTAGCAAATAAATGTTCAAATCAAAAGAGCAGGGCAGGCAGAGGAATGAGAGGCAGACTTGATGTAGGTGTGAAGTCCTCAGACTAGGTATTTTCTTCTCTCCTTGCAGGAAAATGTTCTGGTTTGAGACCCAGGGTGTTGAAACTATTCTGCAGTGGGAGAGGATACATGGCACTCAACCCTGGTGACCCTCACTTGCTGGTAGCCGGGTTTGGGGTCAGCTAGTTCTTTGAGGACCTTTGTCTTCCCCTCTGTGAAATGGGACAAGAATGTCTTCTCCATTGACTTCAGGACTGATAGGAGGGTGGACGTGCTCCTGGGCACTGTGGGGCTGTGCCCGGGGCAGGTGGCCCCAGCTGGCAGCAAGCCCACAGTGTTGCCTGCCTAGTTTGGACGATGTGCTTGCTGCTTGGGCAGGTCACATGGGCTCAGCCGTGTTCCCCGAAATTCATACGTAGAACTCCAACCCCCCCAAGACACTCCAGAATGTTTCCATATTTGGAGACAGGGTCCTTGGAGAGGCAGTGAAGTTACAGATAGACTGTTAGGGTGGGATGTGATCCAATCCTGATGCTCTCCTTGGAAGAAGAGGAGTTTGACATAGATCTTCACAGCTAATATCAAGATAGAGCGATAAGCATTAATAACCAAAGAGCAAGAGAGACACCACCACCACCATCACCACCACCACCACCACCACCACCACCAAGTGACTTGCCCCACCAACACCCTTGCCTTTCGGCCTTCCTGGGGCTGAAGCTGTCTGATCCGTGATACTTTGTCACAGTCACACCAGGAAACCAATGGCAGGGCTGATTACTCTTGTACCACGCAGACCCCTTACCACACATTGCTCCAAATATCCCATCTCCAAGAACCACTCTCCTCCTGGACTCCAGAGCAGCGCAATTGCATGCCTGTTCCTGAGAGACCTGTTAGCTCAAGGATGTCCTTAGGACACTGTGGGCACTGTTCCTGAACTAGACCCTAGGAACATGGCTTTTTTTTAGGAAGGGCTTCTAGAAAGATTTTCATCAATTTATCAAGAGATAGACTATGGCTTCGGCTCACCTTTTTTTCCCATGTCATTGAAATGAGTCAGATGAGCGAAGTCTATTCTCTGTAAAGGGCAGACAGTCACCTAAGTCCTGTACCAAAATCCCTCTTCCTTCCACTTGCCTAAAGTCTTGTGTGGACACACAGGGCTGTTGGGGTTGGCAGCTATGTCTGCATTCAGCGAGTGCTGCATCCTGAGACAGGGACTCTCAGGTTACCCACAGGAGAGGACAGGGACCCAGCCAGCTGCCAGGCCTGTCCTGGCTTCTCTACTCAGTAGGCATCTTTGTTGGGCAGCTCATCTGGACACCTTCTGTTCTGATCTGGGCCTTGACTTAGTCATGAGATGTCACAGTGTCCCCTTACCAGGATTACCCCATCCCCCATTCTGGCCACGAGATCTCCTTCAGCTTTGATAGCCAATAATACAGGCCAAAGGCCACAGGAATGAGCTCAATATATAACTATTGTGACCATTACTGAAATCTTTTTGGAAGAGCATCCAAATCAAAGGGTGGGGCAGAAATTGTGCGCAACCTGGTAGAAAGGATCTTACTTTCTTTTCAGGGTAAGGAGAAAAATAAAAAGAAAACAAGGCCACCCACATACATTCTATTCTCCTCAATGATCTAGCCCTGCCAGGAGTAGCTGTGAGTTTTGGTCCATTGTCATATGACCGTCACTCTGCAGCCCCTGGTCTGAGGCCATCTCGTTATTAAACTCAGTCTTGATTTAAGAAAGAGGCGCTGCCAGGATCCAGCCTGTCAACTCCACTGTCTCCACCCTTTACCCCAAGCTCCTCTGGCTTTCCCTGTGTATCTGTGACACACCCAGGGGTCTGTAGGGAGAGTGGATAAAGTCCTAGGCCTACTACCTTGCTCCCACATGCTTCCAGAGTCTGAGAACCTTAAGGCCAGCCTTGGGGGCAAGCCCAGCTGAATTGGTTGATGTTCAAATAGCTGCTGTCACTGGGTAGTGTGCAGAGCCCCCTGGGAGTTCTTCTGGGTTTTGGAGGAACATTCAGCTCTCAGATGGATGTCCAGTTCACTCAAGTGGTTCTGATGATGTTTTTAAATCCTTCCACCTTCCTATGTTACATCCTGTCTGCCCTAAATCTGGATGTTTTCTTGTAGAGGCAGAGCAATGCTTGGATGTCAAAGTCTATGGCCTCTAATCTGTTTGCACAAAAGGTCAGACTGAAATGGGCTTCTCCTGGCAGTTCCAAGAGTGGATTAACAGCCCGTCTTTGCTGGTCTCATGGCTGGAATGACCTGGGTAATCCATCTTCCATCCTTCTGTCAGTGTGGATGGCTCCCAAGAAGAGAGATGATGGAGGTGCTGGCCTTGGTCCCCAAATGTCTGAGAACTCTCTAGATGTCCTCCACACAGATGGCTGTCTCAGCCTATGCTGGAAATGTCAAAGACAAGCAGCCCACACAATGTTTGGACCTGCTCATATTTGCTATAGACGCCATAGCACCCAAGTTCATTGGAATCTATTGCCAGGGACTTTTCTCCTTGAGTTGCCTCAATAGACAAGGGAGGACAGAGAAGCAAGCAGGAATGCATGTGTCAAAGATGTTTAGGGAGTTTCCTGGCTGTCACCACATACTAACTCCCTAATTCTTTAACAGCTTGGTCTAGTTGGCATTCAGAATCCCATCCTGGAAATCCTAAGATTCTGACTAATTTCGTAAAACGTTTGAATGTGCTGACTAGATGACTCTTACAGAGGCAGGAAGATGTACTCTCCCTGAATAAAGAGTACTAGTAATGGTCCAGAGGGTCAGACAGTGGATTTGATCTCACTTGAGGCAGATGCTGGCTGGTGAGACAAAGTAGTTCATGGGCCCATCCGGGCAGGTGTTTTGCTCTCTTTGCTTCGAAGTAGCTCCATGCTAGCTGACCAAATGAACCTCCCTCTGGGAATTTCTAGTCAGAGACTATCTTAGTTACTTTTCTGTTGCTGTGAAGAACCACCATAACTAACACAACTTATAAAAGAATGCATTTTGAATGGGCTTATGGTTTCAGGGAGCTGGAGTTTATGGTGGCAGAGCAAGGTGTCAGGAACACCCGTGAGCTCACATCTGGATCTGAAAGTAGGAGGCAGAAAAAAACACATTGGCAATGGCATAAGAGTTTGGAAACCTCAAAGACCACCCCCAGTGACACACTCTTTCCAACAAGGCCACACCTCCTAATCCTTCCCAAACAGTTCTACTAATTGGGGACCAAATACTCAAACATATGAGCCTATGGGGGGCATTCTCGTTCAAACCACCACAGGGACATACAGAATAGAAAACAGAGGAGATGGGAGTGTAGATAGAGGGATGAAAGAGATGCAGATGTACCAGGAAGTTGTGTCCCAAGAGTGGCAGATCTGTCTTGAGTCACAGATTCCAGCCTAGAGGAACAAAGAGATAAGCATTACACTCCCATTAGCAGAATCTGTCTCCTGGGCTCCAATAGGTTAGGCTTGTATTCTAGAGCTGAACACACTACCCATGAGACTTGGGGGAACTCACAAAGCTCTCTAATTCTCCACATACTTCCAACAGGGTTAATGGTTGTGGTTTGTGTCCTCAGCTGTAAGACTGTGAAAGACGGACAATGTCCTTAGAGTCTCTGGTGTATTGTCGGAAACCCAGGCAGAGGAAGTACTTGACAAACAAAAGCTATCATCATTGCCAACCTGACCTTAGAATCAACCTCCAACCACCCAAGTCCTTGCTACTGGGCACTGCTGATGTCCTGTCTGTGTATGGATCCATTTGTCCAGCCACCCATCCGTCTATCCACCCATTCATCTTTTTAAATAAACAGCTTTGGTGTGAAGTAACTTGCATGTCTGTATTTCTTGCATCTTGGAAGAAACTGTTCAAAATGAAAATAAAAAGAAACTTCTAGGTGCATTAAACCCAGCTTACCATACCATTTAATCCATGTGGCCCTTGAAGGACCTGGGCTTCAAAGTGTCTTCAGTATAAACAGGATAGATTATAAATAATTTTGAGAGTGATGCCCTGGTAGCCAGGGTAGGGGACATTTTATAACAGGCTTCAGCAGGATACATCTAAGGTCTTGGGGTTTTCTGAAGGACTTCCAGAAGCACACTCAGTAATTTGTTGTCAGTTCAGAGGTCACACATCTTCCGTGTGTGTGTGTGTGTGTGTGTGTGTGTGTGTGTAGTGGTTGTATGAGAGAGAAATGGTGAGTCCTATGTCCATGGATATCTGTGTTTGTGGCTAGGATGAATGAGTTCACATGTGTCTTCTGGAGAGGGGTGTTACATGTAATTTTATATCTGGGGAGAGTGTGTGTGTGCATGTAGGGAGCTGAGGGTGTCTCCTGTGTGGATACATACCTTAGGATGGGCATACTCACATGACGATAGGTATGTGACCCTAACCATGGGAGTGTTCCAAGTGTGTGTGTGTGTGTGTGTGTGTGTGTGTGTGTGTGTGTGTGCAATCTCTGTGAATGACTGGTGGAGGGGACAGTTCAACTTTACCTTCAGGAGCTCAACCTGTCCCCATGCAGAATGGTCCCGGCCAGGCCACATGGTCACTGGCCACTGGGCTACAGTGACAGATTTTACAAGGGCCTATTGCACCCAGGAACCAAACTCGTTCAAGAACCTGTGTCAAAGTCCAAATAGGGGGGAGTCCCAATGACTCTTCTGGGATTTCATCTCAAGGGGCACAAAGTGACCTTTGACTCTTACACCTGGCTGAGTTCCTGATCTCTTCCCTAAGGGAAGAGAGTCCAGGTTCCTGGTTCTGCCCCACAGCCAGGGAGGAGAAAAGGTTTCACTTTTCTTCTTGTCATTTTCGCTTTCAGACTCCCTTGCTGAAAAGCTGAGAAGGAGAAGCCCAGTACCACTTCTGTGAAAGCCCAGAGCCACCAGAGATGTTCCAGCCTCAGGAACTGGCCTTGTGATCAGTCTGACCCAGCTGACCTGGTAAGATGGGCTATGACTTCACTGGACACACCACAATAACTCTCTGCAAATAAGAAAGCAGCTTCCAAGAAGAGGTGTATCCTCCCAGGTGTAGCACGGTATGGACATTATGACCCAGGCCAGGCACCTGTCAGACCTAGCACTGAGAAAGGACATTAGCTGCTGGTTGGTTAGCCTCACACCTTAACAAGCGGGTGGCATTGTGGCTCCCAGAAAACCTGGCTCCCAGAGAGCCTGGTTCTCAGCAGTCATGTCTTCACGCCTGTGACTGTGTTTGCATGACTGGCCGGGTGCTAGGCAGTTACTGGCCACTCTCAGAGCATCTTATCAGATAGGTTACATCTACTCTCTAGTAAATCCACCTTGTGTCAGAGGCTATGAAAAGCAGAATCAGCCTCCTCGGCTGCCACAGCTAGCTTCACTGGAGTCTGAGCCTGCCCCTATACTCTGTCTTCCCAGGGTTTGCATCAGATCACATCAGCACACACAGACATAGACACAGACACACAGACGCACAGAGGTACAGAGGCAGAGGCACAGGCACAAACACACATACCCAGGCACAGGCACACAGACACACATACACCATAGATATTTCATACACATAGCACACACACACACCATAGTTATTTCATACACACACACACACACAGACAGGAGCAGGCACACAGACATACATAGACACACACACATATACCAAAGGCATTTTATATATACACACACACACACCCCATAGGTATTTCATATCCTAAGATGCCTCTACTCCCAAGCTGCCACCCACTCCTCACAGTTCACCCAAACTGCTCTTCTCTATATGTCTGCCTATCCTCCTACCCCCAACCCTTCTTTAAGGGTACCCTTTATTGACAGGCTATGCCAACAAAATATGTCCTGATGTACTCTTGCCATCTCTCCAGCTGCATCTCAGAGAAAATAAGAGTAGGCTTAACTCAGGAGAAATGAAGTTCCTAGTAGACCCACATCTCCTCCCATCAGGTACTTGGCATTGAAACCTCAAAGGCAGAAATAATCACAAATTTTACGTTTAGCATCTAGACACAGTTCACCAACTTCAACCCTCAGTTTTTCCGTCTAAATTGCCATTAATCTTTCTACAGAAATATTCTGTATGTCTGAGACAAAATATCAGAACTATGACATCTCACCCCTGGAATGAATTAAATTAAACTAGGATTCCCTTAGAGGTCACTTAAGAATACCTTTACTGTCTCCTGATTATCAAAGATGCTTGACCAGACTAGATGTTTATCAATAGCATCTTGGAGATGGCTCAAAACAGTCTTTAGCCACTTAGTAAAAGGTTCTCAGGTTTAGTATTTTATTGTCAGGACATTTTGAATTTTAGATCAGTTTTTAGTATAAGCATGACTCCAGAATGGAATAACTTTAATGGTCTGCTGTACATAACACAGATCATATGGTTTATTCAAATTGACCTGGCATCCAGTGTCTTATCCAGTGACCTTAAAGTTGGCTCCTACATCCAAAGTCTGTGCTATCAGGCATCAGAGGTTCAGCAAGGGAATCTGTTGCCATAGCAACCACTAAGCTTGTCAATGATTTTCACTGAGGACAGAGCCAGGTTCTTCCTAGCAGTCACACCCTCTCCAGGGTTCTAGAAAGTAAGCTGGATGCCTGGTCCTGAGGTCACTCTGCTGTCTTATGTAGCAACTGCAAGCCCGGTATGCCATGAGCTCATATTTCCAAGGTCCCTTCTGTTTTTCTTTCTCTTCTTCTTGTGAACATGTTTTCCAGAAGGAAGAAGACAACCTCCATTAAGAGAGTGATGAAATCAACCACCCAGTGATGTCATGTCTGAGCAAGGGTGACCCCTGTGAACATAGCAGGTATAGCTTCCACGCAATGCCAGACAGAGGTGGGCTTTGGCTCAGCACCGTTAGGGATAATGCTCATATGTGGGTTATGTTACAAAGATTACTTCTGACTCAATCTCCAGTAATGCTTCTAATCCTACTAATGGCAACAGTGAAGACAGGTAGCCAGACCAGTACTCACTGAAAGTGTGCGTTATTTGAGAGTTTGGGTTGATGTTGTTCACCCATCCTATAAAACATGACATTTTGGGCTGATTTGTTTACTCATGTAATTGTGAAAGGCTTTGGCATATATGTTGCTTCCAAATTCCACAGCTGTGGAAGGCTCTGATTTGCTTCCCTACACACACAGTATTTTGGAGACATGCTGACAGCTGGGGTGGACCTGTGAGGGGCTCGGAGGACTGACTGGCCCAGAGCATTGCTGAGAGCTGTCCTTTCCACAGCTTTGAGAACCTCACCAGTCAGATGTCCTTCAACAGCAGGCTTTGTTGAAACCACAGGCAGGTTAATGCAGAAATCCACTGGGAGCTTTCTATTTCTTCTCATTGATGTTTTTCCTTGAGTGAGGTTCACTGTTGAGAGATCTTGTGGGAGATGGAACAGTTTTAGTGCCTTTAACTTGGGATGGTGAAGAGTTCGGATGGGAAGGCAGTGGACAGACCCTACCTTGGGGAATTTGGAGAGTGCACACCATGTTCACTGTCCTCAGTGTCTCTGAGGCTCTTGGGAATCTTATCATAGGTAGGCAACTTGGGCTGCAATGTTGGATCACACGGTCCAACTTCCGTCCCTCCTAGCTGAACATCAATAGTCATTGGCCACAGCTATATATGGGAAATCTTCCATGGCCAGAGGCCGTGCAAGTATATATCTCAAAGAAAACCACTCATTCCATTGTACCACTTGATGTGAGTTTAGGTCTATAGAGGTCGGTGTTTCTGTAGAGGATGATGAGTTAAGGCAAACTAGAAAGGTGTGGTCCCCACTCACGCATACCCATGCCTTATATCATGACACACTGCAGAGTGAACTGCAGACCATGCAGCTCTGTCATATCTCTTAGCTGTTTTAAGGAAGTTGGCTGCATCTCCTAGTCTATGGGATGTAGGGGCAATCTGGCTGCCGTATCTGTCACCGCACTGATAGACAGGGTGGGTTTGACTGACCTGAGTGGCTAGGTGGGTGTTGCTTTCCTCCCTCACTGTTCTGTGTTCCTCCATCCTGAAGCTGTGCGCTTGGTTGAAGAAGATGACCTTCTCTGAAGAGAGGAAGATTGGTCTCTGGCCCAGGGTACCAGTCAAGAGTATACGAGTAGCTGCATTCCCCTGCAGGAACTTCCAAACAAGGTCAACCAAGCATGAAAAGAGACACAGCTCTGAGTGGCTCTTCCCCACCCTTGACCCTAGGCAAGGCAGCTTGATTAGTAGGTACTGATAGCCAAATCAACCCTTGAGAAACATATGCATCTCTTTTTATCGACTCCTTCAATTCTTCATCTCTCTGAAGCTTGGGGACTGAGGAGTACCACTCTTTGACTGAGGAATTCACAGTGGCAGGGGGAGATGCACACAGGATACCTCTTGCAGCTTCCTGAACCTAAGTGTACAGAGAAGCATCTCACTGGGGAGCCCAGCAGAGTCATCAGTGGGAATGATTGGTTCTGTCCCAGATAGTCCTGAGGCCCACAGGGAAGGAATTTTAATTTACGTATTGCTGAGTGACACTGTCTACTGACTCCAAGTGACCCATCCTTTGTTTCCTGGCAAGCCAGGCTACAGGATAAAAGAGAATCTCTGTTTTGTGTCCATTTTAGTCCCTTATGAAAGGGGAGGGTGAAAAGAAGCAGAAAATAAAAATCCCACCTAAATGAGAGCAGCCAGGATCACCTTGGCTCCGCTGAGCGGACAGACTGCCCAGGAATGAGCATGCTCATTTATTTGCCCCGAAATTATTTATTGGACACCTTCAGCCAGCCAGGTGACGATGACCCAGGCCCTGCTGCCTAGACATTAAAGTATGGCTGTTTTGAATAATTAAATCAGATCTGGATCTTTGGAAGAAAGCAAAGACCATTTTATTATCGTATTCACCAAAGAAAATAGCAAATACTTTTAGGCTTCCTCCAGGGAAACCTAATCCCTGCCCCCGCACTTCATAAAATGTGAGTCCCTGTGCCTTCCTTCAGCCCTCTGGGAATCAGCCGCCTTCTTCCTGTGCAGATAGAATCAGCCCCAGGCTGGGGAAAACAGGGCAGGCATTTGGCACAGCTCTCGAGGTAAGGCCATGCGTAGATGAGGGTAAAGAGAAGGGAGCCGGGTGGCTCTGAGGCTGTGCCCCTGGGGAACTCCGTTCTGAGGCCAGCCGAGGGTTACTACATCAGCAAATGCCTTTATCCGGTTCCTCTCTGGGGCTGGCGTCTGTCTGTAGATGGTCTTACTAGGCCTCAGCACAGTATCTGGGCACAGGGTAGAGGGGATTCAGGGGTGCTGGAGGGAAGTGAGAACCTAAGCTGAGTACAATGTACAAGTGGGCCACTTTGTGTCCTCTTAAAACACGCAAGGATGAGGCCTAGAAAAAAAAATGCAACACAAGGAACCAGGGAGATGGCTCAATGGGTAAGGGCATCTGCTGTCAACTCTGACAACCTGTGTTTCATCTCTGGGACCTACTTGGTGAAAAGTGAGAAGCTACAGGTTGTACATACACACAAACACATGCACAGGCGCACACACACACAAACCGACACACAAGTACACACAGACACATGCACAGGCACATGCACAGGCACACACGCACACACAAACACACACACACACACATGCACAAGCATACACAGACACACTTGCACAGGCACACACACACACTTTTTAAAATGCAATGTGTGAGGACTCTAACTCTGGGGTGGGGACAGTCACCACCACTCATCTGTGCCTTACACATGACTCATGCCCGTTCTCTGCTCTCGAGTCACAGCCAGGGTGAACAAGAGTCAACTGGGAAGTAAGGCAGGGGTGAATCTAGTCACTGAAACAAATCAATAACAAGAGACTCCCCTTTGTCAGTTAAGCTAATACAGAAGGTGAACTGTCCCTCTGACCTAAGCAGCTACTAGTCCTCTTTGTGCAGGACTTTGTAGTACTCACTGACAGTACTCAAAATAGCATGCTTTCCTCTAAAATAAGGATGCTGCAATGTGTTTGTTGAGCCTGCAGCAATGGCAGCAACATCTGCTGACTTATTGGAGACACATGGACTCTACCTCAGACCTCCTGAGTTAGAGGCTCCAGGCAGGGCCCAGAGACCTATGTTTGAATAATTTCTGGGAGCTTGTGGTGCATACTCAAACATGAAAGCCACTGTTCTCCACACACCACCTCACTTTGAGGGTTTTCCAGCCACCTAGGCCAGGCCACACAAGCACCACTACACAGTAGGCCTCAGGTGTGGCCAGGGCTGACAGTGTGATGCTTCTAGGGACCCAGCTGCTGCTCTCTAGACTTTCTCCTCATAATTGTCATTGCAGAGCTATGGGGTGTGGAAGGCAGTGGGGGAGGGATGAGCACAGCCTGGTTGTACTAGAGACCTAAGGAGCCATCTTCTCTACCATTCCTGACTCCTCTCCTCAGGAACAGGGGTAAGGAGATCTCAGAAAGCTATACCAAGGCCAGAGAAGGAAGGAGCTGGGTTCTCATCGTAAGTCAAAATTAGGCCGGATAAGGGGACCGACCTCATGTTAACGACAAAGCATTGCCTTTAGGACAGGCTACATCTAATTGATTTTAGGTCACCAGACACTTAAAAAGAGAGAAGCGTTTGGGCTAGGGCAGGGTGGACAGGTGTCCACTCTCTTTCATCCTCAAGAGTGTGACTCCTCCTGACTTTATAAAGGAAGAAGTACCGAGACTCAGAGAAGCCCAAGGATGTTCACACGGAGCAGTGAAGTGTGCACTTGCAGTTATACGAGGCAGGACTTCCAGGGACTGAGTTTAAAGAAGCCAGAAAAGGGGTGCAATTAGAGATAACATGGAGTCCAAAGGTGTGTTTGTGGGGGGGGGGTGTCAGAATGGGCCACCTCCTCTGCGTCTGAAACGTTCTTGAGGAATGTCACAGTCTATTTCTATTTCTCATAAAGTTTATAACAACACAATATATTGTCATATTAACTGTACATGAAACATGTTTGATATATGTTCGAATTCTGTGAGAAATCCTACTGATTGGATGGAATAGTTGAGATGGTACCTAGGAAGGAACCAGTCTCTGGGCCTTGAACACTTGTCGCTTGTTCTGTTCCAGCATCGTCACCGGCCCAGAGCCCTCCTATCTGCAGGGTTACCTGAAATGGTAGACAGTATCTAGCTCCACGAGTACACTATACATATACATACAGAGCCACGATGAAGTTTAACTCCTACATCAGACACAGGACTAACTGCAGTGACAGTAAAACAGAGCAGTTACGACAACAGGTTGTAATAAAAGTCACACCAGTTGTCCAGGCCCAGAGATCCCTAGTCAGTTCATTACGATTCCCTATTTCTGTGACAAAATGCCCGACAAAAGCAGCTTAACGTTATGTGAGCGTTGTCTCTCCCTCCCTTCTTGTGAGGTTGTAGAATGGTGTGTCTTCCTAAAGAGATGGCATAAAGGGGGTAGGGGAGATACAGGCGCTGTGCCAAAGTCTGAGGCATTATTAATCTGAGTACACATCAGAAGGGGAATCATTGAGCTGGGATGGTGCTGCCCAAAAGCAACTGAAGGAAGAAAGGGTTTGGGATTTTGTTTGTTTGGCTGGCTGTTTGGTTTACTCATATTTCAGGTTTATAGTGTATTGTGATGGGGAAGTTACCGTCGCAGGAGCACAAGGCAGCTGGTCCCATTGCACCCACGGCCAGGAAGCAGCACTGAATGCTAATGCTTAGGTTGCTTTGTCTTTGTATGCAGTCCAGGACGGCAGCCCAGAGACTGGCACCTTCCTAGGCACCATCTCAACTAATCCATCCAATCAGTAGGATTTCTCACAGAATTCCACCCAGAAGCTGAGCTCGTCTGGACGATTCCTCCCAGGAGTGCCTGGACCTTAGTCTGCTGGGTAATTCCACATTCTGTAAAGTCAGCAATCAATATTAACCTTCCCAGGGTATAAGGTCTGGCAGTTGTCTGCGAGTCATTTAGCAGCAGGTGGCAGCTGAGCTCATGGGATATGAAATGAGAAAGGATCTGAGATGTATGACATGTTTCATGTACGGTTAATATGACCATATATTGTGTTGCTATAAACTTTATGAGAAATAGAAATAGACCATTACGACATGAGATCCTTTTTCAGGCTATAAATAGAAACTATGTATATCCTGCATACTGCCTTTGAGACGGTCCCATGTCCCCAGCAGGGTACACGTGTTTCCCCTTGTCTGTTCTGAGCTGCAAGGATGGGCTGGAATCTCAGAGTTCCTCCTGTGCAAACAAGACTCGCGTTATGTACATAACTGGTGCTCAGCAAATATTTGTGCAAGGAACAAATAAACATGTCACCGAGGAATGTTCTAGAAGAGAGGTAATGTCAGTGTGACCAGTGACTTGGACTTTGGAAGAGGCCAGGTTGCAGCTTGAGTTCCAACCCTGTCTCCAATTGGCCCAGTGAAGCAAATCCATAGTCAGCCTCTTCCAGCCTCAGCGTTCTCCCTGTGTAAAGGGCATGGGGCCCACAGCTTCTCGATAGCTTGCTTTTAAGGCAACACGCAACAGAGTAGCCATGGAGGCAGGTTTAGGAAACATGACCCCTGCTCGCTGGGAACTAGCAGGAGTAGCAGAGCGCATGGCTCTAACTCACATGCTCTAAGGGATGGGCTCCCTTAGGACGACAGAGGATAACTGTGAGTCTTGACCACAGGAGCTGGAACATTAGCTTGCAGGCTACCTGTGTAACTTCCCACAGTGTGCAGAAGCAACAGAGAGAAGCAATGACTCCTCTAAACCACAAAGGAGAGAGAGGCGGGACAGGACCTGGAGTGTCCTCCTTGACCCCACCTGAGGTCGGATTCCTGGTGATAATTTCCATTCCAAAACTGTGTATAGAAACTGCTGCATGTTCAGAAGACTGTTTCTTTCTCCTCCTCCTCCTCTTCCTCCTCCTTCTTCTCTTCCTCTTCTTCCTCTTCACCCATCTCTTCTGCTCCTTCCTCCCCTTCCTGTTCTTTTTGACAAAGCCCTTTATGTTTGCTTCATTATAAAACAATACTTCTAAAATTTAAAAGAAATAGAAAAATGAGATTATACAAGAGCACATGTGCACTAAATGCAATTATAATCTTTATAACTACTTCTCTGTATCTCCTTCTAGTCTTACATTGCCTGTAAGACAATGCACGGGTGTGGTAAGTGCACATCTCTATTCATGGGCACATGGATGTGTGAAGGCCAGAGGTCAATGCTGGGTGGGTGTCTTCTTCAATCACTCTCCACCTTAGTTTTTGAGATGGATTCTCTTGTTGAAACTGGAGCTCACCAATTCAGCTAGGCTGGCAGGCCAGGGAGCCCCAGATCTGCTTGTCTCTTTCTTGTGACACACACACACACACACACACACACACACACACACACACTACTGTGTCCTCCTGGAACAGCATTTTAAAATCACAAATGACACATATTATATATGGAATATATAATTTTAAAAATTTAAATTGCATTTATTTTTATTAAGAGCATGTTTGTGTGTGCGTGTGTACATGTGTATGTGTACGTGTGTGTGTGTGTGTGTTGGTGTATTGGTGTGTATATGTGTAGCTATGAGGATAACTTGGGGAAGTTGTTCTCTCCTTCTATCATGTGGTTCCCAGGAAATGTACTTGTGTCCTCAAACTTGGTAGCTAACACCTTTACACAATGAGCCATCTTGCCCACTCAAATTGGCCTTTGTATTTGACGTCATGATCTAGATGTTTTCTTTGTTATTATAACTTTTTTGGGATAACTTTTAGTCCCGCAGATAGCCCATGGAACTGTGTTTCTGAACACTTCGGATCCCTCTTCACCGGGGGCTGAGAAGTCTTTCCTCTGCCCTGATATCTACTCAGCCATGGGTGCTTGAGTCCAGCCAGGTCTAGCGGCTCCATAGTGTGTGAGACCAGAGAGACAATGGCTGCACTCAGAAGACCTGAGAGCCAGGTCACACTGACCTCTCCATGAGACTAGACAGCCCTTGGCCTCTAGTCTTCTCTGTAATGGGATCAACAACCTGCCTCACAGAGTGACTGCCAGGCGAGTGAGCTACCAACTCAGTCCACATCTTGGTTTACTGGATTCACCAGAACCTTCAGAAGCCAGCAGCAGGAAATGCAGCCCAGCAAAACTTAAACCATAAAGAGAATTTATTAGCTCACAGAATTGCAAAGTCCAGATACAGTGACCCAAAAGGGACCCAGAGTCTGGAGGGTATGGCCACAGGCTGCAGTCACTGTGGTCCCAATTGCCTACCTTTCTTGTTGCCCCTTCCTAGGGAACTTTCTTTCCAGCACTCCCCAGACCTTCACACTGAGGACAGTACCCCCACTCCTGGCATCCCCAAGAGAAACATATTGACCCGTTTGCTTCAGCAGAGGCCAAGGTGACTAGGCCTGTTCTACGTCCTCCTGCCTCAATGGCTTATACTTCCTAACCTGTGATTGGTTGAGGGTGATGGTCCCAAGAAGGGTCAGGAGGTGCTATCATCAAAAAAGAAGCAGACTTGGGGAGGGGCAAATAGTAGCTGTGTACTTCAGAGACTACGCATTCCACTGTGGCTAGAAGAAAGTCCTCAGAGCAGGGAGCCCAGCATCCCCCGTGGGTTTGATATTCACAAACCTTTGTGATATGCTCAGAATCTTCCCTGGCCACTCCCCCTCCACCAGCTCTACACTAATACAGTAAGCATTTTCTTTCAAATGCCCAAATGCAAAGAACCACACCCTCAAGTCTGTGTGACCATGAACTGGGAGGAGGCTGGACTTCAGTGACCTCATCAGGTGACTCACCCCACCTTCACAGATATGGTCCAAGGTGTATTACAGTCCCAGGCCCAACTGAAGTGCCCTGGAACAGGAAGAGGTTGGAACTCTGAGATGGGGCTGGAAATCCCTGTCCAGTTGCAACGCTCAGGGCCCTATCTGTGTTCAGCAGGGAACAAAGATGTGCAGGAAGTCTGTCTCCCATCACCCCATGTGCTTGAGAGTCTGGGAGAGGCAGGTGCCCATTGGATCCACCCAGCTGGTGTTCTGCAGTGGCATCCTGCTTTTGACTCTCGTGCGCACTTGGTCCCTGTCCTGAAGTCTCACAAGCCACCTGGTAGGAAGTCAGTCCAAGCAAGGCAGTGAGGATGTAGCAATGGCAAAACAGGCACCGATCTCTTCAGAAGTGAAAAACTCAGGGCTTGACACTGAGGGGCTAGGACCGTGGCAAGGGTACTGAAGGAGGGAAAGATGGGATGGGAAACCCAAGGCACTTTCAGGAATGGAGGACACCACAGAAAGGGGAAAGAGACTGGGGACACTGAGGAGAGACTGAGAAACAAAGGTCTGAGGAGAGAGGGGCCTACCTAGATCCAGAGCCAGGGTACAGGGTACACAGCACAGGCAGGACACTTGCTGCAGAGAGGTCAGGTGCTGATCTAGGTGTTTGTGGGAAATCTAGGAAGTAGGCAAGGATCCTCAGGCCTCCTCATGAGGACTTCTAGGGTTGACTCTGTGGTGGATAAAGTTCAGAGACACAGTACAGGCGGGCATTCTGAGAGAATTGAGGAAGCCTGTTGTCACAGAGTGCTCTCTCCTCTGTCTGTCTGTCTGTCTGTCTGTCTCTCTCCTTCGTGTGTGTGTGTGTGTGTGTGTGTGTGTGTGTGTGTGTGTGTGTCTGTTTGTCTGTCTCTCTCCTTCGTGTCTCTGTGTGTGTATGTGTGTGTGTCTGTCTGTCTGTCTGCCTGTCTGTCTGTCTGTCTGTTTATATGTATACATACTGCAGGTAAGACCCACCCTAGGATTCCTGGAAGAAGAATGGAATTTGAGGCTGGTGCAGAGACTCCCAAGCTCTCCACATGAACTTAGAGAGAGATTATGCCTGCTGTGGAGAGCACCTGGACCTGGAACTATAGCTATCATGGGTCTGGAAGGAGGCTATGCCAGCTGTAAGAGAGGACTTGGACCCAGGCAAGGCAAAAACCAACAAAGAAAACAAGTTGTCTACATTCAGGGAGGGACCAAGAGGGGAGCACCTGCTGAACCTAGTAGAAAGCCACAGCTCTGGCTATGGTGACCTGTGAGTCCAGACACAGGAGGAAGTTAAGTGACTTACCTGAGAACATGCAGGAGGGAACCAAGAAGGTAGCCCCACTTAGGATCACAAAGCCTAGCACTTTAGGTGTGTAGGTCCAGGAGGGCAGAGTCCTTCTTCAAAATTGGATCGAGGCAGCTTCACCAATGGCAGACACTCTTGATCAGCTTCAAGGTGACTGTGTGACCGGGAGCTGCAGAGCTTCATGTGGAATGGTGGGGACAAGGAAGACCTGAGGACTCCCTGGGAGGTCTTCCACAGATGGCTTAGTTAAGTCACACACCCCACCCTACCCCACCCTGGAATGCTGGCCTTGCACTATGGAGGCCAGAAAGATGTCACCACCAGGAAGATGGGACCTACGTGATAGAAATACAACAGGGGAGGTAACCTTAAATAGAGAAAAAGATCCCCCAGGTGAGTTCACACCCACTGGACTTCTCAAGTCGCTGTCGGTCCTCAGTCTTAAGGCAAACAGCTTGAGGGGGGAAAATCACTATTTATACAATAAGCACATTAAAGAAATTTCCATCATCCAAACCCAGCAGATGGTTGAATACTCCTGTTTGCCGGCACAGCCATTCATGAGAATGGGAAGAAAAGCCCCTATCATGTATAACAATGCACACAGTAAAGATGATCAACACACTGCAGGCTGTCATTGCTGGCTATAGGTAATAATCGTATTGGGAAAGAATTAAGAAAGGTAGAGAATTCCTCAGAATCTAAATAGTGATGTGGAATGACGAGAGCTATAGCAGAGGGTTAGAACACAATAAAGTGTGTTTAGAGATTGTCAGGTACAGATTAGCAAGCACATTAGAAACAAGAAGCAGAGACCAACTGTGGCTCTCTATCCACTCAGCAGCCTTGGGACAGCAAGACCGGTGGGTCTTCAAGTGTCCCTGTGGAGGGCTGAGAGAGCATAGAAGCTTCTGAATGTGTGCCTGCAGAGTGGCCTCCTCTACTCACAGGAGTGACAGTGAGCCCACCTAAGCATGGGCTGGGGCTATGACCTAATCATGAATGGAGGGCAGGCAGTTAGGGCAGGCTTGACCAAGGAAGAGGCTGCCGAGGGAGTGGACATGGGGGATGTGGGAGAGGACTGTGGGAGTTTCTCCTTTCTTTGTCAAATGACCTGCTCTGGGTAAGACCAGGAGCTGGCACAACAGAGCCAGATCCTGAAAAAGTCATCATGAAATGACCACTGAAACTATCCCAGGTGTGTGTGCCAGGCCCTGGCACATCCCGGAGAAAATGAAGATCCGCAGGAGGCACGGAACTCTGGGGCTGTGATACACCCCGCTTGTCACATGGCATTTTGTTGAGGGAGGGGAGGCTGGAGTGTGTCTGAGAGCTGAGAGGGGGAAACCCATGCTGGAGGACCAGGATCACAGGACAGGGAAGAGTAAAACAGTGAGTGGTCTTGTAGCTGGACCGACAGGGCCCACCAATGGCTGTAGCTTTTCTTGAACTTTTGTTTAGGGAGAAGTTACCAGGCTGGTTGTGTTCGTGGTGGCAGGGTTTGCATTTTCCAGGAGAAGGGAAAGCTTTCTAAGGGACAGAGATGGCTGATACATCCCTCCATGGGCTCTGGACTTGGCTAGTCTACAGCTGTTGTCCTCAGACTGTGTATAAGAGCCCCATGTGCTTAGACTCTGCACCTGGCTTCCATGTTTCTATCCAACCTCTGCCACTGAAGAGCTCTGTGACTGACCAAGTTATTGTACCTTTCTGTGCCTTAGTTTTTCTTTAAAGAAAAAAATGTTGTTCATTGTGTGTATCTATGTGTGTCTGTGAGAGAGTATGTGCATGGGAGTGCAGTTGCTCATGGCAGCCAGAAGAGGGCGCCAGATCCTCCCAGGCTGTAGTTCCAGGCAGTTATGAGCCATCAGACTCGGGTGCAGGAAACAGAACTCCAGTCCTCGGCAAAAGCATACTCACACTTAATCAATGAACCATCTCTCTAGTCTTCTTACCCCAGTTTTTGCAAATGTAAACCAGTACTAATAAAAGCATTTCATTGGATTGTTTAGAGTATTAAATGAATTTGCCATTGTTGGAAGTATGTGTTAAATAAAGATATACAACTGTGTAGGATATCTCCTCATGAATTGTTGACTAGGAAGGACCCAAGGGTCCTCAAATCCAACAATTCAGGCTATTGCCATTGCTCTTGATTGCCCACTAGAACTAGTTGATAAAGACCATATTGCTGACAGTATCCTATACTTTAGTTGCAGAACACAGAAAAATCAATCTGAACCTGAAGTAGGAGTGTCTTACTGCCAGCTGGTCCCCGAGTGCTAAAAGATTCTAAGTGCAGTACTGGCACTGGAGAAGGAACACCATCAATGGTCTTATCTTGCTGTGAACCCTGAGAGTTACACCACCCACCAACAGTGGTGCGACTATCGCGGAGGTAACCGACCACTTTCATATCGGTTTGTAGACCTGCTTCATAGGAGGAATACAAACCAGGTACTGTAAACCTGGTCAAAACCCCAAGGCTAGGGAGGTCATAGGCTCCAGAGGGGGACCTGTTACTTTTGTCTTGTTAGATGGACATGGTGTCAAACTGCCCTCTAAATATCTCTGTTTCTGCCATACATGAGTACTGTTCTCAGTCAGAGAAGCATCTGAGGTGAGTGTACAGACTCAAATGGCCAAAATGCTGAGAAGTGACCACTGAGCCCTAAGCATTAAACAGGACAGCCCGAGGGCAAGAAGGAGTGCCATACAATGCTGTCTTCTGACCAGGATGTGGCTTTTGCATCATGAGCTCACAGCCTTAGCGGCCTGCACAAGGCTGGGTCCATCAACATTCCCTCATTGACAAGGGAAGGGCCTTAAGGCCCCACCCCTCCCTGAGGAACCATAGGCAATTAATGGTTGCTGAGGCAGAGAGAGTCATATTCCTCAGTGGTCTAGCTGCTGGTAGGTTGTTCTTGCTCAAGTAAATAACTCTCCACCCATGCTTGTGCAGGTAGCACTAATTAAATGCAGTGGGTCACAACAAAACAAAATAAAACAAACTAGCAACACGAGAGAGAGATATGAAAGTAGGAGGAGGTTTGCTGGAAACAAGAAGGAGTTTGTGAGAGGGGAGAAGGAAGAGAGGATAATGGGGGGTGGGGAGATGTGACCAAAGTTGTGTGTGTGTGTGTGTGTGTGTCACTGTGAAAGAACAAAGAAAAAGTGGTTAAGATAGTAAAACATACCAGAAAGACTTGTGCCTTTAGTCATCAAACAATTTGACCCAATTGTGACCTGTGACTAAAAACACATCAGGAACACTGTGCATTTACACTTTCTCCTTTCTGGGTTCTCATGGACCCATAGAATCTGGCCTTCAACCATGTCATCTACTGTTAAGGCCCTTGCTTGTGTCCTCAGTGCAGGACCTGGCCAGCTCAGTAGCTGCCCCTCTCAAGTCATACCTCGTTGACAGCATGGACAGACTTCTGTCTTCTTCTTTGAACACGATCTCTGGTCTTTCCCCACTCCTCTCTCCCCCAGCTTACCTCCCTCCTCTCTGGTTCTATCTCTCGGGCAGATGTTTCTGCAGTCTTTTCTGGCTGCCCTTCTCCTCACACTCTCACTGGGAGACTTCATCCTTTCTGGAGGGTCAGCATCACCTCCACCCACCCTCTTCTTGACTTCTGTATCTATCCTGGGCCTGCCGTTGTGTGGAGGGGCTGGGCTCTTCTGTTTTTAACACTAGAAAATATTTCTTGAAACCAAGGGATGGAGAGTCCAGAAGAGAGATCCTGGTGACGCTCTTTTGAGGCCACGGATAGCTCCACGTAGAAACACCCAGTGTTGATACAACATCCTTTCTCTTCTTTTCCCAAACAGAACTTCAATTTTACCCAGGAGGGCATCAATGGTGTGAAGCTTATTTCTTAGTGTCCTTTGTAAGGGGTCACTTTGTGGTCCAGCCAACAAGATTTAAGGCAAAGTCAGTGTGTGAGAATTTGCTCTGCTGTGAGCCTGGCCCTTTACTGTTTCCTGTCTTCCACTTCTTTCCTGAAATAAAGAAGAGAGGCTGCAGGAGGAGCAGCCATGTTGTGATCATGAGCTGTAGTCATGGGAGCCACACAAGAACCCTGAGGGCATCAGGTCACAACCCTCTAACTACCAACAGCAACAACTCTTACAACGGACTGCCTGTCCAAAGGGAACTCCATTTCCCCAAATCTTAGTGGTTAGACAAAAGCTAGCTACTCATTCTCACTGTAACCCTGCAGTTTCAGCTACGCTCCTCTTTTTTGACTCCCCCCATCTCACTCTCTTTGTCTCTTTCCTCCCCCTCTCTAGGTTTCTCTTGTCTCTCTGCGCTGCCTGGGCTTTTCTCTTGGCCAGGTCTGGGCTGCTGGCCATGTTCAGTCTACTACTTTCTCTCTCTGCTCTGGACCCTTCCAGATGCCTCTGTCTGTTCTCTCCCTCGCATCTACAACAAAAAACCCTTCCCCTTAACCATACCGTGGAGTCTCCTTGTCATCAGTTCATCCACAGACAAATAAGTCTCTTTGGAGTCAGACCTACACTGCATTTATCTGAACTCTCCTGATAGCGTTTCTGAATAAACATTTCCTTTGGAGGTGACACACTGGCCATGATACCAGGCAGAGGGCAAAGTTAAAGGAGCAGTACAGCATATACACAGGAGAGGTGGATTCTCCCTGACAGAAGAGCTACCTGGGAAGGCTACATGTTGAGGAAGAAATTCTAATCACCGAGGCCCCACAGCAAAATGAGACGACTGTACTAGATAACTTTAAAAGTGCCCGTGGCTAGAGAGATAGCTGTCAGTAGTGGGCCTGCCTTGCAAGTAGGAGGACCTGAGTTCAATCCCATGTAATCAAAGAGAACAATTATGGCTGAATGCATTTATAATCACAGGCCTGGGGAGGCAGAGACAGGTGGAACCCTGGGGCTTGCTGGCCAGTTCCAGGTCAATGCCAGGCCAGTGAGTCTCCATTTCAAAAACAAGATGGAGGACATCTGAGAAACACTTGGGGCCTCCTCTGGCCTCCACCCCTCGTTCATTCTACACAAGAGTGCTTCATGGCTGGGCTTTGGCATCAGGTAACGCTGAGTTCTGAGTCTAGTTCTATTGTTACTTCCTTGCTGGGTGACTTTGGTCCCTCTAATTCTTGCCTGTAAGTCCAAACCATCAAAGCACCCCTCTCTCACTTAGGTCTAGCACTGGTGGTACAAGAAATCTTCAGGGCATCAGGCACAACCGACCATGAATGGGGCTTTTTGTGCCCAGTGTACACTGTCACCTCAAACTACCTGTGTCCCACGGTGGTGAAGCTTGCTGTGGGTCTGGAAAGCCTGTCTGTCTGTGCGTCTCTCTGCAGGTGAACAAAGCAATCAGAAGTTGTCCACTGTCCAATAGCCTCTGGATTGTTGCTGTGTCCAGAGTCCTTGGCCTCTGCTTGCCAGAGTGTAGGAAGAAGTTCCCAGACCGTCCAAGCAGACCAGAATTGGAAAAACATCGACCTTCATAGGAAATAACCAAGCAGTGGCCTCATCCTTCACCTAGTCGATGTCCTCAATATTGACTATGGCGTCTTTTCCTGGGCTGAGCTGGAAGAGGTGGTTCTGCAGAAGACAATAGAGTAGGAAGCTGGAAGGATGCCTCCTCCTAACTGCCTCAAGGGCTTTTGCTGGATCTCTTTTGGCTTTTTCTGGAAAAGGCTCACCTTCTTTCTCTAAGGTCCGAGTCCAAGAGAGGAAAAAATATCTTGCTCACTCCAGCCTTGCAGAGGAGGTCAGTGCGGGGGCAATCCCGTGTCAGACCAGCGCTTCCTTTTGTCCCAACCCCCAGCACTTCAGGCCAGACCCGCTGACACTTGACAGCGCCTGCAGTTTACCTTGGCTCCGGTCCAGTGAGTTCGAGCCCAGCCCTGGGGCGGCCCCCACCTCTCCACCTTGTTACGCCTTCCCACCCTCCTCTGCAGCGCAAAGAGCAGTTTAAATATAAATCAGTCCTCAGCACAAACAGAGCTTGGGCGGCGAGTCTCAGAGCCATCACCGGAACCGAGGGCCCAGGTTTGCGGAGCGAGTGCAGACACGCAGAGCAGAGCCCGGCTCTGGACAACCCCAAGAGCCACAGAGACTCCTCGCTCCCTTCCACCACCCGGAGCCCCTCCAGTCCGCTCTAGATCCCCACCCCTTCCCCAGTGCGGCGCCCACCTTAAGTCCCCAGGTCTCTCCATTGGCCTGCAGCCTCCTGCCTCCTCCATCCGCGGTCACCCCTTCCTCGGGGACCCGCCATCTCCCCGTACGCTACCCACCACATCCATCCCTGGCCAGCAGGACCTGATAGGCAGCCAGGGCTCACCCAGGTCGAGTCCCAGAGCCTCTGGGCTTCCGCAGCTGCGACTCCAGGACCCAAGACACCTGCCTGGGGGAGGCGGCAGCGGCTGGGCGGGGGCTAGCAGCACTTCTGACACCCGAGGAAGAGAGGGAGGAGAGAGAGCGCGTTTCATCATCGGCCGCCACTTATAAAAACTTCTGGGCGCTCACTCTCTTGCTCAGTCTCCGGATCGCGCTTCCCATCGCCCGGCAAGCCCGAAGCACCGGAGTCCCGCAGAACCTGACCCCGGCCTGCCGCCACCACCTTAGCCCGGCCAGGGGACATCGCCTCAGTCAAGATGGGGCTCCTGCCCAAGCCCGGAGCGCGCCAGGGCAGCGGCACCTCCTCGGTCGCAGCCAGACGTTGCTCCAGCTCTATCTTCAGTAACATTAAGGTGAGTAGAGTTCGGGGTAAGAGGGCGGCAGCGTGGGTGACACAACCTAGGACGTCGATGAGGCCAGTCCGGGAGTTCTGGGTGCACCCAGCTCCCTTCTCTGTCCTACTGTCCTAGGTGCCACATCCATGAGCCATGAGCAAGGCCCGGCATGTGAGGGGAGCGTGTCTCTCTCTCTCTCTCTCTCTCTCTCTCTCTCTCTCTCTCTCTCTCTCTCTCTCTCTCTCTCTCTCTCTCTGTCCCTTTGTCTGTCTCTCTGTCTCTGTCTCTCTGTCTCTGTCTCTCTCTGTCTCTGTCTATCTCTCTCTGTTGCGCGCACAAGCTCGCAGGTTCTCGTGGGAGAGAATATCCAGAAGAACAGATGTACCTACGTAAGAGGGGGCTGTCCTCTTCTTCAGTGAAGAAAGAACACCTCCAGGGAATTCTTTTGGGTCTCTGCTGTGGGTACTTAACTCTTCCTTAATGAGAGTGGATGCAGAGGAGCTTGGCAGCACCTTGTGGGCAACAGGCTGTGGGCACCCTGAGATGCTGCAAGTCAGAGTGCAGCATCACCTTGTTGGGGGAGGGGGGTTATGGGGGATGGTAGAAGCCTGCATTCCTTGCCTGGGTTTTCATCTTTGCAGTAGTTGCCGGCTAGACTGCTACCTGGCTGCAAAGCTCCCAGCAGGTTTGAGAATCCTCCCTCTCTCCTGGCCTCAAGGCACTTGAGGTTTATTGAGAAAGGCCACCAGAGGTGCCAATGGCCTGAGAGTTACGGGGAATTATGGGGAAAAAGGGGGTTGTTGGAAATTGTTGGCTTGAGAATGCCTTCTTTGGTAAGGGTCAGAAGTGGGGTCCACTTCCCGCCAGGTCTTGAAGGACCTGGAATGGTTGAATCCTCACAAAATTTGGGGGAGAGGTTCCTAAAGAAGGTACCTCCTGGAAGGGTCTAGATGACCTTGGCCAGACATCCAGGCGTCTTGGGGTCCGGCAAGTGTATGGTGCAGAGAGATTATTTCCCACAATTACTATTGTAGATGTAACAGGTGCTACAAGTATGAAGTACCCAGACTTCATATGGAAGGACTGGAGCAATGTGGGCAGGCTAGGTATGTCTAACGGAAAGAGACTCAGGGTTAGAGTGGATGCCACCTGCATGCTCTACCTCAGGTTGTTACTGGTGGAACTGGTGAGGGACTCTCTCTTCTGTTACCACCACCACCACCGCCATGGTTCTAAAAGGCTACATTGATTTCCCATTGGAATATTCCTAACACAGAAAATTGGAGATAATTGAAAACAGTCCTCAGATCTCCTCCCCTCTAGCCAGACCTAGATGGGAATACCGTCTATTGTTTTGGTTCTACCAATGTAGAATTATGGTGATTTTATTTAACTTGCTAATTAGAAGGAAAGGGTGTGTCCAAGGGATGGGTGGTCTCAAAGGGATGGGATTGTGGCAGGCAGCATGGGGAGGGAGGACTCTCATTTTCCCCAAGAATGGAAAGAGAGGTTGCTGTCCCAAGATTCTTGACGGTGAGGGTGACAAGAGTGACTCAGTACCTCTAACCTCTAAAAATAAGTGGGTGGCAGCCATTTCGTTGAAAAAAATATAAAAATAAGATAAAACCCACATTCATATGCTGAAATTCATGCCCAAGACCTGGACCCAGGCCAGTTGACCTCAGAAGGGAGAGTAAAGAGCTCTTATCAGTCACGAGGTTTTCTTGAGTCTGTTAAAACATCTCCTTGGTTGGCAGTTAATAACATCAGGTGGCAGGCACTTTGGAGAGACCCCACCTTAGCTGGGTTCATCCTGGAGACCCTAGGCACCCCTGAGCAGAGATGCTAAGCTTTTCCTTGCTGATGAATCTAGCCTGGGCCTTTGCTGTTTGAAAGGAGATTTCCTCCTCTTGATGACAGGTTTGGTGACTGCCTTGTACCTTCCCAGCAGGAAGGCTTGAGAATGCCTTCTTTGGTAAGGGTCAGAAGTAGGGTCCACTTCCCGCCAGGTCTTGAAGAACCTGGAATGGTTGAATTCTCACAAAATTTGGGGGAGAGGTTCCTAAAGAAGGTACCTCCTGGAAAGGTCTAGATGACCTTGGCCAGATATCCAGGCGTCTTGGGGTCCGGCAAGGTGACAAGGAACATCCAGCCAATTGCTTGTCATTTTGTTGGGATCTTTGTCACTGGGGTGGACTGTCAAGAGTGGATGTTGCTGCAAACCCATGTTCCACATGATTCAAGGGAGGAGTAAAGTCTGAGGATTCAGATCCATGACCTGGCCCAGCCAGTCACTTCCTGGGTCATGCAGGACACATGGCTCACCTTTCTTGGCCCTCTGGGGTCTTTTTTCTGAAAAAAAAATGGGTGTCACGAATAGTTCTCATCATGCGCCTCGGTAAGAATGACCTAGGGTAAGAGTAAAACAGGGTGTCCCCAGGGTGAGCCCCAACTGAGATCACATCTCACTTTCGTAAACAAGGCTGTGCATTCCGGTGTCATCCAGGAGCTCCCGTCTCAATGCTTACCTGAAGCCTGCACAGTTCGTGCCAGATGGGGTTCCCACTACTGAGGGGGGAGAGTAAGTCCCACCTCTAACCAAGATGCTATGTGCATTCGATACATACCAGCAAAGGCAAACATCAGTTTCCTTCAGTGGAGTGGCCCTATGTATATCAGCCACCCTTCAGAGCAGACCCAAGGCCAGGAATAGCTGGCCAAGATAAAACAAAGCCCAAGTTTTGTTTGTTTGTTTGTTTGTTGTGGGCTTTTTATTTAGCTTGGGCATTTTTGGCTTGTTGGGTTTTTTGTTTGTTTTGATTTTCATTTTTGAGTGTTTTTTTTTTTTTATTTAAGAGATAGAACATTAAGTTGAGTGTTTCGGGAGGTAGAGAGGATCTGGAAGGAGTTGGGGGAAAATGATCAAAATATGTTGGACAAAAGTTAAGTAAAAAAAAATCTTAAAATGATTAAAAGATAGATGAAAAATAAAAACTCATAATAAAAATTAGGAAAAAAAACTGGGCATGGTGGTCTTGTAATCTCAGCATTCAGGAGATAAAGGCAGGAGAATTAAAAGCTTAGGTCATCACTGGCTACACAGTAAGCTTGAGGCAGCCTGGGCTACATGAGAACTGTCTTGAAAGAAAGAAAGAAAGAAAGGAAGAAAAGAAAAACCATTGTCCCATTAATTCCATGGAGCAGTTATTAGTTAACAATGACAGTTAATAAACTTATCACAATGCCCATAATAATAACAAATAATATCTAACAGTAATTGAGCTCTTTGAATGGACAGACTTGGAGGATCTTGTACCTACATCCCATCTGCTTTACAACTCTAGACCAGGAAGGGGGGCAGGGAGAGGCAGGAGCAGCTGTGGGGCAGAAGCTCTGTCCTACCAGCCCCGTGAGCACTGCGCCGTCTACACTGTCTCTGTAAGTGGCGACAGTACAGCTATCAGTTAACAGTACTTTCTCCAAGTCTGGGAGACATTCAGGAGTATGTACAGAGGAAATTCCCAGTACTGACCTGCTCCTGCCTCTTCTCTTTTCACAAGGATCCATGAAAGAGCCTTGCAACTCTTAGAAGAAATAATAATAATAATAATTATTATTATTATTATTATTAAACAGGATGCTGAGATTAAAGGTATGAGGCATCACCATGCAGCAAGGGGAATTTTTATATAGCGTGTATGTGTGGTGTGTGTGTGTGTGTGTGTGTGTGTGTGTGTGTGCACAAGTAGACACATAAGGACACACAGATATGAGGCCAGAGGACAACCTACACTATCAGCCTTATGAACACCTTCCATCTCCTTTGAGAAAGAGTCTTAAATGGTCCAAAGCTCACTGATTATGGTCAATTGGTTAGCCAGTGATCCCTAGAGCTCCCCTGTCTCTACCTACTACTAGGATCAGAACCACCCTGGCTAAGGCTAGAACTCGCTGTTACTGAGGGCTCGCTCACAGTGGCTCCATGAGAAAGCCACTTGTGTTGCTAGTACCAGGCACAACTTGATTTGTTTAGCGTCTTCTAGAAAATGACTTTTGGTTTGAAACGATGACAGATTTTTAGCAAAGCTGGCCTTAGAGGTCTTGTGTGTCCTTACACCCGCTCTCCCTCAGGGCTCCATGTTATATAATAACAGTAATTACAAAGGATATCAAAAGCAGGAAATCAACATTGCTATCTCGTGCACATACAGTCCTGTACTGCTTTATCACAAGTGGATTTGTGCAGACACCACCCATCTGAGGATGCAGGAGTGTTTCACCACCCACCACAGAGAAGTGCCTTGTGCCGGCTTGCTGAGAGTCTCATCCTCTGACCACTGTCCCTAATCCCCAGTATAGGTCTAGTCTCCATCTCCAGGATTGAATTATTTCATTCAAAATAATGTATTTGAGTTCCATTCTGTCTTAAACTGTTACATGGATCAAGAGTTGGTTCCTTTTAACTGCTGAGTACTACGCCAAGGTATGGATGCACTGTACTTCGCTTACACATGTTCACTTACTGAAGGGCGTTTGGCTTATTTCCCATTTGGGACTAGTTCAAATAAATCTGCAAGAGAGCTGGTGTATAGGCTTTTGTGTGGACATAGCTCGTAATTTCTCTAGGGTAAATGCCATGGAGTGTTGTTGGGTGGTGTGGTTGTTAAACAATGATACTTTTTAAAAAGGAGCTTCCCAACTCTTTGAAGGGTCATCTCACCTTACACATGTGTCAGTTGCTCAGTGGGTTGGTCAGCTTTTGATATTACCACTCTTTTTTTGTAAAAATTGTAATAGACATGCAGTGCCATCTCTCCATGTCTCATTCATGTTGTCCTCGTGGCTGGAGAGATTAAGATTGAACTTCTTTTCATGTGTTCCTTGGCCAATCATGTCATTTTCCTTTAGCATCATGTGGCTTTAGGAACTCTTTGGCTACGCCAGTTATAAGTCCTTTGTTGGGTTATGTCATTTGGTCTGCAGCTTTTGTCTTTGAATCTGTAGGTTGGCTTTTTTAAAAAAATCATTTAAAATGGTTTTATGGAGAAAATCTTTTTTTTTCTTTTTTGGTTTTTCGAGACAGGGTTTCTCTGTGTAGCCCTGGCTGTCCTGGAACTCACTTTGTAGACCAGGCTGGCCTCCAACTCAGCAATCCTCCTGCCTCTGCCTCCAAAGTGTTGGGACTAAAGGCATGTGCCACAACTGCCCATTGGGGAAAAATCCTTACTTTTGATGAATCCCAATTATTGGTCTGTGTGTGGATGTGTGTGTATGCACCTGCTCACATGTAAGCACACAGTAGTCAAAGGATCTTAGGTGTTGGTTCTCAACGTCCACACTGTTTGAGACAGAGTTTCTTGTTTATTGCTATATACAACCCCAGCCTTTGATTGTTTGTTTGTTTGTTTTTAAGCTCACGTAGGCAGGTTGCCCTCCACTCACTGTGTAGCTGAGGCTGGCCTGGAACTCCTGATCCTCTTGATTTCTATCTCCAAACTGCTCAGGTACCAAGTATAAACTGCCATGTCTGGCTTACATGTGTTGGCTTTCCGCAGTTTGGCTCCTCCTTTCAGTGTTACATCTAGGAACGCTTCACTGAATCATCGCTCCTGAGTGGTTTTCTCCCCTGTATCTTATTGTAAACATCTCCCAGTTTTACCATTAAATCTGTTGCATTTTGAGTTATTCTGCATAGATGTGAGGATTGGGTCAAGGCCTGGTCTGTTTTTACCTCTCGGTGTTCTTGCACCGCATCTCTTCTCTCCAGCTTGTCTCAGCAGTTGGCCGTTCTCCCATAGGTCTATTGGTTCTTCATTTAGCTTCATTGCTGCACACCTGCAGGGGCCTCCTCATATCGCTGTCTGATTTTGTAGCTATGGAATGAGGCTCGACGAGGGAGGGGCTTGCTGTCACCCTGTAATGGTGTGGTTATCAAGCTTGCTAAGTCATGGAGTTTCCCTTACCCTTGGGCTTTTGGGATGGTTTCAGGGCAGATTTCAAGCTCGCTTTGGACAATGGGGATGAACTCTCCTGTCCCCCTGTCCCCTGCTTGCCTTCTGGTCTCAGCTGATTGGCATGCTTTTCCCCTCGGACTTTTAGATACAGAACCCTGGATCCATGTAAAAACCTGGGAGCCATGGCACAGGCCTCTAATCTCAGTGCTGGGAGGGTATAGACAGGAGGTTTCCCAAAGCTCCCTGGCCAGCCAGCCCAGCCAAACCCATAAGTTTCAGGTTCAGTAAGAGAGCTTGTTTCAAAACTAGAGACTGAGAAAACACTCGCTGTCCACCTCTGGCCTCCACAGGCACATGCATGTGCACTTGCACACACGTGTATATACACATGTATATACACACAAGACATAAAAATTTCCTTTACAATCCTAATGACAGCCCTGAAGAGGGGTGTCGACACAACGCCTCCATCTCACAGCTGAGGAGAAAGAGAACCACACAGGACTGTGTGCTGAGTAACTGGCAAAGAAGGAATTCCCACTCAGCATCTCCCTCGCGGCCCCCTTCCTCCCGTGACCACAGAAGGATTCTCTCTGTCTTCTAGCTTCTCTCATCCGTGACCTGTAGGCTTGGGCTCCGTGGTCTCAGGGTTCCTTTCCCAGTCTCAAATTCTCATCTCATGCCGGCAGTCACTGGCTGAAATGAGACTAGAAGTGAACCAGTTGGATCTGCACTGAGCTTGAAGAGCTTCTAATGGACCCAGTGGAAGCAATGAGATTCTTCCATCAGTGGCTTGGCTCGGAAGACCTTGGTGGCCTGGGTCTGCCTTACTGTTGGAAGTTGATTAAATCTTCTCAGGGGTGGAGAGCAAAACCAAGGCAGAAGTCAACTTGGACTTCACTGTGGGGGTGAGGGGTGGGCTGATACTGTGGGGGTGAGCATCTTCATGAGCTAGTCTTCCCAGCCCCTTTCCATTCCGGGTCCTGAAGCTCAGCGGTGTATCTGAGAGGCTCCAGTACAGCCCAAGGGTGAAGCAAAGAGAGTGAGCCAAAGAGATTGTGAGGAACTCTTGGACCACTCAGTGTGATCAGGATTTGGTGCTAATACCTAGGACTGCACTTGGCTACCAGAGACGTGGCAGGCTTTCTTCTCCTGTCACAGGAGAATGAAACACCATGACCAAAAAAAAGCAAATTGGGAAGAAAAGGGTTCATTTGGCTTAGACTTCCATATTCCTGTCCATCACCAAAGGAAGTCAAGACAGGAACTCAAACAAGGCAGGAACCCAGAGGCAGGAGTTGATGCAGAGGCCACGGAGGGGTGCTGCTTACTGACTTGCCTCCCACAGTTTGCTCAGCCGGCTTTCTTATAGAACCCAGTACTTTAATACTTGCCTTCAGTACTTAAAACTTTCACTGCGGACAGAGGTCTCATGATCTAATGACCTTGTAAAGGACCCTCCCCTCATGATCTCTTGATATTTTAAAATAGTCCTTAATTTACACCGGCAAAGGCTAGTACCATCCATACTGGGCTGGACCCTTCCCTATTGATCACTAAGTAAGAAAATGCCCTACAGCCGGAGCTTATGGAGGCATCTTCTCACTTGAGGTGCCCTCCTTTCAGATGGTTCTAGCTTGTGTGTTAAGTTGACACAAATCTACCCAGCACACCTCCTTAGAGAGTTAATGAGTATCTGGGTCCTGGAGGACACTGGGGGGGGTCTTCTTGACAAGCCACTTATGTTCAGAGGGGTGTTATACCAAATGTCCCTGGGATATGGGCTAGTCTAGAGCACCAAGAAGCATGGGTACAATGGAGAGATCCTCAGAAGGGGTCAACACGGAACTCACCCTGTCAAATGCCTCACAGTCAAGGCCCTGGGTTCTAAATAATAAATATGTTTCCATATCTGGGAAGGACAAGAGAGCAATGTATCTGGAGATGTGGCCTGACCTGACTAACCCCAAGTTACATTTTTTGATACAAATTCTTTTTTTTCCTGAAAATCAAATGAATTTTATATTTTGTTCCACAGTCATCTATTTCTATAAGTCTGTTCTTGTTCCCCAAATCTTGGGGTAACCTCAACATCCAGGGACCTGTTTTGTGTTTCTCAAATGCAGGATCCCAGAAGAAGACCATCAAATTTGGGGACTACCACCTAGGTAGATTTCGGGAAAGAGCTACTTTATCTGGCTAGCTCACCCAGCCAACTAGTCAGGCACAGAGGGAAAGATTCTCTACAGTTTAAACAGGATGGAAATGTGGGGTGTGGGTCAGAAAATTCCTAAACTGAGCCCAACGGGATGTTCCCAAAGAGGAGCCAGTTACAGAATCTGGTGAGATGCCCTCGGTTTGGGGGAAAGGGATGTATTGGTAGATCACTGCCAATATTTATTGGTAGAAATGACACGGGATTTTCCTGGTATCTTTTGGTTGCCAAAAAGAACCCTAAATAGAACTTAACTGACTGACCACTTTCTTAGTCAACGTCAAGCTGGTCCTTACTTGGGCCTTGCGACCTCCTCTTTTTCTTAAACTTCCTGTTTTTCTTTGACTCGCAGTGCAGGTGGAGGCAATAGCTGGGAGCTGAGCCAAGTCTGCAGTTGATTGATTGGTGGTGGGTGAGAGCTTTTCTAACTAGGCACTGCTGTTCTGTCTGGCTCTCCAAGAGGCTCAAAGTTTTTGAGATGAATTGCCCGTACATTCGCTGGTTCCCAGGCTGAACAACCACCCCCATTTGCCCTGGGGCACGGGACTTTCAGTTTTAAGACTGGAAATGTTCTAAGGAAATTAAAATAAGTTAGTCAACTTACTGCCTCCCATGTAAGGATGGTTTACAAAAACAAGCTTCTACTCTCTGACTACAGAGGGCAGCAAGGAGAGTCGCAGATGATGTTCCTGGGTAGGAATGAACCTCAGAGGCTCATGGAGGCTTCCAGAGAGCAGCTTATGATGGACCAGATCCTGGGCCTTTAGTCTCATTAGTCCCTCCCATTCACAGGTGAAAGCCTTTCTCCCAGCTTCCTGAATCCACTGTGGATCATGGCTAGTCCATTGTGTAGAATCTGTACAAATAAGAACGGAACAAGCTATGGAAAGATAAAGTTTCCTGGTCTCAGGAGCCACTGAATTTCAGAATTGACTGTGATGTACAAACTCATCTCCTCAAAGATGCAGAAATGTGCTGATGTCCCTGTCTTTAGCCATGTAATTTCAAGGATGAGGACCTCAGTGTATCACCAGGCAACCCTGCAGATGATAGCATCACAGTCTTATCTGGTCCACTGAGCTAAAATCTACACCACCACCCCAACTACTACCACACCACCACCTCCACCACCACCACCACCACCACCCCATCACCACCACCACCACCACCACCACCACCCCATCACCCCATCACCCCATCATCCCATCACCCCATCACCACCACCACCCCATCACCCCACCACCCCACCACCCCATCACCCCATCACCCCACCACCACCACCACCCCATCATCACCACCACCCCAACTACTACCACCCCACCACCTCCACCACCCCACCACCCCATCACCCCATCACCCCACTTTCCACCACTCTGCCCTGGAGAAGCCTCTCCATAACCTTGTTCTAGCTTGCTTTTCTGGTAAAACACTTTAACCAAAAGCAACTTGGGGAGGAAAGAGTTTATTTTATCTTATACTTCCAGGTCATAATCCATCATTAACAGACATCAGGGCAGGAACAAAAGTCAGGAATCATGGAGGGACACTGCTTGCTTGCTTGTCGTCTGACTCACTCACAGGACAGCCTTCTTCTACAACCCTGGCCCACCTGCCGTGGGATGGCACTGCAAATGGTCCCCGTGAGCCATCAGTTAAGACCATCCCTCACAGACATGACCACAGGCTACTCTAATCTGGTTAACCCTTCAATGGAAACTCTCCTTCAAATGACTCTAGGCTCATCAAGTTGATAGCTGAATCTAACTAGGATATAACCTATGTTATATTTAATGCATACGTATATAAAATTTATAGGGATCGTGAGTGACATTACTCATACCTGTTTGGTTGTCTTATTTGTATTATATTTTAGTCTAATTTAGTTTATTTTGTTTCTTTTCTTCTTTTTCTTCTTCTCCTCCTCCTCCTTCTTCTTCTTCAGACAGTATCTTGCTCTGTGGCCCAGACTGAGCTGAAATTCACTAAATTAACCTGGTGTACTTTGAACTTGCAATAATCTGCCTCTGTCTCCCAAGTGTGGTTACATACATGAGCCACTGTGCCTGGTCTTGAACATTCAGAGTACTGCCCTCAGTTCCAACCTATTCTTAGTAGCTGTTACAAACTTCCTTCTATTAGGACCATGTGCAAGGCGAGCCATTAAAAAATGGACAGATATTCAGCTGTGACTATAATTATCAATATATTTGTGCTTTCTGCATGAGTGCACAGCCACAGTGCACAAGCTTAGTGAGATAACATGAGCAAAGTTAGGTCCTTCCAGAACTCTGACTGACGAAGCCCTTTCCCTATGCCATGGAGGCAGCCCGTTAATTCCCATTTTATCATGAAGGAAACTGGGATGTGGCCCTGTAGGAACTGCCACTCACACAAGTATAGAGCTGAAACCAGCACTTTCTGGGGGTGCTGTCTTGAGTTTTTCTTCTCTCTCCAGTTACACTGTTCTCCATCAATCTCCAGTAGTTTAGCCAGAGTGGTACCTAGTCATAGAGTCCTACCAGAGATGCAGCACGAACATCTGTCTAGTGCTGTTTTCTAGTCAGATTTGTCAACTGTTGTCCCAGAACTCCAACTTCCTCACGTTTTTCTCTAGATGCACATTTCCTCTTTGGTGTCCAGCCAACACCCACACTCCAGTACAGTACACTTAGATCGAGTGTGGACCTGAAGCTATGTCATAGCTTTAAAAATGTTGATTTCTAAACGAAAGAATTAATGGAAACCTGATCATTTGCACAGCGTCTTAGGATGTTTGCTTAGAAACTCAAAGGGGAAGCACTACTCTATCATTGGAGTGTCAATAAATAAATTGCAAGATATCTGTGGAATATTCACAAATCTATTGTGTGTATGTGTCCTGTTGGGAATTGGACTACACATCAATTTTAATTTTTTTAACTTCTTATTGGATCTTTGTGAACTTCACATCATTCACCCCAATCCCACTCATCTTCCCCTCCCCTCGTACCTGCCCTCTTCCCTTGCAACTTCCCCCCCAACAGAAGCTGAAGTGTGTCACAGTGTGTCCCACAGTACACCCTTTTGTCCATACTTCTTTGTTTGCAAATGTTCATTGCAATGACTTGGTGGTCTGGTACAAGGCCTCTGGCTTCTGCTATGCTATCAGTACTGGAACTTCACTGGGACTCCTCTTAGATATCCTGTTGTCCTGTGTCATGCTGATCCTGTAGTTTTTAGATCTGTAGGATTGACCAGCCCTTCATGTACTCAAGCAGTTCATCAATGGGGTAGATGTTGGGGTGGGCCAATTCAAAGCCCTGAATCTGGGCCTGAGAGGTATCAGAATGGTTAGCCTGCTGGCTCTCCAACTCTCAATGGCCTTGGAGACGGCTCACCAGCAACCCCCACAACTAGGGTCAACTCTACCCTGCTGCCCAGGCAAGGTGCAGGGCCTGCTCTCCTGAATGTTACAGTTGATGCAGGACAGGGCCAGTTATCCCACGTTCTTGACCCTGGGGACCAGCTCTCCCACTGGCCATAGATGGTAAGGGATGAGGGAGGGGAGGAAGGCATCTCTCCCTCATCTGCCATTGCCCAGCAGACAAGATTCAGGGATGGCTCTCCCACACTCTCCTGGGTGCTACAGCAGGTGACCGGCAGAGCTCTCCTGCTTTCATGACCCCGGGGCCAGCTCTCCTGCCTGCCATAGGTGGCAGGGGCAAGAATGTAGGGAGAGGACCTTTCCCTTGCTTATGCTGCCACACAGCAGACAAATTATGGGGCCAGTTCTCCCATGCTTAAACCCTCAGAGGTGGCTCACTCCACCCCCACCATTAGGGTCTGTTCTACTGTGCTGCCTAAGTGAGGTGCAGGGTCTGCTCTCCAGAGTGCCGCAGTAGGTGAGGGGCAGAACCATCTCTCCTGCTCTCAAGACCCCATTGGGGCCAATTCTCCCCACCTGCCATCAGTGGTGAGGGCAAAAGGAAGGGGTGGGGAATCTCTCCCTTGCTGATGCCACCGCACAGCAGATACGAGGCAGGGCTGGCTCTCCCACAGCCATGCCCTTGTGACTGGAACACCAGCAACCCCCCCCCACCCAGAACCAGCTCTGCTGTGCTGCCCAGGTGAGGGGCAGGGACAGCTCTCCACTCTGATGACCCCAGGGCAGCTCTCCTGCTGTCATAGGTAACAAGGAGTGAGGGAGGGTCATCTCTCCCTACCCAATGTCACCACACAACAGACAAGTGATGGGGCCAGCTCTGTCATGCACACGCCCTTGGAGTGACTGCACAACCCCACCATCAGGGGCGATTCTACCTTGCTGCCCAGGTGAGGGGCAGGGCCAGTTCTGCACAACACTCAGATATCAACAAGTTCCTGGGTGGTATCCCGGACCAGGGACATCTGCCTAGCTGCTGCAGGGTTACAGACCAAGATGTGGCCCCTCCCTGTGACAGTACAGACCAGGACCCCACTGTGGTCTCAGATGGCTTCCCCAGCTTCTCACATCAGGCTCCTCATGACCCTTGAGTCTGTAGTTCCGCCTCTCTTCATTGTGCCCACTTCCTTCTGTTTCTCGTTCCCTTCCATTTCTCCACCCCTGACTCTTCGAGGTGTGCCTGGAATCTCTGAGTGTCTGGGGTCACCTCAGGAGTGCTGTGCCCTGATTGTGCATTATGGTGCCAGGCAGGGGTTATCTCGGGCATAGTCTGGCCACTGCTGGCATGGTGGACATCTTGGGTGAGCTCCCTGTCCAGGCCCCATGGTGCCTGTCTGGTGGTCGTCTTGAGCTCACTCCTTTCCCGGCCTGCCAGAGTGACCCCTTGCAAGGGTCATCTGTGTCAGGCTCACTGCCACCTGGGGCCCACAGTCCCAGGTGGAATTCTTCTTGTCTCCAGTTCGCCCTCCACCCTGGGAGACCGTTTGGTTCTGCCTGGCACCAGACTGGTGGTCATCTCAGGCTCAATCATTTCAGGAAGTATTAGGCTTCTAACCATTCAGCTGTTCATAGGTCAGAACACCAGGCATAGACATAGTCTCTTCTCTCTGCCACCTATTGATGCACATGTGACAGGGCAACCACACCTGCCATGCCTCTAGGGGCAGGGAAGTTTTCTAACGATTGATTGACTGATTGATTGATTGATTTGTATTTTATGTGCATCGGTGTTTTGCCTGCATGCATGTCTGTGTAAGGGAGCCAGACCCCTGGAACTAGCATTACAGAGAGTTGTGAGCCACCATGTGGGTGCTGGGAATTGAACCCATGTCCTTTCAAAAGAACAGCCAAGTGTTTTCTACCACTGAACCATCTCTCCAGGCCCCAATTCTTAACATTTTAAGAATAAATTAAACACCAGAGAAGAGCTTATTCTCTGATGATAAGTAAAATGAGGCAGGATGGACCACCATATGAACAAAGGGCATGCATATTTTTGGCTAGAGCACACTGAGCAAGGCAGCGCTAAGGAAGTACACCCAGCCAGAAGTGGTTCTCACCTGGGCGGGGCCGGGAAGCCTGCCAACGATTTCCCTTTGTTCTTTGTGGATTTGTATGTTCTCTATTGTCCTACAACAGACATTTCCTATATTTACGCTTAGATGAAACTATCAACTCCAGACTCTAAAGTGACATCCACTCTCCATTGCTGGGTGCACTGCGGTACACGGAAAAAAAAAAAAAAAACAACCATGGAGCACAGAGGAGCTTCTTTTCCAGGACTCTGAGGGTGGACCAAGGATGCTGCAGGATTGCAGTGAGAGGAATGGGGTCATCCTGTAGTACGGTTGCTATTCCTGTTGCACTTTAATGTCTATTATTGCATTCGAGGCTCACTGCTTCCCAGAGGTGGAAGCAAAGTCAGATAATGACTTGAAACCTTAAAGAGTGGTAAGAATGAAGAACACTCTCCATCCTGGGAAGACAGGAAGCAGGTCTATCCAGGAATCCCTCTCTACTCTGCTGGTGCCCATTCCCAGTGCCCAGCTCAGAGCATAGGAATCCAGCCCCAAGGGTTGGCTATTACCTTAGAGAGATGAGTGTATCTATTTGATCAACATCTTGCCCTGTAGGAAGGGCAGACAAGGGTGAGGCAGCCAGGACAGGAGGTGTCACTGGATCTGCTGAGTACTGACTGGAGGTCTAGTCCTCTGCCTGGGGATTTATGCCTGGGAAGATGTGGAAACCATCTGAGTGGGTTTTCCCATGGCCATGTTGGTAAGCCTGAATTGCCCCATACATTGTTTGTAAGGCTACACTCTGCTGATGTTTTAAATAGCAGTGCCCTCTGATTCTGACTCTCTGAGGCCAAGAGTGGTAAGTTTCATTTATTTGTGTGTGTGTGTGTGTGAGATCAGGAGTCACCGGGGTTTTTGTTGTTGTTTTGTTTGTTTTAAGACAAGGCCTCTTACTGGCCTGGAACTCATTAAGTAGACTACCCTGGATGGCCAGTGTCTTAGTTAGGGTTTTACTGTGTGAATAGACACCATGACCAAGGCAAGTCTTAGAAAGGACAACGTTTAATTGGGGCCTTGCTTACAGGTTCAGAGAGATTCAGTCCATTATCATCAAAGCAGGAACATGACAGCATCCAGGCAGGCATGGTGCAGGAGGAGCTGAGAGTTCTAAATCTTCATTTGAAGGCTACTAGCAGAATACTGACTTCCAGGCAGCTAAGACGAGGGTCTTAAGCCCACATCCACAGTTACACACCTACACACCTACTCCAACAAGGCCAGACTTCCTACTAGTGCTACTCCCTGGGCTGAGCATATACAAACCATCACAGCCAGAAAGCCCCAAAGGTCTGCTTTCTCAGTGATGGGATTGCAAATGCACACCAACATGCCCAGCTTCTTTTTCCTTTTGTTCTGAGGATAAGCCCAAGGTCCTCATTACTGACTGAGCTAACTCCCCATCTTCATATTCTTGATCAATAACCACCAAGCATTAGCTATTCACTGATAAATAAAAGCAGAAGAGCTCTGCCCCTCCAGTCAGATAAACTGCACACTTATGCAAAGTCACAAAACATGTCATATAAGTGGGGGAGAAAACTGCCTATTTAAGGTAACAAATATGGTGAATTCTGCGTTACATATCTGGGTCATGGACTGTGAATTTTAGCATCATCCTCACTGTCCTCATACAGAATGATTGAGTACTAAACACCATTAGGAAGGAAACAAGGTCTCTGTCTTCCAAAGGCTGTGGTTTGATGGCTGGATCAGAATGAGCTCTAGGTAGTTATGGTTTCCATCGATGAGACAGGCCCATGTAGCACAAAAGACCTCTTAATGAAGATACTTAAAGGTGCTTCATAAAATAAGTAAAATCAGAGTCCCCATGTATAGCTAAGCTTGTGAGAAGAGGAGAATCTTCAGGTGAGAGAAACGAAGAATGCACAGAATACCAGAATTTTGTCACACCAATAACTGCGGGGGCGGGGGGAGACAGTTGGGGATGGAGCATAGTGGCTATGAGGCCAGGAAAGAGCCCAAAAGACTGTCTGAGAAGGATGTGGTGTTAGCCATAGTATGGGCACCTAAGATGACATGAGAGGTGGTGGGATCCCATGCATCCCTAAAGCTGGGTCTGCTGGTGAAAGGGGAACTAATACAGCATGGTCTACCACCCCAAGGAGAGCTGAGATTTTACTGTCTAATGGCATCTGGGGTGCGAAGCCTCCTCTGAAAGAAGACTAAACCCCCAAAATGAGCTACACTGAATTGCCAACTGAGGTACCACATGATGGACAGACGTTATACTGTATAAAAGTTAGCTCAAATGGATCTGAGACTTAAATAGAAGACCCAAAACTATAAAACTCAAAAGAAAACATGGAGATCTAACTTTGTGACACAGGGTTGGGCAAAGTGGTCTTAGACGTGATGCCAAAAGTACAGGCAATATATATTAAGATTGTTAAGTTACATGATGTTGAATTTTTAAACAATTCTGTGTGTCAAACGAGACAGTCAATGACATCTTAGAAAAGGCAATCTATGGGCTGGAGAGATGACTCAGTGGTTAAGAGCACTGGTTGTTCTTCTAGAGGACCTGGGTTCAATTCCCAGCACCTACATGGCAACTCTCAGCTGTCTATGCCCCAGCTCCAGGGGCACTACACCCTTACATAGGCATATGTGCAGGCAAAACATAAGATAAAAATTAAAAACAGAAAATGCAATCTAAGGAATGGGAGAAAATACATGCAAGTTTATGTGCAGTAAGAATTAATATCTAGGACATATAAAGAACTTCTTCGATCCAGCAACAAAAACCAGCTCTAACTGTAAACTGAATAAATCCTATTTTTACTTTGCTTTTGGTTCAGGTACTTTATCCCAGCAATGGAAAACAAACTAGGACATTACACAAGAAAGATCTGAAAGAAGAGTCTCTAAGCAATATTTAAATACCCTGATCATAGCAGCATGAAGGTAGAAGAAACCCAAGTCTCCACCAATAAATAAACAAACAAGCAAACCAGACATAGCCACAGGGTGGAACATTAGTCAGCCATCAAAAGGAAAGACATTCTCATGCATGCTATAAAATAGACGGACCTGGAGGACATTCTGTTCATCGAAGTACGCCAACCACAAAAGAACAATATGATCTCATTTAAGTGAGGTCTGTAACATGGCTAAGTTTATAAATACAGACAGTAAATGGCTGTTTCCTAGGATTGGAGGGATCGTGGGCGAATGGGGAGCTCCTATCCAATGGGTATTCGTTTCAGTATCACAAGATGGAGTGTCAGAGAGGTGGATGGTGGTAATAGTTGCACAGCCTTAAATGTGTGATGCCACGAGAGTCGGAACTGTAAATGGTCACGATGGTAAGTGGATCGAAATGTGGTTTTCCACCATTGGAGATATGTGTGAGTAATCAGTCATACATATCATTAGACACAGGTCTTTCAAGGGAGAGGAGAATGAAAGGTAGATTTTAAAAATAATAATAAAACAAAATGGAATCAAAGGCTGTAGCAACGGAAGATTGTGGGGGCCAACCCCCCTGAGTGGGGCATGATATTATAACTAAACAGAGAGAATCACAGCCCATGCAAATGGTTTATCCTCATCATTCCCATGCCAGAGAGTCTCAGGTTGGATTAAAACAGAGTCAAATTGCTTTTGAAAAGGGACATCCAAAACAGTGGGATGTGAGGGTCACCCACATTCCTTCATGTCCCACCCCTTCCTTCATCCTCAAAGATGACAACTTAGTGTCTTGAAATCTCTCTCCTCCCCCTCCTTATTTCATAAAGACTCTTGGAAATACATTGCCCACCCCCCACCGTGGATCTTGGATACACTTCCAATTTAAAATCCTAACCACACCTTCAAATTTCCTTTTTGCATGTAAGCTACTATATTCAAAGGTTCTGAGGGCCCCCTTCAACATAGGGGAAGACATTCCTTTGTTAAACTTGGGGTTGACTCAAACTAAAGTCAGTAGAAGGCATTTACACACATCTTAAGATACAGCTCAAGGAATTGGCTCACACAATATTGGGGCAAGCAGTCCAGTCACAAACAAGATCTTAGAATTCACTGGCTTGGGCCAAAGCTGCTGTCCATGGTTTGTGTGTGTGTGTGTGTGTGTGTGTGTGTGTGTGTGTGTTGTGGTTGTATGTTTCCCATGCACACACTTGTTAGTTCTCTTAAGTTTTGTGGTTGATTGGCTTGGGCCAACTCAGGTCATATAGGATCATCTTCCTTGTTTAAAGTCAAGTGATTCTGCCTTTTAATTACATCTGCAGACTTTGATAGAAACACCTGGGTTGTGTTTGAATAGGCGGAGGCAAGGCTAGTCATGCTGGTACATCCAATGCACTGTTACAATTAGGACTTGTGGGGAACAGACTGTGGAAGCTCCAGGAGTTGGGAATACCATGGGAGCATAGGGAATTCCCAGAAGGTGGAGCCTTCTTGAAACTGTTGATGTGGGGAATGCATGCTTGGGTGAGCTCCTGTAAGAAGCCCAGGGTGAGCGCCTTCCCACAGTTTGACAAAGCTGTGATGAGAGTCTGCCTCCTTCTATACCAACTTTGCCAGGCCACACGATGAGTGACCTGTGACTATAGAGATGCCCCTTCCTTCTGTTGCTTTCCCATTGCTAGGTCACAGGCCCCTGAGGTGTAGACTTGAATGGGCAGGTGGTGGAAGGTAGGTGAGCTCATGTCTGCTGCTCCTGGACCGGCAGCTGTAGGCGTGAGTGTTTGCTTAGCTTATCTTTTCCCATCTGAAGATGCTCATTGATGATTCACTCTGGAATCTTGAGGTCTGCAGGGAGAAGCCCCAGCCCAAACCAACCAGGTGCAGGTAAAGGGACGCCCATTCCCCTATGCCCCTATACTTGCCTTTTAGTGTTCTAAGTGAAAAAGGAAGTGAATTGGCCTGGGGAGGGGGGCTCCCCAACACCCACTGTGCAGCCAGATTCTTATGGGGATTTTCCATGCCCAGATAGCCAAGAAGGGGGAGAGAAATCCATAACTCTCAGCTTCTCACTCCATGGGAAGAATTTTCCTTTTAGCAGTGCTGTTCACAAAATGTGTCACTGGGGAAAAAAGATGTCAGAGAAGAAGGACTTAGGCTTGGGAGTTCTTCTTTTGACTCAACAGCAGTGGTTGTCAAAATGGAGTCTATGAGTCAGTGGCACCCACCACACACACCAGGCCCCAGTGTGGGGAAATCGAGTGAAGGTCATGGGAGTGGGTTGGGTGGAGGAGCATATTCTTGGAGGCAGGAGGTGGGAGGATGGGTTGGGGGTTTTTGGGGAGGGAGGAAACCGGGAAGGAGTATAACATTTGAAATGTAAATGAAGAATATATTCAATTAAAAAAAAAGAAAAGTAAAGTAAAAAAAGTAAAGACAAATTTTCATGGCCCATCCAGGACCATACATGACAAGCTGGAGGCACTAGATCCAGAGTGTTTCGCTAAGACTTCTGGGTACTTGTGATGTGCTCCAGTGTTCAAGGACGTCTTTCAGGCAAGCACATCTTGAGCCAATGATGTGCATGCAGAGTGTGCTGTGGTTGCTGTTATGTAAGTGACCATGAAAGTGAACGGCAGAAAGTAATTGGTATTCAACTCCCATGGTTGCCAGGTAACTCGAATGTCTGATGTAATGGATGGAGGAAATTTGCCCGGCCTCTTAGGTTGATCAGTAAAGGTCTCTCCGAACTTTCTGAAGTGGCTCAATTTTGTAAAAGCCAAGGGCTGTAATCTCCTGGCCCAGAGACCTCTCTGAGCCAGGAGATTGGAGTGGGAAGGTACCAAAGCAGAACCTTCTTAGCCAGGAGAGGCAGCCATGCTGCAATCTGCAGGCTCTCGGGGGGGGGGGGGGGCTCTCAAAACACCCAGGCTGGGTTCCATAGCAACCTCATGTAAGCCATTAGGAAGGACCAATTGTCTGGGAGGCTGAGGTCAGGAGTTCAAGGTAAGCAGGGAGTCTGAGAAATGGGCTTTTTTCCTCTGTATCCACTCTTGGTGGTAATCCTAATGCCTGGACATTTTGTGGTGCTAAGAATAGTACTAAGACCACCTGGTGCTCTGAATGACCCATTCCAGAAATTGTGGGGACCCCTATGGCCACTGCCTTGTTGCTCTTTGGGGCTATGGAGTGAGTGTGGGTTGGGAGGGAGCACCAGAAGTGTGTGGAGACCAGGGTGCCACACTCCTGTTAGTGTCGCTAAACTCACGTCTTTCCTGCCTTCCTTTCTTGACTTCTCCATTTGCCTTTTATTTTCTTCTCTCACAACAGCCCAGGACCTGATGAAACTTTCTGGGAATGGACTTGGTCAGTTCTGTGGTCTGACTGCAGACCCCTCTTTTCCAGGTTTCATTCAGTTCTGTCACAACACTCTCCCTGTGTTGACTTTGAAAATATTTCTTTCTTTCCCGCAATTTACTTATTTAAGGAGGAGGTGCACTGGTTAATTTTTCTGTTACTCCATAACTCCTGGCAAAAAGTAACCCAAGGTTAAGAAATGGTTTAGTTTGGCTTATTATAATTTGAGTGTACAGGCCGGCAGGGCAGGGCAGGGCAGGCGTGGTGGGAGTACACAGGAGCCGGTTTCATTTCACCTACAGTCAGGGAGCAGAGAGAAGGAGATAACCGTCAACACCTCACACGCACTCTACTTTTGGTTTAGTCTGGGACCCCAGGTAATGGGAGAGAGCCACTTCCATCCTCAATGCTCTTCTCTCTACAGCTGAACCTCCCTGGAAATGCACATCAATTTGTCTCTTAGGCAATTATAAATCTGGCCAAGTTGATAGCCAAGGTTAAGCATATATGTGTGTGTATATACGAAAGTCATATATATATATAATATATATATATATTATATATATATAAACATATATTATATTATAAAGATATAATATAGAGAGCCCAGTGACTTCATGTCTTGATTAGTGCAAAGCCAGAACATATATATGTATAACATATGCTATACATACATACATACATATACATATATATGAAAAGACTTGTTAATATAGAAGTTTTCCTCTAAAGGTGCCTGCCTTGCTTCACTGCTAATATAGCAGCTTTTGGGAGCAGAGGGAAGTAGGGGCCATATGCTGAGTGCGAGTGAGCCCAGGACATCCAGAGGATAACTTGGCTACCAGCCCTCCTGAGGCAGCCATCGGTGAGAAAGCATCTACTTCTGGGTAGGATCACAGGTGCAGACTTCTACCCATCCAAAGACTAGGCCAGAGACTCAGCTCGGAGCACACCACAAATACCATTAGAGATCAAATGGCCCTTGTCTGGCTGCAGATTAATGACCTCACAAGTCTGAGGTTAGATGTGTTAGGGTATCTGTCAAGTGACTGGGGCTTTGTCCTGGTTTTGTGTCACTTTAGCACGGAGGCTGTCAGGAGGTATCCGTGGGACTCTAAGTCAAGTAAACCTTCCACCTTCTTAATGGGGAAAATGGAGTCTGCCGGTGAGGCCCCTGCCCGTGTTGAGCAGGAGGAAGAGCTAGTAAAGATAACGGGATCAGTCTTGGGTAGGAACATAGCTCATCCTAGCACTCACAGGCCTCAGGGTTTGATTCCCAGCACTACCAGAAAAAACGATGAAGAAGGAAGGAAGGAAGGAGTGAAAACAAAAGAGAATGGAGAAAAGATTTATTTTTTTTCTCCAACTGGAACCTTGATCAAGGGGCTTCAGTCCTACGGGGCCCAAGAGGGACTTATTTCAATGCAGCTCCCGGGGCCCTGGTTTCCACTGGGCTTGGGAATTGCATGCCACACTATCCCCTCCAGAATGAGAAGTTGAATAATGAGCAGAAATGAAGTCCTCTTGCCCTGGAACCAGCTGCTGGCCTAGCTGAAGCCCAGAGGCCATTCCTAATGCCACTGCCAGTCAGCCCCTGAGCCATTCATTCTCCAAGCATGCCACCAACCGTTGAGAGGACCAGGGAGAACTGGTCTTGTCCTTGGTAGGCAGTGGTGTCTTGCCCCGCTTTTCTCCCATGCCAGCCCTTTCACTGATGCTTTTTACCTTTGCTCCCCTGTTGCCCTCTGTTCTCCGCTCCTTGCACTCTCTTTACAGGTCCCGCTCCCCTGAGGGACTACACAGTCAGACTGCATCCTGCCCACTAACCCCTGTGCGCCCCCTCCTTCCTGTTCTCCTGTAGCCGGGTGGCTCCTTCCTCTCACCCCCTGCCCTGCCCGCTCCTGCCCTACCCTGCCCACGCTCTGACCTCCTCGCTTCCCCCATATCACTCCCCCAGGCGTCCCTTGCCATCCCCGGGCCACCTCTGCTCTCAGGCCTTTCCTTTCCAGAATTCCTCTCCCATGGCTACCCACTAGTCATGGCCATTGTCCAACTAGAGACTTCCTGCCTTGTCTTCGAAGCCTCCCTTCCTCTAACCTGACTGCTTTTCTGCGTTCTCCCCTCTTACATGACAACCTTTGCAGAAGGTCCAGCATGTGCCATCCCTGCTTAGAAGCCTTCAGTGAAGGCCAGATGGAGGTGAACTCCTATGCCGCACCCCCTCCCCCCGGGAGTTAATTCTCATTCACAGTTTGATTTCTTCCCACCTCACACCCAGAACATTCCGCAGATTCCTCTGACCCTGTCACCTTGCTTTCCTTGTCTCCTGGGCCTGGAGATGATTCCTCTCTACTCATCTTCAAAAGCTTAGTTCTGACTCAGTTCTCCAGGACCTGTTGTTCCCCTCCCACGTTGTTTTTTTGTCCCAGTATGGCACCATTTCTTGTACCACTTCTCCATTGTCTCACTGATTCTCCCAAGAGCCTTTGCTGCAGTCATACACGGGGATCTTATCAACAAGCTGTTCCCAAAGGGGATCCAGCCCTGTTTGATCCTTGATCCTTGATGGAATGTACCCAGTCTAGGGAGCTAGTCATTAACTATCTGCTTATGGTCGCAAATGTTCTTTTCCAAGAAGAATCAGCAATAAGACACTGTCTGCTCTAATAATAATAAGACAGCTCTGGATTAAGAAAAACCGAACCTGTCAAAACTGGTAGACTAAGGCAGTTATAAAGTGCTCACTGTTGCCAGAGAGAGCTGACATCTTGGCTTTCAAAGTTGAAGCGTTCAGAGAGTGAAGCTGCGTGCTAAGCACTTTGCAAAGGGAGCCTGTTATTCTCTGAAAGTGCTACGGGCTATTCACAGTCATTGCTGTTACCACCACTTTATGACTTAAAAATGATGCCTGAACTGGCTTGTCATCTTAAATTCGTAGCTCTTGGAAAAGGTGAGAAGCAAATCCAGTTCCTCTGGACACTCAGGCTTTAGCCTTGCCTTTGAAACAATTCCTTGGCCCTATTGTATTATAACAGCCTCAGAGAGTTGAGAGTTGACGAAACAAAATACCACATGCTGGGCTGCTTAAAACAACAAAGATTTGTTCACCTTCATGTTTGAAGACCAGAAATTTAAAAAAATAAAATAAAGGTGTGGGTAAAGTTGGTTTCCTTGGAAGGCTGAAGGGATACTTTCCACACCCTTCTCCTTCCTTCTAGTGACAGAAATCCTGGGTGTTCCAAGACTTGTAACACATTATCCCAGTTTCTGTCTTTACTGTCACCTATGTTCCTGTCTGTGTGTCTCTCTCTTTCTTTCTTTCTTTCTTTCTTTCTTTCTTTCTTTCTTTCTTTCTTTCTTTCTTTCTTTCTTTCTTTCTTTCTTTTCTTCATCCCTTTCTTTTTTCTTTCTCTCTCTCTTTCTCTCTCTCTCTCTCTCTCTTTCTTTCTTTCTTAGTTTTATTCAGAATTACAAACTTAACTCTGCAATCCAGCTAGACTTGGAGGGAATGAGGAAAATACAAAACCCAAAGAACTTCAGAGGGAGCAGGAGTTATAGGGTACTGCAGGCAGGTGGTGTGGGGGCACTCTCCTGAGCTACATAAGAAATGGTCTGGTGGGTAAGATACCTACAAGCCAGAATAATTAGCGTTGCCCACAGACAGAAACGATGATCTTCTTGCTGAAGATCTTCTGATTCTTCCAGAACCCAGAATGCTCCATGGCTTCCACGATGCTCATGCCTGCTGTCACCTTCCCAAAGGCCATGTTTGTCCTTAGCCGTACAGTCTCAGCAGTGCAGATAAAGAACCGAGAACAATTTGTATTTGGTCTAGCATTTGCTAAGGACAAGATGCCAGGACCTGTACGCTTCAGGATGAAGTTCTCCTCCTCAAAGATATGTCCTCTTACAGGCAAAAGCTAGTGGCTGTGATCCTCCCCTATTTCAATAATCACCATCTTGATTATAGCTCCAAAGAACCTGTTTCCAAATAAGCCAGATGCCAGAAGTTAGTAGGCTGATATATCCTTTCAGAAAGCATAATCCAACCGTCCCTGCTCAGGAAGAAGACTGAAGACAGAACATGTCCTTAATGCTTTATGGGAGTCCTAAAAGGATGGCGCAAGACCGTAGCGGGATGTACTGGGACCACTTGTAAGGCTGGAGGGGAGAAGAATGTAGAAGAGACGCAGAGACTTGTGACACTTATGACAGGTGTGCAGCCTGGCTTCCCTGCCACAGCCACCATGGGACCTGTCTCCATGCCTTTGGCTTCATTGGTAAAGTCAGACCATCAGTGGCAGGAGCATCTATGATCTACCAGCGGTCATATGCCTAAGGCAGAGAGGCTTTTCTTTCTCCTGAGGTGTCTGATGGAATGCAGAGATCTGAATGTTGGAGAAGAGCTTTTGTCTCTTCCTATCATCCTCCTCCATGCCCAGGGGAGAGAGGGGGTAATCTGCTCTGGTTATCTTACACTGGCTCCGACGGACCTGCTCTGCACGGGACCAAGCTTTTAGGGGACCGTCGTCATGTTGGGAGTGATGGGGAAACCTGTGAAGACCGCCTGTGGTTCTGTGGGGTCTTCTGACAGGCTGGGAAGGAGAATATGAAGGGACCATGATAGAGCGTGTTGTGTTCCCACGTAAGAACATGTGTGTCTGCATGTAAGTGATGATTATGGAGAAGGGCCTGGCCTGTGAGCAGTGAGTGGGAGAAAGTTTACCTATGGGTGTGGATGTATAGACTCTGGAACACTGTAGCCTAGAGAGGGACCTTTACCTGGGAGCAGCCAAAGGAGACATTCTTGACAGTGAGTGGGGGCAGGGATCCACTCAGGGGAGGTAGGCAGGTGTCTGCACCCCCCCACACACATACATACATACATACATGTTCCTCAGGTCCTCTCCTCCATGTTTCTTATACGTCTGTTTGGGGACCTACTACAGACTAAAACTTTGTTCTCAGACCTCCTCTGTGACTTCCAGCAAGTGTGTTGCAGTTTTATCGGAAGGCGTCCTGAGAGTAGCTGTTGTTGTAGAGGATGAATAGTGGTGGGTGGACACAGGCTGCCCTGGGCAGGGGTTTTCCTGAATGAAAGTTCTTTCCCATCCCGCCAGGGCACTGACTCATGTCTAATGGGACTTGGTCTGCTCTTTCCTGGGTACAACTTCAGGGGTACAACTTAATACTCTGTTTCTCATGCCCAGAAGAAATTCAACAGCCCATTGTCTGTCTGCCAAATTAAATCCATAGGAAGGACCAAAAGTCAAAACTGAGTTCAAGGCTTCGCTTCTCCATGGAGATGAGTTTGCTGGGAGCTCTGGGCTAGAAAAATGACCCTGGTATTCTGAAGCGAATAAAAAAGTCAATCCACAAGGATTGATTACAAAGAAATTTGTAAATTTGTCTCCAGAACTTTTAAGGGGAGGCATGGCTATGGAAAAGGAAAGCACCGGCTCCTACAGTGAATTTACAGCCTAATCTGACAACTTTGTATTTGTATGCATTTAATGCTAGCTTTTGGGTGTCTGGGTAACGAGTGGGGTCCTTCGCTGACATTTGCTCCTTGCCTTTTCCGTGGTCTTTAGTGTTTCTGGAGACGGTTGCTTCTTCCTCATGCTTACCCTGCTTCTGTGGTCATTTCCTTCGCACCCTGCTGGTGACAGGTGTGTGCTGGGCGGTGGGAATGCCTAGTGCCCTGAGTGATTGTAATTGCACTCTGGGCTCCGTTCCCTGAAGGAACAATGGAGAGCTGTAGCTCAAGGGACAGTCCTTGATACTATTGCTGAGTTAATGAAAGGAGGGGCTGGAGGTTTGGAAGGCAGATCAGGCGGTGAGGTGTTTTGTTTGTCTTGCTGAGTTCAATCCCCAGAGTCCACACTAGAAAATAAAAAGCAGGAATTCAGGGGACAGGGACTCCACAGGAAGACCAACAGAGTCAACTAACCTGGACCCTTGGGAGCTCCTACAGGCTGAACCACTAACCAATGAGCATACCCAGGCTGGACCTACCCCCACCCCCTGCATAGTTGTAGCAGATGTGCAATTTGGTCTTCACGTGGGTTCCCTCCCACACACACACAACTGGAGCAGGGACTTACCCTGACTCTGTTGCCTGCCTGCGGATCCTCTTCCCCTAACTGGGCTGCCTTGTCTGGCCTCCGTGGGAGAGGATGTGCCTATTCCTGCAGTGACTTGAGGGACCAGGATGGGTTGGTACCCAGTGGAGAACTTTCTCAAAGGTGAAGAGGAAGGGTGTGTGTGGGGGGAAGGGGCCATGTGAAGAGGCAACTGGGATGATGGAGGGGGGGGGGCTATGAACAGGATGTAAAGTGAGTAAATAAATAAATTTAAGAAAACAACAGTAAAACAATGTGGTGGTGTGGGGTTCCTGTCATCCCAGCTCTGAGTGGGAGAGAGCACAGACAGGGGGATCCAGAGGCTAGCTGGTCAGTCAGCTGATCCTACTTCTCAACACCAGGTCAGTGGAAGACCTTGCCTCAGAGAAGACAATGGCAGCTGTCTTAGTTAGGGTTTGTTGCTGTGAAGAGATACCATGACCTAGGCAACTCTTATAAGAGACAACATTTACCACCACAGCAACTGAGGTTGTTCTCTGGCCTCCATACACAGATGTGCATTTGTATACACACACACACACACACACACACACACACACACACACACACAGGCATATCACATGCATACCACATGCACATACACACACCCCAACACACAGAGTCACACAAGGAAGGGATGGGAGAAAAGAACTGTCAAAGAAGAAAGCTTTTCTCACTATCATTTGTTGCTCCAGCAACTTTGCTCTTTCTATTTACTGGACACACTTCAGCACTGGGTTGTGGCCACTGTGCTGGGAAGCTTAGGGGGAAGGAAAGCAGGACAAGAGTTTGAGTGTGGACAGCACTGTAGGCTGGGGACTGAGCTCAGATTTTCATCCAAGATGGTGGGAACCCACAGACTTGTCACTGTTACGGCAGGCTCTGGTCTCCATTTTCAATCATGCTGCCACTTAAAAGTCCCTTCCTACAAAACCCAAGGGCAAACTGACTCTAGCTCTTGGAACTCAGAAGAGTTGCTACCTTGGAGGTGAGGTAGGTGGCAACTGAAGGGACCCCAAGGACCTTTGGGGAAGCTGGTACTGATCTAGTCTTTATTATGAGTCCTTCAAGTGTAGCCAGCTTGGGGATCTTCTCAAACTGTCCTCTTATAACATATGCTTTTTCTATGCGAATGTTTCTCAAAAACTTCTCTGGATGTTGTTTAAAGAGTAGATCAGAAGGAGGAAAGAGTAGGTACAAGAAATGAGAAGGGGGATGTGTCTGTGAGCCAGGGGACATCACCAGCTGCTGGTGTCAGGGACTGGAGGGGACCCACATAGCCAAAGAATGTAACAAAATTTGAGATTTGTCTTCGAGACACTGAGGACAAAAACTAGAATCCAGAAAACATTGTAGGAAGGCAGGAATGACGGGCATGGTTTTGATAGGAAATCAGTGGAAATAGGAGAGACACAGTTGAGAGAAAGTCGGCTTGAGGAGGGAGGGCTTCAGTAAGCATCCATGCTCCTGCAGGTAGGTAAACAAGACTCCAAAGGAAGGTGCATGTGGAAGCATTGATATATATCCTGGGTACCATACACATCTGGAAGATAGAGAAGACATCTCTCATCAAAGTTTTTACAATAGAAACAGAGCTAGAGGAAGTGACATCACATACTCCAGTGCTGATTCTTGTTGAATTAGTTGGTACAGTGGTACATGTCTGTGATTCCGACACTCGACACTTGGCTTCGAAGTAGGAGTTTAAGGCTAGCCTGGGCTATATAGCTAGACCCTATCTCAGACAAAGAGAGGAAGAGAGTGACAGGAACAGAGAGAGAGACAAGAGAGAGACTGGTAGGAGGTGGGGTAAAAAGGAGAGAGGAAATAGGGAAGTCCTAAAGAACTTAGATAATTTTTGGAGAGCCCATTGATGTGATGGTCAGGTACTGTCAACTTCAGCAAAAACAGTTTCTATGGCACCTCCTTCCTCTGAGCCCTCAGAAGAGTAGACATTGTCACACAATGGAAGAGTAGTGTGACTTAGTGTCTGTTGGCTGCTGTCATTTGCCAACTGCAAAATGAGATGGGTTTGCAAGCTGCCCTGGGCCATTGTCACCTTCTCCACAGGGTCATGTGAGGTTTGCAAGCATTTTCTGAATGTGTACCATGTGTTGGCCTTCTGGTGTAAAAGTGAGAATATGCCAAGTCTGAAAAGAGATGGAAACAGATAACAGAGACAAAGAAGATGACGTGGAGGCCCCAAGTGCCATCCCTCCCTGGAGGCCATTGCCCACTGATAGGACCATAGGACCCCTCCCTTGAGGTCGACTCCTAAGGTCCTGGACTCTTGGGAGACTGTCTTTGTATTATAGTTTGCATTTTCTCTGTCTGAAAAACTGGCTGCCCTTTGCTTGAAGGCAGGAAGGGACGGGCTTTATCTTCAAACCCTTCCAGGATGTGAGGAAAAATATTGACATCCCATCTTGTTACCAGAACAAAGATGAGGAAGGATATAAAATAGCAGTTTCCATATCCACGGGGTCTGAATGTCCTTTCCCTGCCGTAAATGCGTTCAAGACACGTTGGACAACTGCGGCTTCCTTTCAACCTAACAGGTGACTGAGAGCCAACTTCCCCCAAACACAAGATGGTGCTTGTTCTTCATTAAGGCGTGTTTTACTGTCTTAAAAGAAAAAAAAAGCTTTTCAGAATCTCTGGAAAGGATTTCAAGCATATATTGACATGAACCCCAGAGATAATTTTATTTCCAAGTGTTTATTTGCCCGGGGAAAACATTCTTCTAGTTCATGTGACAAGTCCATAGAGTCTCACATGCGTGCACTTTGGTCCCCCAGGCAGTCTCTCACAGATTGCTCTTCTCTGTCACCCCGCCACCACCTCCATGCAGTGGTCTGCCTCTCACATTCCTGCCACCACCTCCATGCAGTGGTCTGCCTCACACATTCCTGGGCTGAGCAGCAAGCAGGAAGCCCCAACCCCACCCAGGATGCAGAAACCAAAGCATCTTGGAATAGCCAGTGCAGGATGCTTTTTAGGGTTCCCGGTGTGGTTTGGGGTTCAGGATTTCCACTACTTCTCTCCTTTGTGCCCCAGCTTTAAAATGAGGGTACAGCATGGAAAGCCACAGGCTTCATGTCCACAGTGAAATTCTACATTTCTTTTTACTTCAGAGGACACCCCAGGACTCCATCTTATCAAAGAGCCTTTCTAGTGAGATTATAATCCCAGATCCAGATTCCCAAGTTGTCTGCTTCCTTCCTTATGAAGGGACAAGAGGTGTCTTGTATCTTCTGTGTTCCTTTCTAGATTGTTCTGGTGCTTTCTTTCTTTTTTTTCCTTTTCCTTCTCTCCTCTTCTTTTCTTTTCTCTTCTCTTCTCTTCTCTTCTCTTTTCTGTCTCTCTGTCTCTCTCTGTCTGTCTCTGTCTGTCTCTCTGTCTCGGTCTCTCTGTCTCGGTCTCTCTCTCTCTCTCTCTCTCTCTCTCTCTCTCTCTCTCTCTCTCCTCTCTCTTTCTTTAACTTCCAAGAACCATCAGGACAAAGGCTTTTCTAGTTCATAACAATCCTAATAATCCTGACCGCTACCTTGGTTTATTTCTCCTCCAAAGGACATCAACTTTGAGCCCAGGCTGGCTATTTTAAATCTGAGTGTTATCTTGTGCAGACATTCTTCCTGCATGGGAATATACTTGATTTCCTGAATGACTTTGTGAAAGAGACACTCCCCAGTGGGGCACTGGGCTATGCCCCGCGGAAGGTGCAGGAGGCTTAGGCAGGCTCTCTGGCTGTTCCAGGCCTTTCACCCTAGATCACATCTTTGTTTTATGTCCCACTGTCCCTTTGGAAGGGCAGTAATAAGGATTCACCATTCCTCTTCCAAGTCTGGGGCCTTTCTGGTGGATCTCAGAGGCACCGACTCAGCTCACACACACACACCCTTTTTTTTTAGCTTTCTGGGATGTCAGATGACACTGGAAAACATCTTTATCTGTGTTGCAATAGGGTACCTTGAACCTGGACCTCACCGTTCAGCACTTAACCCCTGGTCCACTGCCAGCCAGCAAGGAGGATGAACTGTGGGCAGGAAAGTTAAGTGGAAGGGAGCACACAGAGTTGGAACCACTCTCAGGCTGGAGGCCTGCAGTCAGAGGCACAGCTCGCTCTGCAAGATTCAGTCAGCTAGATAACAGTATCATAACCCGAGTGTACTGGGGGAGTAGGAGGATCTGTTTTTACTTTGAGGGTTGACAGTTTAGTCCACTGCCCAGCATATAATAGATGGTCTCTTAATGATCTTCTTGACACCGCTGTGGTATAAAAGTACACCCACACCACTGTGCCATCCTCCAATTTCAGTACAGTGGTCAGTAAACTATATGAGGTGCCAATATCTAGGTATGAAGTAGGCTTTCTCTTAAATGATTCTGCTCTGTGATAGACTGATATAAATGTCTTATCTGGCAAGTGGGAGGCACAGAAAATGTGTACATATAGGTGTAGAATATTCTGTATTCATGAGGAGTAATTAAATATGCTTCCTGGAGCCCTTCTTTAGTCATTGTAAAGGTAGGGGCACAAAGACAGGAATAGATTGGGTTTGTAATTCAAGATGGTAGACTGAACATAAGTTCATCTCTCCTCAGCTCCAGCATCCCCATTGTGATGAAAACAATGATTAAGGTTGATAAAAAAAAAAGAATCAGAAACAATTAAAAAGGGGGACACACTATGAACGGATGAAAGAACTCAATACTTTCCACGGCACAGACAATGGGTTTGAAGTACTGTGAAGTGCGGACACTCAGGTCCCTTCAAGGGGTGTTCAGTGGTGGGGAAGCCACCTTGGGGCTATCGAATCACAGATTGGGGTATCGAATCTGTGAGTATTGTAAGGTAGAAAGCTGAATTCTGGGGGTGACAGTCAGCAGAGGACAGCCCTTTGCCCAGGGGAAAACCCAAGTGTCCTTTCCTCATGGACCAAGGGCACCACTATCACCGGGGGGTGGGCTAGTCACCTATGGCTACAGAGTGGGGCAGTTTGATAATAATAAAAGACTGGTGGAACAATGAACAGTTGGGAGGAGCAGGGAGAAGGACGCATCTAGGTGAGCAAACCCCTCATCCATGATGGCGTGTGTTCTAAGATGGCGGAGCAAGACGTTCTAGAACAAACAGCGGATTGAGAGGTGTGATCAGCGGAACCACAGAGAACCTGTTCTGCGGACCTGCTGGATCAGGCTGATTGCCCCTTCTGTGCTGCTTGAGTTTTTAAAACATTTACAGTTTGTTATATAGATGATAAGATGAAGGGGGGGGGGAACAAAGAACGTAAAGAAACGTAAACAGATTTTAATGTTCTGAGTGGACTCTGGTTGACAGAGGCCAGGAGTCCCTTGGGGCTGGAGCTGCTCAGGCCCAGCCAGGCATTCTGGGTGATTTGAAACTCTGGTCCAGAATTCCATTCCTCTACACAGAAGTATTCCTGCCAACCTGGGCTGTAGTCAGCTCCAGTTTAGAGAGGGAAGAGGAAGAGAATGGTCTCTGAGTCTAGGGGTGTATGCTGCTGCTGCTGCTGCTGCTGTTAGGACAGCATCTTTCTCTAGGATCTCAGTCTCTTCCATTAGGCTAGGCTGTCTCGCCAGCAAGCCCCAGGGATCCCCCTGTCTCTGCCATCCCAGTACTGGGATTTCAAGTGCACACCACTACACCCAGCTCTTTGGGGATTTTTCCGTGGGTTCTGGGGACCGATTGGCTGCTATACAAACATCTCACAGGCTGAGTTATCTCCCAAGTCGTCTCTGAGGTGAAAGAAGCTAAAGCAGGTGGCAAAGGACTCAGAGCAGCTTGGGCATACCCAGAAACACCCAGCATTCACGTGGCATGAGAGGAATGTTTCTCTATGTCTGTTTTCCTCCCTCCCTCCCTCCCTCCCTCCTTTGGGGAGGACTACTTCTTCTAGTCCACCATGGCAATCTTTGGGACACAGACAGCTGCCACCTAGAAACACTGGAAGGTCACTAGCTGCTGCTCAGTCGGGCCACCCTCAGGCCACCTCAGGCCGCTTAAGGCTTTTTATCCTGCTAACCAACTCCAGTTGGAATCACCCCAGTGAAATCACATCCTAGTGATCATGAGGGCTCATGAGGAGAAAGGCTCCCTGAGAGCTATGTTCACAAAGTCAGAGCTGGATGGCAGCAGGAGCAGCCATTAGCGGGGGTGGGGTGGGGGTGGGGGGGTGGGGGGAGTTGGGGTTCATGCATCAGACCTGCCTGGCAGCTTCAGGGTCAGCCGGTGCTTCTGTGGTCAAAATGCCAGTTACCTTATAGCTCCAAAGTCTAGACTAGAAAAAAAAAAGAATCATGAGCATAACAATGAAAACAGACCAAACAAAACTGTGTCTGGGGCGTCCTTTGACCCCTTCTCATTTATCCTGAGTTCTCAGGGTCCCTCACCCTGAGTGCTTACTGTACAGTTATCCTCCGCATGTCACTGAAACTTGCCTTGGGCCCCAGACCTCTCTCCACCATCATGGGCATCCTCTTGGCCTTCCTTAGGTCTTTAATGGCCACTTGAATTTCTCTGCTTCTTTCTCCTTTACTCTCCCTGCCACACCCTCCATATTTGTTAGGATGGAGGAATGGGGCTTGAGGAATGGAGCTGTGAGCATGACTTGCACATTTGGATGTCTGAGAGTCTCCCTCACATCCAGCCCTGCAAGAAAGTTCCCCAGCAGGGGATGCCTTTGCTAACTATCTCTGTGAGATGTACCTGTAAGAGTGCCATGTTAATTACACACACACACACACACACACTCCCTCCCTCCCTCCCTTCCTCCCTCCTTCTCTCCATCCCTCTCCCTTCTTGGATTAGCATGCACACGCAAATCTAAACATTTACATGGGTTTTGAACCTTTCCACATAGGGCCCTCGAGTAAACAATGTTGTCAATGCTCATACTTGAAAACAGCAACAAAACCAGAAAACTTTGCGGAACGTCCTTCAAAGTGTCAGGATATTATTTGGAAAACCTTCCTGCCTGTGACTGTCTTCGAGGGAATTTTCCTTTAGTCAATTTTATTGAGGTCTAGTTTGCTTATAATCAAATGCAAAGATTTTAAGTACAAACTCTACCTGTATAAATATCACCACTATAAAAATGTAGACGACATCAACCACCTCAGAAAGTCCCTGTATACATAGCTGCAAATCTTTAACTTTTGCAGTTTGTGTTTGGAATACTCAGGAGCCATTCTGAGTGAGTCAAGGAAGAAAGGGGGACAGCTGAACTGTGCTAACAGATTACAGCCACGTCAAAGGGGACATTTATAAATGACAAACACTGCAGTCATGACGAACCCTGAATGGCTCTTCTGATGGCTGAAGACTCTCGACCGTAGGTTATTGTGACTATTTTTGAAGACACGTTCACTTGCTTCCTCTGAACCAGGCATTGCTTCAAGCACTGGGGGATAATTTGTTCTAAAAAATCTCGAATCATGTTTTCTCCTGGAAGTCTAGAGCTTGTTAGGGAAATATCAAAAAGAAGAAATCTTGTGTGTTGTATAATCTATAGGAGGAAGAAGTGCCTGGGAAAGGAACGAGGATAGACTGAGGAGGTGGAAAGTGGCTGATGATAGTAACCTTCGGAATGCACCTTTGTTTACCTCTCCTTATCTTTCTGTGAAGTATTTTGGAGTGTTCTTTCTTTTGTTAAATGGAGTGGAACGGAAAACCTAGCTTCTCATAGATAAAGAAGGGTGGGCCGGGGTTCTGAGGATCTCAGGCGAGTAAATAACTTGCCTCGAAAGCAGAAGGGTCAGAGTTCAATCCCCAGCATCCATGTAAGAAACACGTGTGGTGCTGTGTGCTCGTAAGCCCAGTGCTGGGGTGTAGACACAGTTCCTGGAGCTCCATGCCTAGCAAGCCTTGCCTAACCCACCAGCTCCAGGTCCTGGTGAGAGTCACTGTCTCAAAAGACAAGGCAGGTAACTCCTGAGGAACAACACCTGGGGGTTGACTTCAGATCTTCATTGTGTTATGTATACACACACACACACACACACACACACACACAGAGAGAGAGAGAGAGAGAGAGAGAGAGAGAGAGAGAGAGAGAGAGAGAGAGAGATGGGAGGAACTGGCTTAAAGCCAAGCAGGTCTTTAATGAAACCTTTGACATGCTAACGTAATTGCAGATTTTCCTGGGGGATGGCTGGAGTACGTATGCACCAATCTCTATACATTTTTCTCCTGGGAATCCCACTGGATTTGGAGTGCGTGGAGCAATGAACCACCTTTGTAATACCCTGAGTGTAGGACATGTAGCCTCTGTTTCTCATGGCACAGAACTGAAAGTCAGAGAGAAGTAGTTCGTTACTTGGAGTGAGGAAGAGAATGAGTTCAGGCAGCTTGTGGGTCCAGAATCCGAAACACAGCCCTTGGATAATCCTTTACACGAGGGTGTTGCAGCTCCTGGGTACTGTTAAAAGAACTGTGACCCCGTTGGTAGCCAAAGATTCCATGTAGAGCCAAGATCTGAACCTATCCCCATTTGACTCCCAAACCCAAACCTGCATGCACCAGGATGGCTGCCCTAAGTGAAGTAGAAGGAGGCTGTAACCCAGCTAGCACGCCCCCATGTCTCCACTGTCAATCTATGTGTACCCACAAGCCACACCCTCTTCAGGGGGTGGAATTTACCACTTTTTTTTTTGCACTGGCAGGTGATCAGTTTTTCCTCTCCTGCTGGTTATGAGTGAGTATTTGGTAAGTCAGAGCAGACAAGGACATGGTCTCCTGGTTCTGTCCTCATGAAATGGTATGCAAGGCCAGGTGCCTGTGGCCCTGGGAGTGGCCCTTCCAACAAGCTTTCCCAACCCACCCCTTTATGGCTTTCTCTTTCCCCGGCATTTTCTCCAGCTGTTGCAGCCGCACATCCCATCTGCCTTCACCTGCTGCATCCCGTGGAGTATGGGGCTCAGACCCATAGCAGCACCTCTGTCTGGGCATCCGTGAGGAACCCAGTCTGGCCACAGCTGCAGTGGCCACCACTGATGTGAGCTTTGTGGCAAAGGGACATGGAAAGGGTCCACACTGTAGCCCAGGGGTAAAGATGCGGAAATCCAGTACTTACTGGAAATAGCAAAGGCATATCTTTCAGGAAAGGCTCTGAGGCAGTTTCTCTCCCACCATCCCCGTCTTCCTCTCAGGAGACAACAGAGGAAGTTGGTAGGAATTACTCACGCCTGCCAATTCATTACTAATTGAAAGGAAGGGAGATGGGTCTTCTCTAAACTCAACGCTCAGAAACTAAAGTGTACTAACTCTGAACCCACTGTCCTTCCTTCTCATGCGGTGCTTCTCTGGGGCCTCCTTTCACCTCGGGCCTTGCCTCCTTGGTTTCTGAACTTTCTTCCATTTAGAGTCAATGACAGCTCAACTTCTGTGGGAGTCTTTGATCTGGTCCCTTCTTGAATGTCCTGTGCGAGACTTCCCTGGCAACACCAATCCCATCAGCAACACCTTTATCCTTCCTTCAGTAGTATTCTCTCGCCTAGTTAGCATCACCTGTCAACTTGACATAGCCTAGAATCACCCCCCCCCAAGAATATTTGTTGAGTAATTGTCTTTATGGAGTTGATCTGTGAGCGTGTCAGTGAGGGGTTGTCTTGATTGTGAATTAATGTAGGAGAGCTCATCCTACCTTCCCTGGGAAGGTGGTCCTGCACTGTGTAAGGAAGCTAGCTCTGTGAGAACAAGTCTGAGAAAGAAAGAGAGCAATGCTTCTCATGACTTCTGCTTCAAATCCTTGTTTGAGTTTTTGCAATGACCACAGTTTCTCCATTTTGGAAAACAAACTGGAACAAAAACTCATTCTCAAAAACTATTTTATCATAATATATTAAAAATAGGGGCTAGAGAGATGGCTCTATGGTTAAGAACACTGGCTGCTCTTCCAGAGGTCCTAAATTCAATTCCCAGCAAACACAATGATAACTCACAACCATCTGTAATGGGATCTGATGCCCTCTTCTGGCGTGTCTGAAGACAGCTACAGTGCACATAATTAATTAATTAATAATAATAATTCTTTTAAAAATATTAAAAATATTCCAGCCAATGAAAGGAAACGTGGGAGACACTTTCTGAGAGGCAGGACTGGAGAGATTCCTCTAGCCGCCCCCCACTCCCCACCCCCGGCAGGCTCTCTGCTACTTCTGGTGAGGAGGGAGCTAGTTGTTGGGACTCAGGCAGGCAGCGGTTTGGAGAGGTATCTGTTTTCCTGAGTACTGGGGCCTTCTGAAATTTAGAGGCTGTGTGTACAGATGGACATGCAGTGAGTTCTGGACTCTGTCACAGAAGCCTCAAGGTGGCCTTGCCAAGACTCTGTTCTAGCAGCTAGGGAATTCCACAGGTTGGAGAGAGGCCCCAGCAGAGAGACCAGGGCAGTTTTGGAGGTAAATGACAATGAAGGTGGAGACTCAGTTGCTCTTCTCAGACACCAGCCCTTCAATTCAGAGAATAGCTTTGGCAGATTATGAAACGTAACAGTACCCTACCCTTCCCTGGAGAAATCTCCCAAGCACAGCTTAAGGATGTGGGACTTGTGGTTTGGTCCTTGTTCATGCCACAGCTGAGATCCCAGGAGGACACAGCCTGGAGTTGAGGACACCATCAAATTCTTCTTCCATATTGCAAGATGATATCTAACCCTGTCCTGTATGGAACTCAACATTTACTCAGTACACACAGAACAAGGCATGTGAGGCCAATTGGGACACAGTGGCAATTAACCTTTGGGCATTTCTCCAAGGCCTTGAACATCCATCCAGAGGGGAGCATGACCAGTCAGAAATGTTCTTGGTAAGAGGCCAAGATAGTCCTGATAAAAGCCCGGTAAGACAGAATGAGGATATTCATCTAAGTAGGTGGTTGGAGGACTCTGTCAAACCACCTTCCTGGAGGCATAAGAACTTCCTGGACCTTGGTGGATGGAGGTTGGGAATGGAGAACATGACAGGAGAAGTGGAACATCCAAACCAAGGTCCAGATTGAGTAGAGAATGACCTTCAGCCCTCTCAGGGCACAGGAGGAAGACCAACTAGCAGTGCATGATAAAATTCCAATATGGTTAGGGAGTAACTCAAGGTGGTGGAGGCCCTTGACACGTCTAAGAGGGGATCTTGCTTGGGGATGACATTCCCCATGGTTTTAGTGGACTCTTTGCGACAACAGCCATAGTTCATTAGGTAGAGTGCTTTCCCTGGTCTGCACAAAGTCTTAGGTTCAACCCGCAGCACAGCATAGAAAGAGAATGTGTTAACACAGGCCTATGAGCTCATCAGAGTAGAGGCAGAAGGATTGAAAGTTCAAGGTCATGCTCAGCTTCGGAGATAGTTTCAAGCCAACTTGGGAGATTAGAGACAGAGTCTCAAAAAGAAAAAAAAATCCCTGGTAAATCTGGAAGTGACTCCGGCTTTCAGACTGTTTGCCATGGAGTGGAATATGTGGTATCTGATAGGGTTTCACCCTCAGAACTGTCCATGAAGTGTTTCCAATCAGGAGACAGTACCAACCGCCCCAGAGAGCCCTGGATGGAAGGGTGGTCAGGCAGAGACCTCACAGGCCTGTCATCTGTCACCCAGGTCTTCGTGCTTTGCCATGGTCTCCTACAGCTGTGCCAGCTGCTCTACAGCTCCTACTTCAAGAGCAGCCTCACCACAATCGAGAAGCGCTTTGGGCTGTCCAGTTCTTCCTCCGGTTTCATCTCCAGTTTGAATGAGGTGAGTGGAAGGCCCTTTGTTTTAAAAGATTTTTAAAATCAGATTTGCTTATTGTATGTGTGAGTGTTTTGCCTGCATGCATGTATGTGTAGCACATAGATGTTTGGTGCCTGAGGAGACCAGGAGAAGGCATTGGATCTCCTGGAACTGAAGTTATCAATGGCTGTGAACCACTATAGAGGTACTGGAAATGGAACCTGGGTCTTCTACAAGAGCAACAAGTGCTATTAAAGACCGACCCATCTCTGCAGCCCTGAGTGGGAAAGCTTTTGACAGTCCTTCATTGCATGTACTGTACTAACCTCCGAGAGGTGCATAACAGGGGCTGGGTTATGCATCCTAGTGCAAAACACCACCCCTAAATTTTGGCCTTTGGTTTAACATTGTCCTCATAGACAACAGACAGCAAGGAAACAAACTTTTGTCATTTATGTCACCAAAGCCCGGCCCTGGCCCTTGGATGTATCACAAGTCACCCACAGTTCTTGGCAAGTGCAGACATGGTCTCTGGATTCTTCTCACGCCATGTTCTAGGCTCCTTGACTAAACAAATGAGATCTAGCATATAGCATAGACCCTCTCTTACAGCAGTCAAGAGGACCCAAAACTATGACTCCCACACCTAAATTGTTAGTTTTATTATTGAATGCTTGGAATAAAGCTGTGGTCCAGGAACACAGGGGGTTTGTAGGCTGCTGTTGCTGCTGGTAAGTGTGTGTGTGTGCGTGGGGGGGCAGGGATGTGTAAAGAGAGCCCAACCTGGTACAAGTGAGGCCATCTGAGTGTGTGGTGAATACAGTTCTTCAGACTGAAGCTCCAATTTCAAAGCCTTCCTGGGCCCAGGTGATATGAAAAGGCACAGAAAGAAAGACTGCCTATGGAAGGGCACAGAAAGAATGCCTATGGAAGGGCACAGAAAGAATGCCTATGGAAGGGCACAGAAAGAAAGACTATGGAAGGGCACAGAAAGAATGTCTATGGAGGGCACAGAAAGAATGCCTATGGAAGGGCACAGAGAGAATGCCTATGGAAGGGCACAGAAAGAATGCCTATGGAAGGGCACAGAAAGAAACACTATGGAAGGGCACAGAAAGAAAGACTATGGAAGGGCACAGAAAGAATGTCTATGGAGGGCACAGAGAGAATGCCTATGGAAGGGCACAGAAAGAATGCCTATGGAAGGGCACAGAAAGTATGCCTATGGAAGGGCACAGAAAGAATGCCAATGGAAGGGCACAGAAAGAATGCCTATGGCAGTTCAAGGGAAGGTAGAGGGACTCCAACAGAGAAGCCATGATGTCTTGGCCTTGGAAAGAAGCTGCTTCTATTGTCCACTCTGACATGACATTGAAGGATGAGCAGACTTGGTGGGTTGGATCCCTATATCCCTAGGTGTCAACCCCCTAAGGGCAGAGTGTGCTATTAATGGGCTTTATATCAGATTTCAAATGTTTAACACCAGCGAGTAGATGGAGCTGTTCTAGAGGTACTCTGAGCATGAGGCCTAGAGTCCTCTCCTAGGCTAGAAAAACTGCAGTTTTGAGGTAAACTTTAAATGGGAAAAGAGTGAATAACTTTATCAAAGGTACTCCTCTGCTGAAGAAAAGCTTCGGAGCAAAAACCAATACCTGAGCAGGTCTAGCAACCCACAAAGGAACCAATTCTGGCTTCTGCAGACAAGTGGAGGCCCACACGCCCCAACCTTTCTTCCTCAGTTTGTTTTTGGAGCCCTCCACCGTCTGTCATGCACATGCCCTTTCGAGTCAGCTGACAGCTGAAATGGTCCAACACTTTAGTTCACGTACAGAGAGAGAGAGAGAGAGAGAGAGAGAGAGAAACAAAAAGGAAAGAAATGAAACCCAAGAAGCTCAAGAAGAAGCTTTCCCTCTCTCTGGATACCCGCTGCAGAATGTTCTAGAACCCTCAAGCTGGAAGGCTCCCCGCTAAAGCCAGGCTGCCTCCGCATACACCTCACATGCCCTCACACCCTCCTGTACCCCAGCCTCTGTCTGTCTGTCGGTCATGCTCCTTGACACGTGATAATGAGCACCAACTTTGGGCCAGACACTGTCCTAGATGCTGGGGAGGCAGAAAGAAACAGACAGACAAAAAGCTAAAACAAACGTGTAGAAATAACTCTCTAATAGATAGACGGTAGGCTCCATGAAAAGGTGGCATGGGAGAGGAAGGACATGCGGGGTCAAAGTGGTGGGCACAAAGACATATTCCTTCTAAGGACCATCAGGAACATAGTGTTCCTGATGTCCACACTGGACAGGACTTGGAAGAGTATGGTCCTTGACGTTTGTTTTGAAGAATTTAGGAGAGGGGTAGGTGTGGGTTAGTTGCAGAGTTATTGTTCTAGGATGGTGTAGACAATCTAAAATGGGTCTCTGTGGTTCAGGTTACCTCCTGACTTCATGGATGGAGCTATGACACTGTTTGACTGTCAAGTTCTAGTTTTCTTTCGGTTGCTCTGATCAAGACCATGACCTAAAAGAACTTGGAGAAGAGAGGGCTTATCTAGCTTACACTTCCATATTAGGCCATTGTCACAGGAAGCCAGGGCAGGGACTGAAGCGGGATCAGAGGTAGAGATCACACAGGAAAGCTTCTTGCTGGCTTCGTCCTTTGGCTTGCTCAGCTTGCCTTGTTATTATAACCCAGGACTGCCTGACCATGGATGGCACCATCCGCAGTGGGCCAGGCCTTCCCACATTAACCATTAATCAAGGAAGATGTCCCAGATTCACAGATTTGCCTACAGGCCAACTGATAGAGATATTTTCTTGATTGAAGTTTCCTCTTCCCAGATGACCCCAGTTCGTGTCAAGTTGATAAAAAAAATTAACCATCAGAAAGTATAAATTGAGAGTAGTTGCATGGTGCTTGGGGCCATGCATATTGCTTGGGTGTTACTCTGATTTTCAGTCCGGAGTCCTGAGTCCATTACTTTGGACCTCATTCAAGTTAGGAGTTTAATTTAAAAAATAGATGCCTTCCAACAGCCAGCTAGGATTGGAGGCTTGGATTTTTGCCCCAAAAAGACTTTTCTAGAAGGGGGAGAGAGAGAGAGAGAGAGAGAGAGAGAGAGAGAGAGATCAGTTGGTAAGATGCTGATTACACAAGCACGGTGGCCCAAGTTGTCCTATCCCTAGAACCTACATTTAAAAAGCCAGCTGTAGTAGCGGCATGTGTCTATACACCTAGAGTTGGGGTGGGGGAGTACAGACAAGGAGATCCCTGCAGTCAACCAGCCTAGACTACTTGGCTAGCTTCAGGCCACTAAGAAACGAGAGAGAGAGAGAGAGAGAGAGAGAGAGAGAGAGAGAGAGAGAGAGAGAGAGAGAGAGAGAGAGAATTGCTGCACACACTTATGACTTATTCCCGGAAGCACACCCACTTGCTGACACATGCACCCTACACACATACTGAGGTTTGTGTAATAGATGCCCAATGTTTAGATTAGTTCTTCATGTTTTCAGATAATTTCATTGGGTTGGTCCAAAAAGCTGAGTCCGGGATGGGTTTCTGATGACCGAGGGAAAGCCGATGTTGTCACAATCTGGGCAAGGCTAGCGTGGCTTTGTCAGGGACTGCACTCATGCTGGGAAGCCCTTTCCCCTTCTGTTCTTCCTAGCTGAGCTATGGTGGGCCTCCTCTGCACTGGAGGAGGATAGGACCTGGCTCTCACTGGATCCCTTGTTCTCCTCTTCAGATCAGCAACGCTACCCTCATCATCTTTGTCAGCTACTTTGGCAGCCGGGTGAACCGCCCACGGATGATCGGCATAGGGGGTCTCCTCCTGGCTGCAGGGGCCTTTGTCCTCACCCTCCCACACTTCCTGTCAGAGCCCTATCAGTATACATCGTCGTCGACGACTGCTGGTGAGTGCCCCCGACTCCTGCCTCGCTGAGCTGAGGCAGGGTGAGCGCAGCAGCGGCTGCGCAGAGCAGATGGTGATGCTCCTGGGGCGGGGCTTCTTCTCCCCTCTCCTGCTGGAGACTATCCTTGACTTTAGTAGTTCAGTTTCTCTCCAGACCACATCTGAAGTGGTCTATTGAAGCATACAGAAGTGTGAAGCAGCCCAGCTACCTGGTTCCTGGCTTGTTGAGGATGTGGTTGTTGGCCTTTCCCTGTGACTCCTTGTGCTTTGTGCCCGGGTCAATCCAAACTTCATCTGCCTAGGACCAGAACCCACAGAGGCTTTGGAAAAAGAGGGCCAGAGTGTGGAACATGATGAAGTTTGGGGGGGGTGGTTATTGACGTTCCATGACTGTTTGTGGCACCTGTCAATTTTACTTCAACCTAGATACAACCGTTGATGCCAGGTTGATGCCACTTGTTGATGCCAGGCCATGAATGGAGTGCAGAAAAAAGTTATAGTATGAGATCTTATGTAACTTTTCCTGGAGAAACATGAACAAATGTCTGTTCACTCCACACAAAGCACTATAACCACCCAAATTCTACTCAATTGTAGTTGGTGAACCAATAAATTTATTCAGGTTAATTACAGGAATATGGGTCAGAGGTTATAGGAATATGGGCAATTGAAAGGCAGCCACATCACCAAAAGGGACACCCATCAAGGGTGAAGACTCACAAAAGCTGTATCCTTGGAGCCTCCTGGAAACTTGTAGGCAATTCTAACAGAGAGTCTCTCCTCTCCCCCAGCAATTGATTCCTGCTTTCTATGACCTTGGAGGAAGCTTTGTAAATCTTGTAATGTTCGTGAACTTCTGAGCCATACAAGTTCCCTTCTTCCTCTAACCTGTAGAGAATGTTTCCGTTGGGAAGGAATGGCTACATAGTAGGTCTTGACAGTTGAAGGCACTCAGATACTATTTCATGATTCAAGTATCTAAGAAGTGAGAGAAGAAGGTGAGGTCTTGTCTCCTGACCCTCAGATAGGGGCTCTTTCTGTGACCCAAACTTCTGCGTTTTATCCGGATGTCTTGTGGCACAATGAAATAGACAAAGAATTTATGTGGTTAAGCATGGCATTGAAAGGTAGCTTTTCCTTACATCTTATCTTTAAATTATTTTGATTAGCATATATTAATTAATGCATAATAGGTTTCATTGGGACATTTCCATACATGTGCATGATATATATTGATCATATTCATGATCTTTCTCCCACCCTTACTAGTCCTGCTTTTTTCTACTGTTTCCTCTGTGTGTGTGTGTGTGTGTGTGTGTGTGTGAATTTCATTAGTCTTGACTAAAGGAGTGTAAGTGAGGGTTTGTTCATAAGAATGTGGACACCTTACCACAGACTTCCCCACTGAAGAAAGTGTTGCTCTCTTCCCTATCGACATAGTAACTAATTGTAAATTGTTGTTATTTTAAATTGTTTAATTTGAGACTTTATACAAATTCTAGCTAGCTCTTTGTTGATATAAGCTTTACAAATATTTCCTCCCAGTCTCTAACTCAGCATGCATGCTCTTTTTAACAGACTATATATCACTTCCAGAACAGAAAGAGGTTTTAATTTTGATAAAATTCAATTTTTCCTTATTTTTTTCCTTCCATGACTCATTCGTTTGGTACTCTACTTAAGACCTCTGCCTGACCCCAAGAGAGAAATTTTCTATGCACTTTCATGGGGTGTCTCCCTTTTTTATATTTGCATGTAGACTTATAATCTGTTTTGAGTTAACCATTTATTTATAAACGCTCAAGTTTTCCCTTTTGTGCATGAATGTCACTTTTCCAGCACAATTTATTACAAAAACTGTCTTTTCACCATACCATAAGCTTGTACCATTATAGCAGATCAATCGTCTTGATCTAAGGCTGCAGGTCAGTGGTAGAAAGCTGGCCCGAAATGCACCAGGCCCTGAATTCTACCACCAAAACAGAGAAGAAAGTTGACTGTGTCTGTGGGTTCATAGCTTGACTTCCTTTCTCACCTCACAGATCTGGGTGCCACCTTTGCCAGTACTGTAGGCTCCAGTGTTTTATTAAATTTTGTTACACACACACACACACACACACACACACACACACACACACACACTTTGAGATCTAGTTGTTTATATTCAAAAGAAAAATATTTTTCCAGAATTTTGATTGGGACTGCATTAAGTCCATAATCAACTGGCACGCCTGTCCTGTGTAATCCACACTTAAACAGTGTGGCTCGCTGTTGCCCTGTGTTTAACACTGACTGATGACTGAACAGGCTCTAGGCTGATGAAAGCCTTTATCCTCCAAGAGAACATAGTCCCTGGATGCCTTAATGCCCACTGTCCATCACTGCTGCCCAGTGCTGTGGACACTCCTACCTTACCCTCCCCACCCTGCCCAGCATTATTAATATTTACCCATAAGGTTATAGGTTTCTGTGATCACTGTTGTTGGGAGGACAGTGTTTAATGTGCTTTGTTGATACAATGTTTCTCTTTTCCTGAGATAGATCCTTTGTTGTTACTTTGATGAGCCCTTGCAGTGATAAAATGTCAGAAAAGATCTTCATTTCCCCCTTGTTCTTGAATTGGTTTAGCTGCAAACAACTATGAAATGAGACCTAGAGCTCTGAAGACAGGACAACTTTGTCTTTTTGCATTTCTTGATGGACCTTCTCCATCTAATTATCAGTCCTGTATTTTTAGGCCTCCTAGTTTTAGTCTCTCTAAGTTGATCTCTCTTTATTCGTTGTTGTTTTGCTACCATAACATGTTTGAATGTGGGCTAAGCTGTATCAGTCTGGGAGTTCCAGTTTGTTTTTTGTGGGGGAGATGGTTAGGATATATAACCAAAATTTTTATTTCATTCTAAAATCCTGTCAGTCAAAAACGCTCCTGATTTTCTTCACCCTTCACTCTGGAACCTTTATGTGGATATACTTGTCAGTCTCCCTCATCTCTTAACCTCACGGCAGCTTTCAGTGGGCTGTCTGTCTGTCTGTGCCATCTTCTTAGTGATTTCCTTGAAGTACGCCTTCCCATTCTGAGAATCTCTCTCTAGCTTTGTAAATCAGAACCAAGCCCTTCCATCATGTTAAATTTAAGAGCTCCCTCTCTTTTTGCTAATTTCCAGGAGATAGGATTTGTTTTCAGAATTTTCAGCCTCAGCTTTGTGATTTCCTACTGTTTTTTTACTGATATATGTATACACAAATAAGGTTTTTTGATGTTTTCAAGTATTTAAGTATATTTATGTGTGTTGTCTTTTTTGATATTGCTCCAGTAGCTCAAGCTTTACTTGGCCATCCCCTTCGTTGTGCCTGCTTACTCGTGTCCAGTGTGGCTGTTCCCTTTGTATGTTCTATCACATGACCACAGAGCAAACTGTAATGGGACCTTTCCCCTATGTAAGTTATATGTGGGTAGATTGGGAGTGGATCTGGGCTAGCGCTGTTTTGTGTACCAGGTGGGCACTATCTGCAGGAATCTTCAGGACTCTGGCCTGACCAGAGTGGCCAGAGAGACCAAAGAGTTGCAGCTCCCTGAGGGGGAGCCAGAACAAGGCCGGCTGCCAGGCTGCTTCCACAGCTGACACTGCCCTGGGGTTGGTGGCAGGAGGCAGGACGCAGTGGGCATCTAGGAGCCAAGGTTGGGGACCACGAGAGTGGCTGCAATAGGCTTGTTCAGCTTCCAGTGGCAAAAGCTTTGGGAGAGAAAACTCTTCCCTGGGTGTTACAGCTCAATAAAACAGGCTCTCTCAGACGTTCTTTGGTGAAATAACTCGTGCCTTTTATTCCTTGTGGATAGGATCTTATAAACATGTTGGGGTGGGGTGGGATCTAAAGGCAGATGCTTTCTATTGGCTTGGTCTGAGATGTTAGGGATGCCTCATTTGCATGTGGAAGGGCTTCAGGTGTTGTCCCTAAATGATTGATTGTCATAGTCCTATCCATGGGGTGTCCTGTCCAGGACAGGAACCTGGTCAGTAGATTTAAACATCTACAGTTCTCAGTTATGATAATTTCCAGGGTTCCTGAATCCAATCGACCTTTCCAGATTTTCTGTCAGGTGACATGGCCCCACAGGGCAGCATCTTGTTTTACATCCTCACCTGGACTTAGTGTTCCAGGATCATCGGTGCTTTGGAGATAACTTTGTTATCAACTTGTTCACTCAGGATGAATTTGTCCTTGTTTTGAGAGAAGTGGAGGGAGGTTATGGCTTCATGAAGAGCAGCAGTAGGGGCCCATGCTGCAAGTGTTCGTCCTTCCTTCACTGAAGTAGAGGTGTATGCTGTTGGTTGAGGATGGGTGAGCCACCCAGGAATGTGCTGAGCAAAGTAATGCTGATTCCTGTTTGCTTGAACACCGAGGCTGTTCTAGAAGTAGATGTACAGTGCCAGAGATGAATCATTTAGAATGGCCGAGGAAATTCCTCTATGGGTTGTGAGGCCTGTACTGGAAATGGGTAGTTGGTTTGAATGGGGGTGGGGGAGGGGAGTGGGGAGGGTCTACAGATAAAGTATCTGCAAGGTTCTGGTACTGTCCCTCTTTCCTCCAGGTGCACTGGTCATTTGCATAGGCGTGTCGCAGTCCTTTATTGTTTAAAGGCTGAGCCTTGCTTCAGGAGAGCCAAAGACCTGTGGGTTCTGCCCTGTCCTTTCTCCCCTCTCTCTGGTCAAGGCATTGACCTTTCTGATGCATGAAGACAGGACTAATGAGATCAGCAAGGGAGCCTGGAGCACTGGGGCCAGGCTGAGGGGAGGGCGCTTTGCCAGACACCACACACCGGGCTGGTCGGCTCCCCGCCACAGCCCATGACATTCGCTTTGCACAATGTAGCCACGGGGAGGGAAGTTAGCGATGGCCTCCCTCTGCTCCTTATTAGGAATGGCTATTCAGATTGAGTTGGACTTTACCACAAAGCCCAGATCACAGGAAGTCACTACCAGCCCAGTCTTAACCCCGATGCTCCTGGCCCAAATCATCAGAGAGACTATGGAAAGGGCTACTAGAAAGAACACTGCTTACTTGACAGGACCACAGTGTGCACAGTCTGGGAGAAGGGACTGGGCTGGTGTTGCTCCTCCTGTCTGCGCACATTCGGATTGCAACAACAGGACAGCACTTGCTTTGACTGAAACTCAAACAACAGCTACAGTGTTCAGGGGTAGACTGCCTTCGGGGCACCTTTCTAGTGCCAGGCAATAAGATAAGGAGGACCTTGGCCCGGGAGTCACATTTGTGTGCTTTAGTTGGGCCATTTACTAGGTACCGATGCAGCATGGAAGTATGCGTGTTAATATGTTCAGATAAAAATATTCATCAGTCTCATTTCAGGGAAGATACTGTAAGTGTGACTCCACTTCCAATGGGAACTTCTTATGGGAACTTTGACTTTGAATTATGGGAGGTCTTCAGAGTTGGGGGGGACACCCAAATGTCAGTGTGTCGGTACTGTCTTCTGGAGCCAGGCAGTCCTAAGACTGAGACTGGCTATTGAGACTGTACTAATGGAAACTATGGCCTTGGGCCATTTCCTCCTTGCTTTGCATCTCCAGTACCTTAGGAGGGTCTAAAAGAGAAACACCTCCCCATACGGCTATGGTGGCCACAGAAGCCTGTGTCCTTGCATTTAGCCCAGTGGCTGGCATAGGCAGTGATTGCGACGTGGTGGCTCTTTTCATGTGGTAGTGTGGAAAGGGCTTGTTGGACACTGAGTAAACTGGTAACCCCTCAGAATCCTCAGTGAGAACGTATGCTGTGTCCTTTGACAAGCGCTTTGCTGCTGTCTGGACAGCGTGGGAGGACCTGCAGGTGATCTCTTAGTCTTCTTGCTAGGTTCTCCAGCACACCCTCATCTGGGTGTATGGCCCCACTTGGCCTGCTGTTCTGACTAGTTCCCGGAGCCTGCTGAATGAAGCTTGATATGGTGCCTCTTAGAGTCCTCACTCACATTGGTAGACAGAGCGTGGCCTTTGACACTCAGATCCCATCACTGCCGACTCTTCTTAGGGGAGGTACTCCTCTTTTCCTGAACATTATCTGTAAAACAGGAGCAACAATACCTTCTCACTCTGTGTTCCCGGAATAGAAATAGATGTTAAGAGTGTGGCTCACAGCGACTGTTGGGGAAACTTCTATTTGCTTGCCTTGCTGTCGAATTTGAAATCTGTTATTGATCAGTATCTGCTCCGCTCCTCTCCTCGTGGGTATTTGCTGATTTCTTCCCCCCTCAGAGCAAAACTGCACCAGAAATGGCCATGGGAAGTGAAGGGAAGCTATGATCATCAGAGGGGGGGGTGAAAACTGAAGAAAGGCTGGACGTTGTGGGAAATCACAAAGACCTTTACAACTAATTGCCAATTTAAAAGAGTCCATGCAGACATTTATGGATGTTTAGATTTTCTAAATGTCAGTGGGGTCCGGAAATGGGCCTTGGCGCCTTTAGAGAAGAGACTAGCTACCCAGCCAAAGTCTCCGTCCAAGCCCATGTCTAGAAGGTACAGAGAGGCTTTTGTGGATGGGAAACAAGCCAGCGTGAGACCAGTTCCCCTAGGAGAGAAGAGAGGGGACTTTTGTAAATCAGTGTTTTGAAGGGCTAGGTGTAACCTTGTGAAAGACTCAGTCTAGTCCTTTCAGAAGTCAGCCTGGCAGACAATAGTTGCCTGGGCAGGAAGTTTCTTGAAGGCTAAGCAGGAAATGAGGAGGGGAAGCATTGTATTTTGGGAGCAATCAAGAAAAGAAAGGGAAGAAGCCCTTCCTAGCCCTTGATGTCTGAGGCTGCTGGTCCCTGGCCTGTGCTCTCAGTGATGTCCCCAGGAAGGTGGGTAGAGGGAAAACACAGAAAGCAAAGCCTCAGGATCCAGAATAACTTCAATGCTTCCTTCCTCAGCTCTCGGCCTCCAGAGCTGAATCCATCTCCTAAACCTGGAAGTGGCCCAGGCCCAGGCCTCAGACAGAATCACTCTGGAACATGAGCTTGGGTGGCTCTGTGGTAAATACCCAGCTGTGGCATGAAATGGAGATGCCGGAAACCATGGGAAATGAGGGTGGGGTGGGCGCATGGTGTGCAGGTGGCCCGAGTGTGCCTGTAACATGTAAGTATGTACAGGACAGAGCATCTCTACACGCAGATGTTGGTTGAGGTAGGGAGGTGGCTGATGTGGAGATGGTACTGGAGGCAGGGGTGAAGGTAGGGAGGTAGGGGGAGTGTGAGGAGGTGGGGGGTATCCGGGAAGGAGGAAGGAGGGTGAAGCAAACATATATGTAGGAAGAAGTGTGGGGGAAGGGATGTGGGGGATGAGCAGGATGAGAGGATGAGGGTGGGGTGGCAACTGGCTGGAGGTCTGAGATAGGGTATTTATAAAGGGTAAAGGGAGAGTGTGTGTTGAGGTGAGTGGGTGGGTAGTTAGGGTAAACGTTGCACAACCTGGCTAATTGGAACTATTTAATTTGAAAAAAAAAAGGAAGAAAAAAACCAAACAAATACAAGAGAGGGAAATATCACAAAACACATGCATGCTATTAACTTGACTAAAAGAAAATCAGTCCCGAACAGATGAGTAAACCAAAAGCGAATGCGGTTTGATGCAGACCCTCTTAAAGTCATGGTATAGGAAAGGATGGGTGTAAACCTGGAGGGATGGTGGTTAGCGGGGACCCAGCTGCTGCACTGAGTGCCAGGGAAGGTCAGAACTCTAGGGTTGGTGGAGCAAGGGTATCCACTGCAGCCCTTTTCAAGGCACCAGCTCTTGACCTAGGCTGTCCATTCTCTGGTTCTTTGAGCATTGTAGTGGGTTGGTCTGATGCTGCTTGTATTCTAATGCTAAGTACTGGTTCCTCAAAATGTGGTTGTCCCCTGATGAGCATATCCTCACATACTCAAGGGATGCCATGTGAACCTTCTCCCCATTCTAACTGGCCAGTAAAAGGCTAGAGCCTGTGATTGGGCAGTGGAGGGAGAAAGGTAAGATTGGAGGTTCAAGAAAGAGAGTTGCAGGTAGAGGGGGAAGGAAGAGTAGGGAGATAAGGAAGGAGGAAGCTGCCGTGGATCAGAACCTCATGGCCAGAAGAGACTACAAGTAACAAGGGGCCTTATAGCTGGGGAATACATTAGTGTAGCTCTGCCCAATCTAGGCTTATGGCTTATAAATAAAAGTTTGTGTGTCTTTTATAAGGGCTTATTAGGACTGAAATTATAACTACAGAGCATCTGTGTTGTGGGTAAGTCAGGTAAATTGAAAACATTCTCCTAGTTCTCCGGTAGGAGGCTAAGTGTGACTGATTCCTCTCTACCTTCTTTGGTTTTTTTTTTTTTTTTGGTTTTTCGAGCAGGATTTCTCTGTGTAGCCCTGGCTGTCCTGGAACTCACTTTGTAGACCAGGCTGGCCTCGAACTCAAAAATCTGCCTGCTTTTGCCTCCCAAGTGCTGGGATTAAAGGCATGCGCCACCCCGGCCCAGCTCCTCTCTACCGTCTTGACCCTTGGGAACTTATGCAGCCATTTTTCTTGTTCAATAACGAGGCCAGGTAGCGGGGCCTGCTGCAAGTGTCTTGGCGACAAGCTCCTTCCTGTTCCTCCATTGAGTCACTCTTCCTGGATGGTTGGTAGACTCTGTCTCAGGCCTACCTAGGACCGGGGAAGGTCTCCTTGATGGCAAGGGAAGCTGTCATTCAAGGCAGAGAAGAAAGGCTTCTTACTATTCTAGTGGCTTTGGGCATCTTAGGAAATAGTCACTATCCCACTGTAGGTTGGGGTTCGAAGAAACCATTAGACAGCACTATAGGAAGCAGTGGGCTCCTGAAGGCCCAGGGAGCCAGAAAGACACCTTCTATTCCTCTTCCTGCACTAGGTGAGACTGGGGCTGTTGACTGCCCAGACACTTCCTGTGACTTAAAGGCTTGTCATGGACGACCCAGGCACACCTAGGCAGTGGGCATCTTCTTTCTCCAGTTGCCTGCCATGCCTTCACTAGTGCAGAAGCGTGGTCCAACGCCATCTCGGAGAGTTAGCCAAGTGGGGACAGTTGTCAGGCGTTTTATTTATTTTTTTATTTTTTAATATTTCCCACAACAAACTCTATGCTTGCGCCATCCATAATTAGAGACAATGGGAGTTCGGGCATTGAAATAGGGAAAATAACACAACAGACAACAGACCCACATCCCAGGACCTAGCTGTCAGCAAAGGCTTGTGGGTATTCCAGAATGTTCCAGATATCCCCTTCCTGTCTTCTCCCTAGCCTGGGGTAGGAGTGAGGAGAAGGATGAGTAGGAGAACTCCCTCCTCCCCCCAGATACCCATCCTTCAAAAGCTCTGCTTATGTCTGGGCTGTATTTTGTCTCCAGAAGCTTTGATTATAGAAAGCTTTAGAAGCTGAAGTGTTTGAAAACCATATTAGGCCATAGGTAGACATTTTTATTCAAGTACCAGGTAGCAAATATCTCCAGAGACTACGAGGCTGTTCAGCACTGTTACAGGAACACCAGTTCCTATAGGAGTAGAGACCAAAGTGTCTAGGTGTGTGCTATAAAATTCATGGGCATAACCAGGGTAGGAATCCATCCAATCTTACCCTAGTTAGTAGTTTCCCAGGCCCTGTGCTAGGTGGTTCTCCTGGCCTAGGCTTACCCTTACCCTTAGAGCTGAACTCCCAGGGTAGGAATTCCCCTGGCTACCTTGATGTACTCAGTTACTCTCTTCCTTAGATCTCCTGGTCCTACCTCCCATAGGCTCTAGTCCCTCCTAGAATCATCCTGACTACGTCTGTTAGTCCTCAGCCTCAGGAACAGCCATCCCACAGCTGGGCTGAGCCTGTTCTTCTGCTGCAGGATTTTCACTGGACCTCAGAAAATAAGGCTGCAGGGCTTCGGGGTCTCCCCAGGAAAAAGACAGAGAAGTTTCCCTCTAGGCCCGAGGATCCTAACGCAGGCTTAGACTGTGGATGCATGATCAAAATAGCCAGAAACTCAACCCCACCGATGGTTTTGTTGTTGTTTGGTTTGATTTGAGACAGGGTTTCTCTGTGTAGCCCTGGCTGTTTTGGAATTTGCTCTGTAGACGGGGCGGTCCTTGAACTCAGAGATCTACCTGTCTCTGTCTCCCGAATGCCAGTCCTTACCTTACCTATTTGCTGTCTAGCTGAAGCCAAGCCTTGTATTTTTATCCTTGTAAGAGTCACTCTCCCTGGTAGGAGCCCTGCTTTTTATCCGCGGGTCTAATTTTTTTTTTTCTTTTCGGCCTTTGGGATGTTTTATCGGCCATTCTCCTGGCTCTATAGCATCCCTGTCATTCTGAGGCCTGCCAGCTGGGTCCCCAGGACAGAGCACAAAGAGAGATAGACACATAGCCCTTCTACCTCAGGTATGCAGAAAGCTGGTTCCCCCCTGAAGACTCTCCAGATATGGGCCCCCATCTTGCCTAGCAGATATGACAGACTTTGTCAACAGGCTGCCTCCAGTCAAGTCACGCCATGGTTTCTGCTGGCTAAGGAGCCCCACTAACAAAGAGAATGTGGAGGGGGGTGGAGGAGGCATGAATGACTTTTGATGAACTGATGTTGGCTCTGCTAACCACTCTGGATTTTCTTCAAAGAGCTCCCTGGGGAATAAATCTGTGAGCAAATAACTTCTATTTCACAACCAGTGAAAGGTGCTAGTGAAGTGCCCATCTCCTTCAATATTAAAGTCAATGCTGCAAGCTGTCATCATTTTTCTCCTAGCCACTAAAGACGTGAGTCCGAGTCACAGGGCGCCAGCTCCTGTGCTCTGGCAAAGGCTACGAGGGACTAGGAGAGGGGAGTCTCAGGCCAGCCGTGTGGCTTGTGATTTTGTTAAGTCCTGTACACAGCAAGCCTGCTCCTTGAGGCCCAGTCCAGGTAGCATTTTTTAGAACCCTCCTATGTTAAGGGAGGCAGTGTGGGAAGAGAGTTTCAGTCTCGGTACACACACACACACACCCAACACACACACACATACACACATGTGCACAATACCAGCACACTCCCACACTCCTTCCCTGTACATGTATGAACCTTTCCAAGAACACGCTTCTGCCCTGTGAATTTTTTTTTTTGTCATAATCTTCTGTTGCTGGAAACCGCCATCAGTCTTGTCTGTTATCACTGGATCCTGTTCCTGAGTTTTAACAACCTGAGGAACATGGCCTGCTAGTGGGCCTTTCCCTTATCCATTTGAGTTGCTCCAAGTGATTCATCATTTTGAATGAAAGTGATTTTATTGGAGGAACTTTGGGTCCCAGATTATGATATATTAATTATTTCTCATGAAATAACGCTTTATAAAATAAAGTTTTAGGAATAAAGAGACACAAAGTTGTGAAGGGATAGGAAGGTGGGGGTGGACCTGGGAAGAGCTGGGGGTGAAGGATGGAATGAGAGTGACTGTAATAAAAATACATTGTATAAAGTTCTCCAAGAATCATAAAATAGTATGTTAAAGTGTTCTTAATTGTAATGATACATAGTGATCGGATATGCTTACATATAGCATGTGACATTTCAACCTTACGCATGCATGCGTACTGATCAGATCAGAATGACTGACATACCTCTATCATACTAGCCACTTATCATTTCTTTATGTTGAGTACATCATCCCTGCTCCAGTCCTGCTCCATGCCTGCCTGAGTCCATGGGTCACATCCCAGGAAAGTTGATTTCTTGACACAAAATCTTCTATATTGCAAAACCACAGAGGGATCCAGAAATAGGGGACTGGAATTTTGCAGATATAAAACTCAGCATGAGTCAGAAGGTTGACTCTCGTGCTGCCAGGGTGGGGCTGGGTAACCTCGGGAAGGGTGAGGCCAGCCTGTTTCTAGTCAGCACTGCCCAGTCCTGTAAAAATTGATGGAACCAGACCCCTTGTGTCCTACTGGGGTTAAAGAATGTGCTCTAATGAACTTGTGCCTTCCAGGAGTCTGCCTTGAAAAAGACAGGAAATAGACTAAGCTACTGTTAGTAAAGGTTCTTTTCCCTTCTAAGGAGCCCTGCAGTATAGAGGCAGGCAGTCTTGGGTGGGCAAATGGATTTCAAAGAAGTTCTGTAGTGGCTGTCTATCTTATTTAGGATGTTTATTATTTTTAAAACTGGGGAGGGTGGGGGAGACTGGAGATATAGTGATGCACACCTTTGATCCCAGCACTCGGGAGACAAAGGCAGGTGGATCTCTGTGAGTCTGAGGTCAGCCTGATTGTCTTAGTAAGGGTTTCTATTCCTGCACAAACATCATGAGCAAGAAGCAAGTTGGGGAGGAAAGGGTTTATTCAGCTTACACTTCCACACTGCTGTTCATCACCAAAGGAGGTCAGGACTGGAACTCAAGCAGGTCAGGAAGCAGGAGCTGATGCAGAGGCCATGGAGGGATGTTCCTTACTGGCTTGCTTCCCCTGGCTTGCTCAGCTTGCTTTCTTATAGAACCCAAGACTACCAGTCCAGGGTTGGCACCACCCACAAGGGGCCCTCCCCACTTGATCACTAATTGAGAAACTGCCCCACAACCGGATCTCATGGAGGCATTTCTCTAACTGAAGCTCCTTTCTCTGTGATAACTCCAGCCTGTGTCAAGTTGACAGACAAAATCAGCCAGTACACTGGTCTACAGTGTGAGTTCTAGGACAGCCGGAGCTACATAGTGAGACCCTATCTCAAATAAACAAACAAGCAAACAAACAAAAAATGTGGGATTGAAGAGATGACTCGGTTATTAAGAGGACTTGCTCTCGAAGAGGATCTAGGTTCAGTTCCCAGGGCCTACATGGTGGCTCATAACCATTCATAGCTCCAGTTTTAGGGGAGTCAATGCCTTCTTCTGATCTCTGGGGATACCATATGCCCATACCTGCAGGCAGAACACTCATACACACGAAATAAATAAATCTATAAAAATTTTTAAAAAATCTGTATGTGAGGTAGTGTGTAGAAACATGTTTTTGTGTATGTTCACATGTGCACACGTGTACGTACATACATTTATGTGGAGGCTTGAAGTCAATGTTAGATGTTTCTCACTCACTCTCAGCTGTACTTCTTTGAGATGGCCTCCCCCACTGAGCCTGGAGCTCCCCTATTTAACGAGGCTGTTGGCCAGTGAGCTCCTCAGTGCTGGGGTTATAGCTGCACGCGGCCACGCCTAAGCTTCTCTCTGTGTGCTGAGCATCTGCACTTGGTCTGCCATTGCTTCACTACGTGAGCCATGTCCCCAACCGCTGTGTGCCCCCACCTCGGGAAAGCTCTCAGACTCACTCCCCAGGTATCTGACTTGAGAAATGATGAGATACTTGTTGACCCTTTACTTGGGCTCAAGCCCTTGGAAAAAGCTAGGAACTCTGACCCAAGCAGGAAGTGAGAGACTGCAGCCCAGAAAGCCAATTCAGAACCTGCCCATAAGGATGGTCCCCTCCGAGGCCCGTTCCTCCCATCCTCCTGACCCTGTAGTCACCCATGATGCCACCCTCAATGCTGATTATTTCTGAAGAGATGAGCTTAATGGTCTTTTTAAAAAAAATCTAAGACCTTATTTTCACCCAGGGTGTGAGGGCCAGGACCACCCACTACAGGGGGTCTGTGCCTTGTTCCTAGGATCCTGCATAAGGATCCAACTGCTGCCAACTGTCCTGTAGGTCAGGGAGCAGCAGACGTTCTCAGCATATCCTGCCTTCTGCTTTTCTCTGTTCTTCTGAGCTCCAGGGCTCAATGCTTACCACCTCCAAGGGAGCTGGATGCTGTTCCTCTGAGATGGTGTCCACGGGGAAGGAAGCCCTGCCCTAAGGGCTTTGTTTAACTACTGTTGCATGTACATGTGTGCATTCATGTGTGTGTGTGTGTGTGTGTGTGTGCACGCGCTCGCGCGCACACTCATCTGTGTGTAGGGGATACATCTGGAGGCCAGAGGTCATCCTGGGTGTTGTTTCTCAAGATGGTCATTCACCATATTTTTTGAGACAGATTCTCTCGCTGGGACTTGGGCTGGCCAGTGAGACTAGGCTGGGTGGCCACATGCCCTGTGATTCCCACCTTTCCAACATTGGTGTTACGAGCGTGTGCCCTCATGCCGGGCTTTTCATCTTGGTTCTGGAGATCAAATTCAGGTCTCATGCTTATGAGGTCAAGCACTTTATGAACTGAACCATCTCCTCAGCTCCAACTACTGTCCTTTTTGCACAGGTTTTGGAGCTGGATCTGAAATAGGCTTGGACCCTGTTCAGGACTGGCAACAGGAAGGGCATGTTCTGCAGGGAGACCTTAAATCAGTGTGGGAAACAGAATAAAGCCATGGAGAATTTGGAGACTTGGATGTACATAGGGCTAACTGACTATTTTTTTTCATACATATTTCGGAATAAGAGGTATTTCTGACCTGCACACTAACATTTTAAAACTTAATAATAGTGAAATGATCCCCAGAGACTTTGGCCGCTGACCACTTCACTAGATGAAACTTCATGAGGATTTCTGTGGCTTTGGCATACCATGCAGTGTGCCGCATGAAGACTTAATAAGGCAGTCAATGTTTTTACGATCTTTGATGACCATTAAATGTCTCACCAAAAAAGAAAAAAAATGCCTTTGCCAGCCAAGGCAGCAACAATGTTCTCGTGAATGTGGGTTTCGTTAAATAATGAGGACAGATGAAATCAGGAATCGGAGTAAACTTAGAATAGGCTTTATTCTCTGGAACTTTTATTTCCCCAGAGAGTCCCTCAAGTCGTCATACCCTGTCCCCACCTCCAGTTCCCTTCTTTCTCCCACCAAAGTCCAACCTAGTGTATGTTTTCACACTCATAACAACCATGGAGCCCCCGCAAGCCCTGACCCTGAGCACACAGTGGCAGCCTCAGCAGTTTGAGCTCTAGGCAATTCTAGCTGAGGGTCTTCCTGCCCTTGAACTAGGGTCTCAAATGTTCAGTCCATCCAGAAACTGTATTGCAGTGCTCCATCAGGGTCTTCACCTGTCTTGGGGTGTTGTTGGGGTACGATCCAGGCTCCTTCCCAAGCCATTCTACCCACCTGCAGTAGCTGGATTGCATCCCCCTACCCCCACCCCCACCACATTCCCCCACCCCCAGCCAACTTCCCTGTGAACTGTGTCACTCACTTGTGAGTGCTGAGACACCCTGGCTTCCCACTGTGCCTTCTTCTTGGTTCAGAGGCTCCTTTCTCCAGGGAACTTTTTCCAACACCTTCCCCCCACCCCATGCCAACTCTTGAGTTTCCCATTTACCCTTTACTCTCTGTCCTGTGTGTGCTTAGCACTATTTTTTTCCCAATACATGGAGAAATATATAATGTGAAGTTTACCATTCTCCCACTATAAGATGCATGCTGCTGGGGCTAAGTGCATCCATCACAACCACCCACCTCCAGAACACTCTTATGTGAATCGATCATACTCAGTGTCTCCATTCCCTTCTCCCCTCGCCCTTGGCAAACTTCATTCCACTCTCTGTCTTTATGAATTTGGCCATTTTAGAAGCCTCCCATTAAGGGAGTCAGACAGGATTTGCCATTTTGTTTGGCTTCTTTCACTTAGCACAGTGTCCTCAAGGCTCATCTATATTAGCATACAGCAGAAATTGCTTCCTTTTTTAAACTGAATAATATCCTACTGTATGTAACATGTTTGACTTAATTATTGGGTTGTTTCTACTTCTTGGTTTTCACCAACAATGGTGCCATAAATATGGGCGCATTAAGATCTCTTCAGGACTGGAGAGATGGCTCAGTAGTCAAGAGCACTGGCTGCTCTTCCAAAGGGCCTGAGTTCAATTCACAGCGGCTCACAGTCATCTATAATAGAATCTGATTTCCTTTTCTGCTGTACCTGAAGACAGCTACAGTGTATTCATATACATAGAATAAATAAATAAATAAGTAATTTTTTTTAAATGAGGGGTCTAAAAATAAAAAGAAAGAAAGCTCTTCCAGGGCAGTGGTGGTGCACGCCTTTGATCCCAGTAGTTGGGAGGCAGAGGAAGGAGGATCTCTGTGAGTTCCAGGACAGCCTGGTCTATAGAGTAAGTTCCAGGACAGCCAGGGCTATACAGAGAAACCATCTTGAAAAAGCAAAAACAAAACAGAAATCTCTTCAAGCCTCTGCTTCTAATCATTTTGATTATTATGGGAATCGTTGAATCACAAGGTAATGTCTCTTTTTGGATTTTGAACCTGGTTTGCAGAGTGGCTACAGCATTTGGTGTGCTTCGTCAGCAGTGCACAAGGGTCTCTCGGTCTCTGGATCCTCACCAACACTTGCTGTTTTCTGACTTTTTGATGATGGCCATCCTGTGGGATGTTATGTGATAGCTCATCGCATCCTGTTTCTGATTTGTCGAAGCAATACTGTGGTTGTTTTTTTTTAACAACCCAGGGGCTGTTGTGGGTTGGAGACTATGTAAGGGCCATGCCCATGTCCCTCTGTCACCTTCACAGAGAGGGCCCTCTCTCATGCTCACAGATGACTGGGAGACTAAAGAGGACTTGAATCTTGGTGCAAGTGTTTTTCAAGAGGCAGGGTTCGCCCACACTGCCGGTCAGAGGATAGTGTCTCCAATTGAGGCACATGCCTTCGGTGACCAAGCTGGCACCGGGACAACTCTATGCCTCGTTCTTGGCATTATCATTTGATTTCAGATGACCTTTAAACTATTCTTGAATAGATAATGTACACCAAAAGACACTCACTAAAGGTGGCCAAGGCCCCTGTCTCGGTTAAAGTCATCTACATTCTGCACCACCAATTAGCCTTGGCTAGTGGTTGTAGTAACAGTTTGGTTTGCTGAGAGGGGTACATGTTATGTGGACCAGGCTGTCCTCTAACTGGTAATCCTTCTGCCTCAGCCCAGGGTGCTGAGATCCCTGATGAGCTCACCATACACAGGATACCTGATACTATAATACCTGGCCTTCGTCCCCTCTGTTTTTTTCTGAGTCAAACCTCAGTGACCAACAAAGGAGCCCCTTTGCTGGAAGTTTGCATATATGTCTTGTTTAGATTCTGGCATTGAGAACAGGAAGTGATGGGGTTAGGCCAAATGAGGCCTCTGTGGAAGGGGAATGGGGCATCAGGGAAGGCAGAGCCTCAGCCCTGGCCGTCCCCAGTCCTACTATCTATCCCACGGCCCCCACTTTGTCTCTCCAGGGGACTTGGGGGCCTTCTAGCTCAGGGCCACACCTCTGGGAAGATCATAAGTAGGAATTAAACTGATTCCATCCGTGTCAATGAAAACCCCTCAGAGGAAGATTGGTGACGTCAGAGGTTTCCATTGGCCAGAATGAAGCAGGAATAAAAGGAATCTGGAAAAGATTCCCTCAAACCCCTCAAGGCCTTGGAAAGCTGACAGTGCTGATTGTTTAGTGTGGGCCAAATTGAAAACAGAGGCATGGAAGCCTCTGCCAGGCCTGCAAAGGTCTACAGCCGCAGGAACCACAGTGTCCGAAGGCCGCGCTGGGATGGCTGGAGCCCTCCCAGAAGGGCCTCCGGGGGCAGCCTCGCTCCCTAATCTGTAATATGACAGGGTCTCCAAATCCCCTTGTTTTCAGAGTCTGTGATTCTCCTCTTGGTCCTGACCAAAGAGCCAAGGAGCATTAAGAGTCTATGATTCTGGGGGACTGCCCAGATGTGGTCAGGTCACTAAATACCTTTGGCAGCAAGTCCTTTACCGTGGTGTGGTGCAGGGATCATTCAGAAGTGAAGGATCAGGGGGTCGAGATTCAGGGACGATCAGAGCCAAGTGGATCACCTCTCCCAGATGGGTGGTGCTTTCCTCCAGGCCTGACATACGAATCCACCATGCTCAACTTTCTGCTGGCACCAGCACAAAAGGAGAAATGGCTGCACCTTGTCCTTCCTGGGCAGAGCTGTTCCTGTTGCGAGAACCACCGTCCGCCTTGCTCTCACCTCAGACTCTGTAACCCCTTCTGCCAAGCAAGCAGAGAAGGACTCCTCAAGGACCGTGTCCTATTTTCCATCCCTGGCCCTCTTTCTCTTCCTCTGGGGTATGGAAGAAAGGATAGAACAAGGGCAGGATCGAAGGACAGATGGTGGGAGCGGGAGGCCAGGGTGGTGGTGACCACTGGGCATGCTCATTGCAGGAAACAGCAGCCGCTTTCAGAAAGACCTCTGTCAGAAGCATTTGCCAGACCTGGCCCCCGGTAAGTGCCACAGCCCTGTGCCAGATACCCAGAAGGAGACCAGCAGCATGTGGGGCCTGATGGTGGTTGCTCAGCTGCTGGCCGGCATTGGGACAGTGCCCATTCAGCCATTTGGGATCTCCTATGTGGACGACTTTGCAGAGCCTACCAACTCGCCTCTGTATATATGTGAGTCTTGAGCTTCAAATGGGCTGTGGGGGGAGGGGGCGGCGGGGGGGGGGGAGTCAGGCCCTGATGCAGCACCTACGTAAGCTCTTGGGGCTGAAATGGGGTCTGGTTCACCCGAAATGGGCCCACAACATGGTGCATGAATGACAAAGGCCTGTTGTAAAAGCCAGTTCTGTTTCCTTCCGCTTGGATGGACCTCAAGTGGCTCACCCAAGTCCCCAGGCTCTTACCTGGAGGACGGCGCTAAGATTCTTTGTGCGAGCCATGTGCTTTGAGGTTCGGTGAGCTGAGGTAGATCACCATTTAGCCCTGTTTTGAGCCTTTGACATCACAGCATGACATTGGGTTCTACCAAGTTCACATTAGAAAACCATGCAATTGAGTTGGGTTTTTTTGTTGTTGCTTTGTTTTTTGTTTTTCATGCAACAATGACAACAACAACAACAACAAATCCCATAATGCTTTAGGTTTAAATTTGGTGTTGGGCCACGTTCATAACTGTCCTGGAGACCATGTGACCTATGAGCCAGCTGTTAGACACTATGTAGATCCTCAACAAATTACTGGGTTCTCCAGGCTCATGCTAGGTAATATACCAGTATTCTGAGTTGTGGACAGGTTAGCATGCAAGAAGAAGGTAGCAGACGGCCAAGTGGTACCTAATCCCTTCCCTTAGGGGGGAAAAAGACTGAGCTTTCTCAAGGCTTCAGGTCACAGGCTGCGTCTTTGACTCCATGGGCATCTGCCAGAGTCACCAGCACTGTGCACACACAGCACTGTAACTATAACACACTCTGGGGACAGGCTTTTTTTTTTTTTTAAAGATACCATGAAGGAAAGTTCATTCCGGGCCAGCAGATCTCTCTGGCAGGTGCTGGAGGAGCAGCAGGCTTGGTTTTGCAAGCCTTGGCATCTGGCCTTATCTTCCTTATCTGCAGGAGATGTAAGAGGCTCGGGCTCCAGGAGGTGTCACAGGCATGGGCTTGTTATTCCCAGGGGACAGTGAGCGGCACCTTAGGAATCTCCTTCAGTTTGGGAGACGAGGAACGCTGAACTGCCTCAGTGCCCCTCAGCCTTCTCTCCCTTGCTTCAATCTCCAGCCATCTTATTTGCTATCGCCGTGATTGGACCGGCTTTCGGTTACCTGCTGGGCTCAGGCATGCTGAAGATCTTCGTGGACTATGGCAGAGTGGACATGGGTGCGTAGGCAGAGGACACTCATTCTTATGACCCTTTTATTGCTGTTTCTGGCTTAATTCCTCCCTTTTGGCTGCCTAAAGAGACCGGCAATGGAGCTCTTGGCCCATGTGGGGCAATGCCTAGGGTGCCTGTCATTGAGTGACTGGACACCATGTTACCACTTTCTACCTACTTCTGTGTCCATGTTTGATGTCGAGGGACACAGAGGGAACTAGAGAGCAATGGAGCAGATTTTCAGGGGAACATTTCTGTTTGGAGGCCAGGCAACCCACTTTGTTGATAGCTATATCCTAGAGCTCCTAAGAATTATGGGACTTCCTTTCTCAGGGCTCCTCAAAAGTAGGGTGTGATAGAGCTCAGTGGTTGAGAGCACAGGTTAGGCTGCCAGGAACACAGGCTTGAAATTGACTAATGAACAAGAGATTTGGTCTCCTGATTGGTTGGAGGAAGTCAGATGTGTGGAACTCTCCCGTCACCGGGATGCTAGAAGATCTGGTAGGATGGTGGCGGTAAAGTGTGTAGTAGTGTGTGAACCATGTCAGCCCTCTGGAGACCAGATCGTTTCACAGTTATTCCTGCTAAGAGCTGGAGAAGAAACACAATATGGGGATGGCTGGCATTTGCCTTTCTGTGGAGAGACCAGGGTGCTCTGGGAAGACAAGAAAGGCCAGGAGAGGGACAGTTGTACTGATCAGGGCCTTCCATTGTAGCATGTTTTCCCACCATTGTGGGAAGAAAGTCAATAAAACATCACCCTCAACCAGATTTCCCTTTCGAGTCAGGTCAGAGAGATTGTGCATTCAGTCAACAGACACTCCTATCCCTCGGTTTCTTTTCAGCTACAGTGAACCTGAGCCCAAAAGACCCTCGGTGGATCGGAGCCTGGTGGCTGGGCCTGCTCATCTCCTCAGGCTTCTTGATCGTCACCTCTTTACCCTTTTTTTTCTTTCCCCGAGCAATGTCCAGAGGAGCAGAGGTAAGTTTCCCAGCACCCACGACTCTGTGGATGTAGCCGTGTAAGCAAAGGACACGGGCTTGGAAAATAAACAGCTGGAAAGCAGCAGCTGCCTCAGCAAACTGAGGGAAGTGAAGCGAAGTCTCAGGACTCAGGGTTCCTCAGAGACTGAGAGGAGGTGCCCCTCCGCGCCTTCTTACCATGTGGCCATCTTGAAGGCCGGAGGGTTCCAAGGATGGAAATCTCCCAGTTCATCCAAGCTGGACTAAAGAGTTATGAAACAAGTAACAATGTGCAATGGGACGTGGAGACCAGGAGACAACTCAGTCCATAGAGGGTGGCCATGCAAACATGAGGCCCTGAGCTTGAGCCCCACCCCCTCTTTCTTTAAAAAGCCAAGCATGGTGGTATATAATTGCAATCCCAGAGCTGGGGGAAGCAGATAAGTGGAAGTATTCCCTAAGGCTTGATAACCAGACAGACTATGTGGGGAGCTCCAGGCTACTTAAAGACCTCTTTAAAAATCAATATGGTGGCTGGAGAGATGGCTCAGTGGTTAAGAGCATTGACTGCTCTTCCAAAGGTCCTGAGTTCAAATCCCAGCCAGAAACCAACCACATGGTGGCTCACAACCATCTGTAATGGGATCTGATGCCCTCTTCTGGTGGGTCTAAAAACAACTGTGTGTGTGTGTGTGTGTGTGTGTGTTATGTCTGTGTGTATCTATTAAAAAAATCAAGATGGGTAGTACCAGAAGGATGAAACTCAAGGTTGACCCATGGTCTCCACATGGACGGACACACACACACAAACACACAGACACACAGACACACAGACACACACACACACACACACACGTATGCACGAAAGCTGAGCAGGTAGTGAGGCACAGTTAACTTGGACATTTAATGGAGCTTAGTGAGGTTTGAGCCTGAACGCCTGGTGAGAAGGGGGAGTCCACTCAGGGTGTGAGTGAGTGAGGGCGTGGTAAAGGAGTGGTCTGGGGCAGGGTTGTATCCGCTGGGGAAAGGAACCAGAGAGAGACTAGGTAGCAGCAGAGAGGAGGTTGGGCGGAGCCTTTATGTTGCACTAAAGGGTCCAATGTCTTCTCCTGTGGGTTCTGGGCACTGCAGTGACTGTGTGACCACGTAGTGCCAATATGGCAGTTGGCTGATATTGAGGATCATGAAAGAATGAAGATTAGAGATCTGAGAGGCTCAAGAGAAAGAGGGAGAACACAGTCGAGGGTCAGAGAGATGGGACAAAGGCCTGCCTGGAGAAAAGACTTGGCTGTGGATTGGGTCGGAACTGCTGCTTTGTGTCTATGATTTAAGACAGAAAGGGCCCACGGTGGAAAATGGAGCTCTGAGCACAGGTCCAAAGCTTATCCTAGAAAAGCATTTAAGAAGTTGTGGTTTATTTTGATAGGCTAAGAGTGGGGCAGATCCGAGCTTGACGACTGTTCCACTCGTAAACTTGTTGAATGGTATTAGGCAGGTTGCTTGGTTTTTTAAGCTTCCTTTCTTGTAAAGTTCTTGGGAGTAATGAAAGAATCTGTCTGGGAAGGAAGTTGTAAGGAAAGAGGCAATAGATGGAGAATGGTGGGCGTGTTGCCCAGAGCAGAGGTTCTCAGTCAATGGGAAACAAAAAAAACAAAACAAAACAACAACAACAACAACAAAAAAAAAAAACGCTTATGGCAAAGCCCTGGCCTCCATCTGTGCAGTGATTCGGAGAGAGCAGGGGCCTCTGGCTGGAGCTGCTGGCTTCAGGGACTGGCGAGGGCACTGAGATCATGTGCCCAGAAGGCACGGGTAATGGTTAGGACAGAACCTAGAGTAGGTAGGGTTCACCTCTGGACTGAGGAGAAAGCAGGGACCCAGAGAGGACACAGAAAGGGAGAGCTGAGAACAGCAGACATTATAGACTCCTAGAAGCCAGCCATCTCCGGAATCTGCATACGGGACACAGTGTAGTCATAACATAGACAAGGGTAGTGTCCCAGGACAATGCTTTTGGCATCTGCCATGGGAAAGTCAGATGAAATAATATGCCCATAGGTACTGTGGGAGGTATTGGCACAGATTCACTCCGGCCTCCAGCCAAGGCACCAGGCTCCTGAAAACTGAGGTGGTGTCTGCTTTGAGAAAGCATCCTCCGGATGCCCTCCCCCACATGCGTGTGATCCTTGAGTCACTGAGTCCAGAGAGCCAAGGGCTCAAGGATGGGCCATTAACATCGCCATGTTTGCTACCTTCAGAGGTCTGTTACTGCAGAGGAAACAATGAAGATGGAGGAGGACAAGTCAAGAGGCTCCCTGATGGATTTCGTTAAACGTAACTGACCACCCCCAGCAGCCTCGGGTGGGCTGGTTCTGGGAGGCAGAGCCAGTCACCCCCCGGCCCCCCAAGTCTCCCCTTCTACTCTCTCTTCTCTTCCTCTAGAGGTGGCAGTTATGGGAGGAGACCTTTCCCAGTGTGAGCAGTGTTTCTCTTTACCCACCACCAGCATCCTCTTAGTCAGACCACAAGTGTGTGAGTGGGAATCCGAGGACCCCGGGCTGACTGCTGGGAGTCTGGTTGTCTCTGATTCTGCCCCGAGGAAGAGAGGAAGCTGTCCTTGTGGATGAGTCAGGGTGACGGCAAGGCTCTAGGAAGCTTGGGATGCTCTTGCCAAGGCCTGTCTCCCAACAGCTGTCTGCCTGCAGGGTTCCCCCGCGTCTTCCTGAGGCTGCTGCTGAACCCACTCTTCATGCTGGTGATCCTAAGCCAGTGCACCTTCTCCTCCGTCATTGCCGGCCTCTCCACTTTCCTCAACAAGTTCCTGGAGAAGCAGTATGGTGCCTCGGCAGCCTACGCCAACCTCCTCATTGGTGTGTCAGAGGGCACTGAAGGGCCTGGGTGGTGCTGCCCTGGGGAGGAACTGGGTACCATACAGAGATAACTGAGGGCCAGACCGGATACAGGCAGGAGACAGGAGGGCTTGCCCAAGAGAAAGAATTTTAAGAGCATTTTTCCTGGTTGGCGATCTGGAGTGATTTTGGCATGATTGGGAGACTCCTATTCTTCTATTCGGGAGTGGGTGGAGACTAGGGACTGCCTTCCTTCCCATCAAGAGGGTAGGAATCTGACATCCTCCCAAATGACCTTATCAGGGGCAGCAGAGGAGAGAGGGAAAATGAAGCTTGAGACATATGTAACACCTCTTAGGGGTTTCCTTCTCCAGAAACTTGAGTCTCAACCCTGTGGCATGTCAGGCTCCTTTACACAATGTCAGAGCAGAAGCCTGGCCCCCACCCGGACTAATGAACCCAGAATCTGTGGGGGGGGGTGCCTGTACTTCTTGCAGTAGATGCTAAGAACCACTAATGGGGGTTCCACCAAGTACCTAGATGAATAGCTGGGCCTATCTGTAGGTAAATTTGACCAAAGAGTTGACAAGTTAATCAGAGCGTGAGATCTGAGGGTGACTTCCCTGTCCTGAAGTCCTGTGTAGCCTTTAAGGATGATATCATTTCTCGGGCCTTCGGTGTTGGATGGGATCAGGGATCACCACCCGAGAATGATCTGCTTCCTTATTGTTATTGCCATCTTGTTTTCAGTTTTGTTTCTTTGAGACAAGTCTTAGAATAGCTGATTCTGAACTTGCCAGATAGCTGAGGATCACCTAGAATTCCTGATCCCTCTGCCACCACTTCCCAAGTGCTGGGTTAAAGGTGTCAGAAGTTGACTGCCCCTTTGCTCTTTGATCAGGCTAGCCAACCCTTTAGTAAAGCAAATTCTCAAGATGTACCCAACAAACACCCAATAGTTAATGATAGTCAGTAGTCAGCCACTGCTATTATACTTGAACATACCCAGCATTTCTTTATGAAGGTGTGTGTTTCTTCCTAGTGGTTCAACTCAAGGCTCCCAGACTGCGCATTCAGCTCTTCTCCTTCTCACCTAGGTGCTGTGAACCTTCCATCTGCGGCCTTGGGGATGCTATTTGGAGGAATCCTCATGAAGCGTTTTGTTTTCCCTCTGCAAACCATCCCCAGAATAGCTGCCACCATCATCACCATCTCCATGATTCTATGTGCCCCTCTTTTCTTTATGGGGTGTTCCACACCAGCCGTGGCTGAGGTCTACCCTCCTAGGTAAGAGAATAAAGGATGTAGCGAAACCCTCTTTGTAAGCACAGCCAGAATCCAGCCACTGTATATCTTTCTTCTCTGCCCTTTACCTCCTCTGTCCTGCTCATTTGATCTGATGTCTCACATGGTGACACAGGAAAACAGGTCTCAAATAGTATGCTGCATTATGAGATGAGATCGGCCAGCTGCTGGGGTTGGGCTTAGGGTTTGGTTTTGTAAGAAGCAACAGAAGCTAGTCGGTTTAGTGTCTGAATGAGCCTGAGACACAGAAGCCAGGAAATAAGCAAGAGTCAGTGCCAGCTAGAGTTAGAGTCTCACTGAGCTGTCAAAGAAAGAGGTGAGGAGACTTGAAAAGATTTAGAGATGAACAATTAAACCGGTGACCCACTGTAAAAGAACAAGGACTGGAGAGGCAGAGGCAGGTCAAAGGACTGGTCTGTTTGCTTAAAGCAACGTGAGACATAAGTTTAGAGTCAAGCTTTACCTTCAGCAAGAGCGTTACAGCCCCGTGAGCAAGGAACTTGCCCGCTCCCCACCTCCTCCCACCACCACCCTCAAACCCACCCCAGGTAACCACCTTGAAACTTTTTCTTGAGGACTTTGCCTAAAACGTTTGCAAGATTTGGAGACTCAGAACCCTTTAACCCCAGCATATTCTCTTTCTCATGGAGAACAACATTTCCAAATACAGCAAGAGCATCAGGCAAAAAGCACAGCATGAGATGACCTCCTCTGTGGTTGCTAGGTGAGCGAGCAAAGCAGAACAGAAGAGGGAAACGTTGCTTGGCATGAGGAACTCACCACTGTGCTGCAGGCTGACTGGGGACCCAGAGAAGCCTGAGAGTTTGGGGGCCTTGGGGTGGTTTTCACTGGAAGTTGCTACGAGAAAGTTATCTGCAAACAAAAGCCCTTTCCATTGTGATGTCCCATAAATGCCAACAGTCACTACTATTGTTTATCAATGCACGACTCAGCCATCAGAACTTCCCCAAAGAAGATCAGTAAGATCAGCCCTTGAAATCTACTTCGATGACGTTCTGGCCCAGGACAGGGAGGTGAATGGACAGACCCAGATCAGCGAATCCATTTGTCTCAGGAGATGAACAGTCCATGAAAACCTCGGTGGCCTCCAAAAGTCTCAGCCCCTGCTTTGAGCCAGCACGTAGCTGAGCAATGAGAGAAGACAAATATTATTAATGACATCACTGTAGCCTAGACCATTTCCTTCAACAGAGCCTCAGTCTGTCGGTCATTTTAACTCTTGACAGTGGCATGGGAGTTTTCTGGCCTAGACCTTGACAACTGAGTAATTGGTAGGTTTGGGCTCTAAGGGTCAGGAGAAATGGAGGGGGCCATGATTTTCAAACCATGGCAGATTCACAACTGGCTCCCATGGGCTCAGTTCAGATCCTAGGGTAGCACTGGCCCAAGACAAACAGGGGCATTCAGGCACATCAGCCAGGCCAGGAAGTCGTGCTGGGCTGGAGGGTAGTGCTGTTTCTTACTCCTGCTTTGTTTGAGTCCTCGCTTCCTGTTTCCCTGGCAGCACATCGAGTCCTATACATCCGCAGCCTCCCGCCTGCCGCAGGGACTGCTTGTGCCCAGATTCCGTCTTCCACCCTGTCTGCGGAGACAATGGAGTCGAGTACCTCTCCCCCTGCCACGCCGGCTGCAGCAGCCTCAACATGAGCTCAGCAGCTTCTAAGCAACCGGTGAGGATGAAGGGGTCACGGGGGCAGACGGAACCACATGGTGCTTTGAGGCTCAGTGCATTACCTCAAAAACTGTCCCTTGGTCGTCAATATCAGCATCCTAGCCCCCTCTACCGGCTCTCCACCTTCCCTGCCTCAGGGTCATAACCAGATGCCCACAGCCCAAAGTCAATTAAAGATTGGCCGGAGACCAACAAGTTCATTCCTGGGGACTTGGCAAGACAATGGAAACAAGTCCAAGCATTCACTCTCAGCAAAGACTTGTGACTGATACTGATGGCTCCTGCGGGGGGGGGGGGGACTTCTGGCTTCTGGGTTCAGGCTATATTATTACAGAGTCACATGGGCTGGGAGCAGAGGGTCCCCTGTGACTTGGACCTTAATGGCCAGTGCTGGGAGCAGCAGTTGAGGGCCTTTGCTTCAAGCTCTCCTCTCCCAGGGGTGCCACAAAGTTGGACCAAAGCCATGAAATTAAGTGCAAATCTAGGATTAGAAATGAAAGCTCTGTTCACCTGGTGTTCAAAGCTGTGTGTCTCCTTGTTAGACAACCTACGGGTACTTGTCTGTCAGTATGTGAGGACAGTGGCCCAAGGCCTTCTGGGATCAGCCAGCAGCAAATGACCCCTCCAGGTCTGTTTATTAGTCAGTAAACAGAAATCCATGTGTACAGTCACCATGTTGACAGAAAGCCCTGGTCTCACCGTTTACATTCAGTCCAATAAATGCACACGATAAGTGCTGGGAGACTTCCCGAGGTGACTTACACCTGGGCAAACCGCAGAGGAACCCTATGGAAACCTGGAAGCCCATTGCATGTGAGAGAAGAGCAGGTACCAAGCCCAGGTAGGGATGCACCAGAGAAGTTGAGGAAAGGCCTGGTTGGAGTTAAGCAACAAGTGTCACAGCTATCAGGACAAGGGACAGACAGGCCCAGAGCTGGGCAGGGCCAGGCAAGTCAGGCTTAGAAGGGAGATCATTCCCCCTCCTAACTCCCTCCCATGAGAGCAATGAAAAGTCCATGCCATTAGTATAGGATGCCCCATAGAAAGAATATACCTGTGTGGAGGCCATGGGCCAGGCTAGCCCCCTCTTACCGTCTCTTCTGAGGTGACAGGAAAAAGCTTCTTCCCCATCTGTCACTATGGGTAAAGGCATGTGGTGCTCAGGTAGAGAAGGGTGAGGAGCTAAGACAAGATGGTCCCTTAGTTTGCCTTTTAACTGGAAGAGTGGTGGCTTCTGTGGTTTTCTTATCTTTATTTACTTACCTCTGACTCATCTACTTCCAGAAATAATCTTGACAAGCTTCCAATAACAGCACAAGTACATCAAGATAAAATTCATTACCATGATAGCAAGGAAAAAAATAATAAATTATAAGGGGGGAAAAAAGACTTGGTATTTTAAGGTCCAGATTGCAGGAGGTGACAGTAATATCATGTTTTAGGAACTTCTGAACTTGTGAGCCACAGTCCCACTGACGGACAGAAGGAGACCTCCTAGCTCATTAGTCAGCATAGCTTCATAACAGTTCTGACACCAACATCATCATAGGCTGGGCCATCAGCCACCACAAGGAGGGAAGGCAAAGATGACCAGATGAGCAGTGGCCACCAAACGAGTCAAGCAACAGTATTGAGCCACATAGAATTACAACGAGGCAGAGTCCTCCTCTGAGGTCTCCTCTTAGGTCAAAGGACACCTCTTCAAGGGGAAGTGCTGCAGACCATTCAAGAGACTCCATTATTGTTATTGGGAGAAGGTAGAGTATCCCTTCTCCCCATAACAACTTGCACAACCACCACAGCTGGCTGGACCGGGAGGAGAGCTCCCCAGCTCTAGGTGCTGAGCTGATAAGGGCTCTTTGCCTGGTGGTGGGATCTTGGGCATTCAGATGTTGGGGAGACTGCAGGAGTTCATCCCATGCTGGACTCTTGGTGAAGACCATTTCTAATGCCCCAGAAGTGAAAGAACCAGGACCCCACGGGCTACTCTAACCCACCCCTTCCCTTTCCCAACCCTCCTCCCCACCTCTGTCTGACCTCTTCAAGTCTTCGAATCCCAGCTTTCCCTCCATCCCTGGAGGACTGGAGGGAGGGCAGAGGGATCTGTTCATATTGATGGGAGCCAGTGTGGATATGTGAAGCATCCGGAGGTGAAATCATGACACGCCCCTCCTGTTCTTCAAGATCTATGTGAACTGCAGCTGTGTGACTGGAGGAGCTGCGTCGGCCAAGACAGGCTCGTGCCCTGTGTCCTGCGCGCACCTGCTGCTCCCGTCCATCTTCCTCATCTCCGTTGTGGCGCTCATTGCCTGCATCTCCCACAACCCCCTCTACATGATGGTCCTACGGTGAGTGATATCTCTGAGCCTCTGGCTGCTGCCTCCACACCCTCTCTTTGATATTACATTCTGTCTCCCGCTCATAGTCTCTCCTCCCTCAACTGGCTCTGGGGGTCTTAACAGCAACCTACAAGCGTCTAATGGTGAGAAGACAACAGGCACTCTGATGGCAGGACTTCCCCATCCCAAGAGAAGCTCCTTGTAGGGAAGCCTCACCCAGGGTCCTAGTATCCATGAAACATAGGCCCTGTTGGCACCCCCATTTTTATTTGTGGGAAGTTAAATCATAACCCAGGATGGTGGAACTGTCAAAAGGCCAAGCCATGCATTCAAGATAGGCTGTGCGTACAGATTCACTTTTTCTTCAATCTTAAAAAAAAAGAGAAATCGGCAATTCAGAAACGGAGGAAAGTTCCAGAAGCAGAGCAAAAACTGTGAGAAAGGACTGAAAATGAGAAAACTGCTGGAGATTGGAGACCCAGGGCTCAGGTTGGAGGGACAAGGGACCAGGGTGGGGTCAAGGGAAGTGTCTGGCTGTTATAGAGAATGCCTCTCCCTCACCTCATTCTACCAAGAAGGAAAGAGAAAGAGAGGGAGAGAGAGAGAGAGAGAGAGAGAGAGAGAGAGAGAGAGAGAGAGAGAGAGAGAGGAAGGAAGAAATCTCACCCACGTTCACCTAACCACCCCCTGCCTGCCTCTCTGACCTCCCTCCCATCTATACCCATCAGCTTCCATGGAAAGCAGAGAAGGAGAACACAGAGGTTGGAAACTCCCTGTCAGATTAAAAGTCTCTACCTGAGTGTCTTGGGTGCTGCTTGATCTCATGCACTTCAGTTTCCTTGACTATGAAAGACAGTGATACCCACCTCCAAGCGCGAGTGTCTGCATTACACTCAATCAATCAAAGGGTCAATCGCTTTGTAAATAGAAGCTCCTCTGCTGGGCGAGGTAGTGTCTCCTATAAACCTAGTGCTTGGGAGCAGGAGAACCTGGAGTTCAAGGTCTTCTTTGCCTATATAATAAGTTACAGGCCAGCCTAAACAACATGTGACCCTACCCCATGAGGATCTCAATGTGTGGGTGACATTGAGGGATTCACAGGGGTCACCTACTACGACCCTCCGAAAATACAGAATTTACATTACAATTCATAACAGTAGCAAAATTACAGTTAGGAAGTAGCAACAAAATAATTTAACTTAGTGGTTGGGACAGGGAGGTCACCACAACATGAGGAACTGTATTAAACGGTTGCAACATTAGGAAGGTTAAGGACCACTGTCCTACCTCAAAAAAGAGATGGGGGCTGGTGTTCTCCATATTGGTTATGACCTGTTTCCCCAGAAGTTTAAGCAATGGGGAAGGACCAAATGTTATGTCAAGAATGTAACTTAGTAACAGAGCATTTGTTTAGCACATGTATTTTACTCTATCCAAGTCTGGTCTCTTTCCATTCATCCCAGAACCCCAAACAATTACATAGTACCATGAACATTCAGGGGTACATCCTCCCAACTTAGTCAAACCCTTCAGGATACATCCTCATCACCAAGAGGTTTGTTTCCCAGGTGATTCCAGATTCATAAATTGGCAATGAAGATTAGCCATCGCAGGCATCCAGTATGGATCGGGCCATTGGAGACAAGCTGATTCAGAGAGAAAGAGCATCCATTCCATTGGGAATCCAGGCACTGTCCACTGGGAGATCCCAGATGGTCCCTCTTTCTCCTACTTGAACTCCAAAGAGCCTCCCTTCACTGGGTCATGCCCCTGGGGATGTCGCTCAGGTTCTGACTGACTTTGGCAATGGTTATAAGACAAAGTGCAGCGGCCTGGAGGTCACTTTTGAGTTCTCTTCCGCTCTGTCCTTAGCTCCAAATTCTCTTCCAAATGATAATCACCCACCTAGGAGTGTGTGTGGTGAAAGCGTGGAGAAGTCCGAGTCTGGTCACACAACAGGCGCTTCTACCACGACTCTGAGCGCCTCACCCTGTGTATGAGATGCCAACCCCCTCCCCCCTTTCCACTCTCCGGTCAAGGTGGCAGCTCTCTAGGGAGAGCTGAACCTCTTTACCTGGCTTTGCCCCTCTTGAAGGAGGAAAGGTATAAAACCAGACCATGTACAGAATCCATACGACCCAATGCAAATGAAACTATAAAGCCTTTGACTTTGAATCAATAAGAACTCCAAGGCATACCTAAGCCTAAGCTGGGCCTCTCTGACAGTGGCATCCAATGCAGCTGCTCAAGTCACACCTTACAAAGCTGGCCCAGGACAAGGAATTGTTTCAGATGCGCACAGAAGCTGATAGCCCAGGGCCCTCTTTTCCTGGTACAAGATATTCTGTGGGTGTTGTTCAGACCTGCTGTGTTAAGCATCCAGCCAGAAATTCCTTTCTACTTGGCCTCTCTTGCCTGCTTTCTCTCCAAGAAGTCTCTGGACAGTTCTGAAAACAAGGCAAACTGTTAGTTCTCAAACTCAGGTTTGCATCCGACTCTTCTGGAATATCCACGGTTTTTAATGGATGCCAGGCTGAGAATCCGTATTTTGAACGTAGCCTGGGTGATGCCTCTGATCCAGCAACAGTGTTTTGAGAACAATGGGTACAACACGCATTCAGAAGATAACTCTCATCATCCATGTGCCTGGTCAGACTCCATGAGGACCAGTTCTGACCCGCTCTGAGTCTTTCTATTCCCCACACCTCAGACCCTCCCGGTGATGTTGCAGTCCAGAGTCCTCCTGGTGCTAATTTCCTGCTTTCCTTTTCAGTGTGGTGAACCAGGATGAAAAGTCATTTGCCATTGGGGTACAGTTCTTGTTGATGCGTTTGCTGGGTAGGTAATTTAAGAGCTTCCTTCTGGAGTAGAGGCCCTGGACTGTGGGCATCAAAAAGCTATGTGGGGCAGGGCAGGGTTGGGAGAAGGCCCGGTTCATCTTGGCTGCATATTCCTAATAGCAAAGAACCAAACCCTGACAAATGACAGTTTGCCTGATTGCTTGAGACCGGGAAAGATTCTGTCTACAGCGTTCAAGCCAAATTTAAATTATGTAAGAAAAAGAAAAGGTCATAGCTGAGAGGGCTGAATACAGAGTTAAAGGCAGGTATTTTTAAATCTTTCTCCAAGAATCCGCCCTAGGAAACAAGACCTTGCATTCCTGCCCTAGACAGAGCAGTTTCTGAGCTGAGTCCTGGCTTCCCTCCCATTTTCCAAACCTCAGTCCTATGCCACAGTTCAGCAAATGTCTCTTCTGTTGGGGGAATCCTCTGCCTCCAAACCCTGTCTGTCCTCACGTAGCCTGGGGTCCCCCATCTCAACACTTAAAACACTCAAGCTGTGCATGCCTGTGATCAGCAGAGACCAACAGGGAGGGAGAACTCCCACGGGAACAGGAGGTATCTGGTTTCCCTGAGCTCAGGGACTGTGGGGTGAGGGGACACATAGTAGGTGCTTCCCCAGCCCGCCAACTCTGGTCTGCCCTTTGACACCCCTGACACATTCTTGCGTTAGTTAGGCACTGATGTGGAGGTCTTGGATGAACAAAAGTATAGAGATTGAATTTAACAGAGGATCTTTGTACTAAGAATTTTAGGGGTGGGGATTTGGAGGTTCCGGGCAGAAGGACTTGAGTTACTATCAATGTGTGCCTTCCTACCTTAACCACTGAAACCCTCTGCAGTGTTATACAGGGGTGCAGGTCACATTTTGCCCTGCTGTGGCTTCTGTTAGCCTTCCAGCACGTGTCATCATCCCTCCTGAAGTCAGATGGGCAGGAGCCTATGCAGGGTCTGAGCTGGCATTTTCAATGGAGTTTCTTAGCCTCAAGCTGTTCGTCCTGTAATGACGTTTCTAACTTCCAAAGGGCCCTTAACCCTCTAAATGACAACTGTCACATTCCTGGGCCACACAGGGGATCTTGTCCAGGTTGAGGCTAGTTCGTTAACACAGCTCCTTGTATTTATTTATGACTCACCATCTATAGCTGGTCTATAACTTTCTCCAATGCCCTGGCAGGGAGAATCTGCCCTGCTTCTATTGGTGACCTAGAGAATGGCCTCTCTGCCCCGGTACTCCAAGCACTTGCTGCTTTCTCTTTTCCACCTGAGCTCAGAGAACTATATGGGGCCATAGTTAGAAAAGCCAGGCCTGGAGGAAATCCACTTAAGAATACAGCTTCACTCTGGGTTAGATGAAAAGATTGCCTATTTATAAACCGCCGCAGGTTCACAGTCACCCACTGAGATGTGGCAAAAATTCTCTTTGGCTTCTTTTCTATTTAAGGATGTGTCATTAGGGCCAGCTTCCAGCCACTGTTCACCTGGAAACCAGAAAGTGAGCAGGAGCTGAGAGGCTACTCTTAGGAGTTTCTCGATGTAGGTAGGTAGGGAACAGGGCTGGATCGTCTCTTTCTTCCAAAAACAGGAACTCACAGGGTGCTAGCTAGATAGGCAGGTGTTTTCAGTACCGTGTTTCTGAGAATGGGGTGGCCCATCTGCAATGTAAATCCTGGACAAGTCTACCCTGACCCATTAGTTGCTAGACAAGTCCACCCTGACTTACTGGCTGCTAGACAAGTCTACCCTGACCTACTGGGTGCTCACAACTTGGCTAGCACCACAGAGTTTGGTGGGGTTGGGTAGTGGGCATTTAAAATATTCAGCATCCAGTAAAATGTAGTGCCTGCTGGACTTCTTCATCTTAACATTCAGGTGCTGGGATGTTTTGGCAGCCTGTGTTCTGAGCAAGATGGGGTATTAAAGGTCTCCGAAGGGTGTTTGATCTAGTGGGGTAATTTGGAGTGGGAGAAGCGCATGGGATTTAAACTTCAGTGAAATGGGGTTCAGTGAGCCCTTGAGTCCTCTCTCTCACTTGCTCTTCATTACAGTAAATTCACCCACCCACAGAGTCTGTGGGAGAACTTGGGGACATTAGCACTCTCGAGATCGAATTTCTATTTGGGGCCAGCCTTGAGCATGAGAACTGCGCAGTGTGTCTAAGCTGACACCAGGTTGACCCTGTGATTCATTCTGCCCCAAAAGGATTCCCCTTTATCTCCTAAGCCTTCTGGTGAAAGGGGAACCCAAGTTTCACTGCAGCTGTCTGCTTTCCATGTCACTGTGGTTCCGAGAGCAATGTGTGGACGTGCTATTGGTGGGAGGGGCTCGGGCATCTCTGACTGCAGAGCCAAGTCACCCAGATGCTCTGAATTCTCTTTCTCATTGTTCCAGCCTGGCTGCCGGCTCCATCCCTTTATGGCCTCCTCATCGACTCCTCCTGCATCCGGTGGAACTACCTGTGCTCAGGGAGACGAGGGGCTTGTGCGTATTATGACAACGATGCTCTCCGAAACAGGTGAGGACTCCTACACACACAGGTGTCTAGGAGACTAGGCTTGTAGTCCCAGCATGAAAAAAAAAAGCCATTTTTTTTTAAACCTCATGGATGCTGTGGGGACTGTCACGTTTCCAAGGGAACAGATAGGAGGGATGTCTCCATAGGTTCTGCCATGAACAGAGAGCAGACATTTGGGGACCTATAAGGAGCCATTCAGGTGAGGAGACACAGGGTCTGCATTGAGGTATTCCCCAAGGTACTGTCCCTCATGAGCCTACTCATAGCAGCAGACAATGGCCCCCAAAGGTAAAGGAGTACCTGGTGCCTGAGAGAGATTATGAGTATGGAAAGAAACCAGGCAATCTCCATCACTCAGAGAGAGGAGAACACAGCATGACACCCAGCAGAGGTCCAGAGAAGGGAATCCCACTTGTGTTGTGTCAGTGAGTCAAATCCAGCCATCTCCTCTGTTGCTGCAGTTCCATCATCTAGAAATGGTGGAGAAGGTAGGCTTGCTGGGGCTAGAAATACTGCAGATGCATAGAGAAGGCCAGCAGAGGGGCAGCTGAAAGATACAGACCCTCTGGAGACAGCTGGGACAGTAGTGTCCCCTGTGGCCATCAGCGATGCCACTGGAGAGCAGAGGATCACTAGCGTCATGTGTCCATCCACGGTGACCACCTGGAAGGTGACAGCTCACTACCTGAATAATGGTCTTCACAGCTCCTAGGCCACTGTGAAAACGTTCGTCTTCCCACTGCCACTGAGTCTCACCATACCTGTCTCTTCCTGCCTCATAGGTACCTGGGCCTACAGGTGGTCTACAAGGCCTTGGGCACACTGCTGCTCTTCTTCATTAGCTGGAGGGTGAAGAAGAACAGGGAATATAGCCTGCAGGAGAACACCTCGGGCTTCATCTGACCCTCAGCTGGGACTACTGCCCTGCCCCAGAGACTGGATCCCACCCCTCCGCACCTACCTGTATAACTAATGTTAACACGCCTCCCTCCTCTCTCCCTTCCTCTCTCTCTCTTACACACACACACACACACACACACACACACACCGCCATGGTTCTTAGGGCCTGACATGTACTGAACTGAATAAGCACTGGGCTGGAGAGTCTAGTTTCTCAAAGTCCTTGGAAGGGATCCCCAACATAGGCAGGCTCTCCTCAGCACTGGGTCCTCTTGACAAGACGCCCATACTAAGGCAGCCTCTGCTCTCACCAGTCTCTCAGGAATACTTAAGTGGCTTGCCTTCCATGCCGGGCAGCCCAGCTCTCCTCAAAGGAGGAGCAGGTGGTTGATTTCTTATCAGCTACCACTGCTCAGGGTGCTGGCTGTGGACGCTTTTCATCTGGATTCAGTCTAACACGGAACCCAGGAGGGACTGTCTCCCCTTACTTTCCCACTTTCTGCCCTCAAGCCTGATTTGGAAAACACCATTTTGGGAAGTATAGCCTAGCCCTCTCTATATACCACGCCCTGGTATCAGAGCAGGAACAAAGGAACCAACAAGGCTAGGTCATCCAAACGCTGTCCATAGGAATCTGAGGCCTACCCTCCTGTTAACAGATGCTTCCTTCAGCCTTTCAAACCAACAAAGCCACAAGGAGCCCACATAAGAAGGGCCCAGTCTCCCACCCTCACAGTGGAGACAAGGCCTTCCCCCTTCAGAGGCGCAAATGGCCGTCTCTACCATGCCTCAGAGACAGAAGAGTGGCTTCTGGGCTTCGCTGTCTGGACTTCAGCTCCTGTGCAGAGGAGTAAAGAGGGGCCTCCTGAGATGCAGTCAGAGCAAGGGATGGAGCAGAGCGGATGCCACCTGTCACTGTGCTAGATGGCAGACTGCAGCCCACAAAGAGGGCAGCCGGGTTGACTCGCTTGCAAACACATTGCCTTCACTGGCATTTTCTCAGCTTCTCCTCACTACCTCTGGGTGGAGGTGGGCTCCATCTGTGGGGCCTGGGCTGGGGGCCACCCCTGCTGTGCAATAGAGAGACAAAGGCAGAGGCCCAGGAATGAGTCCTTTCACCAACGATTCTGTTCATCAGAGACTGGCTTGGTGCTTGGCAGGGATACTATATGGTTCTCTGAGAGCTTTCCTGAAAACCTTACCTCCATTCATCTAGGGCTTCCTCCCAGGGGGCGCTCTGTGGGCGGTGAGGACACACTCACATACTTGCCAAGCTTATTGAGTACCCGAAGATTGGCAGAAAAGATCCTGGCCTGACCACCCATGCATATCCTTTAGGGCTCCACGAGACTGACTGTGTGCCTGAGATGGAGAGCTGGCTTACCGTGTCCCTGAAGCAGCTAGGCAATTGACATTGCCCTATGTGACATTTAAGTGCCTTTCAGAAATGCCTTATATGGTGAGAAGCCAAATGGTTTGTGTCAGCATGACAAAGCCCCTGTGAGACTGGAGCCTTCAAGGATCCTGCGTCGGGCTCATTTCCACAGATCTTATGAAGAAGGAGGCTCCACACAACCTCAAGGGCCAGTTTCAGCATGCACGACGGTTCTGCTTGGAACATGACTCTCTGCAACTAACCCTGGGCTTACTCACTGCAATTTAACCAGATTCTGAAGGCACAGCCTTCAACCAACCTCTCGAACGATGAGTGCCAGCCTTCCGTTTCTAGAACATTGACTGTCCCCACAAGCCTTTTTTCTATTATATTGCTGTTAATATATTATGATCCGGTGATGGGTGTAAGTTGGTTGTGAATTTGTGATGCCGTGGGTCTATGAGAAAGCAGACAGAATTTGTGCCTTCTAGATGAAGAAGTAGTCATACTTCAACCTTTAGAGACCTGTAGCCAGGGGCACTAGAGGCCGTGCCACTCTCAAGCCACCTGCCTGGTGCTGAGAAGGTCCCAGGCATTGCTGGTTGCTGTGTGGGGCCTTATGCTTTCTGTGCAGACCAATGTCAAAGACTCGTGGTAATAAGCTCTTGGGAGGCTCAGTCACTGTCCTTGAGTTCATAACCAGAAGTGGGTTCAGTCACAAACATGAATAACACAGTCATAATTGATCATTTACTACTATCCAGCGAATCTTGCCTCTCAAATGCCAAAGGGGCTTTAAAGATCTCACTTTTTTTTTTCAATTAGAGAGCAAAGTGTTCCAGACTTCCTTGAGTGTATCATGCTTAAGATTACTATTAAAATACAGAAACACCCTGGATGGAGAGACGGCTCAGTAGTTAAGAGCACGAGCTGCTCTTCCAGAGGTCCTGAGTTCAATTCCCAGCAACCACATGGTGGTTCACACCATCTATAATGGGATGTGTTGCCCTCTTCTGGTGTGCAGGTATACATGCTGGTAGAGTACTCATATACATTTTAAAAAATGCAAGAACACCCTTTACAAAACCTTGAGTCCCTTTCTGTGACTGTAAAAGGGTTCCAGAAAGCCCTGTGTGATATGGGTCACCCATGCATAGAGCTAAATATAGTCAAATTGATCCTGAGGATTAACAACCAAAGGTGCCTTTACATTTAAGAAGGCTATAGTTGGTCTTTGGTCTCTTCCCCCTTGCTTCTCTGTAGAGCTTAGAAACCCTGTAGAGTCTGACTCAGGGGCAGAGTCCCATTCCTGGGCAAAGCCATAGAATGATACAGCTATCTATATTATTCTCTGCTGCCCCGCCTAACCTAGTAAACCCTTCCCTCTTTGCCACCCCAATCTGTCTTGTACCAGTCTCACAAAGAGGGAACCAAAGAACCAGGAAATGAAGGGTTTGCCATCCTTTGGAAGAGAGGGATATCTATCAAGTATCCTTTGGTCCAAAGCCTCTGGCAGGATCCCCATCACAGCCTATAATAGGAGCCACACTAGTCCATTTGAAAATAAAGAATCCTGGGCGTGTGGAGCACACCTTTAATCCCAGCACTTGGGAGGCTACATACTGAGACCTTGTCTCAATAAAAAAGAAAGGTGGGGGGGAGAAAGGAAAGAAGAAAAGGAAAGGGAAAAAAAAGAACTCAAAATTCAAGGAAGCAGCCAGGAGAGAGCTTTCAGAGAAAGCCCAGGTCTTTCTGGCTGCCCCAAGCCCCTCTCTCCTTATAAGTCATTCTGTAGTTAGGGAGAGCCTTGGATAGTGAGAAGGCCCCCTCTTTTCCCACTGAAGTTCATTGACTCATGAGAGGGAAGTGGAGGGATCTCTTTAGGGTTGTATAGGTTGGGTGATAGAGGTTGGGAGACCAGGTGATATTCCAGTTACCTACATTCTAGTCAAGCATTCCAAGAACATTGTAACTACTCATCAAACAAGATCCAGTGAGCCCTCTGGGCACCACAAGGTAAAGAACAGACATGGAGAAAAGGGACAAAGAGGAGAGGACTTGAGAAGCAGAGCCACGAGAATGAAGCACACAGACAGACCTTTGGGGGAATGTCCCATCTGGTAACTGGTTACCATGTTCTCGCTTAAAAAACAAAACCATGTTGTATTTGCCTTCAACACTTTCAAAGATGGAGAGATGTAGCTAAGCTGGGTCCCAAATTACTGTCAACTTGATAGTAAAATGTTGTGTTACAGCTTCCCAGAGAGATTAGCAGTGATATGTGTGTGTGTGTGAGGGGGGGGAATCTTTGCAAATCCAGAAAAAAAACTATCTTTCTCAGCCACAGGAACTAAACATTGAAGAAAAAATGTCCATCACCTGCCAAGAGGGCCAAATTCGTTAACCTTTCATCGGTGATTAAATATGTAAACAGGTTCTGGGCAAGCCCTTGGCAAATCATTAATGAAAGAAAGCCTTTCTCTGCCCAGTTATCAGTCTCCACACCCATTTCCAGCCCTGCACGGTGGCCATGGGACACAGGGCTCTCTACCTTGCTAAAGTCCCTGCTCCCTAGGCACCTGCTACACTTTGATAACAATAATAAAATGTACATAGATCACTACAGTTTGCCAAGCCATGCATTTATTTACCGAACTCCTCAAACCACTTAGAATAGGCTTGGCGAGGCTTCAGTCACATGACACAACACACATTTATCTCTTGTTTGCACAAAGCCATGGCTTGTTTGGGTGACTCTCCAGGGCAGTGGCTTCCAAGGGTGGCTCAGAATGCCAACTATTTGGACTTGAGGGTACCTCTGTTTCACCAATCCACAATTAATGAGGCAGGGAAGAAAGCTAGGAAGGTCTCGCCATGGGAAACAAGTCTTTTGGCCAGAAGGAACACAGAGTCTTTCTGTTCCCAGCCTCTTGGCCAGAACTAGTCTCGTGGCTCTATCTAAGTGCTGTACAGGTGGAGAAATAGAATCCTCTGTGCTCGGAGAGGAGAGGAGCAGACTTAGGCAAGTGCTAGAATCTTCCACCATGAGGAGTGATTCTAGGTGAACCAATATGCCCTCTGAGACACTTTAATTAGTGTTGTCAGGCTGTTGGAAGAGGGATAAGCACAGCCAGAGGAAGGAAGCATCCACAGCAGTTCCCCAGAGTGAAAAGATGATATCTCAGCAGGTCCAAGGCTGCCTTAGGGATGGAAAAGTAGAGAAGACAGGCCCAGAAGAGACAGAGCTGATGGATCAGAGGCTTAGAGATGCAGGATCAGAAAAAGGTTCTCTTTAGTTGACAAAGACTTAGGCAAAGGATGAGAAGGCTGAGGACCTGGGGGCTGGGGGGGGGGGAGGAAGAGAGCTGACTGAGCACGCCCCCAAGGGGAGGAGCTTATCTCCAGGGGAAGAGTCTCACTCAGAGCTTCTTCCTGAATGGTGAGGCCATCGTGACCATCACATCCTATAAATAGATAAATGAGGTCCCCTCCAGTTGTCAATCACGCCTCATTTGCTTGGTAGCTGGTGTATGCAAGGACCAGACATGACACATTTCCTGACTTTGCAGGGTGTATACTTTGAGCAAGGTTAGGAACTTGACCCAAGTGCTGTGAATTCAGTTGGGAAATCAGAGAAGGGGCTAGGGCTGATTTCAAGGGTCAGAAGTGTAGGCAGAGAGGACAGTCAAGTTGTGAAAAAAGGTAGGAAGGTAAGCAAGCTTGTGCACATTCTGAGAATTCACTGGTTGGGGTGTGGGGGGTGGGGGTGGGGGGAAGTGCACCTGAAGGAGAACAGAGATACAGCCAGAAGGTTAGGGTCTAGACTTAGCAGCCTCTCAGGAGTCCTTTGGGGCTGGCTTAGGCCAAGTCATGAAGATTGGTTCTAGCCTGGTTCTCTGCCCATTCAAAGCCTGGGGAATGGCCTTAGAAGCCAGTCAACCAGTCCCAGGAGGGCATCTATCTCTCTCTCAAAATACAACCCCAGAGACCAGAAGAGCCATCCCCCTAAGCAATCCCAGCTTACTTCTGGAGTAGCCTCCCTCCCTTGCTTCAGTCAAAGATGACTCCTGGGCCTATCAATACAGTATTTTAAATGTACACAGCCCCCAAACCTCTAAGAGTGACCTTAGAGGTCTCAGGTAGGGACAAGCATTTGACTGAATATTCTTAATCTTCACAAACACCAGCTTACAGAAGAAAAATGGAGGTGTTTGTTGGGGGGTGGGGATGGGGTGGGGTGGGGTGACTCGAAATGACTCTCCCCTGGGCCCATACTGGGAAAAGGCGCTTGGAATTCCAGAACAGCTCCAGAAGTCGGGAGTGTGTCGAAGATCAGAGAACGCCAAGCCCTTCGTGCTTTCGCGCCTCTAGTGAGATGCAATTACCAGACCGGGAGCTTGGAGTGCAACTGGTCTGGCTTCCAGCAGAGAGCAGTGTCCAGGCCTTACTCTTGCAGCGTGACCCGCGTTCCCCGCGTTCCCGGGCACTGCCGTCGTAGTCCGCCACTAGGCGGCGCCGCTCACCAGGGACGCAATGAGGCAGCGCCACCGCAGGGATCACCGCAAGCAGCTTGCAGAGAGGGTGTTCCTGAGGCCAGGCTGCTCGCTGCGAAGGGCACCCCTCAAACACACCACCACCCTCTAACACTCCAGACTCCACACCCAAGCACTCTTCCCCCTGTGGGCGCTCCCAGGCCCTGCGAGCTGGCATGGGCAGGGGGATCACTCTGCTCCATCGTGGGGCCCCTCCCATCCAGGTGCTGTCAGCTTCGCCCTGATCTTACAGACTAAAGTATTCAGTGATTGCAGGGCACTCAGTCACCTTCCACCTCCACCTTCTAGGTCTCCAGTATTTATTGGTGGTCCTCTTAGGGCTCTGAAAGAAATCTCTCATAATCGCAGGCGCTGCCCATCTACAGAAAAGGTCCCTGTGCCCCAGTCACCTTCTAGGGCATTCTGAAAAGGGCTGATCTCCAGGCCTAGGAGCAGGATAAGCAAGACTAACAAAGCTCTTGCTCCTTGGATGCAAAGGCAGAAGTAGCCAGGAAAGCACATAAACTGCCCCCTCCACCCCCCACTCCCCACCCCCCACCCCCATTAAACAATTCCAGGCGCATCAGAGCTTGAAGGGGCCTCGCTGACGGACACTTGCATCCCGATGCTGGGGAAACTGGATTCTCCACCTCTTGCCTTAAGTCTCTCTTCTTTGACTTCTCTATGTCAGGAATTGGCATTCCAGCCTTAAGTGATTAGGCCAAAAATTTACAAGACAAAAACATATTTTTAAAACTCATTCCTGGCAATGTACGACTAAAATCATTTTAAAAATCTGCTTACCGTTCAGTGCATTTTTGATAAATGTATATGAGACCACAACCGTTATTGTCATTTAAGTGTAGAACAGTGTAACTCTCAGAAACTATGTTGGTATTGGTTTGAGTACAGTCTATGCCCATTTTCCCACCCTGCCCCCCTCCAGTGAGGTGATTTCCCTCACTGTAAGTTAACCTAACTCTTTCGAAAGCTTCATGTAAATGGTATCATGCAATCCATCCTAGTGGTTTTGAGATCCATTGCTTATAGCTGTGGTTGTTCATTCTTTTGTACTGTTCCGTGGAGCAATTTTGGTTGAATATGCCACAAATTCTGTATCTATCCATCAGGTTATTTAGAAGTCATGCCATTTTTTATTTCAATGAATAAAATTGCTATGAAGATTTATGAGTGAGTTTTTTGTGAGTTTTCATTTCTGTTGGAGACATGTCCAAAACTTAAAAAAAAAAAATTGATAGCTCACAGGCTATAAGAGATGAACTCTTTCCAAAGTTGAACAGCTCAGCATCTCACTAGTGACGCAGAAGTCTCTTGAAACTTTGGTGTTTCCAAAAAGAGATCTATTGAGGTTTTCGTGGCGTGCAGCCATATTCACACATTCACAGTATTCTGTCAACTTGTTTGGATAAATGTATGTGTTCCTAGACTGCTGTGGTGTCGGGCATGGGCTGATGTACTTGAACCCCCAATCTGTGGTGCTGTCCCCGAAGGGTGTAGAGAGGCTCAGCCTAGTTGGAAGAAGTGCCCTGGGGGAGGCTTTTTTTTTTCAGCCTCACCCCACTTCCGCATCCTTTTCTTTCTACTTCCGGCTGCCATTGAAGTTGTGATCTCTAAGCTTTCTGCTCCAGCTCGCATGCGTCCCCAACTATAACGGGGCTCTCCCTGGGGAAGCACGCTTAGTATTCACTGAGCTATTATATCATAAATGGTTTTGGAATTCGTATTTCAGACGCTTTCACTGCGGATGACCTGAGGCATCCGGAAGAGCCTTGGTCGTCATCCTCCTTCGCCCTTTTTTTTCTTGCCGATCCTCAGATTACCCTTTCAATGAGTTGTCTTCAAGCTCATAGTTTTCTTCAGCACCCTGTAAATATACTCTTGCAACCACCCACACATATGTTCATTTTCGTTTTATGTTTCTCGGGTCTAAAAATACTGTTTCTTTTTTTTATCACTTCCATAATCTCTCTGCTGAGTCCCTGTTTACCATTTCAGATTGTATTCAAAGACTATAAGGTCTTTGAACAATTTATAATAGCTCCCTTCACCTCTCTGTCTACTCAGGGAGACATCTGGGTCATCTCATACCTTGCCTGCTTTCATTTCTGCACTTCGGCCATATTTCCCTTTCTATTTGCTAGTCTAGTTCTTTTTAACATATCCTGGATGTTATGAGTGATGTTCTGTACAGGCTCCAGATTCCATTATTGTCCATTTTCCCTGGTGTTTAGGACTGAACATAGGCCTGGCAGATAGATGTGAGGCAAATAATCAACCACTGACCTTCATTCCCAATCCTGTTATTATCTCCTAACGAATCATAATTCATACACACACACACACACACACACACACACACACACACACAAGATTGATGGATCACCTAGGACAGTGGTTCTCAACTTGTGGGTCACAACCCCTTTGGCAAACCTCAATCTCTAAAAATATTTACATCATGATTCATAACAATAGCAAAATTACAGTTATGAAGTTGAAGTAGCAACAAAAATAATTTTATGGTCAGAGGTCACCACACCATGAGGAACTGTATGAAAGGGTCACAGCATCAGGAAGGTTGAGAACCACTGACCTAGGGGATGCTTATTTGATTCACTTTGTCACCGAGAGTCAGCAAACCCTAAGATAGGGAGCCTTCAGATCTGTCTCCCTTCAGGGTCTCCTGCAGGCTTGAATGTAGGGATTTTGAGGCAGGTCTAGAGTTGGCACCCAGATGCATTCTTAGCCTCCCATAGCATTGGATGTGGAAGGGAAGCTCTGGTGTACATGCTAGCATTTTAAGGCTTTGAGGTTGTAATGAGACAAGGACTGGAGAAATGGGTAGCGTTGGGGTCACAACTGATCACCCTTCTACCTGTGGAAGAAGCCTTCTTTGGTCTCTTACCTGCTTTGTCTTGTTTTAAGAGCAGCCAAGAGACATCCGAGAAGAATATTTCAGGATCACATACATGATCCACCAGTCTCTGTAGCACCTAGTTTTTCTACATGGATATGCAGATGTACTAGCCCAAATGCCAGAATTCTTCTTTAAGGAGCTTATTAAAATGGGGGCTGATTATTTTTCTTTCCTTTTGTTTTGTTTTGTCTTTGCCCAGCTACTTGGTGGCCCACCAAAGGCGACGGAACCACACAGAGTCTTGTTTCTCTTCAATGGTTTCGTAATCACAGTGTCTGAAGGATTCACCCAGCCATATTTTGATTGCTTGTCTGGGTTTACAGTTGTCTGAAGAATGGAAAAAAGGTTCTCATTCAGCTTTTTATTTGTTGGATTAAAAAAAAATCAAAGACCTCAGAAATAGTTTCCTACACAGAGCAAAGTAGCACTAACCATAAAATTGAACCACATTGTTAGAATTTCTATTGCTGTGATAAAACACTGGGGCAAAGAGCAACTCGGGAGGAGGAAAGGGTTAATTTTCATCTTGTGATTCTCATTGAGATTCAGCACTGGAGAGAAGTCAGGGCAGGAACCTGGAGGCAGGAGCTGATACAGAGGCCATGGAGGGGTGCTGCTTACTGGCTTGCTCCTCCTACGCCTTGTTCAACCTGCTCTCTTACAGAACCAAGGGTCACCAGCCCTGGGGGTGGGCCCTCCTAATCACACTAGTTATAATGTTGCCAATTCATGAACTCTCGGCATCACAGATAAATCTTGCAAGTGCTTTGTTGTGTGAAAACTGAAACACAGAACACACACACAAAAAGAAAAAAGAAAACCAAAACGATTCCAAAAAAGCAGACAAATACAAAATAGAAGAGGTTAAATTCAGAGGACGAAATTTTAGTGGCTGGGAGGAGGAAGGAGTGTTGATTGTAGCAATGTTCAATTTCTTGAACTTGTGGCGGGTACGTTGTGCAGTAATTCATTCCGATATGCATTCTTACCTCTTGTACTTTTGAGTATTGAACTGCCCGATATAAAACATTACAATGTCATGCATATGCCTCAGCTGGACGCTATAATAATTGCCCCATGAACCCAAGAATTAAACAAAGAATCGTCTTTGAAGTCAAATTCATACCTAATATTTTCTACAGATTTATTTAATTGGGCGTTTTGATGGATCTCAGATTATAGTCAGCACTCGGGGTTCTATTATATTAATAATATGCTTCAGACTTCGGAAAGAAATGTTTTCATGTTAAAATGTCCTGACTGGCAAGCATTCTCCATTGCGGAATTGGTACCAATTTGTCTCTCCGTTTATGAAGTTGTGTGAATTAGGGCTGCTATGAGTGTGGTACAAGGGAACACCTGCTCTGAACTTCCTTTCCCCTAGACATGGCCTCGAGCCAAAAGTCTGATTTTTTTTTTCTTACTGAAATCTAAGAGAAAGGTGACATTTCTTCCTTGCTTTCTCAGTCTGCTGTCATAGGGAGAAAACAATTAAGTTGTAACACTAGGCATACTTTATAATAACAGACTAGCCTGTATTGCTTGAAACTCATTTGGAACTGAAAATATTGCAATTAGTAGATTTTTAAGCCCCAAACATCTTTATCTATTTGTCTTACCTCAACAGAGTGCAGAATTTACTTATTAGATGAAAGCTTAATTATTATTATTACTATATGGCTTAATTTTACACTTGCAAAGTACTTATTCCAAAAACGGTTTTGTTTCTTAAAAAAAAAAAAAAGAAGTCTAATCCTCTATCCATGAGTTTAAAAAAAAGAAAGAACTCATTTAATAGGCTTACCCACATCTCTGAGCTTAAAAGCCCCAGTTTCACTCGGCTTTCTATGGGGTTGTCAAGATGGCCGTTAACTGCCCCACCCCTGGCTGAAGAGACACAAGGAAGGCAGAGGAAGGAACGTGTCTGTTGCCTCTGCTGTGAGGACTGTGAGTCAGGAAGCAACAAACCACTGTGGTGTTTATCCGAATCCAGGAATGTTACCACATCTTTGGGCTGAAAACCTGCCAGGGCTTAGCAGGTCAGAGGTGGGCTGTCAGGCAGAAAGGTGTGATGGTTTTCATCTTGACAGGATCTGGGATCACCTAGGAGACGAGCCTCTGGGTGCAGCTCTGCAGGATAATTTAGCCTCTGTGCCAGCAAGCAATTGTGTTGGATTACCTGGTGTGAGAAGAAATAGCTAACGGGAGCAGCCTCATCTCCTGGGGGCGGGTCCTGGACATTGTAAAAAAGAGAAACCGGGCTGAGCGCAAGCTCTGTCTCCTCCAGCAGGATCAGCACAGTTCCTTAATTATCATAAAAGAAGTGCCATTTTTATTTCAAAGTGAGTCTGCTATAAATTCTTACAAAAAAAATCCTCTTAAGGAGGGAAGTTTACTATTACCTTGTTTTTCAGTATTGAGGTCAAACCTTTTGTCTTCACCACCGAGCCACACTCATACCCCCCACCACAAGTTATTACAGTTTTTTTTTAACTCCTCTGAGACTTAGTTTATAAAGTCTGTGATCAATCACATCAAGATGAGAGGAAACACAACCAAGGATTCTTTGTCACGTGATTATTAGAGAACAAATTCAAGTCCCTGGCATAAATATGGTGAGGAGGCAGAGATTTTATAAAATGTCCCCTTTGTACATAATCTTTTTCCGTAACAAATACACAAAATAAAGCTAATAATATAATTGTAGCTTCTACAGCCTCAAGGTGTGTGTGTGTGTGTGTGTGTGTGTGTGTGTGTTGTGTGGTGATGGTGGTGTGGTGGTGGTGGCAGTATTAGTAGTAGTGGTGTTAAAATACTTGCAACTGAACCCAAGTTCGCACTATATGCTAGGCAAGCACTACCACTGAGCTGTACCCCCAGTCCAGCCCCCAAAGCTGCAATATTAAGGACTAGATTCCTTCTGGAATTAACAAAGAAGCCTAGAGTTAAAGGGCAGAAAGTTAGAACTCCTAGGAAAACAAACTGCTTCTGGGTTATGACACAATTAAACAAAGAATATTACCCATTATCTCTTTTATATAAAGAAACTCAGTATTTGTGTAAATGTCTCTTTTACTTCCTCAGATGAAGTGATGAGAAGAGAGCCATACCCAAGATGTGTAAACACACTGGTTGGACTGAGCCCAGAGTGTTTCTCTGTTGTAACTATCCCCAGGCCTAGAAAGGAAGCTTCTAGCCTCCATACAACTTAATTTTCCATGCTGACTGATTCAATCCAGCTTCTCTTGGCTTCTCACTGAACTTCTCTGCTTGGCCTCATACTAACTTTGGCAATGTGTTTCAATCTTCTGGCTCCTTCTCATGTTCTGGCTAGTTCTGTTATCACCTGTCTAGCTTGTTCTCTCTGCCACCTGTCTTTGTAAAGCAGTCTTGCTAAAACTACCACACAAAATCGTCACCCACCATATACCATACCACCTTTCTTTCTTGCTGCTCTTGAGTAGCCTCCCTTTCCTGTGCTGTTGGGTGTATCCTATCTCTGACTCGTTCTATCAAATCTTTCTCTGATTCATCACTTTGTCTGCCCCTCAATTAGACGGTACATTCAAACATGGCTGCCTCCTTCTACAAACTAACTTTGTCTTCATTGTGAAGAATTAAAGGTGTGTACTAAGGTCATGTCTGTATTTCAGCCATATTATATAGAACTAGAAGGTCTTTGGATGTGATCCCTTGCCAGAGCAGCCATGTTGCTGGATTAAAATTCCTCTACAGGTGTGTAACAACAACAACAACAATTACAACTGCAGCAGCAGGTCAGATTAGTATAAATTATTCACACACTGCAAAGATGGAAGTGGAAGTTTCTGGATATGTAAAGTGATGCAGATTTATGTGGTGTTTTGCTGAGGCAAGGCCCGTGGGAGGACACATGGTGTTTGGAGAAATGACAATGAGAATGATGGTGGTCTTACATAGCTAGCTTTGCAATGCTTCATTGGTCTTGCATCTTCGTCTTCGTTCATCTTCACTGTGTTGAGAGAGGCACAGCAGAGAACTTCTCCTGGCATCCAGGCTGGTCCTGGTCATTCCCTCCTGCTGACTCACGCTGATTCTGCAGAGGCCTTGCTGTTTCTGCTGGATCATGCTGCTGCTGATGATTCATGTTTGGTATCCTGACACTATTGAACTGGACTGCTGGTATCCTGATAAGCGGAGATTGGAATCACCCCAGAGAACTAACTACTTCTAAACAGGTTTACATCCCCTTGTCCTATTTCTCTAGAAGGGGAGAGGGGATCGAAGTGTTTGGGAACTCTTATTAAAAGTAACTTAAAAAAAATAAGCCTACAGTTGTGGTCTAAAGTGAAGTGTTTGGATATCAAGTTGCCAAAAGGTGTACTTGTGATGGTTAACTTAGATAGTCAACACAACTGGATTAATAGACACCTGAGGTATTGAGACACACTTTTGGTTGTGTCTATGAGAACTTTTCTAGAGAGCATTGAAAAGGGATGGCCAGACCTGGATGTGGGCAGCTCACGATTCAGGATCCTAGAATGACTAAAAAGGAAAAAAGAAAAAGGAAGAGGAAGAGGAGGAAGAAGAGAAGAATGAGGAAGAAGAGGAGGAGGAGGAAGAAGAAGAGAAGGAGGAGACCAGTGGAGCACTGGCATTTTTCCTTTACTATTTTCTGTTCCTTTGAGAAGCAAGATGGTGAGAGTTCACAGGTGGAGTTATGCTTTGCCTGTTAAGACTCATACCCTCAAACCATGAACCAAAAGAAATGAGTTTTCTCTCAAGTTGTTTTTTTGTCAGGCATTTGGTCATAGCAACAAGAAAAATAAGTAATACACTAGTTTAAAAATCATGTTGGTCTAAGAAATCAGTAACCTGTGTCAACTTAGCATTAATATCCCATTAAAGGGGTAATATATTACTTTAAAATAATTCTGAACTTATCAACATAAGGCATTCTTCACAAATGTCTCGTACTTTTGTAGCCAATGTATATAATAGCAATGATTATAATTAAAAATATGCATATTGATTCATTTTCAAAAACTGTTTCAAGTCATTATTTTTGGTTTGTATTATGAAAAGCTGCAAAATAAATGTTTGTTCTTATTTTGCCAGATCATAAATAATTTTCCCTCTTTCTTCACCATTTCCAAAATAGATACTTCATATGAGAGTATAATACCAGGAAGGAGAAAAATTCCACTGACATTTTTATCTTTATTTATTGAATATCTTGCCAACATTTCTTTTGAATTTCTCATCAGTCTGGGTTATTAAACTTGCCGAAACACTTTCTGGAATGATCAAGTCTAATTTTATTTATATCTAGCTGAGATTGTTTTTGACATATATAAAGTATTCAAAATATTCTTATTTCAGATTCAGTTCAGACATTAGGCCACAAATGGACAAAATTTTGCAAACTAATTTGGAAATCCTTGAGGATATCATATCAAAATATCGTAGGACAGTATCTCTTATGCCACACGATTTACTTAAACTTTAAAAAGTACCTGTAATTTTTCTAAGATTTAGATCAATTACTTCTGATATTAGGAAGAAGGGAATCTACAAAAAATTCATTATCAGGTGCCTTAACTGAAGATTAATTTTGTAAAGATCTTTCTTGTCTTCATATTTTAAATATAATTTCCATAACTCAAATAAGAATTTATTTTTGCCATTTCTCCATTTAAAATGTTATTGTTATTTTGGAGTCAGGAATTCAGTTATCCTTGTTTTGTTTTGTTTTGTCTTCTTTTGTTTTTTCGAAACAAGATTTCTCTGTATAGCCCTGGCTGTCCTGGAACCCACTCTGTAGACCAGGCTGGCCTCGAACTCAGAAATCCGCCTGCCTCTGCCTCCCAAGTGCTGGGATTAAAGGCATGCACCACCACTGCCCGGCGAATTCAGTTATCTTATCTGGTCAACTTAGATCTTGGGAAGTGTATTATATATTTAATTCTGGGTTCAGGATAGTAATTCTATTACTCCTTATTGACCTGTAATGAGATTCTTAGCAAGTTCAACATTAGTTGAAAATATCCACAACTCTTGTCTCATTTGGTTTTGTTTGTTTGTATGATTGTAGTTTTTCGAGACAAGGTTTCTCTGTGTAGGTCTGGCTGTCCTGGAACTTACTCTGGAGACCAGGCTGACCTCGAACTAACAGATCTGCTTGCCTCTGCTTCCTGAATGCTGGGCTTAAAGGTATGTGCCACCACTGCCTGGTTCTCATTTGTTATTTCTCACACACAGGAATTTTGCTTTTGTTTTTGTATTCTGTAACAAGTTTAGTTTCACAGGGCAGTGGTGGCACTCGCCTTTAATCCTAGCACTCAGGAGGCAGAGGCAGGCGGATTTCTGAGTTCGAGGCCAGCCTGGTCTACAGAGTGAGTTCCAGGACATCCAGGGCTACACAGAGAAACCCTGTCTCGAAAAAACAAACCAACCAACCAAACAAACAAAAAAGTTTAGTTGCTCTCATTATGACATTTGTATATAACTTCCTCTATTTTTTTTCTTTTTTTTTTTTTTTTGGTGTGTGTATGTGTGTAGAACAGAGGTCCACACTGGATGTCATCCATGATTGACTTCCATTTTACTTTTAAAACAGTTCTCTCACTGAACCTGAAGCTCACCAATTTGAGCAGACTGGCCATCCAGCAAGCACCAGGGACCTGCCTGTCTCCACCCGCTCCGCGCTGGGTTTACAGGCATTCACAGCACCAAGCCCATCTTTAAATGGGTGTTAGGATCAAACCCAGGTCCTCATGCTTGCAGCAAAGTACAGACCGAGCCATCTCCCCCACCCTGGTTTCTTTTTCTTTTGTTCTGGTCACAGTACAATCGGACTCCAATATACTCATCTACACTCTCGTTTTATACTTAGAGCTTTGTGCCCTCATTCTCTAATTAATGAACTACTGTGTGTGGTCTGTGTGAGAGCATGTGTGTTGTGTGCACATCTGTGCAGTTACATGTGCCTGTGTGAGTCATCAGAAGCCAGAGAATGAGGTCAGGTGTCACTCTCCATCTTGATCTTTTGAGGCAGGGTCTCTCACTGAACCTGGAGCCAGGCTGGCTGAAAACAAGCCCCAGTGAGCCTCCTGTCTCTAAACCACCACAGTGAAGGATTTCCAGGCTCATGTGACCACCCCTAGCTTTTTATGTGGCTTCTCAAGCTGGCCCACACAGCAGGCTTTATTATCCATTAAACCATTTCCACAGTCCCTAATCTATTACTTTCTAAACTAGGAAAATAATTTCATTAGTAATTACAACATATATGGGTCCCACTGTACCTATATTATCTGAATATAATATCACACTATTATCCTGATGTATAAATATATAAATAAATTCATGCTGAGTCAATCCATTAGCACTGACTAGAAACACAAAGTGCTTATGCATAATTATAGAAAACCCCCCATGACACAAGGAAACAATGTTAGGTAATGTGACCGTTAGAGTAAATTATATTCCATAAAAATTAAAAAGTTGTGTTTTAAAAAGAAAATATCTTACTTTTTCAGTGCTTAAGTTGTGCTATTGATATTCCACATTTGTGGGGAAAACACACTCTTAAGAAAACTGTCCAGAAACTTCTTCAAAGTTAGCCATATGACAGAAAAATCTAACTCCTGGGCACTCATACTAGTGGCCTGAAGGTATATGTTAACAAGAAGATCTGTGTGTGTATATTGATGGCGGTTTCATTTATAATTTCCCCAAATTGAAGCAATAAAACTGAATTATAATTGACAAATAATAAAAAAACAGTAGCATATCTACATAATGAATTTCTGCTTACAATAAGAAGAAATAAGCAATTTAGCAATTCCGGAAAATGGAAACAGCTTAACTAATTTTTTTGAGTGGGATAGAATAGAGCCCAAAGGCTATGTATTGAATGCTCCCGTTCGTGTGACATTCTGAGAAGGACAAAGCCATAGGGGCAGAAAGCAGGCCAGTAACTGCCTGAGACTGGAAAGGAGGGATATAGTCACTGTTGCAAGCTAGAGAAGGGACTCCCAGGACTGTTCTTCGTGATGCTGCAATAGTGGGTATATAACTCAAAATCTGTAGGAATCAGTATAATAAATTAGCTTTACTGTATGAAAATGCACAAGCGAACCCAGGGCGGGGTGCAGGCCGGTAGGCGAATCCAGCTCTATTGTAAATCAGTGGCATAACTACATCCTATTTTATTTCCCTGTTACTGTGATAAAATACTCTGATAAAGCCAACATAAGTGGTAAAAGGTTTGTGTTGGCTAGTTTGTTGTTGTTATTGATGTTTGTTGTTTTGTTTTTCTTCTTGATCACCTTGAGCCAAGATGGGTCATGAGGAAGAAGGGTCCCAGGAGAGAAAATAGCTCCATCATATTGACCTGTAGGCAAGTCTGTGTGGGTATTTTCTTGGTTGACTGATGTGAAAAGGCCCAAATCACTGTGGGCAGTACATCCCCTGGGCAGGTGGTCCTGGATTCTAAACAAAAACAAAACAAAATAAAACAAAAACAAAAAACAGCAAAGCAAAACAACAACAACCCGTGCTCAGCAAACCATGAGGAACCGACCAAAAAATACTCCTCCATGGCCTCTACTTCAGTTTGTGCCTCCAGATTCCTGCTCCAAATTCCCTCAATGATGAACTGGAATCTTCGAGGTGAAATAAATCCTGACCTCCTTAAGTTGCTTTTAGTGATGGTGTTTATTACAGCAATAGAAACCTAACTAGGATGGCTTTATTTTAGCTCACGATTCCAAGAAAAGTGTCCCAAAGGTACAAGAAAAAAAAAATCAAAACAAAACAAAAAAACCCTCACATATAGGAAGCTCTACCTTGTGAAGATCCAAATTCATTTAAAGTAAGAAAGCCCAACTTCAAAGAGTTCCATGCTCCTTGAAAGCAACTACCTAGGGAAATGTATCCCCAAGGTCATCACACAAAAGCCAATGTGACTGTGGATGAGGAGCACCAGGATGTAGCCCAAGGTAGCAGCAGAATCTGACAGCGTGGGTGGGGGATATAAGATGTAGAGGTTCTTGATGAGCAGCTGAGGCCTGGCAGTGTGTAGCAGGACTGGAGACCCTTAATAGAGGCACTGAGAGACTGTTGTATGAGGCTGTGAAAATGAAGCCCCAGTGTTATGGAGGCCCCCTGATGTCAGAGGTGTCAGAACTAAGGGACATCTGTCAAGGAGATCTGCAGGCATGGAGTGGAGGTGACCTAGGAAAGAACCTGTGTTTTCTACAGGTGGTAGAGTCCAAGGGGTGAAGCTATGGGAGTCCTTTGGTGCCTGGTTAATTACGTTATAAGCTCCAGGTGCTGGACAGAAAGCTGCAGGATTTGCTATTATTCATCCTGTTGGATTTTAGCTTTGTTTTGGTGTGATTGTGCCCTGATATGCCCTGGTTCTTCCATTTTTAAATATATTTACTCAGTGCCATTATATGTTGGAAGTATGTAACATTATTATTGTAGCAGGAGTTTCCCTGTCCTATTAATTTAATTATTAATACAATATGAAGCCTGTGATTGAACAGGGAAAAGGGAGGCGGCACTAAGAGTTGCAGAGACAGGGAGCAACCCAGGCGATGAGAGGGGGGAAAAAAAGGAAGATGGAAGGGGAAGAAGACGATCCAGACTCCACGTGGCTTTAAATAGTCATAGGTAGCTAGCTGTGAATATCATAAAGGAGAGAATAATTAGGATAAATTGTCCAATCTAGGTGGGCAGCTTGTATCATTATCAATTGACTCTGAAATTATTTTGTGGGCATCTTGTGAATTGAGAATTTATTGATATAAAAAATCTGACTGATTGATTATAAGCTTCTAGAGTTTAGATTTTACGGGGTTACTGGGTATTGTGACAGCTAATCTCAAGGTGAGCGGTGATTGCATGAGGATGGTGTGGCAGCGACCCACCAAGGGAACTTAGCGAATCAGGTGGAGACGGAACTCTGGGCCAGAGAGTCTGCTGAGATGAGAACACTCTGCTGATGCTAGGTGGCCCACCCGTGCCAAAATGGGAACTTGTCATTCTTTTTAATATTTCCCACAACATTTATCATTATTATTTTATAGGAGCTGACAGTTAAAAGACTTTGAACTTTTTTAAAAAAGATTTATTTGTTTATTACATAAGTACATTGTAGCTGTATTCAGATACAGCAGAAGAGGGCGTCAGATCTCATTACAGATGGTTGTGAGCCACCATGTGGTTGCTGGGATTAGAACTCAGAACCTTCGGAAGAGCAGTCAGTGCTCTTAACCACTGAGCCATCTCCCAGCCCAACTTTGAGCTTTTAAATTTATGAAATTATTAAAGACTGTGGAGACCTTTGATGTTGGAAGGAGTGCATCTTTCATGGTCTGGAGCCTGTGGAGAAGAGAAATAGACGTGCATACTAGTTATTTTCCTGTTGCTGTGATAAAACACCATAACCAGACATGACTTAGAAAAGAAAAAGCTAATGTTGGCCTTCAGTTCCAGAGGAAGAGTCCATAATGACAGGAGACATGGAAGCTGATGGTCACAGCTGTGGAGATCACAACTACAAGCAGAGAGCAGAAAACCAACTAGCAATGGGACAAAGCTATAAACTCTGAAAGTCTGGACCATCTGACATACTTCTTCCAGCAAGATTCCATAACCTCCCAAACAGCTCCACCAACCAGGGACCAAGACCCCAACTATGTGAGCCCGTGGGGGACATTTCTCACTCAAACCACCACAAAGGTTATGGTTTCAAAGTGATGTGCTTGACTGGGTTCCCCCAAGACTCAGGAAACATCATGGGAGAGGAGGGAGAAAGACTGTAAGGTCCAGAGGCCAAAAAGTGTCTTCTGTATATGACAGGACCACAGCACTTGTGAGCTCAGAGCAGCTGTGGTTGTCTGCACAAGACTTGCACAAGAGAAACCAACAAATAATGCTAATACATCAAAAGTGCATTGTTTAATGATCAAGGCAACCAATAAACCTCTAGACAGAATGCTGGAGGCAGGGAAGAAGACATCTATAAACGGTCAATGTCTGGAATAGGAGACACATCACTAGACAGTTTATAGAATTAAAAGATTAATAAGGCAACGTTACAAATAGTCTCTCTTACACAAATCGTGTAGCTTAACTGGAAAAATTCCTTTAAAGACACTGACTGTTGGCGATCCCTCAAGAAAACAGAGAACCCAAAGAGCCTAATATTTACTGAGGAAACTGAACTGATATTTTTTAAATTTCCCTAGAAAGAAAACCAAGAATTAATGGCTACATTAGTTAATTCTGTCCATCTTAAAAAATTTTTTCACCAATAAATTATTTTAATTGAGCATGGTAGCTCACACTTTTAATCCCAGCACTCAGGAGCCAAAGGCCTGCCTGATCTACAGAGGACAGTCAGGGTTACACAAAGAAACCCTGTCTTGGAAAACAAAAAAATAACAATAAAAAAATACATAAAAAATTTAAAATCTTTATTTATGTGTGCCTGAGTGTATACCTGTGAGTGCCTGTGGATACTGGAAGAGGGAGTCGGGGCCCCTGGACCTGGTCACGAGCTGCCTGACTTGAGTACTCAGCACAGGACTCTGGTCTCCTGGAAGCACAGGAAATGCTCTTAACCACTGAGTCATCTCTCCAGCCCTTCCACTCAACGTTTAGAAGGCAATACCAATTTTACATAAACTCTTGCCAGAAATGAATGATGCCCTTGTACTTCTTGGTTCATTTTCTGAGGCTAGCATGACTCTGCTATCCAAACCAAATGATGATATCACAAGAGAAAAAAAAACTGTGGGACAACATCACTCACAATCGTAGACAAAAAAAAAGTGCCAAAATTTTAGAACATCAAATTTAACATATATAAAAGAACAACTTATTATAATCGAGTAGGGTTTATCTGCAGGCATCCATTGTGGGTGAGGGAAGAAAGATGACACACTTCTCAGCAGTAATGGAATAGACCACTGATACAAACAGGAACTCTGAGAATCTCTCCATGGAGTTATCCTAAGCGGGAAAGCAAACCCAGCACCCTGCTCCATGTCACATACAATGTAATTTCACTCAGATTCTTGAGATGATGGGTCTAAGGAAACAAAATAGTTCAGTGACTGAGAGTGAGGAAGGCATAGGTGTAAGGAACGCAGGAACAAGACGGGCCCTATGGTGATGGGGACGCTTTGTTCTTGACTGTCTACATACAGGCCGTGACAATGAACTTGTAAGATATTACCACGGTGGAAGTTGGGGAGGGGTTAGACAAAGTACTCGTGGGTCTGACTTTTTTCTTTTTTTTTGTAACTGCTTGTGAACCGATAATGACTTCCAAATAAAGAGAAATGTGTAGTATGCTTTTATGTAAATAGCCAAGGGCAAATAGCCAAGACCTTCTTGAAGAACATGAAAAAACACGGGTGTCAAGGTAGCTGTGTGCTCTGAAAGCGATATTTGGCATAAAGATAACATACATCAGGTTCTAGCCCACGATGCATTTCCTCTATGCAGAGTGTTGGAACATTTTCGCAGGTGCACCAGGAGACAGGTGAAAAACGTTCCTATCTGCACCATTTGGAAAGCAGAAAGAAGGCTGGGTGCTTTTTCCAAGGTTAATTTCCTGGCTCTGCTAAGGTACTGTGGTTATGTAATATGTTATCGTGGGGCTGTTGGAAGAAGAGACACAGAAACTTCCTGTACTATTTTTTGAAACCTCTATGTAGTCTAAAACTATTTCGAGCTTTGAAAACTGGACACATTTTTACTGAAAATGATTTCAAAATTGGGGCAGACAGTGGAATACTAAACAGTCATGGGGATGAAAGACTCCACTCTATGCATCAACAGGAATCTTGGGAGCACAGCGAGAAGGGAAGTGCAAGTCAGAAGACAGATTTTGAAATATGAATTCAAAAGACTCAAGAGAAATGGAAGTTTGAGAGGTACATCTAAGCAGGCTACAACTGTAAGAAAAGCCAGAGGATTTCTGCCTTGGGAAAGGAGGAAAGGAGAGAGGGGGATAAAAGAAATATTAGAAGGCAGGCGTGTGTTCACTGTGATGCAATGTCTTTCCATGTTCCTCATCCAGAGAACACACTCATCAGATAGGGTGGAAAGATGCCATGCAGAAGAAACTCTTTCTAGTGAGCTGCCAAATCAAGGTTTATAGTGGCTCTTTTTTCTGTCACATGGGAAAGGCCTGATATCCCAGGACAGAATAAGAATAACACCTTCCCCTAAGAGACAAAGGAATGGCAAGGGTAGGAGAGAGACTTGGAAGAGAGCAGATGCCTTCCAAGGTTAGGATTCACACAGCATGAAGACTATGCTGTGTAGTTCTGTCCAGACTGCTGGAACCAACCCAGAAGACTGAACCAGTATGGATGAGGAGATGCGGGGTGGAGGATGCCTTGACCTCCACTGACCTTCCACTCACAGGCAGGGAGGGGTGTGGCTCCTCCCTGCTGGAGTGTCCAACCTCTAGCTACTGAGACACAACATTGCAACCTACAAACATCACACTGTAGAACCAGGCAATGGAATCAACAACAACAAACAAAAAACTTGCAAAGAAAAATTTTAAAAACCCATCTCCAGTATCTCATAAAGTTCTACATAAGATTGCAATATTGTGTTGGGCTGAGTTCATAGCTATCCTGCAAGGCACGTGGCCTGTGGACAGTGGGTTGGACACACCTGCCAGAACTTTCTTCAGCCCATGCTAGATCCCGAGACAGCAGCAAACTCAGGGCAAAAGTGGGGTGAAGCCTGCGAGTTATCCTTAGTCCGGTGCCAAGCACAGCATGCTTATATCTCAGAGGAAAGACCTCCAACTCCAAGGATCCCAAACTGAAGACAATTACTCTGATTTAAGAGAAATTTTAGATATTAATTCGAGCATTCGGCAACTGTTTCCTAAACTCTAGGTGAAGTGGAACCTTAGCTGCTGCTTCCATGGAGTTTCCTGTGAGGGTTTAACATGCCGTGGGAGACTCTGGTGGGTGCATTCTGGGTAAAGTCACAAGTGTTCCCCTGGGAAATCTGTAGGCATGGAGGTGCATTTCACTCCTGGCTCTCTTTGTGTAACATACACTACACATTCCAAACCTTCCCAAACAAACATTCCCTGAATGGCCAGAGAAGGGCAAGGCCAGCAAGTGGCAGGAGAGGAAGAGGGGAGGGGCTTTGTAAAGCCTCAATTAACCGGATGCTTTAGGTTGTACTGTTGGGGGAGCGCATTTAACCCTAGTCTGGCATCTGCCCTTTGCTCTCCTCCCATTTTGTGTGCCCTGCAAGCATGGAGGTCGCTCTCTTATCGTCTTGGAGCTCATTACCCAAATAAACCTAACTCGCAGGGCACAGGAGTGTGGTTGGGCGGGTGGCCTCGGGGTCAATAGAGGCAGGGCACTGCCTTTGGGTTAGTGGAGCTGGCTTTTACCAGGCCTTCTCTCACACGGAGCAGGTTAGGATCCAAACCCTAGTAAGCATATCCTGAAAGGGCGTCTTCTCTCCCACTGGTCAGTTCTTCGGGAGGACAACCACAGACCCCTCCCCAGGAAGAGTCTGAGTCTAGACAGGAGGGTGTGCTAGAGGCCAGCAGGGGCCACAGAAGAGCCATACCCCAGGTCTGCGCCGGGTATCCGCTCACCTCCCTAGTCACTACCACACCACACACTCGCTGGCTCTTTTCTACCTTCCCTCCCTGTCCGACCACCGTTTTAAGCATCTGGGTCGGAGACGGAGGAAGGGAGCCGCATCCAATTGTCAAAGACCAGAAGCAAATGTCCCCCTGACCATGTCCTGTCTTTCCCCCACCCCCCAGGTGGGGGGAGGGAGACAGAAGCAGCGGGGCAGTGCAAGCCGCTCCAAAGGGGGCACCTCTCTCAGGCGCAAGGGGAGATGGCTCTCCCGAGCGGGCTCCCGGGGTGGGGGCTGGATGGCGCACACCCCCCAAGCCCCGCAAACCCACGGGCTCCGCATGACATCAGAGGCTGGGGAGCGCGCAGAGCGCAGGCGCGGGCGGAGCAGGCGGGCGGGAGGGGGCGCGTGGCGCTGCTCGGAGAGCGCTCCTCCGCCCAGCTCGGTCCCTGCGCCCCGCTCCGCCCGTGCCTCGCTGCCCGCGCCGAGCTTCGGGCGTCCACAGCGCGCCCGTCGCCCGTGCTGCCAGCGCCACCCGGGGCTGCGCCGCGCACCCCGCCTCCTCCCTTTCCGCCGTCGCCGCCGTCGGACACGCAGCCGCAGGCCGGGGCCCGGCCGCTTCTGGGGAGTCAGGGGCGCGCGCAGCCAGCCCTTCCCCCTCCGGCTCCCGCACCGCTCGCCGCCTCCCCTCGCCCTCCTCCTCTCCCTTCCCTGCTCCTTCGCCGCTTCCTCCTCCTCCTCCTCCTCGCCCGGCCCCAGCTGCCAGCATCATGTCCGCAGGGGGAGATTTTGGGAACCCGCTGCGAAAATTCAAGTTGGTGTTCCTAGGGGAGCAGAGCGGTGAGTACTCGGCTTATTCTCTCGGCTCGGAGCCGAGTCTTTTCCCCACGCCGCCCATTTAGCCACCCCACTAGGGACCCTCCCAGCCCCGGCTCGCCAAGGCCCTTCCACGCCCCGGTAGAGGAGAGGGATGCAGATGGGGAGATGGGGCTGCCTCGGGCGGGGCCGGGCTGGAAAGGACTAAAGGGGTAAAGAAGAAGGCGGCTCTCGGGTCAGGGGATGAGGATGGGTGTAGGAACTGGGTCCGGGTACCCGGTGCAGGTGCGTCCGGGAGGACCGAGGGCGGCGGCTGGCTCGCCGGCTCTAGGCGCCGGGCTCGCGGGCTCGCTGACCAGCTCGCACTGCGGCACAGGCTGCAGAGCGCTGTGCAGGTGTCTGGGTGCCGGCGAGGGTGTGGGCGAAGGGACAGGAGCCTCTCTTGGGAGAACGAGGTGGGGCTGGGATCTGGTTGCCCCCTCCTCAAGGTTGCGCCCGAGGGGCTCCCTGCGGACCCTGCCTGAAAACTAGAGAAATGACTCGTCCAGCCCTGGAGCAAATTGCTGCTGGGAAATGGGGGACACGGACACTTGTCCGTTTTCGAAAAGAGTGGGTGCAAGTGGTAGGGGAAAAGGGCACTTAGCTTCTCTGGCTTACATCCGACTGGGCAGAAGGTTCTAGACTCACTGTCCTTCACTAATGCATTAGCCTCTTTGGGGCTCAGGGGTGTGGATCGTGAGAGTAAAGAGTCTCCCCATAGCAGGTGACTTGGGGGATGGTACAGAGGCGTCTTATATCTATGAGCTTGGCACTGGGCAGAGAAAGGCCTAGGCGACACGCCCTGCCTAGCTTCCCTGCCCCCTCTAGAGAGCATCCGTGGAGCCGGTGGATTCTCCCACCCCCATCTCCCAGCTCACCGCCCTTCTTGGGGGAGGGGAGGTCACCGTGGCAGCCAGCCAGAGCCTAGGAAGAGGAGACTAAGGGTTTCTTTGCTGCCCAGGAGTCTCCCCTCCCCAAGTATCTGAAACCCGGGTTGGTCCGAGGTGGGAAGGGCAGACTGAAGAGCGGCGAGCCCACTGATACCTGTAGGAAAAGAGCGGCTCCCTGAGAGCCGCGGTCCAGGAGTCTCAGAACCAGGGGTTTACAGAGACAAGCTGGGCTTCTGCGCATTTCTGCTGGAGGAGAGGGGGATCCCCAGGGGGCGGGATCCCCAGCTCTAGCTCTGCAAACCAGTTCTGTTAGCTGGTTTAGAGGCCAAGAGGGGGAAGGCTGTGGGAGGACCTGGTGGGCCAGGCACAGTGCAGCTATGACGTGTGCGTGTGGGCTGTGGAGGTCACATGGCCACCTCCTGTCTGCTGTTGCTCAGTACCTGAGATGGAGGCTTGGGAGCCAGACCGGAAGAAGTGGTCGCCTGTCCTGGAGAGCTGGGCTTGGGACATTTCACATCATACCCAACTCAGCTAGGTAGCCAGCTGAATCTGATTTCCTGTGCTTGGTAGATCCCAGTGTCAAAAAGGACACCTCCGTCCCCTGCTGTGTGGAAAGGATTTGGGAGCACCTCAGCCCTAGGAGGGAACCCGCAGGTGCACAGCAGCCTTGAGGTGGAAGTCTCAACTGTGTTATCATTTGCCTAATTGGAGGCCTCCTGGACACTCAGTTTCTGTTTCTGAGTAAATGGGTGGCTGGAAGGGGCCCTTACACCTCATGTTTCCCCCAGTGCCTGAACTATGCTGGAGTTCAAAGAATATTTGTTTATTTTAAATCTGAACACAGTTCCATAAAGAATCATATGTGGTGAGTTTGAATGAAAACTCTGGGCACCCTTAGAAACTGTGCTGATGGGTGGAACATCCTCCTGCCCCCCCCTGCCCCCACCCCGTGAGAGTTCTGCCAACCCTTCCAGGTCTGGAGTCACAGAGATGAGAGACAAGTTTTCCTCACATGCTCCTGTGGAGAGGGCATGGAGAGGTCTTGCCCAGAGACCCACTGTGAGTTGTGAACACTTTGAGAGCAGGAACCCACACTTCCCTTTTCCCGTCTGCCATTTTTAACTAGAGTGTCATTGAGAAATAAGATGACCTTCAATGCGGGAAGCCAAGTCTGGAACCTCTGAGAGGATCTATGGGCTCAGGTTGTGGCCTGGTGGGAATGCTCGGTTAGTTGGTTAGGGGCAGCGTTTATGGGCCCTTGGAACATAATCCATGGGTGAGATTGACTGCCAGCCACCTTGGTCCCTTCCAGCAGACAGCCCGAAACCCTTGAATAGCGTCTTCCACTTCAATGTGTTATTAGTGAGTTGTTTGCTCAGGTTTGCAGAGCTTGTGGTCTCTATGAGTCTCAGAGGTTATGTGTATCCCAGAGCCTGGTGGGCCGTGACTACAACCCCTTCCATCTTACCGCCCGACAGTTTGAATGCCAGCATCCTCTGCAGCCTGTGCTGTGGAGGGAGGCTCCTGACCTCTGGTCCAAACCCTACCCTAGCTCTCTCTTCCTTTGTGATCTCGGAGACCCCTCACCTTCCATACCAGGGCACCTGAGCCAACTGAAACCTGAGGCCTAAGCTTCCCTATAGGAGCTAATAGAGGACTAATGGAGATGGAGGAGGGATGCAGTAAAAGAGGTTGGAAGGACACAGCCTTCTCCTGGACTCTATTCCTGGCATTGTGGTAGCACCCCTCTAGGCTTGTGGGCAGAGACAGCTGGATTCCAAAGAGAGGTGCCAGGGTAAGGGAGGAGATACCCTGGAGCAGATAATCAGAGGCAGGCGTGAGACTTTCAAAGGTACCAAGGAACTGGTTCAAATGGGAAGCCTTTGAGTGCCTGCTCTCCGGAATAGACCTCCACCCTGGAGGAGACTGTGTCCTCAGAGTGAATGGTGTATCCTCTGGCCTGTGGACTGTAGTGCCTGCCTCACATGGGTAGGATCCTGGCCAGGTGCTGTGGACTTAGGGCGAGGTCTTTCCTTGCATCAGGAAGGTCATGCAGTGCTGCTGGTGCTCAGGTAGCTGTGTGGGTCTTCCTGATGAACCCTAACACGGATGGCAATGGCGGGGGACACAAGATGGTGGTGCACGCCAGATTGGTGTGGTACACTCCCTAGCATCTGGAAAAGATAGGCAGGTGTCTGAGGGAGAGTAGGCCTACACAGTATCCGTCTTTCTCCCAAGTTATCAGAGCCTCCGAGGGGATCTGGACCTCACCAGACACATCCTGATGTGTGTGGTGAGGAGGGAGGGAAGGAAGAGTGGACAGACACAAGGGGCTGTCTGCTTTCCTGGGCTGAGGCAGGAGGCCATCCGCCTCTATAGGCCTGAGTACGAGGAGTAGGGGTAGATTTCAGAGAATCTCCTCTCTCCTTGGTCCAACTCTGCTGAAGGTATAGGTGGAGGCACACCTGTCAGGAGTGACTCTAAGGCAGTGGTTCTCACTGTTCCTAATACTATAACCCTCTAATGCAGTTCCTCATGTTGTGGTGACCCCCCCCAACCATAAAAGCATTTTGTTGTTGCCTCATAACTGTGATTTGCTACTGTTCTGAAGAGTAATGTAAATATCTGAATACGGGATATCTGATATGTGATTCCCAAGGAGGTCTCGACTCACAGATTGAGAATGGATATTCTAAGGGTTTGCTGGCACCCGGCTGAGACCGTCCTAGTCTTCCTCTTCAATTAAGAGTTAAGGAACAGCTGTCCACAGGCTGAGCCCCATTCCCTGCAGCCACCCCATGCACCAGCACACACCGCCCTGTACCAGCTTGGTGGTGGCCCCCCGTCCCTTCCAGAAGCTTTTCTCCTTTCAACTTCCAGTCAGACGGACACAGCTTTGATTCTTTTAATGAGCATTTGAAAAAAAAAATATTGGTCATGTGCAGTCCCGTGAGGCCTCTTCTGTCTCAGTTAACTAAGGGTTTGAATTTAAGGATTTTTAGGGTGAGTTTTAAGCACCCTGAGTGAGTGACCAAAGCACGTTGAGAGGGTTGTGTCTTAGTCATCCCCTGCTCCCTGCTCCCATCTGTAGGTTGTGTGTTCACCAAAGATCCTGATGCAAAAATGACGACATCTTTGATGTGTGAGATTTGCTGATGGCCTGTCAGCAGATTAATGGCGAAGGGAGGAGAGGCAGCTTTGTGTGGTGCTCACCCTGCCACCTGGTACTTTCTCAGACCAGAGTCTTCTTACCATGGAGTTGGCAGTTGCTGGTTTTTTTTTCCAGAGAATTGCATCATTATGCCATACCCAAGCACCTGAGATTCTCAAAGGAGTCCCCAACTCCCTTTATATCTCTGGAGAAATATGGAGGTGGAGTGAGGGGCTCCTATATTACCAGAGGTGGAAAAGGACATGGCCGACCAAAGCAGACCTCTTGGAGACCTAGGCTCAATCACCACAAAGTTCCGTGCCTCAGTTGCTTATCTCGGTATTTTTTTCCTCTCCTAATTTTCTCTCTCCATGCCCCCCTCCCTTGGATGCTAGCACCAGAGAGAGAACCTTGGACGTTGGGTTCAGACCTACCACCCTTGATTTTTTGTTTGTTTGTTTGTTTAAGTTTGTAGGAATCATATAGACAGTGAGATGAGTATATCAGCATGCTTTCTGTTACTATAGTGAAACACCCCAGTCAGGCCAGCTTTGTAAGGAGAGCAGCTCTATGGAGCTCACAATCTGGAGGGTCAAGGACAGGGTGTCGGCACTGGCTCAGTTCTGGTTGAGGCTCTCATGACAGATGACATCATAGTGGGGAGTAATTCTGAGGGCTTGAGGTCATATTACCACAGGAAGTTAGATAACTTCACAATCCTTTCACCAGCACAAGCTCCAATGGATCAAACCCCTCTTTTTTTGTGAAGGGTTAGGTGAAGGTTAGGTGAAGGGGATAGGAAGATGGACAAGGGTCTTATACAGGCCTCACTGGCTTTGAACTTCCTGTGTAACTGAAGATAACCTTGAGCCTTCCTCCTCTACCTCCTGAGTGCCAGGGATTGATCTAGGGCCCAATGCATGCCAGATTAAGCACTAAATTCCCTGGTCCCGCCTCTTAAAGGCCAGAGTCTTGAAGGTTAACCCCTATGCAGCAAAAGAGAAAAATGTTGTTACTTGTAATCCCCAAATGTTCATAAATCATTTTAAAATAGAACAAAATAACTTCCTTTCCTTTTCTTCCATTCTGCACCCCTAAAGTCAGTGTCGCCCTGGCATTGCAGAGCATCCTTGACAGACCTGAGAGAAGTCCCATCTGTGTCACCTCCACCCGCCTCTTCCCACCCAAGTTCCACACCCAGCGCCTTTCACTGTTGCTTGACACCACGGGGCTGCTTGGTCTCAGTATAACGAAATCATTGGGCAGAACTGTCTAGGGGGCTGAAAGGTTAGGTAGAACAGCAAAACATAAACAGGATTGGACTACTGTGCTGGACATTCTGTCAGTCTGTCTGTCTGTCTGTCTGTCTGTCTGTCTGCGGCCCTTTGTTGTTTCTCACTGTGCAGAAGAGAGGATGGAGGAACTCTTGGTGGAGGTTGCCAGGGAGAAGGACCAGACACGCCCTGAGATGGGCAGCTCTTTTGTTCTAGTCAGAAAGGCTGCTGGGAAACGGGACTCCAGGCAGGGCCTGGGGACTTGAAGTCCCAAGGGGACTGGAAATGGCAGGCGCTTTGTTTCTAGAACCAGGGAGGGGGCCGATGTTGGCTTACTTCTCAGGATTCCTGAGGAGGTCTATATTATATATCTGGGCTTCTTCAAAAGTCACATTTTCTTCATTATTTTATAACTTTTGCTTGAAACTTAAGAGTGATCATTTTAAAGAGTAAAATGTTTGTTGCCATGAAGACTTTTTTTATCACTTTAATAAAGTAGTTTATTTTTAGAAGAAAAACATATTTATCCTGTTCTCTTGGTAACAAGACCGGTGGGAGCCCAGGTAACTGGGGCTACGTACCTCGGCCTAGCACGGTATCCAGGGAGTGATGAACTCAAGGGACAGGCCTGGGTCCTGAAGAGTACAGGTGACGGTGTGGCCCTGAAGGCAGAATTGATTCTTGAAAGTGGTCTCTGAGAAATACACAGAAAGGCTGGCTGCCCGTGTCCTTCCTCTGTGAACCTTAGGTCTGTCTGCTGCAGGCTTTCCGGGAGCACTTTGTACCTTCCTGGTCACTCTGTGATAAGCATGCACTGGTTGTTATTTTGCGGTTCATGAGGCTGAGGCTTGGAGAGAGCTGGTCCTGCCTACCATTAGTGTAACAGATTAGAACTTGAAGTGCCAGGGCATGGGGACAGCTGAGTCAGGAGAGTGCCTGCCTTGCAAACATGAATAACTAGCTGAGTTTGATCCCCAAAACTCACAAAAAAAAAAGTAGAGTGTGGTGGCAGATACTTTTAATCCCAGCACTGGGGAGGCAGAGGCAGGTGTGTCCCTGTGACTCAGCCAACCTGATCTACGAGGTGAGTGAGCTCCAGGCCTCCGGGTCAATGAGAGACACTATCTCCAAAAAAAGAAGGCAGATCATGAGGAATGACACACACACACACACACACACACACACACACACACACACACACACACACAGAGAGAGAGAGAGAGAGAGAGAGAGAGAGAGAGAGAGAGTTGTAAGCATTTGGACCTTTGGATCAGGTCATTGTCAAAGTCAGGGCCAGGGGCAGGGTCAAAAGAATACTGACTTGGAGAACATCTGTGCCAAACCCTTTGTTAAAGAGGAACCAATAGGGCTGGAGAGTTGGCTCAGCGGTTAAGAGCACTGACTGTTCTTCTGAATGATTTCATTATGGATGTTCACCATCATCCGTAATGAAATCTGACGCCCTCTTCTGGTGAGTCTGAAGACAGCTACAGTGTACTTAGATAACAACAGTAAAAAAATAAATCTTAAAAAAAATAGAGGAACTGGTAGCTCCCCCTGGGATCCACTGACCATGAAGGGTGCTGGAGCCAAGCACAGGGAGGACGGGCTTTGGGGAAGGAGGCAGGCAGGGTCTCCTCGAAGGAGGCTGGCGGCCCTGGCCTTGGGCAGCAGGCAGTCTGTCTCCCCACACAGGGAACTGCTTACTTTGCATGGTTTGGAGGGAACCAATAGCGAATCGGCCTTCAGCCTACTTCTACTGGGGACATGCTGCTGGGGACCGGTTGCCAACAAGGGAAAAATCAGTCAAGCCAGTGTCAGTTTGTCAACCCACTTGCTGTGGACTAAGCCCTGCGTGGCCTTGTCCCATTCACGGGACTGCAGTGTCCTGGAAACGCAGTGGTTTTTACCACCTGTTAAATGAGTCCCGTCTCCACTCCGGCTCCCGTGGCTTCTGGGTAGGTGACTTCTCAGGCCACTGGAGCTCCTGCTCTGCTTCTGCCATTCAGTGCTGGCATTAAGCAAGATGGCAGGCCTATAATGACACTTCAGCCTGGAGATGAGCATGCTACTGGCATGAGGTGCTTCAGAGAGGCTCTCCCGCTGTGTTTCGGTCTATCCTGTACTTCCTGTCACCAGAAGGCACTTCTTCCACATAGGGATGGCCTAAGGTGAAGGCCGCAAGGAAGGTGGCAGCTCTCGGGCACTCGGTGCTCAGGATAGGGAGAGAGCCAGAACCAAGGTGGGCGTTAGTGGCCCTGCTCCAACCGTCACCATGTTGGACCTCTGAGTCCTAGACTTCGGCCCCGACTCACCCCCGGCACTTTGCTGGGTGGTATTTGGGATGCAGTAGAGCCGCACATGCCTCGCCCTCCTCAGCTGGCATGACCTTGCTGGAATTTCACAAAGATCAAATGCGTGAACACGTTGCATGCAGTTAAAGCTCAAACACCAGCTGGCTTTGTCAATAAAATCGTGACGGAGTCTCCCCGTCCCCCTCCCCCTCGCCCTCCTCCCCTTGCAGCTGTTAAGATGCATGAAGCATTTCTGCAGGTAGACTGCGCCCCACAGCCTCGGCATGACCCGTCCCAGGTGACAGCTGCAGAAATGGAGACTCCGAGAGGAGGGACTTGTGTACCCAGCAGAGCCCAAAGGCAGGCACCGCTCCACAGGAAAGAGACTCAGGCCTCTGGCTCGGTGCTTGCTTGCCCCTGCTAGTCAGTTACCCTCAGAGGCAGGACGCAGCACTGACACAACAGTTCCCCCACTCGAGAGCTACCCGTACCCCCGTGGCACGAGCACTTCGTCTCCCTGGCAGACCACAGGGGCAGAAGCTGCTTGAGATGTGACCTAGGCCTATGGACTGTTCAGATCCGCACTTGGCCTAAGGTAAGTGGGAAGAAGCCCTGGAATAAATAGGAAGCATTATATTCAGAAGCAAGGCTATGGCCGTGGGCTGCTTGAGCAAGTCCTGGGGAGCTTCTCATAGGTTTTATGGTGAGTGGGAAAGCACCTGCAGGCACGGGGTGCAGGGGACAAAGGGGCCCCAATGTGCCAAGGCCGTAGAGGGCTTAGGGCCCCTGGAGAACTTAACAGGTTCGGGGCTGCTGGGACCCTGGTGCCCTGCAGGCGTGGGAGAGTAGCAGGTGTAAGAGTTGAGCCTACAGAAGATGGCAGGGCCAGGCCCAAGAGGCCTCTCTTGCCTTCCCACACTGGTGTCTGAGCCTTTCCTATAGAGACTAGTAACCCATGGAGGCTTGGACAGAGGAGGCCCATGCTCATGGATTAGGAGACAAAGGCAGAGAGTGGCGTCTTTGAAGGTCCAAGTGACTGAACTAGGTCAGACAGGGGGCGTTTGGGGAAGTGGAAACCCAGCTTCTGCCTAGCTCTCTGGCCCACTCAGTTGGGTGGGTATATTCTCTCAGTTTGGTCTGCAGAGACAAACCTCGAGACAATGAATAAGGGAGGGACTCCTAGCCTTCTCCATACTGCCATGAGATGTCCCAGAACCAGCTACCGTGAGCTCCCCTATCTACCCTACCTCCAAGGCAGCCTGGGACCCCTGGATGCTTTGACCTTGGCGACATGGGTGTGCCAGTCTGCCGCAGTCCTTCCAGACTTCCCTCTGCCCGCCGTTCAGGCAGATGTGGCATCTGATGCCCAGTGATGGTCGGGCCCTGATCAGCCTCCTGTCGTTCCTCCTCTTTGGGGGGCCTTGCTGCACACAACCTGTGTTGTCTCCTGTGGTGCTTTCCTTTAAGATTAGTAGATTTGATTGCACAGCACGAATTAAGAGACAGTGCCGTTGCCTGCCTTGGCGACTGAAACCTAATCTTAAACTGGTTGCTCCAAAAGTCAAGGTGTTTGAGAGCCAGGGGCCAGAGTGGAGGCAGAGGACTGCCACTCTTGAACCCACCCCTATCTGAGAAAGAGCAGCCTATTGGGATCAAGTGGGAACTGGTTTTCAGTCTTGATGCCCCATGACCTTTGCTCTCTGCCCTTCCTGCCTTGGCAGTCTTCCAATGCAACGGAGCACCACCTGGTATAGCTTTGGCATCATGGAGGTAGTCCTGAGTGGTTCATCTGTAATGACAGCATCTCATGGTCACATCCCTGGCCCCTTGAGCAGCACCAGAGCTATCATTTCTGCAATGAGGGTGGGTGAGGACTCTCCTTATGCTGGTGTTCAGCAGTGGAAAGGACAACGTTGACCTGTTCCAGCCTCCTCTGCAGGGGTGGGAGCTGGAGACCCATCCTTAGTTCTGGAATTGATTGCTGTGGCGGTGGCCTGTGCACTGAAGCCAAGTCCCAAGGGACAGGCAGATAAGCTTCAGTCTAACTCTGCGAGTCAAAGAGAAACATTCCACCTTGACCCTGTGAGGAGCAGGAAGTAGGCCATAGGACAGAGCAATGGAGCCTTTTAGAACAGGTTTCTCATTTTCTCCCTCCTGTCCAGTATCGTGAGCAGGCCAGGAGGGAGCCACAGGTATAGCCAGAGGGAAGAGAGACCACGGATGTGCTGAGTCAAGGAGAGTGTGCTTCCTGCCTCCAGCACAGGCCAGACTCAGCAGCCACACTAGGTGAGCCTTAAGGCTTGCTGGCTTCCTGTGAGGCTTCCCGAGCCAGGATGCTTGGCAGTTCTAATGGTGCTATCCATCCTAGGATTCTGAACAAAGTCCGGTTAAAAGACTGGAGGTTCTGACAAACTGGTGCTGGTTCTTGGGCATAGTGTGTTGTGACTGTGAGGGCAAGAAGAGGACTGTAGCCCAGTGGGGAAGCAGGGGAAAGGAAGACTCTGTCTGGTGCTCCCTGGAGGACCTCCAGCACCCCCACTGCCTGAGCACTTCCTGTGTGTTGTGCTATGGGGTGATCCTGAGCTCCATCTTTCCCTCCTCCAGGGGTCTGTGCTGCTGCTGTGACCCTGCAGATGTATACTTATCTGAACACTGTAGAGAATGCTTCCAAATTATTTTTAAACTCTCAGCACATCCTACGTGAAGCCCTAGAGCCTGCAAGTTCTGAATTCCGGCTCATTGGGTTCCCGTCCCCTTCTCTACACCCTACCATAACGCTGCAGGCCACTACCCAGATCACAGGGAGCAGGAGGCCTGACAAGGCACCTGGCCCGTCTCCAGTCCTGATCCTTTCCTAACAATACCAGAGCCCCACCTGTGGAGCCAGGGAAACTCTGCTCTTCTCTAGTTCCGGGAACAGAAGAAATGCTAGAGCTGGCATCGTCTGGTGTCTTCTGTTTGGGAGACCCAGATATGGCGTGGGGATCGGGGCAGCGGGTACATCAGCGCCTGGACCAGAAGACCCTACAGAGCAGCCCTCCATTCTGCCTTCATCCCAGCAAGCTGGGAGAAATGTCTGCTGGTTAGGAGAACTTGTTCCAGGGGATCAGTCCAGGTCACTGCAGTAGGAGAGGGAAGGGAACCACTTGGGAAGTGGAAGGCAGCCTGTCACCGTGAGCCCCACCCATGTTCTCATCCATGTTCTCAGATGTCCTTCCCCTGAGTGCAGATGGAACTTGTGACTTGCTAGCCGGTACAGTGTGGCAAAGGTGGCGGGAGGTCACTTGTTTAATTGAGTCATGTGATTGGGAAAGGCAACAAGATAGTTTGTCCCTTGTTTTTCATTTTATTTATTAATTAAAATTTACTATTTAAAAATTTAACATATATATACAGTGTACTTTGATCATATCACTTACTTTCCTCCCCAACCCCCGAAGACCACGCCAAGTGTCATCCTCCCCTGCTCTCCACTATATTTTTTGAGGCAGGGTCTCCCAATGAACCTGGAGCTCTCTGATTGGCTAGATTAGCTGTTCAGTGAGCCCTGGGGATTCTTCTGCCTCTGACTCCTGTGCTAAGATTTATAGGCCACCAATGGTTTTTTCACACGGGTGCTGGGGATCCGAACTCAGATCCTCATGCTTGTGTGGTAAGCCCTTTATTCTCTGAGCCATCTTCTCAGCCCTTCTTGATTGTTCTGTTAGGAAACAGTTCCTCTGTGCCTCAAAGAAATAAGCTGCCACACTTTGACTAAGTGTGTGTAGAGAGGGACTGGGAACTGTCTGTGGCTGACCTCTAAGAAGAGTCTCCAGTTTTATAAGCTTGGAGGAGGACTCGGAAGAGAAATACAGTCAGCAGACACCATGTTTGTGATCCCGTGAGACCCCAAGCAGAGGACCCTTCAACCCATGTCTGGACTCCTAGCCCACAGGGACTGAGAGAGTATAAAAGTTCACTGTTTTGAGCCATTGTGACAATTACTCATTGTAGTTGGCACACAGCAATAGATAGCTTATACAGAGGAGAGAAAGATCTTAGGGTGGGGAGATGCCTTTAGCAGAGAGGGAGTGGAGTTCTCAGGAGAGACCCATGAACAGCTCTGTATCAAGCAGCTACCCAGGCCCGACCTGTGAGCCCCTGACATGTGATCTTCTTATGTTCTTCGTGTGTTCCTGTCTTAGCCAGGGTTTGTATTCCTGCACAAAACATCATGACCAAGAAGCAAGTTAGGGAGAAAAGGGTTTATTCAGATTACACTTCCACATTGCTGTTCATCACCAAAGGAAGTCAGGACTGGAACTCAAGCAGATCAGGAAGCAGGAGCTGATGCAGAGGCCATGGAGGGATGTTACTTACTGGCTTGCTTCCCCTGGCTTGCTCAGCTTGCTTTCTTATAGAACCCAAGACTACCAGCCTAGGGATGGCACCACCTACAATGGGCCCTCCCACCCTTGATCACTATTTGAGAAAATGCCTTACAGCTGGATCTCATGGAAGCATTTCCTCAAGGGAGGTTCCTTTCTCTGTGATAAATCCAGTTTGTGTCAAGTTGACGCACAAAACCAGCCAGTACAGTTCCCAAATAAACCTTGATTCCTGGAGTTGTCCCCTGTCAGATGCAGTACTAGAACATTCTATAGGGCCTTTTGCCATGTCCTTGTGTTCTGAGGCCACTCTGATCAATGGCCTTCCCAGGAACCAGGCTTTATTGTCCCTTAACCTCTCTACTGACTGTTGGCCGTTCCCATTGCATGTTTACAGTGGGACCTTAGCAGGTGAAGTCTTCCTGGTCTGGTCTGGTGACACCTTAGTGACCTTGTGGTTTCGTATCAGCAGCAAGGACAAGAGTATAAAGAAGAACTTCGGAGGGTAGGTCTCTGTTGTTCATTGGAAGAAACAGTGCCTGCATGTGGCCCTGGTTAGACAGGTGGCTTCTGAAGATCATCTCTCAGTTGTGCATTTAAAGAGACAGTACCTGGATGTGGCTTTAGTGCTGTATCCTGCTAGACAGGAGCACCCCACACCCCTGGCCTCACATCTCTCGGATAAGATCTGCTGCAGAGTCTTCTGTGGTTTTGAACATTATAGGGCCGCTTTTAGGAATGGCTCCTTAGAGACCTAGAGCTTATAGAGTTGGGAGGAGACTCTAAACATTGCTCTGGTTCCGTTTCCCCATCCAGTCTAGTGCCCGACCAGCAACCATCTGAGTTCCACAAAAGCTGGAGACACAGTGGTCCTTCCTGCATCCCAGATGGCCCTCATCCACTCACAGGTCCAGGGCCCTGAGGTCTACAGTGTTTTCCTTCCTCATGGTGCTTCAGCAGGAGGCCTGCCCCTCTGCAGGTGTCTAAGGAACAGGGGGATGGTCGATTTTGACTGAATGGGAGGTCTAGAAGTTTCTCTCTTGGTCTTCTGTTCCTCTTTATAGCTGGCTTACTCAGGGCAGGGCCTCTCTCCATCTCCTCCTCAGCCAGCAGAATGGCCAGTGAATGTGTGAGGGTCTGTAGGAGGACAGGAGAAGAAGCGAGGGCCCATAGAGCATGCACCAGAAGCAGCCCCCTGTGTGGAGACTAAGAGTTTCCCAGTTTTGCTACCTGGCACGATGCTACCCCACCCCATAGTTCCTTTGAGAAGGAAGTAGACTTTTGGGAAGATATTTGCCAGTGTCAACCATCAGGTCCCTTCCACACTCCTGAGCAAGCTTCATCCCATTGTCATGTCACATTCGTGACCCTAGTTTGGAGAGCTGTAGGTAGTTACACTTCTCTCAGAGAACTTAGGAAGCATAGTCATGCCTCTCAGTGTCCTCCCCACCATCTTGTCACTTCACCCCTTTCCTGTATTACTCAGACCTTTAACATCCACAGCACCAGTCTTGGGAAGAAAAGGATGAACGTGCCTATCCTTGGGGCTGGCCGAGGCAACACACCTGCTAGATAAGCTATCAGATTGCAATAGCAGGAACTTTCTAGGGGGCAATGGAGGCGTAGCATTCACATCTCCCTTCTCGACAGCCTGTTTGTATTCATGGTGAACTAGTTATGCAACACATGGATGCATGGACACCGCTGGCCTGGAGGGCCTGGCTGGAGTTGGGCTGAGACTCAGAGCAATTGAATGGGAGCACATCTGCCCACTCTAGTGTGACTTTCCTGGGAAGCCAAAGGTTGCTATGGGTACTGTGGATGGGGACCTGCCAATGCAGTATGTCTGGCTTTCAGAAGTCTTTACTTGGCCCTACAGGGAAGGCACCATACCTTTCTGAAGTTGCTATGAAGTGTGCAATGTATTGAGCCAGAAAGGATTCAGACCTGGGGAGATTGGCTGGGATCGGAGTAGTTCTGCAGCCTACAGAGGGGTGCCAAGGTCTCGAGAGGGTCTTAGAAACTGATGTTCTTGATTGTCAGTCTCAAAGCTAGAAGCCCAGGGAAGTCAAGGCATTTCCACACAGACCTGTTGTATTGGCCATGTATGTGCACACACATGTATGTGTGTGAACATGTATCTCAAATATTCATATATCAGTGGCGACCTGTGATAAGAGCTCCAAGCAGCCTCTGACCCAGCTCAGTCCTGTTCCATGAGGCTTGAATAATGTACAGTAATATCCCAGTTCTTAGGGAAATTTCATATTCACCAGGGGCTGCTCAGTTTTTAAGAGAGTGAACGGCTCTTTCAGAGGACCCAGGTTTGGTTTCCAGCGCTCACATTGGGGTGGCTTATGATCGCTCGTTACTCCAGCTCCAGGGATTCTGATACCCTTTTCTGTCTTCCTCTCATTTTTTCTGTCTGCACTCACTTTGCGTATATATCCCCTCACATATACATGTCCTTAAAAATAAAATCTTACATTTTTATATTCAGCAGCACATTTGTTTAATCAGACAGAATACACCATTTCCTGAATATACTGGGTATCTCAGAGACTCTGTGTGTGTGTGTGTGTGTGTGTATTAGCATAAATATTATATATTAATATATAATAATATTTCCATTTTGTTTATTTTAGCATACTTTTAAGCTTATAAAAGTTACAGAAATGATACCAATGCTTCTCATCTGCCTTTTTAGCCAGTACCCCTAATTTTTAAATTTTTACTATTCTCACAGAATTGTTCAGACTTTTGTGAGATAGGTAATTTTCTCCCCGTTGTATGTCTAAGGAAGCTGAACCCCAGAGAGGGTAGTAACTGACATAAGGTCACACAGCAGTCCTTATGCCAGTCCTTAAAGCATCTGTGTAAGCAATGAGACTGTGTGAATCCGTAGACGCCTCCTCCTCTGCCCTAAGTTTCTTTTCTTGTACGATAGATCTGCAATCAGTGAGTTATCTCAACACCTGTCTGTCTGTATTTCACTTTCATTTCTGAAATGTCTCTTCTGGGACTAGAATCTGGGGCTACTGATATCCCGAAGATGCTACCTGCTCTGCGTGTCATCGTCACTGGAGTCCCAGACCAGACGCCAGCCCAACTCTGAAGGTTCCAGAGTGTCAGGTCCCTGCCACTTACTCCAAAGAAGGCAGGTGGGGTGGCAGCGATACAGCAAGGAAGGGTGTTAGTCAGCTCGGCTGTGCTGGGAAGCAGTCCCCATTCTGCCTGTGCAGTCCATCGTCCGGGGACTGACTCGGGCTTTAGGTTTAAACAGAGGAAGATTGGGAGCGAGGCCTGCATAAGTAAGCAGGCTTGGTTAAACTGGTCTAGGTGATTATTATATCAGTTCTGACCTGGCTGGCTGAAGTCCTTGCTTGAGGGGGCAGGCCAGTTCCCTAAGACAATGGGTTCTGAGGGAAGGAACACTGGAGGCAGGCATTCTGTCCCCATGGTATCCAGGTGATGGCAGGTTTAAAGCTGTGAGTGGTTACTTCCTGGTACGTTGTGTTTCATTCACTTTAGGGGAGGGGGTAGGGTAGAGTGTCTTGAACAGAAATTTAACAGGAAGATGCTTTTACCTGCGTACTTTCAGGCTTGAAGGAAGTGAGATAAGTCACTGACTTTTGCTCAGACCGCCCTTGAATAACTAACATGCCTATGTGCAGAGTTAAGCAGAGCGGGAACCTGAGCTGGGACAGGGCCTCACTGTGTAAGAGACCAGCCTGCTTCTGCCTCCGGAGGGCTGTCGGGATTAAAGGTGGACACCAGGATCCTCAGCTCTGACGCCAAGTTTGAGACCCATGAGGAAGATGCAGAAGCGAAGACTTTTCTCCTACTTTAGTCGCCTCCTGGGGCCAGTGAGGAGCCACGTTTCTTGGTGAAGGCAGTTTCCATGTGCCTGTTGTATCATTTCAGAGCAACGAGGATTCTTCTCATAATTCTCTCAGGCTTATTGTGATTTTTGCTTAACTAGTTACCTTCAAAGCTACTTAAATGACAAAAGTCTTGGTATTCGCCCACAGTGGTCCATCACTCTCTTGTGCCTCTGTGTGTCTGTCTACCCAGCGCCATTTCCCGTATTCCTGAAGGATTTCCGAGAACAGTTTTTGTCATGAGGATCGGCTAGCGATAAATTCTGTTAGCTTTTGCATGTAGATAGATAGATAGATAGATAGATAGATAGATAGATAGATAGATAGATAGACCTCTTTATCTTGCCATTGCTTTTAAAGATATTGTTCCTAGGTATAGAATTCTAAGTTAATACTTAGAGTAAGTTTTTACTTTCAGAACTTTTTTTTTAAATCTTAGGGCTGGGAATTGAACCAGAGCCTAGTGTGTGTTGAGCACTCCGTTGCCTTCTTGATTATATCGATTTAGGGAAGAGCTCTACTGCCCCCTTATCTTCGCATCTTGGTGTCACCATCCAGCTGGCTTGAGTACCAGAGGCATGATTGGACAGGTCAGAGTAGAAGGCCAGAGACTCAGACTTGGAGCAGTAGCCAGAGTCCCATAGGGGATGTGCCCCACCCCAAGCCCCTATGTATACTTTCAGAGTTGTCTTAGGGTTTTATTGCTGTGAACAGACACCATGACCAAGGCAAGTCTTATAAAGGACAACATTTAATTGGGGCTGGCTTATAGGTTCAGAAGTTCAGTCCATCATCATCAAGGTGGGAGCAGGGCAGCGTCTAGTCAGGCATGGTGCAGACAGAGGGAGAGTTCTACATCTTCATCTGAAGGCTGCTAGTGGAAGACTGACTTCCAGGCAGCTAGGATGAGGGTCTTAAAGCTCACACCAACAGGAACACACCTATTCCAACAAGGCCACATTTCCTAATAGTGCCACTCCCTGGGCCAAGCATTTACAAACCATCACAAGAGTCTTCTGCTAACCACTGACTATATGCAGCCAGAAAGTGGAGCTTCTTGGTGGATTTTGTTGACTTCTCTTCTCTTCTCTTCTCTTCTCTTCTCTTCTCTTCTCTTCTCTTCTCTTCTCTTCTCTTCTCTCCCTCTCCCTCTCCTCCTCCCCCCTCCCTCTCCCCCTCCCTCTCCCTCTCTCTGTCTCTGTCTCTCTCTCTCTCTCTCTCTCTCTCTTTCTTCTCTCTCCCTCTCTGCTCCCTGCTTCTATCTCACACTTCAGTCTTTGAGATCTCCAGTCTCAAAGACACTGGACACTGCCCTACATCTCACTGGTATTCTGCTCATGTTGATTTTTTTTTATCTGCCCCCTGATAGTGTTTGTCACTGTTTGAAAGTTCATTGCCGTTCTCTTCTGTGATGTGCAATCATCTCTGACATTGTAGTTTTCACTGCTGGGATTTTGATTTGTGTCTTTAAAAACATATTCCTTGTCTACTTAAGTTCTCAGACATATGGAATGCAGTTCTAATAACAGTCTCGTAATGTCTTTATCTGCTAATTCTACTGTATCAGTTTTGGTTTGGTCCCAGCTGTTTTTTTTTTCTCCCCTTTTATATCCCCGTTTTCAGGCATTTTTGCATGCCTTGTGATTTTTTTTTTAAGGTTTTTATGTTTTATGTGTATGGGTGTTTTGCCTTCTGTATGTCTGTGCACCACACATGTGCCCAGTGCCCAGAAGATAGTGTGGAATCCCCTAGAACTAGAGTTACAGATAGTTTGGGTGCTGGGAATTGAACACAGGATCCCTGGAAGAGCAGACAGGGCTCTTAGCATCTGCACAACTTCTCCTAGTGATTTTCGTTTTTAAATTGGATATCATATATCATGAACTAGGTGTTACTGCAGTTTTGCATTCCTGTAAATGTTAGGAATATTTGTTAGTTGGATCCTAAGCAACTCTGTGACTAGCAGCCCACTTTGAGCACAGCCCTTCTGAGGACTTCCCCAGTGTCTTTCAAAAGATGAGCGTCCACAGTGATTGGTAGGGACAGGGGGGTAAGGGGAGTCATTCCTCTGTCCCAAGTAGCTTTTCCACACGCTGGCTTCTCAGCACTCAGTTTGAGACTTGTGAGAATCCCTTGTAGACATATAGAGTCTACAGTTTTCTATCTGGGCTTCCTCTCTGGAACTCTGCCTTGTTGACTCCAGTAGTTTCACCACCTCTAGGCTCTCAGCTCCACCTAGGGGTGCACCAGGTCGCCCTGACTCTCACAGCATCATCTTGAGTATGTGGATGCATGACCTCTCTTTAATGCCTCTCTGGGACCACCATTGCCAAGAAACCATTGCTTTAAATTGCGGTTCTCCTATATTTTGTCTGTCATTTGGATGAGATGATGATGTGTTTGGTCTCTGTTACTACAACTTGACCAGAAGGTAATGTCACTAAATCTTGGGTTTTTCATGTCTCCAGTTGTTGGTCGGTACACTAACCTGAGCCTGTACCTCTGAACACTGTCTTGGTCTCGTCAGCCTTGGTTTCAGCAGCAATGGCATGAAGCTGATTGTGTGAGTTCAGATTGGCCCTTTGAGTGGCTGTACAATTTCTGCACTGCGGACTCTTTTCTAAGATTCTTTTGGAATCCGTCTCATATAGCCATCTAAATCAGGAGCCGGTTTGGGTTCTCCCACATCAGTAGGAATACGGCTGTAGCCCTTTATGCCTTACTTCTATTGCTTCAGCCACTCATGGGCGACTGGGAGAAGCAGGGTTAACACAGAATAATAAGGTACCTTGAATGCAGGCCTTAATAACAGTGAATTGTTATGCTTATTATATTATGATTATTATCAATCTCTTACACTAACTTAGAAATTAAACTTTATCATAAGTATTCCTAAGATGTAGCATAGTTTATATAGGGCTTGGTACTGTCTGTGGCTACGGGCACACTCAGGTCTTAGGATGAATACCCTGTGAATAAGTGAGGGCCCTTATACTGTGAATGTTATAACTGGTCCTGCTGTGGTTTTTTTCAGCTTTGACTGCCAGGGAAGATGAGAAGCTTCAGGGGAAGCTGTTGCAAAATGTATCTCCATAAACAAACTTTGCTCACGTGTTCTCTTTTTACTGATCCTTTGCTTTCCTGAATTTATAAACAAGAGACCTAGAGTCACCATCCGCTGGCTTGAGCACCGGAGGCATGATTGGACAGTTCAGAGTGGAAGGCTGGAGACTCAGACTTAGAGTGTAGCCGGAGTCCCGTAGATAGACGCGGTTCCATGGTTGGGTACCCGCAGATGCTAAAGCCCGTAGTCCGGGGTGGCTGTTCTGGATGCAGACTCCAGATCACAGTGAGTTCTCCTTCTCACTAGGTTCACACCAGCCCTCTGGTAGAGTCTTGTGTGAGTATCTGAAGGGAGAAGGCTGTGTGTTGCAAAGTGGGGCTTCCCCAGACATCCACAGGGATTGGGAAGCTGTTCAGATTTATTAATAAGAAGGTGCCATATCCTGACACTGTCTTTCTTCAACAATTATATTCCAGTCTTCTTTTTGAGAGTTATGAACAATCTTTTTTTGGCACAGGGAAGGAATCATCTAAGTAATTAAATAAGGGCACGTACTCCTGGCACACAGTGACCCTGAGCCAGAGAACACAACTGTTACCCCCATGCTGGTCACCCCAGCTCACCTCTGCCTTCCCACCACAGTAAGCAGCCAGACTTCAGGGCTCTGGGCTGGATGAGGGGAAGTGAGACATGGCTAAGATTATGAAGCCCCAGGGTAGGAGGATTCTGCCCACAGTAGTACAAGAGCCTTTCTAGAACTTCCATCCCACAGTATATCAAAGTAGATTCAGGTCCTGAAGACCGTTTGGCTCAGCCTCAATGGAATACCAGTGAGCCAAGACATGCTCATGGGCACATTGGCAAACTTATTGGTCATGTTACCCCCTTACTTTGACAGGCAGCTCTGACTGGGTCTTGATGATTGAGCAGGTCACTGTTATATCAGTGAACCCATCTCTCTCATGAACTGTGCCTTTCTCAGTTCCGGACTATTGTCCCAAATGCCTGTTCTGGAACACAGTGTCTTTATTTCGGTAACCTGAGGCCTTACACTGCAGAACCACCTTCAGGCAAACTCGTCCTGTCTTTCCAGTTCACAGTTTCCCTTCTTTAGCCCTTTCCTTTTTGTTGCCACGTCTTCCAGTAACTGAGTCCTGTACCTACTGCCCATCCTGTATGCCCTCATGACTTCAGATGATAGAAGTTGGGTCCGGGGCTCCATGCCACTCCCTGGCCTTGAACTGTGAAATCTTCAGGTCAGAGCTCAAGACTGCTTCCTGATCCTGGCCTGAGGTTGGCTTTGGCTTGTTTTAGTGTCTCAGGGTTAAGGAATGAGCCACTCCTGTGGCTGATGTACCCAAAATCATTCATTCTCACAGTGAGGTTGGCCAGGACTACTGCCCCAAGGGTCTGCTTAGGATTGGGGAAGAAGAAGAAATCTCGGTTAGGTCTGGCTCTGTAGGGATAATTTAGTCTGAAATCTCTTGAGACTATGGGGAAGGAGGGATAGTAGCAAGACTAATGTGCAAGCTCCCAGAGGGCTTCAGAGAGTAAAGAACGGACTTGGGAAGTGGGAAGTACTGTATAGTAGTCTGTGGGCTGTACTCACCCCTGGATACACATACACACAAACACACACACACACACACAGGCGTGCACGCACACTCATACACCACAGGCACACATATACACATGCCAGAAAGGAGGCTGTGTTGTGATGAATACATTAGCTAGACTAACTGCCATATCACTGCGTACGTATCTGTAGGGAGTTCTATCCAAGTATCGCCTTATATATTTTAACTATTTATAACATTGACTTTGTCAGCTATGCCTCCGTATACCTGGGGGTGGGGAAAGAAAGGCAGTTGGAGAACACCCGCGTGAGCATGAAGCAGGAAGCTGACAGAACTCTCCCTCTGGGAAGCCAGAGGCCCCGGCTGGGCACCTTTGGAAGAGTCTCACCTAGTTCAGCCCTTGGGCAGCTCTTCCCTCCAATTAACTTTCTACTGAAGGAGGAGCCACTGGAAAAGAAGCAAGACAGTCAAGAGTATATGTGTAAAAAGAGAAACTGAGCCTGGGCCTCCCAGTGCACTGTCTGGTAGCCATGTGAAGGCTTAGCAATCCATTGTGTCACTGACGGGCACAGGGCTTTGATGAAGGTGTCTGGAAGACTGCCCACAGCATAGCCGAGCCTCCTAGTTGAGGGGAGCATGCTTGCCTGGAGAATTAGACTGCGTGGGGAAACAAGGGACTTTTATTTTACCCTTTTGGTTTCTGCCTTATCTTGTCTTCATGGTTGAAGTGTGGGTTTCTTTTTATTTTACAGCATTTTATTTTTAATTCTTTTTCATCATCATCATCACTATTGAAATTATGTGTATAGTGTCCAAGAAGGCCAGAGGATCAGATGTCCCTGGGTCTGGAACTGAAGTTAACAGCAGTTGTGAGCCACCAGACAGCGTCTGGGAACTGAGCTTCAGTCATCTACAGGAGCAGTCAGTGCTCTTAACCCTGGGGCTATCTCTCCAGCCCCTGGGGTGTAGACTTCTGTGTTGCTAAAATCTTTCTTTGGATCCCTTGATCCTACTCTTTCTTGCTTTCACAGAAGGGCGACTGTAATCCTCAGGGATTGCAACTGGTTCCAAGGTCAACAACCAATCAGGGCCACATAGGAGGCCAGAACTCCCTTCTGTAGGCCTGGATCCCCACTTTTCCAGCAAGCGCAGAGGGTGGTAATGAAGAGACATCTGAGTCAAGGCAAGCTTCCAGAACACTGGGCTTGGAGGAAGTGGGGCTGTGAGGGTAGGGTGGGCAGGAGAGACTGAGGCAGGAACACTCAGTAAGAAGGCCAGAGGGTCAGGCAGGGTCAGCCCTGGCTGGTACAGAGGGCCTGAGACACACAAGCCTGCCTGGTGCCTTGCTACCCTCAGCCTTCCTCTTCTTCGGGCCCCCTCATCCCCCTTGTTCCGTCTTTACTGGCCTCTGAGTGAGGCCCAGGCAGCTGAGCATCTGCCAGGAGGGAATTAACATACTTAATTAAAGTGTCCAATGAAGAGCTTTGCATACTTCTTAATTACTGTCTGAGTCTGTGGGGGGAAGGTTTGGAATGGGATTTTTTTTTTCCACCTGTTTCCGCATTTAGCCTACGGTGAGCAGTGAGCGTTGAGCCCGCTGGGCCCTGAGGGCTCAGGTGGGAACTGTCAAAGCTGCTTTGAGCACAGGGTAGCAGAGCAGGGTGTGGAGGGGAAGCCTGGCCCCAGGCGCAGCATTCACCTCTTTCAGTCAGAGAGGGCTGGGTTTTCTGTTTCTTTAACCCAGAACAAAAGGAACCAAGACGCAGACAAAGGTAACTGGTGTCTTCTCAGCTCCTCTCCTCCTTATAGGCCTGGGTGTCACACACACCTTGACCGACCAGGTCAGTTACAAGGTGCCTGGTGTGCAGAGGATTGGGGGGGGGGAGGCATCTTTTGGGGGTGCTGTGAAACATGACGCAGGGTCAAGGCGGCTTGCAGGCCAAGGCTCTCCGTAGGTGCTACAGCTTTGGCCAGGCCTCGGCGGACCCTCCATCAAGTCTGCGATGGTTTCTTATACTCTCTCACTCCCTGGCCCTAACAGGGGTCTCTCCGCCCACATTCACACTCACTGGGGAGAGAGGGAGGGGGAGGCGTGTCCTTCACAAAGTGAGACCGCAGCAGGGCTTGGGTCTGGAACTCACCATCTATTCAGCTCTCATCCTGTGACCGAGGTCCAAGCCACACCCAGAGTCCTCATGGGTACTGACTCGGGCATGCCACCCGTGGAGCATTGTGGGTGGATGACATGAGGTGAAGGTAACCCCATCCATCACCCCGGTCACTCAGATCTTCGCCATTCCACACCAACCCATGTGTCAGCTCCCCTCGAAGAAGATGTGCACCAGTACTCCCCCAGCCTGGCCACATCGCAGACCCTCCCTGAAGCTTGGCATTTCAGGGATTCATGGCAGGGAGCGGGTGTGAGGGTGAGGGGGGTGGGTGTAGCTCTGTTTGGCCAGGGCTTCTGCAGGAGAGCAGCCTGCTTCCTTGCTGTAAACTTGGTTCACAGAATGAACCTGGCAGAGTGGGCACCCAGTAGAGGGTCAGTGAATGCTGAAACCTCCCTGCCTTCTGCATCTACTTAGAAACGTGCACAAGTCAGTCTGACTGGAACTTGTGCTGAGATGGGTCCCAAAACCTGTGGGAAGCCAGTGGGGTGCATGGACCCCCAAGGAAATTTGCAGGCAAATGGATGGAACTAGAAAATATCATCCTGAGGGAGGTGACCCAGACCCAGACCCAGAAAGACACGCATGGTCTGTACTCCTAAGTGGATATTAGCCATAAAGTACAGAATAGCCACGCTACGATCCACAGACCCTAAGAAGCTAGGTATCACAGAGGGTTCAAGGGAGGATGCCTGAATCCCACTAGGAGGTGGGCGGAGGGAGGGAACTTGACCTTGGGTATCTTAATGCAGAGCAGAGCATGGAGATGAGGATTCCTGAGGAAACCCAAGTGCTAAATCCTCCGCCTGGGAACCAAAGAAGTCAGTCTCCCTTGAGCCGAGGAGTGGTCAGGTGGTCTGTCCAGGAGAGCACAGGCAGCCATGAGAAGAGCATTGGGCGTTTCCTTTCCTCCTTTCTGTGCCTCCTGGTCAGTGCCCAGAGTGAATTTCCTCACCTTCATTTGGCTGAGAGAAGAATGCGCGCCTCCCTGTTTAATCACGTGGGACTGTCCTCCCGGGAGATGGCGGCCATCGCTGAGCCCCTGGGGCAGAGAGTAAAGAGAGCTCTGCGATGGCTGGCCTGCTGGTTTCTAATAAAGTCCTGCCCTGCTGTGCCGCAGTACGCAGGGTGACCTTGAGGGTGGAGCTGGGTGGGAGGCTGGCTCTCTGACGGGTTCCCACAGGGATTCGCGGCTAAGGCTCACCAGCATTTCTTGCCCCTCCCCCCACCGCCTGTCCCGGTGTGTGCTGACCATGGCCACCCCTCTCAGCACCCCGCCCCCAACCCTTGCCATGACCTGACTCCTAATGAGGTCTGTTTCCAGATTCCAGCACCTTCTACCCAGGGCTGTTACAGAGGGCGAGAAAGGGGCAGGGAAGGACCTTCTGCCCTTCAGGGTGGGGTGAAGTTGGCAGAGAACTCCCCAGGCACGTGCCACAGGGCTCTTTCCCCGGAACCCTGTGGCAGAGGCCCATGAGAGTGAACAGGGAATGCCTTATACTCTGTTCAGGCCTCGGAGGTTCCAGAAGGCAGCCCTGGAGGATACCTTTTTCTGCAGTTTCTGGTGTCTGCTAGCATTTTCAGGCTTTGTGTCCAGAGCTGGGCAGTCCAGTGCCCTGCAGACTGTTGAGCCCAGAGACCTCAGAAGCCAGTCCCAGGGCCGAGACCCTGCAGTTCCCAACTTGGCCAATGTGGGGTTGCTGCTGCGGAGAAACAAATTGATCAGAAATAAAGAACAGGGACAAATAAATGTTCTGGGGAGCATGGGGACCAGGGAAGGATGAGGCGTGCCAGGATGTGGGGAACTGTCTCTAAGTAGAGAAGCTGGAAAATGTTGGGGTGGGGGTCCCCAAGACATCTATAGTCTGACCAACTATTTCTAAATCCAGAGGTTCCACTGTGCCCCTTTGGTTCAAGAGTGGAAACTCAGAAAGCCCTCTCCTTAAGATTGCAGTGGCAAGAGTGAGGGGTAACGGGAGAGCGCTCAGCCCGTCACTTGCAGTGCAGTCATGAAGACCTGAGTTTGGCTCCCCGGCATCCACATCAGAAGCTGGGTGTGGTGAGGCTGCACATCTGTAATCACAGCTCTGGAGGGGGGGAGGAGGGGAGCAGAGACAGGCAGATCCCTGGAGCTAGCCAGCCTCAGGTCAGTGAGCTCCGGATGCAGTCCTCACAGAATCACAGTTTGTCCACCCTCGTGGCATATCTGTGCGTTCACAGTCCTGGAGGCTCTACGGAGCCTGGCTGTCTGAATTCTTACCGGGATTTCAACACCAGACAGAGCTGGTTGAGTGTGGCCCATGTGACGGAGCTCAGTCCCCAGCCCGCCTGCCTTCCCTGGGGGTTGGACTGACTCTGGGCCCCAGCCCTCTGGTCTTAGGGTTAACAGCCCCATCCTGAGGCCACCTAGGGAACCACCACCTCGTTAATATAGACTCGGGTAGAGTGACTAACATTTAGGAAAAACAAAAATACTAGTGTTGCGACCCTGCCCCCAATTCCAATCCAAGCATGTCGTGTCCCCAAGACCAGGAAGAGTCAGTTTCTTTGTTACACAACCTTAGTGATGGTGGTTTTGTTTTTCTCCTGTGGTACGTCATTCTGGGAATCACCTCGGCCATCTTAAGTGACCTGACAGCTCTTGCTCTTTAGCATATACTGTGTACCGTTCATCTTATGACCTTGTCGCTAATTAACATTCTCTGACATCTTCGTTATGTTATAACGAGGCATTGAGGTCCAGAGGAGTGGTGACTACCCCAAGGTGACACAGCTAATAAGTGCCCCAGTAGGATTTCACCTCAGCCGGGTCAGACGTGGGGTCTTTTGGCTGCAGCTCAAACCTAGTCTATCTGAGGCTCCTGGTCAGGTGACTGCCTGTCGTTGGCCACGGCTGGAGTGTTTACACTTGTCTGTTATATCCTGTGCACAGTAGATTCGGACCCAGTAAAGAGCCTTTCCGTGGATCCCATTGGGTTGACCTGCCCTGCCCAGACAGCGACTAGCCATTCCACTAGTCCCAGCCTGGGGATGGCCTGCTAGACAGTGGACAGGGCAGAAAGACCTTCGAGATCTTTCCCTGTCAGGGGTCCTTATCTCCTGAGCTCCCTTCTGCACCTCTCTGGACTGTGGCTGAATCCTGGTGGGGCAGAGGAGAGAGAAATTCTAGGTAGTGACCTAACAAATATCCCTTTATATTATCCTTCTTCCCCTCCCAGATGGCCCGAAGTACAGCAGTTGGCATTCTTGTCACTGCCGTGTCCCAGGGGACGACCTGCACGGGTTGTGTCAGAAGCCAAGCCCTGCAGTTTGGGAAATTAGCATCATTTATGGGTCTCCCAAGAGACTCTTGGCAACTTAGCCATACTAGCAGTTTTCAGGTGGGGACATTTCTGCCCCATTTAAGGAATAAGCCTGCAGTTGTTACATTATTTGGGGGTCTGCTTGTCATTTACATGGTGGGATCTAGAGGTGCTCACAGCCCAGCATTGAGCTGGGCAATCAGGCACACTCTGTGGGGAATAGGCTGGCCCTTGAGAGACCTGAGACAGGTCCGCTTTCCCATGCCCCTTTCTCGCCAATGTTTAAGTTGAATAAATGGGAACCAAAGAAAGACTCCCTTGAGCCGATGAGTGGCCTGGTGGTCTGTCCAGGGGAGCACAGGCAGCCATGAGAAGAGCATTGGGATCTCATGTCAGCTGGTGCCTGGGGTCAGGGCAGACCTGGACTTGGGTGGTAGGAACTGGAGAAAAGAGTAGGCCTCTGCCTCTGTGGCAGCCTGGCATCTGACAAGTGTGCCCCCCTAGAGCTCACGGCACCTTGACTTGGGCTCTTTTTCCTGGGGTCTGCTTCTCCCCTTTCTGTAGTGTGTTTCACGTGCGTGTGTTTAGAAGACCCTGGGCATAGGCTCATCTTACAGCTGACCCTCTCTTCTCTCTGCCTTGCAGTCGGGAAGACGTCTCTCATCACGAGGTTCATGTACGACAGCTTCGACAACACCTACCAGGTGAGATCCCCACTTCCCACGCTCTCCCCTCCTCCTCCCCTGCCTCTGGCTCTGCCTGCGGACCCTGTGTGGAGACCACTGACAGCTGCCTCCAGGATCATTGAGCTCAGGGTGGGGCCAGTCCAGATCTCTGAGGCATCTTACTGCTTTGAAGGAATGCCTTCCCAGAGTACTGGGCCTATGCAGGAAATGAGCTCAGAACAAACCATTACATTTGGTTATGTCATGGGGCAGGCAGAAGAGGACAAGATGAAACACAAGAGCAGTTGGAGAGGGTGCCCCTCGGGAGTGGTCACATTGGCTGGACACATGGGCTTTCGCACACCCGTGCGTATACATACTCACATTCCCCGGACTTCGCACACCCTCACCCCTCATCCCTCACCCCTCACCCCTCATCCCTCACCCCTCACCCCTCATCCCTCATCCCTCATCCCTCACCCCTCATCCCTCATCCCTCACCCCTCATCCTTGCTGCTGAAGTCCACCCAGCCACAGAGGGGCGTGGGCGGTTAGTTGACCCTGCTCTGTGTAGTCAGGAGACTGGGCATAAAGACATCTGTGGACCCTGGTTTGGAAAGGGTAGCCTGGGCTCAGTCACAGACCCATAGGTGACCCCCAAACTGAATTCATGAGGGGCAGAGACATATATCTGTTTGGTATCAGTGGTGGTGGAGGGGGCGGTGTCCAAGTAAATTTCCTCACAACTAAAGCATTTTGTCAAAGTTGTTACCACTTAGGCATTTCAAATATTCTTATATTTTTAAAAAAGTACTGTTGTCCCCGCCCCCACCTGTGAATATCGACAATTAGTTCTCCAATTCATTTCCCTAGGAAATACTAGCTCCCAGACATGTAGGTAGCTATTACTTGGGAAAGGGAGTGTGTGGTTTAAAGCAGAGCTAGGTTGTTGAGACAGGGGGATGGCTCTCACTAGGCATTGCTTCTCGGGCTCTTCCCTCAACCCAGGGCTTCAGTCTCCTGAAAGCAGAGGCAGCGACTGTTTGAATGTAGAATCCCTTTGTCAACACATTCTCAAGGACAAGTATTTATAGATTCGCTGGGGCAGCTGTTCCAAGATGCCGCTCCCCCACCGCTGGGTGCGGAACAGCTCGCTGTGCTTGCTGGTCTCCATTTGCTTGTCCGTCTGTCTGTCAGTGCCCGGGTGCAGTCACCCTTGTCTCAGATGCCCTCCGAGGACCCCCCTTTCTGTTTCCCTCAGGTTCCTGTTCTGCTCTGCAGTGGGTGGACTCCAGAGGGATTGCCTATCGGGTAGGACAGGAGACTCCGGGTGTGTCAGAGAGTGTACATGGCTTTGGGACATTGATGCTGGACTTTGCATCACTTTGGTCTGACTGTGGAGCAGTGGTGACAGCCCTAACAGATCCCCTCCTAAAGTCTCCTGTGTGCTCTGCACACACACACGCACACACACACACACACACACACACACACACACACGCACGCACACACACACACGAACACACATGCTCATGTTTTTATTAGTTGACTTTTCCCCTTTATCTTTTTGACACAGAGACTCATGTGGCTCCAGCTGGCCTTGAATCTTCTGGGTAGCTAAGAGTGACCTGGATCTCTGGATCTTTCTGACTACTGCTTGACTTTTTTAGTGATCTTCCTGTTTTTTCGATCGCACTGCATTGAGATTCTTAGCTAGCAGTGGACAAGCTACCTTTGAGATTTTACTTCCCTTCCTTCCCACTGTCACCTTCATTGCCTGACACTTGTCACTCAGATCAGGTTTTACTTGCTCCTGTCATTGTGTGGTGGCTCTGAGTACAGAGACCCTGCCACTTGCCTCTCTTCCCCATGACCCTTGGCTGTAGCGTGTGGTCCTGAAGGCTAGTGGGCCCCTCAAGTCTAGGGCTACTCCTCTGTCCTTCTGATTCTCACCTGTGTTTGGGATGTGTCGAGTTCAGGATCTTCTTGGAGCTGTCACTGCACAAGGCCTGGCCACAGATGGTGTCACAGGTGTCTACAGGCATAGTAATGGCTCCTTGCCTCAGTTGACTGGTGCCATCAGACTGAGCACCTCCCAGGTCCACTGTCGTGGTGAGTCAAGGGAGCTCACAGGACAGACACTGCTCTCTCCTCAGGTGTGGTAGGATTGTCTGACTTGGGTTTTTTACAGCCTCAGGTGGAAATCCGCTCCTTAAGCCCTTTAGATTAGGCTGAGAGGCTGGGCTCTGCTTCTCTCACTCACTCATACACACACACACACACACACAGAGATATACACACACAAAGATACATACACACATGCACACACAAAGACACATACAGACACATACACACACATACACACACAAAGACACACAAACATGCACACATGAAAACACACACATACACATGTACACACAAAGCCAATACACACACATACACTTATACACACACACTACACAAAGGCATACACACATACACACACATGCATACACAAAGACACATACACACACATACATACACAAAGACACATACACACACAAAGACAATACACACGTACACGTATACACACACATACTACACAAAGACCTACATACACATACACATACACACACATGCACTCACAAAGACACACATAGAGAGAGACGCACAATTGCTTGTCTTAATCCTCTGGAGATGGAAGAGGGCAGACTTGGTTTCTTTTCTTTTTCTGAGCATAGCAGCATAGATGTATGGGAAGTAGATAAAGTCCCCAGGGACCCTAGGAGCTGAAATGCGTTTCCTCTCACGCTGTCCCACTGCACAGTGGCCGTGCCTGCCATCTTCCCACAAATATCCTGTCTGTTCCAGCAGCAGTACAACATGGCAGTCTAGACCCACTCAGTCAGCTCCCAGGACAGTGTTCCCTCTTTTCTCCTCATGCCTCCAGACACCGTCTTCTCCTCTCATCCACTCATTCTGACAAGAGACAACAGTGTGCTGTAGTCCATGGTCTGCCAAAAGGCAGCAGAAGAAAGCAGCCTGGCCAAAGAGCCTGGCTCACCCTCAGCGGGACACAGGGCAGGGCCCATCCTCAGCCCCAGCCAGTTCCACCTTGGTGTAGAGCTGAGCACGCAAGAGGCCCCGAAGGGCCACCATGAGGCCCTGAGTATGGTAGGCTAGGGCTCCTCATCTGAACCTCTCAGAAGGTCCTGTTTGTGGGCCCTGGTGCGCTGGCACTTTTACAGCCCTGGGGACCTTTGGGGAGCATGTCTTCTTCCTTTGTTAACCTGGCAGTTACACACACAACACACATGCACACCTTATTCTCCGCTAACACGTGTACTCTACAGTCTCTCGACACCCTGCCTAATCACACCATACAAATAGATCCATGTATACAGTTTTCACTTGGTGGAAAACCAAGTCTCAATCAGAGGGAATTGTGTCTGTGATGATTCCTTCATGTAAAACCCCAACTAAGAGGTAATATGTTTTGTAATGTGGTAGCATGATGTGGCGGAAGTGGGTGCCTTAGTGGGTCCATGTTGAGGTACCCCCCCAAGGCACCAGTCATACAATGGGTCTAGTATAAGTGAAGTTTATTTGGGGCATGAGAGGGGAGTGTGGAGAGGGGGTGGAGGCCGAGAAGGACAGAAAGAGAGGAGAGAGAAAGAAGGGAAGAGGTTGGCGGGGAACACATGCGGGGGAGAGAGAGAAAGAGGGAGAGGACAGAAGGGGGAGAGGAGAGAGAGAGAGAGAGAGAGACTAAACAGTCTTTTTATAGCAATCCAGGCTCCTACCTGGCTGTTGCTAGGTAACTGTTGGGTGGAGCCTAGAAGAAATGCTAACAAGAGGTTACCTTCAAATTCTACCTAGGAAAAAAATCTGGACATATCTTGTAATAAGAGGTGTGCCCTCCCCCACCCGTACCAACACACACCCAGGAAACCCCTGTGGGCCCTGGGAGGGTCAGCTATGTGAAGGAGCCCTGAGAATAGGAGGTGTGGTCCTCTGGTCACTCGTGGCTGAGGCTGGAAAATCAATGCCTAGTGAGGCTTCTCCCAGGCTCTCTTTCCTGTCTGCAGAGCTGGCATCTCGGGCCTTAGCATCTTACAAAACTGAAAAGTGTTGAGAACTTAATGCTGGGAGCCCATGGCCCCTCCTGTAATTCACACCAAGAGAGAAGTTAGAACACCACAGATCTAATGGGCTGCCTCCGGGAGAGGCCCCCGGCTGAAGGGCAGCTCTCAGAAGACACTTCTGAGATGGGAAAGTGTTTTAGACTCTGAAGGGGGGTCCTGGGAAGCTTTGGTCTTTCTGGCAGGTTCAGATCTCCTGAGATCTCTTGCCTGCAGCTGAACCTCAAACCTCGCAGTCTGTTCTGCCCTAAGGCTTCCCACACTCATTCTTGGGGCTGCCTTAACAAATTACCACAAACTGAGCAGCTTCAAACAATAGGAGTGTATTCTGTCCTCACCTTCCTGGGAGCCTGAGGGTAAAACAAATACAAGAGAACCCGGCTCTTTTGGGGGGTGGGGAGCATTCTTCTTGCCTTTGTCAGCTTCTAGTGGCCTCAGATGCTCTCTGTTACAGGACTTCCAGACTTCCATCTGGCCACACTCTTCATGAAATCCGAGTAGATGTGGTAGATGGATAGGTATGGATTCTCCTCTGGGCCCTTGAAGGGGATGCAGCATGCATCTCTGTGCATCTATGCTGGGGAGAAGCTCTTAGTCACCTCACGTGGTACCCGAAGCCTTGGATTTTATTTCCGTTTCCTGCCTTTTCCTGATTATGTGCTCTTGCTGTGGCCAGAGACTTCTCCCTGACACGGTGCAGTGACTGGCCTCTTAACCTGACAAGCTGTACTTCCTCTTCAGGTGAATACACATATGCATATGCACATATACACTCACATGCAGATACACACGCGTGCACACACATACACACACACACACTCACATCACACGATGCTGGGTACCTACCACTGTGGATGGATTGAATCCTCCTCCTCTCCCACTGGCTCCTCTCTTGTCTCCAGGAGGCCTTCCTGCCCACTCCAGCAGCCATCAATCGCTGGCTTGTCTGGACCACACACCCAAGGGACCATGTCACTAACACTATTTTTCACAGGCTCAGACACTACTGGCGGACAAGGACTTGGTTAACAGTGAAGTTTCTCATGATGTGAGCACCACGACCACCCAGAGATCAGGTAGCAAGGTGTTTCCTGTATTAGTATTCTGAGGAACAGAACCAATAACATATATTCTCGTACGTATATGAATGTATGTTATTGGACGTACACACACACACACACACATACACACACAATTACAAATTGGGCAGCCATTCTTCATAGGGAAGAAAGTTACCACCGGACAGATTGTGACATTGAAAAGCCAGGTGCCTGCCCTGTGACCTCAGGAGTCTGCATTACCTCCTCCAGGGCACTAACTGAACAGCTGGCATTGTCTGTTTCCCAGAGACTGTGAGATCCTCCCCACAAAGCAACCACTTTCAGGACTGAATCTTTAAGTTTACCAGGCTCATTTGCATGATAATTTGCATAACTTTACCCGGATACTTTGGTCTGGTGGTTGGCTGTGCATAGAGAACAGCAGGGTCATTGTCAAGGGCTTGTCATGGCCAGCTGCTTTCTGTCATTTAAGATGCTTCTCTCCAGCCCTGGGCTCAGGCCCCGCTAAGGCAAAAAGAAGACACACATACTTGCCTTTTCATTCTCTTCCCCAGAAGGAATAAATGCTGGAGTCAATTTATGCAAATTGCCATGCAGATTTCCTCTGCAGACTTTATTGTTGTATCTTGTCAGAATGTGGATGCAAATTTATATTTCGTAATAAATGCACAGAGCTTAGAAGACTTCAACAAGTGCCGTAGGGAACATCTTCTTGCTCGGAGATCTTCTTGCTCGGATGTGCTGGTGGAAGTTCTGTGCAGAGGAATGCATGGAACACACCATCATTGAAACCCCTGTTGATACGTTTAATACCACACTCAGAGGAAGATAACCGGTGGGAGGAAATCTGTGCTTGTTAATATTCTTTGCATGTGTAAAATAAAGTGGCTGCCATTTTTCACAGGCAGTGCTGTTTGCAAGAGCAGAGGAATAAATTAGCATTGCCAGGTTCGGGGCCTCGTATCACAATAGACTACACCCACTGTAGTCTCCATCAGAGGAGACAGCACTCAATACAGGCAGGGTAGGCACAGCTGTGTGAGGGATCATGGGGCTTCTAGACTGACAGAGGCCTCCCCAAGCACATGCCTGTTGTTCGTATTTCTTGACATCTCATCCCCTGTGGGGCAGCCACCATTGGAAATGATTTGCTTCATACCTCATAAGATAAAACAAAGAACAGAAAAGCTACTTTGACCATGACTCCTTGGCACAGTGGAAGAGGGGCGATGCCTCTTCTCAGCCCCACCTTCCTGAAGCTTTCTGCCTTTGCTGAAGCCCTGGGAATGCGAGATTTTGGGATGTTGATGAAGAACAGGACAGCAAAGGTTCCTGAGGGGCTAGGGGGGGTGCGGTATAGCAAATCAGAAAAGAAACAGTTCCTGTCTCTCCAGTGCAGGACTCAACATAGCCTTTAGTGTGCCGCTAGGGGCTGGGAAAGTACTTACTTGCTCGCTGTTTCTGTCCTGTTCACTCAGAGGCCATACCGCACAGACAGACAGACAGACAGACAGACAGACACCGGGCAGTCTCCATGGCTTGGCTGAGCTGCTTTGCCTGGACAGCCCCGGGTCAACTGGTTCCTGGTAACAATTACTCATTTTTGTTGACATAGTGTGTGACAGAATGAAGTGCCTTCACAGAGTCTAACTCATTCGGTCCAACAGTCCTGCCAGGGAGCTCTGGAATCTGCATTTGAGAGGTCAGGAGATTGAGGGCCAGGGGAGCTAATCGGACTCCTTAGTTCAGTTGGTAGAGTCTAGTATGCATGAAACCTTGGGTCTTAGGTATGGGGCACCTGTAATTCCAGCACCCAGGTGGTAGAAGTGTGAGGATAAGAAGCTCCAAGTCGGGGCTGGAGAGATGGCTTAGCAGTTAAGAGCACTGACTCTGCTCTTCCAGAGGTCCTGAGTTCAATTCCCAGCAACCTCATGGTGGCTCACAGTCATGTGTAATAGGATCCAATGCCCTCTTCTGGTGTGTCTGAAGATAGCTACAGTGTACTCATATACATAAAATAAATACGTTTTTTTTTTTAAAAAAAGAAGCTCAAAGTCATCCTCATCAACAAGTTAAAGGCCAACTTGGGAGCTGGAGAAACAGTAGATCCTTTCTCAAGGCAGAAAAACAAAAAAATAAATAAATAAATAAACACAAATAGCAACAAAGAAAATCTCACTGGTGCCCACTAGACACATGACACATGCTGATGGCATGTCAGCCTCTCTGGGCCAGCTGTAGCCTTTCCTGAGTGGCTGTGATGGACACGTCCTGAATGGCTGTGATAGACACAGCCTGAGTGGCTGTGATAGACACGTCCTGAGCGTGCTCTCTTTCCAAAGAACCCGTGAGGGCTCCTCATCACCTAGGCCGCAGGGCAGTACTGGGGCTGTGTGCCTATCAGAAATCCCGGCATTACCTTCAGAGCAGGAGGAACCTCCCCCTCACTCATACCAGCCTCACCCATCCATGCCTTTGTACAAATACAGTGTACACTTGAGTGTGTTCCATTACCACGTATTCCCACACACATACTAGCACACACCCACCAATACTCAGCTCTCCTGTATGACCTGTGTTGACCTCTGAGAGGGAGCTGGTCAAGAGGAATCACCAAGGATCCCCAGGTCTAGCTGAATAGAATAGTTATTTGTTCTTGTTATCTGGTGTCTCCTTCTACCAACGTGCACCTGAAGTGGGAGCTTCCTTCACGACCAGACTGCAGGTGCAAAGGAGAAAAAACTAGCTCTGTGAGCGAGTGATCAAGGGCACTGGGCTAAGTGTGACAGAAACACTGCCTGAGTTTCCTGGTGGCCACGAGGAACGGAAACTGTGTGCTTGGTTCCTGTAACTACAAGAAGCGTTCAGGTTTATGTTATGACCAGATGTTGCTACCTTGTAAACTAACCCACACCACCCACAGGTTCATGTGTTCAAATGCTGGCTCACCAGCAGGTGGGGGTGTTTGGGGAAGCTGTGGGACTTTTAGAAAGTGGGATCTAGTGGAGAAAGTGGGTCTCTGTGGGGAAGGCAGCACTGCAGTGGATTATGTTTATGGCCTGGCTCCAGTCCTGATCCACCGCGCTCCCACCCGCCATGGTCAGGAACTGGTCTCACTGCCCCTAAACCATCAAAATAGAACCTTCCTCCCAGAAGTTCTTTCTGTCAAATATTCTGTCTCAGCAACAGAAAAGTCACGCACCAATGTCTAGGGTTTCCTGGGGCCAGCCTACAGAGATGTACACCAAGTGGCTAGGCAGGTAGGCTGGCTGGTGGTAGTGTGAACCGCGAGGTAGACATGGGAGGCAGAGGTAGGCAGATTTCTGAGTTCAAGGCCAGCCTGCAGCCTGGTCTACAGAGTGAGTTCCAGGACAGCCAGGGCTGCATAGAGAAACCCTGTCTCGAAAAACAAAAATGTTTACTAAAAAATTCCAGCTCCGCTTGCTATCCGTTGTCATTACCATCCCTGCCGTTCCATCCTCAGGTACCATGTGCCATTTTCCTCTGCCTGTTCACAAGATTGTGTCTTTGGTTTGATACTCATTGATTTGACTTGGATTTTTTTTAAAGCTTCTATATATACTTGTGTGTGTGTGTGTGTGTGTGTGTGTGTGTGTGTAGAGGTGCATGCCATGGCATGTGTGGACATCAGAGGACAACTTGTGGAGTTAGTTTTCCCTTTTCTACCATGGGGGTTCCCAGACCAGACTGAGGTGGTCAGGCTTGGTGTCGAGTACCTTTACCTACTAAGCCATCTGGCTGAACTCACCCATATCTGTGTCTTTGTTATGAACATAACCTTCTGTATTTGGACATAATAATATTGGCTATCTTAAAATAGTTCTTCCTACATTCAATGTCCCAATCAACTCAGGGTTGATCCTCGTTTTTTGTTTTCCTTGTGTATGGCTTCTATTTCTCGTCACCTCATTTGTCTCCTCAGTTGAAATTACATCCTGCACATTTTGTTTGTGTCCCTGGATTCTGGTTACAGCTTTGAGTCCTGCCAATTCTTTATTTTAATAATTGTATAAACCCTGATTCTCAACTCTGTCCCCTGTGCTGGGCAGCAACTGTCCCTTCTGTTTATAGTTTTGTTTTGTTTTGTTTCTGGCCTTGGGCAGATTGCTTGGGGTCTTCTCTGGTCATCCAGTGTTGGACAGACAGCATTTATATATAGACTTCAGAGTGGCTTTCTCATTTCTAGGATTTTTCCGTAGTTCTTATCAATCGTGGTGGCTTCATGTTCTGTCCTCTCGTGTTCTAATCGGTATGACTGACTGGGTTTCTTTACGAATCCCAGCAATTTCTGGTGCCTTCAGTACCTGTTTTTTCTAGTTGGTTCAGAGTTAATAGCATTAATCATCAAGAGGGTTAGATGACCTCGTATGATGAGAACCAGAGTCCCCCTCACTCTTCCAAGATGCTTCCCCGTACACCTCCCACCCCCACTATTCACTTCCCTACTGGAAGGTCCTATGCACGGAGGGCTTTCTTATCCAGTCCACATTTCCATAAAACACTAAGCAAGCAAGGCCTGCCGCTCTGGACCTTCAGCCCTTACACACTGGCTCTCTATTTTCTGTGAGTGACAGTTTCTGTATGTGTCTTCTCCTCTGAGTCGGAAGTTCCTGAGGGGCAGGGACCAGGGATGTTTTTACAACACACAGTAGGCACTCAAGAGTGAAGTGGAGTGGCTTGACTGTTAAGTATTTACACCATCTGCCACGAAGAAGCTGCCCAGGGAAGACCATGCCAGGTCTCTCTTTCGAGCCCTTTCCCCTCTGTCCTTAGAGGGCTCACTTTATTTATTTCTACTAAAATGCAAATGAACTCTCTCTTAAGAGGGCTCTGCAAAGCTTTTATGACCAATGATTACTGCTTTCTGACCGTAGGGAGCCAGATAGGATTTGACTCCAGGGAAACAAAGACAGCTTTGGAAATGGACTTGTAGAAGCAGGAGGCGCACAGACAGCTCAACAGCCTGAAGCAGAGACTTTGATGTCAGGGAGAGCTGAATTCAGACCCCGGCTCTGCTACCCAGTCCGGGGGACGGACCTTGGTTCTGAGTGAGCCTGGTTTCTTCCCTGTGCATAACAACTCATCCACTGGGGTCATGTCCCTCCCACCTTATTATCAGTCTGCAGCCCTGGGAACCACAGCCTCCTCGGACCCAGACCACAAGCACAGAACAGTTCATTTGCACACTTCACTGAGCGAGGGACCGATCTGAGAACTTATCTGTAATTCTGGCACTCAGATCCCGTGCTTGTGTCCTCCTGAGTAGACTCAGGAATCTCAGTGTTTATAAAAGCTCCTGGGGTCCATCGGACGCACATGATCAACAGGTGCATGCTTAAAATCCCCACGCCATTGACCAGTGGCAGATTAGGGAGTCTAAGACCTTTCCTATTTGGTAGAGGAGGTATTGAATAACCTCTGGGCTGCCCCGAGTGTTGTAATCTGATTTGCAGAGGAGAGTCTCAAATTCTGAAGAAGTGCTGACTGTGGAAGAACATTTCACCAGAGGGACAGCGTCAGGAAAAAGACACAAGTGGATGGGGCGAACCAGCTCCTACAAATTGCCCTCTGACCTCCACACAGAAGCCGCTGCATGCAGGCATACATGGATACATACAAAATAAACAAAAAAAAATGTGGAGTAACATTTGTCTTAGTTAGGGCTTTACTGCTGTGAACAGACACCATGACCAAGGACAACATTTAATTGGGGCTGGCTTACATACAGGTTCAGAGGTTCAGTCCAATATCATCAAGGCAGGGGAGTATGGCAGCATCCAGGCAGGCACGGTGCAGGAGGAGCTGAGAGTTCTACATCTTCATCTGAAGGCTGCTAGGAGAAGACTAACTTTCAGGAAGCTAGGACTATGGTATTAAAGCCCACGCCCACAATGACACACCTACCCCAACAAAGGCCACACCTCCTAATAGTGCCACTCCCCGGCCCAAGCATGTACAAACCATCACAGCATGTGAATTCTAAACAGCATTGTTCCCTGGTATAAAGTCAGACTGGTTACGGGGAGTACAAGATCATAAAAAGCCAGTGGTGGGTCTGAACAGTCGACCGCTGGTGCTTAGAATGTTTCCTGGGAGCTGTAAGGAGGAACAGAGTCAGTATTTTTATTTAAAAAAAAATTTGTTTTGTTTCTTAAGATTCACTTATCTTTATTTCACGGTTGAGTGGTTTGCCCGAATGTATGAAAAGGCACCATGTATGTGAAGTGCTGGTGGAGACCAGAGGAGGGCATTAGAATGCCCAGAGCAGGCGCTATGTTGAGTTGTCAGCTGCCCTGTGGATGCTGGAACTGAACCTGGGACCTCCGCCAGAGCAGCAAGAGTCCTGAACTGCCGAGCCACCGCTCCACATCCCTGATGTCGTTGGTTTTAAACTCAAAAATAACCTTGCCTGCTGCATGAAGATTGCTTATGAGGCAGTGTTGGGGACAGGGAAGCCAGTGAAGATGCTGTTGAGGTAACTCCGGTGGGAGGTTCGGTCTGAACGAGGAAGCTGTAGTCGCGGTGAGAAGGGGGTGGGGACGGGAGCAGGGGAAAGCACTAGAGGTAGCACTGTATGGACTTTTGTCCCTGCCCCCCTCACCCCTGTCTTCATTGTTTCTGTAAATCAGAAGAGCCCGATCCAATTGGCTCAGCTTCCAACAGAAGAAAAACTGTGACAACAGAGCTTAAGAGAAAAGAGGGCTCCGACGCCCAGAGGTGATACCCATGCTATGTGGTGCAGAGATATGTGGAGATACACAGTAGTTAAGTGGGCTGCATGATTGGTGAATTATATATTTTTTTATGTTGTTGTGATTAAGTTATCTGACAGAAACAGTTTCCGGAAAGAAAGGTTTATTTTGGCTCACAGTTTCAGAAGAATTCAGTCCTCATGGCAGGGAAGGTACAGCAGGGTTCGCAGCCATGCCAGCTTGTGGTGGAGGCTCCTCATACCACAGTAGACCCTGAAGCAGAGAGAGCTAGAACCAGGTATAACGTGGCGTCCATGTCAGACGCCCACCCTAAGTGTCCTGTTTCCACCAGCTAGGTCCTACTTCTCAAAGGTTCCACACTCTCTCCAAAGAATACCACCAGCCGCAGAGCAAATACTCAGAATGTAAGCCTGTGAAAGTCACTTAGAGTCAAACCATAGCATTCCATGCTGGATGCCAAAGGCTCACGGCCATCGTAAAATACAAAGGTGCGTTTATTCCAACTTCAAGAAGTCTCACAGTCTCAACATTGACCAATAGTCTAAGTCCAAAGTTTCCGCTGATGCTCAAAGAAGTGGTCCCCTGTAAGAATGCTTTCAAGATTAGTCAGAAGTAGGACCAAAAGCCAGCAGAGAAAACACTTAAGTCTTCTACCTCCATGTCCAGAATCTGGGGCACATTGTTTGGTCTCACACACACAGATGTTCCTCAAAAAATCTAGGTGCAAGTTTCCGTGACCCCATAATTTACATTCTGCACACCTGAAAAATAGCACCAGATGGGTAAGTCCTAAGTCTGCTGCCAGTGGGGTCCCCTTCCATTACGGCTGCCTCAGCTTTGGAGTACCTGAACCAGAAACTAGAAAACCACCTTTTTAGGTGGTCCCTTTCCGTCAGAGTGCCTTCGTGGCTCTAAAATACAGTCTCCCTCCGAAGGAAAGTATTTTAAGCAGTTGATTAATTGGTCTTCTGTTTTATGCCCTGGAGCCCTCAGGATGGGGACAGATACCCTGTCATCTGCCCTGTTGTCCCGGTGCCAGGTGGGCGTCTTCTTAATGATGCTGGTGACTTGAACATCAGTAGCCTGCTCTCTTCTCTTATCCGAACCTTGAAACATCTTCCCCTTCCTTACAGGGTCAAATCCCACATCTTGAAAATTCTTCTCTGCATTTTGCTCCCGAGTCTCACTGTAAGCGTAGCTAAAAGTCGCCAGCCAGAATCATACTGGTAGCTGGCTGACTGCTGGGTTGCTCTGCATTTTCTCCTTACCTTTGAAGTAGTCCACCTCACTCACCATTTCAGGTCATGGGGAGAATGTAAATAAATTCTTCATCAGACTCAAGTGGCCTCTAGAGTCCAGTGACCAGTGGAGTCCTTGTTCTGCCCAGAGATGACGTGGGTATGGTCGTTGTTGTTCATATTGTTGTCAGTGTTCTGATCCTCCAAGTTCTCACCAGGACAGTGAATCTAGAGCCTCAGAGTCCACATTGTTAAACTGTTGCAAATTCCTCTCACAAGCCAGTTTCAAAGGCTTATAAACCACCCGGCAAGATTAGCTATCTGAACCTCGGGCCAGCTCTCTGCTTCTCACTTTTGCATTGTTCCGAGAGAAACAACTTGAAGAAAGAAAGACTTTTTCCAGCTCGTGGTTTTTCAAAGGGCTTTAGTCTATCCAGCAGTAGCAGCATGTAGTAGAGGCGCCTCCCTAGCACAGAGGCTTTGTGTAACCTTCAAAGCCTTCCCCCACCCAACTGTTTCCACCAGGCAGATCCCATTCAGAAAGGTTCCACCGCTCTCCAAGTTAACACCGCTAGCTGGAGAACAAGCATTCAAAGCATGAACCTATGGGATGTTTCAGATTCAGATCCAAACGAGTGGCCAGAACAGGTCTTAGAGAGGGACAGCTATGCAATTAGGGATGGCTCTTAGGTAGTAGCATGAAGATCAGATAGAGGTGGGAGACAGCTGTGGGGAGAGGAAGATGGTCCCTCTCAGCGTTGGCTCATTGCCATCTCTTTGGTCAGTCTGTTTCGTGAGGCTTAATAGAGATACAATCTGTGGCTCAGTGAGCGTTGATGGTGATAAGAGTCACTGGGCTATGCGTTGCTGTGGCTTAATCCAGCGGCACGGTTCCTTGTCATATTATCTAATGACCTCTGTCTGCTCCGTGGCAGTGAAGTGTCTTACATGTGCACACAATGGGGGAAAAGGCTTGTTGCTGTTACAGTCATTATCAGTAGCATCCCTGTCACCACCCAGGCTGACCTTAGGGGACATGATTTTCCATGGTCCTTCACTCTGTTGATCAAGGTTAGTTACGCCACGTTGACGGAAGGCGGCTTGAACAAAATAGAGAATGGAGTCTCTCTTGCACAAAAGGATGGTGCTGCCGAGGTAACTCTTCACAGTCGGGGAGTCAGGCTCCGTTGAACAGTCTTCCTGCCCTCTGGTCCTCAGCTGAATGATGCGTTATCACCTGCCCCAAGAGTCTGCATTCCAAGCTTGGAAAGGGGGCAGCTTGGGGCGCACTAACCCAGGAAGGACTCATTCCAGATGATCATCACCTTCACATCCTTTGATCGGAACCCAACCACCCTGCAGCCAAGGATTCTGGGAAACATGGCCTTTGACTGGGGCAGCCACTAGCTCAGCTGTGCATTTTCTGAATTCTGCATGGGGGAATGCTGGCAGCCTCTGCCTCTGATCCTGAGCCCAGGCATCTGGTCTTGCTTCAGGGGTCACTAAAGAAGGAGCGTGGTGCCTTCAAGGATCCCGTAGTAAATAGAGAAGGTGAATTTTCTGCCCTCATGGCACATTCCTTAAGGTTCTGAACAGACACAGAGTCGTCAGTCCACTCACTGATTAATGAAATGTGTGGTCGCTTGGGACTGAGGCCTGGTCTGCAAGCACTTGTCAATTTTAGACTTAGCTCTCATGGCTGTGGTAGTATATGCCATGACTGCATAGCTGGGCTAGTAATGCCTGGATTTCAGCACGGATTTTCCCAGCTCCGAACAAACTGGCAAAGTCATGAAACATGCCCCAGCCTTGTCTTTTCCTTCCTGCAGTCACAACTGACCGGAATGGGATGTGTCTGAGGGGTGTGTGTGTGTGTGTGTGTGTGTGTGTGTGTGTGTGTGTATGTTGTGTAGCTCTTAGGTTATGGAGTTGTGCAGACATTCTAGAGTGAGGTGGCATTTGGCACTTTTTAAATCACTGTGACCAAATCCCTAGGAAGCAACAATTTAAGGGAGGAAGGACAGATTTATTTTGGGTCAGTCTGAGAAGGGCTTCAGATCGTCATGGTAAAGATAAGAAGCATGAGCCTGCTGGTTACACTACAGCCACAGTCTGGAAGGAGAGAGAACATTGATTCTAGTTTATTTTTTGTTGCTGTGATAAAAACACCAACCAGCACCAAGTTGGTGGGGAAGGGTTTATTCAGCTTACACTTCGACATCGCGGTCCATCGCTTAGGGAAGTCAGGGCAGGAACCTGGAGGCAGGAGCTGAAGCAGAGGTCATGAGGGAACACTGCTTACTGGCTTGCTCCTCAGGGCTTGCTCAGCCTGCTTTCTTATAGCATCTAGAACCACATGCCCAGGGGTGACATAACCCATGGTGGCCTAGGCCTTCCGGCATCAGCCATTTATCAAGAAAATGCCCCCATAGACGTGTCCACGGGCCAGTCTAGCCAGGCGGAGCCAGCTGAGACTCCCTCCTCCCAGGTGACTCTAGATCATATCAAGAGGACAAAAAAAACTCTCCCACAGGGAGAGGGGAAAGGGAGGGGTGGGGCAGGGGAGAGGGAAGGGAGGAGTAGGGAAGGAGAGGAGGAGGGGGTACCTGGTGTCTCTCTCTGTCCTTTTCATTCAGTCTGGGACCCCAGCCCACGGTGGGTCTGCTCACATTCAGGGTGGATCCTCCCTGCTCAGCTAAGCTTCATGGGACATGGGACATGGGACATGCCCTCAGACAGCCCAAAGCCATGTCTCCTAGATGACCTTAAGTTGGGCTGACAGAAATCTCTGTATTTACACTGAAGTCTTCCCTTGATGTGTCTTTTGTGTCCATTGTGGTTCTTCATATGTTGAGACGTTTTTGAACTTTTTCTTTCAAAGATTAAGAAAGAAAGAAAGAAAGTAAGTCTCACAGTGTAGCTCAGGTTGGCCTCCGTTCTCTACCTCAGTGGTTCTGGTATTAACAGACCTGTGCCATTATGCATGATGTGATGGTTTGAATATGCTCAGCCCTGGGAGTGGCACTATTAGACGGTGTGTCCCTGTTGGAGTAGCTGTGTCACTGTGGGTGTGGGCTTTAAGACCCTCATCCTAGCTGCCTGGAAGTCAGTATTCCACTATCAGCCTTCAGATGAAGATGTAGAACTCTCAGCTCCTCCTGCACCATGCCTGCCTGGATGCTGCCATGCTCCCACCTTGATGATAATGGTCTGAAACTCTGAACCTGTAAGCCAGCCCCAATTAAATGTTGTCCTTATAAGAGTTGTCTTATTCATGGTGTCTGTTCACAGCAGTAAAACCCTAACTAAGACACCTGGCTATCTCAAAGATTTTTTTCTTCTGAATTCATAACTATTTTATTTTTATAAAATAAAAAACATACATACTAGAGAGAGCAAAAATAGGCCGTGGTACAATTGTTCATTCAGATACCAGTATGCAACATATTCTCTTCATCTCTGTGTCTGAGAAAATATGACCCCCATCTATCTACTTCAGCTGGTTGAGTTGGGATCTCACCACACACAATGAGCCCCTTTCACTGGGCAAAGGTTCCTGCAAACCTTTCTCTATTACAAGAAGATCATTCTAGGCAGAGTGGAGCACACGGCTGGAGCCAGGCCCTGGATGTCTAGCTGTGTCTGAGACTTCATTATTACTTAGTGGTGTTTGCTCCATTTCACACTGACAGTATCTTGGCTCCTGCTTACAGATATGGTATGTAGGTAAGGACCAGAGAGGTGGGTGGCCTACCAGGACAGAAGATGTGCCAGGTGGCACAGTGGTGTGGCTGGCATCCCTTGACTCGGCAGCATGAGGAGCAAAGAGCTCTTTGGTTTTTCTAATAAAACCAGGGTACACTGATCTCTGTCCCCCATGCAGTAGCAAGTCCCACCCCCAACCCCGCCTCCCCAAGAACAATGCTGAACTTAAATCCAGGTCTAAGGGAGAGTCTGTGGGAGCTCAGGGGATGCTGGGGACAGGTGGGACCTTCCTCCTGTGCCCCATACTCTCTTGCCCGTTTTGGGGCATTTCTCTTCCTCTGCATAGAATGTCCTTCTCTGAAAACAAAAGCCTGATCTCACCCATCATTTGCTCAAGCTCCTTCCTCAGTGGAGGGATGTGGCTTGAGTGTTCCCTCAGCTGTCTGTGGTGCCACTCCCTGGGGTCCCTGATCTTTTGGCTCCTTTGTGTGATTCCTTTTCTTTCTTTCTTTTAAAGATTTATTTATTTATTATATGTAAGTACACTGTAGCTGTCTTCAGACACACCAGAAGAGGGCATCAGATCTCTTTTATGGATGGTTTTGAGCCACAATGTGTTTGCTGAGATTTGAACTCAGGACCTTCAGAAGAACAGTCGGTGCTCTTAACTGATGAGCCATCTCTCCAGCCCTATGTGATTCCTTATCATGTTGACCTCTCTGTATTTTTTTTTAACAGGCAACCATCGGGATTGACTTCTTGTCAAAAACCATGTACTTGGAAGACCGTACGGTGAGTTCTTGGTCTTAGAACTGGAGGACAAGGAGGACATTGTTGGGCTTGTCCCCTAGAGCCCTCACTTGGGCACTCTAGGGAGTCTCTGCCAAGACCAGGAGGGAGCTGGCAGTACCAGCATCATGGGGTCTGGGCCTCCAACCCCTCTTCTACTCCTCTACTGATGCCTCTGTTTGGGCCCTGTAGGTTCGACTGCAGCTCTGGGACACCGCCGGGCAAGAGAGGTTCCGCAGCCTGATCCCCAGCTACATCAGGGACTCCACGGTGGCTGTGGTGGTATATGACATCACTAGTAAGTAGGGGTCTCTGTTGGAAGAGGGAGCTCTTGGGCCCCAGTGTGACCCTGACCAGACCTGTGTGTGTGTGAATGTGTACACAGGCATGTGCTCAGTATGGGTTAGTGTGTTATCTTGGACCGTAGTGGATTCATTACTGTCCTTCACTCCTGTGACAGATAGGACTGCGTCAAGCAGGGTTGGTCCTGCTTGGGGCACAGTTCCCCTGGGGTGGGGGCAATGGTAGATGTTCACAGGGTTAGCACTCCCTGCCCCTGGCTGACGTGTGTGTGCCAGCTCTCCCCAGGCATCCCTGTAGGCTGATCCTCTTGTATACATGGTTCTTGAAAGGGCTGCACAGACTCAGGGAGGGCCCAGAGGTAGGGGCAGAGTCCAACTACCCCCAAAATCATCCAGAGCAAAGATTCTCAGCCTGTGGGTTGACACTCTTTTAGGCTCAAATGCCTTTCACGGGGATGGCATATCAGATCTCCTGCGTATCAGATATTTACACTATAATTCATGACAGTAGCAAAGTGACAGTTATGAATTTGCTGTATAGCAACAAAATAAACTTATGGTTGGATGTCACTACAACATGGGCAACTGTGTTAGAGTCATAGCATGGGGAAGGTTGAGAACCACTGATCTAGAGGCGCACACCTGGAAGCACCAGGCTTTTCTCAGAGGATGCCGTGAGGACCCTGACATCACATGGGGTTGGGGCATGCCTCACTGCTCAGTTGTGCCTTACCCCTCTGTCTCCCTCCTCCCTGAGCACAGGCTCCTTACACCCCCTGTGAGGTGGGAGCTGCATCCTACAGGACCTGTGTCAAAAGCTGGGGAGAGCAGCCATGTTCCCTCCTCTAGGTGCTGAGCTTGTCTCTGAGGGAGATGGTACTGAACACAGGTGACTTGCTTCTGGATTGGTGTGCCTCTAGGGGGCGCTTTATCTGTCCGCCGTTCCCTGCAGGGTTGCAGGCTCTTTTCCCCATCCAGCCTGGCCTTCCTCAGGCTACTTTGAGCATCACTTTGGTGGGATACCATTTCCTAGGGGCTGCCGTATCGTCCCTTTATAGACACTCAGCTCAGTCAGGCCATCTTGACCTTCCATTCCTCCCTCTGCTATGAGCCTCAGATGGGCTCTGACTCTTGTGTGGCCTCTGGAGTCACTGTTCTGTGTAGTTGAGATAGCCTGGCTTCCTAGGTACGGCGACTTCTCTCCCTAGGGTGACTGAGCAGTGCTGGAGGCTCTCCAGGACCATAGGGTACGACTCCGGCCTTCTGACCCATCCCTCTGGAGGCCCTCATTCCCACTCTGTCCCCACTTTCTGCCTCCAGATCTCAACTCCTTCCAGCAGACTTCTAAATGGATTGATGACGTCAGGACAGAGAGGGGCAGTGACGTGATCATCATGCTTGTAGGCAACAAGACGGACCTGGCTGACAAGAGGTAGGCAAGCCCAGAGCGTGGTGGTGCTGGGACTAGCAGGCCCGTGCTTCCCCGCCCCTCTGTGACTGTTGCTGTCCAGGTCTGAGATGACAGGAAGAGCAAGGCTGATCTCCACGCACAGGGACACCGACGTCCCCACACACACTGTAAGCTTCTCATCTCTGGAGGCTTTGTGTTCCTCAGCTCAGCAAAGGCAGGGCAGCGGCCTGTCTGCGCAGGGGTTCCCATCATGGTCCCAAAGTAGCCTCCAACACCGCTTCTGTCCCTGGGAAATCCTGGCATTGACATGTGAGCTGTGAAACCCAGGTCCTCGGGACTGAGTCTGAATTATGTCAGCAGAGCACAGACCTTGTCCCCAGATCCATGCATCCTGGCTTATGGTTGTGTCTGGGCATGGAGTGGCTTTGGAAAAGGTTTCTCCATAGCTGTCCTCCAATGTCCCTGTCCACTAAGGTGTCCTTTACATATATGTCCGCTCTTTGGACCCTGTGCTGACTTGGACAGAAAAGCCGTGTGTCGCGGTTTCTAGTAAAGCATGTGGCTTCTTGCAGCCTCCCTGCCATTTGAAGAACAGTTCGTGTTAGCGCCCCACCGAGAGGGGAGGGAAATGGTCTCCTCTGCAGAGCAGGATGGGCCTGGACGAGCTACTTTTAATTTTGGTGTTTGCATTAGGAAAGGGGGAGGGGCTGAGGCTTCACTCCAAGAAAGGCTGCCTGTGTCCAGGAGATCCTGTTGTAGCCACACCTGAGAAAGCCGTAGGTGTTGTGGCTCAGCTGTAGAGCAGTTGCCTTTACCAAGCATGAGGCCCTGGGTTTAGTCCCCAGCACTCATAAAACCAGGCTCGGTGGCATATTCCTGCGGTCCCTGTTCTAGGGAGGTACACTCAGGAGGATCAGAAGTTCAGTGTCATTCTTTGTTACATCACAAATCCAAGGCCAGCCTGGGCTACATATGACCCTGCCTTAAATGGTAGGGGGTAGCCTTGCTCCCTAGTTCAGAAGATGTGGAAAAATGTGGAGAAGGCTTGGGGTCCTCTGTGCCCAGGTGCCACCTTCTTGCTGGACAGACTATGACAGGCACCCTGGCAGGGACCTCTGGGCAGGAAGCCTGTCTTCCAGGCTGACCAATGGGCCTGGCAGTCCCCACAGTCCTTCATCTCAGGCTGCCTCCTCCACTTCCGCCAGGGGCTGCCTCTCTGCCACCTGACTTTCCTTCTCCCCTTCATTTCCAGGCAGATAACCATCGAGGAAGGGGAACAGCGGGCCAAAGAACTGAGCGTCATGTTCATCGAGACCAGCGCGAAGACGGGCTACAACGTGAAGCAGGTGAGGGCACGCCTGCCTCGCTCGGGTCTGGAAGCCCTCGCCTGGGGCCTTCCTCGCTCTGAGTGGCTAGTGACTAGGCTGGGGCAGCCAACCATTGCATACGCTTATAGCTCTGGGCAGTGGGGGATGGCACTGGCTTCCACGCTGCACGTGGTGTGGCGGTGGTGGGGTGGCACTCAGCAAGGGAGCCGAGCAGACCCTGTCAGTCACTGGTCTCCCCAGCCGTCATCAGGCGTGGGTCCCTGGAGCAGCGAGTGTGAATGAAGGTCCAGCATGGGCTTCTGCCTGGCTGAGGAAGCTGTAGTTCTCAGCATCTCATTTCACTTCAGACACAAATTCAAGATGCTAAAATCTGACTGACACATTAGGTTTATGTCTTGTACTTGGCAAGAACCCGGGGCCACGAAGGGTAACTCAGAAATGGGGTTAAGAGGCTCCTTGATAGTCAGGAATCACGGGAGGGAGAGGAGGTGTGGATCCACAGAACCAGAGTAGTTGGTGAGCAGAGCTTAGCAGCTCAGCCGACCTGGGCTTCAGCAAGTCCCACATGTATTGTGACTGCTCCCTCATCTGTAGCCTGACCCTCAGTGATGGACAAAGACAGACAGCCTCAACATTAGCAGTGAGTTCCGTGACTGTCCCACTGACAGAACGTCACAGTATGACAGGCGTCCCAAACTTCACAGTACCGGACTTCAGCATCCCGCTAGCTGTTAGACCACCACTAATCCTGATGTTTAGTTTGTTTGTAAGGAGACACAGATTTATGGCACAGATTTATGGTCCTTAAATCTTTGGGACGCTTCATTCAGAAGCAAACGGTGTCCTATATGATCCCTATAACTTGACTACCTCTGAAAACGAGTTCACCGGCTTCTGCAGACTGGGAAAAGAGCCCATGACTCAAGCAAGGTGGAGAATCCCCATATCGTGGAGCAGGAGGAGGGTGATAGCAAGGAGGGAGGACATCCTAGGCAGGGCTGATGGCAGCGGGGTGTCTGCAGCACAGGAAGGGACCCGGAGTAAGGAACGTGGCTTGATGCCCTATCTTCTGTGGCCCTAGACTTCCCAGGAACACCAGGCACACCTGGGCACCACTAGGCTTTTGAGAGATAGTGATGGCTCACTTCTTATTGATAGTACTGAGAATAAGGTTGACAAAGGAGCTAGAAGGGACAAAGTATGAGGAACACTGTGGCCACATTAGTGAGACCCCACAGCTCCCAATTGGAGGGCCCTCAGCTCCATTTACCCCAGCCCTTTCCTGGCCTCTGTGTCAGATGTGAGCCTAACCACCTCTGAGGGCATCTCTGGGAGGAGAGAAAAGAGACAGGGGAGGGGGTGGCTGCTGCTCTTTGGATCCAATGACATCATGGGAAATGGAAGCCAAGGACAACCGGCTAGACCACGCCAAGGAATGATCTAGAATCTGAGCAAGGGTTTGAGGAGTTAAATCTGGCCAGTTTGAGCTGCTATCACAAATTACTACAGGCTACATAGCTCATAGGTAACAGGAAATTATTTCTCCCTGCTCTGAAGGCTGAGGAATCCAAGATGAAAGTGTTGGGAGATCCAATGTCTTGCGGACTCTGTTCCCTCATATTTGGCACCTTCCAGTATTTCCTCACATGAAAGGAACTTGAAGGCGCCCTCAGCGTCTCTGTAAAGGCGTTCGTTCCAGTCAGGAGGGCTCCTTAAGGCAACACCTCCTTACACTGCTTTGCTGAGTTAGGTTTTTTGTTTTGTTTTGTTGTTTAGTTGGGATTTTTTTTGTTCCTTTGGTTGGTCTGGTTTTTAGTTTTTTGAGACAGAGTTTCTCTGCATAGCCCTGGCTGTAGACCAGGCTGGCCGTGAACTCACAGAGTGCTGGTATTAGAGACATACACCACTGCCTGGCCAGGAGCTAGGAGTTAGCTTATGAACTTGGGGGAGACCCAGACATCCAGCCCAGCTCAGGATCTGCTGAGCTCCCGGCTTCTGCCTCCAAGACGTTACCTCTGCCAGTGTTCACCTGTTAGGTACCCCTGATGTCCCCTGTTCTCGTTCACACTCTTAGGCCTGCACTCCTCTTAGGTAGACTTGCACGTGGACCCACACTCCACCTGCTTGCTCCTCCCACACTCACTTTCTCGTGTACACACAGGAACTTGACATTTACAGTAACACACACACACACCTCTTCACTCATTTGCTTACACACACATACACCCAGACACACACTTAACTTTTTATACCCACTCTAGAAACAAAATCACGCACACCACACAAAACACACACACATAGCATACCTACCACATTGACACAAATTTTCACATCCCTCACTGTGGCTGTGGCCCTGACTCCCAGGATCTGACTGGCTCAGTGTCCCCGGAGAGAGTCATTTATCTCACCTGAGGCCCAGAAACTGGTTTTCTACACCTAGTCCCCATGTGAGAGTGATGGACAGAAGCCCACTGAAAGGCCTGCTCCCTGTGGCCTAGATTGTTTCTGTATCAGAGCGGGTCCCTAGAAGTCACTCTCATGACCCCTGCTGACTGCCTGTGGGGCCAGCCTGCCTCTAGGAGGATCCTCAGCTTTGCTGTGTGTGCAGGCATGTCATGTGTGTGTGGACATGCATGTGTTTACACCCGAGGAGGTCGCAGGTTAACCTCTGGTATCATTCCTCAGGTGTCGTCCACCTTGTACTTTGAGACGGGGTCTTTGATTTTATCTGGAGAGTGCCAGTTCAGCTAACCAGCGAGCCCTGGGACCTGTCTCTGTCACTCCATCACTAGGATTACAGTGCATACGTGTGGATTCTGGGGGCTGGAGTTAGGTCCTCATGCTTGTGTGGCAAACACTTTATTGACAGACTGTCGCCCTAGGCCCTGTTCCCTCTTCCTATAAACATCCTGAGATGCTCCAGGACCAGCATTGAGAGGGGCTATGGCTACAGCAGAGGACTTAGAACAGGCCTGCACTCTGGGGCAGTCAGTGGACAGACAGGCCATCAATCCTCAGGATCCGTACACATGAGAGGAGCAGTGCAGGGGGAGGCCAGGAGAGGGAAGGAGGGGGACGGGGCAGGCCTCACCCTGCATCTCCTGCCTGCAGCTCTTTCGACGTGTGGCATCAGCTCTGCCCGGCATGGAGAATGTCCAGGAGAAGAGCAAAGAAGGGAGTATCCTTTTCCTTTATCACGTGAGTGAGAAGATGGCTCCCCAAGCCCTCGAGTCATTTAGTTCAGTAAATAGATGGAGACCACCTGGCCTCGGGCACAGCCCTCCCTGGACTGATGCAGATAGCCAGGCCACCACTTTCAGAAGCCAGATGGGCTCCACGTTCTCTGAGCTCCCAGCCGTCTCCAACCAAGGCTGCCTCTTCTTTCCCAGCAGTGAGGAGAGAATAGGGCTGTGCAGCAGTGGGGGGAGGGGGAATGGTGACTCTGTTGCTTTCTAGTGAACACTACGCGTGTTTCCTGAGTCCACTGGAGACCCCAGGCAAGGAGGCTTCCATGCAATGAGCACTTGATTTCAACCTGTCAATACTTCCTCCATCTCCCCACAGCTCTGTGGGAAAAGCTTGCCCGACACTCACACAGTATAACTGACAACCTACCTTACAGCCAGATGCTAAATCTGCGGTTCGTAGAGGTAGATCGGTTTACTCCGAGGCACGTTGTATGTAATGCAGGGAATTAGTCTTTATGCTGAGGCTTCCTTCATACTTCTCTCTACTCCGTTCTGGAGTGTCAACTCTCAGCAGGCCCCTGCAAGGCTGAGATTAGCAGCGCTGTAGGTGAGTGAGCACATGGCCCACAAGCCGGCTTTCTTGGAAGTCCGTCAGATGGCCCTGCCTGAGCAAAAACCCATCTGCAGGGTCAAGAAAAGGACAGGACCCATGGGAAGCCAAGAGGTGTAGTGCCCCTGAGCCCACTATGAGGGACAGATAGCCCACCTTTACCCTGCCCCCTGCAAAGCCGACATACTAGCACGCATGGTGGCCATTCATCCATGTCCCCCGGAGGCCATACTGGATTAACAGTCAGGTCCCACAGGTCCCCACTTCAGCGTGACAACTAACATGGCATCCTGATGTGCCTAGCATCTCACCCAGCTTTAGGGAGAAGAGCGCTGGGCAGATAGCAATCTGTTTGCCCACCATGGGGTGCCCCCATCTGGCAGATGCAGCCATCCGTACCACTCCCAGGTGTTCAGTGTCTGGAGCCTCCTACGAGGCAAGACTGGAACAGCCTGGAATAGACTCTAGACAGCACAGCAGGCACCAAGTGGAAGCATTTACCACCTCAGCTCAGTGCTGAGTTAGCACTTCTGCTGACTGATGGTTCAAAGCCAGATGGCATGATGTGTTCTCGGGGTCATGCTTGGAGTTGCATCGACATAAGGAACAAGCACAGAGAAGTACCACTTAGTGATGATGTGTGAACGGTCCTTATGTGGCTTCACTCCATGGACTGGCGTGAGTGTCGGGGGGCGGGGAGGGTGCTATGTGGGTGCAGAGCTTCTGTCTTCTGCTTCCAGATCCCTAGAGAGCACTTCACCTCTGCCCTGCACAGGAAACCATTCTAGCAAGTCTCCTCACCTACCCCCCAGCACCTGATCTCTCAACAGAGCTGGGCTAAGGGATCACAGAAAGATAGGGCCACAGCCTTTTGCTGTGTCCACGCACACAGGACGCTCCTTTCTGGAACAAGGGTTGAGTGTGCCACATAATGACAGTAACTTGGCAATAATTAATAGGTTTCTTCGCCGACGAAATGAACCAGTTCAAGCCAAATCAAAAGTATAAAGGCGGGTTTATTGAGAGGCAGCTGTCCGTGAGTCACACCTGGAGGTCAGTAAAGTCACATTCCCAGGCCTAAGCAAAGGGGTTATTATATGGGTTTTGGGCACAGGGTGATGATGTGTGAGCTAGGAGCTGGGATTATGCCTGTATGAGGTAGAAGCTGAGCCCCTGTGTGGGCACTCATGGGTGCAAGGCCGGAAACAGAGACAGGGAGAGAAGATGTGTTAGCCTAGAATTTTCCTCTTGCAGGTCGGGTTGGGAGAAGAACAAATGGGGTTTCTTTGCTGTGCAAGGCATATATATGCAGGGGCTCCAACCAATTATCCTGACCTCTTTGGGTAGAAGGGCACAGATTCAGAGCTGGCTACTTCCTGCTGAAGAGTGAGAGAGTCGGGAGTCATGGGTCGGAGTTCCTTGGGAGGAATGAATGCAGAAGCAGTTGGTTGACAGCTGCTCTGGGAACTTGGAGAATCCATTCCCTGAGAAAGCGTGGCTGCAAGGTGTTAGGAGAAAAAAATAGATTAATACCTCGGCCCTATGAATGGGACTACTAGCAATGTGCAGAGTGAAGACTGTCAGAAAGAATAAAAGGGAGACGTGCCCTGGTTGTCTTGGCAGAGCTCTTTAGACAGTCTGTGAGGTGACTCAATGTCAGCCTCTACTAGGCCAGATTTGCTGACATAACATTCTTCTCCCTCGGACACTCAGGTGCCTTCCTCTCTGCTCTGAGGAGACCCAATGCTCTTTTGTTTTGCATGGCCACCTGGGCCACTGAAGTGATCTAATGCTGGAGGGGGTGGGCAATGATGAGGGAGACAGTCAGACACCTTTCTGGTCTCAGCCACCCGTATCCCATGGCACCCGCAGTTAAGGCGGTTGCTACTGTCAAGCAGCAATACCCGTCACTACTGTAAATCTGTCTGGGCAAAGGGCGCCCGAGACTGGAAAGAGATGGTATAGGAAAGGAGAGCGTGGCTGTTTCAGCCTTTCCATAAAGCATTTGGTCCGGTACCGGTGTCACCGGCATACACAGAGAGGAAGGCACCAGTGTCATCGGGAATACAGAGAGGAGGGGTCACCAGGAGGCACGTTCTTTTTATATAGAGCTGCTGCACCAGAAGAATCCCCCTGGGGGTGCCCAGGTAGGTACCAAAGATGTGTTAGTACAATTGCAGAGGAGCAGAAAGGGAAGTGAGTGCCCACAGAGCTCCGGAAGAGGGGTCCGTCTTGTATGGTGATAGCCTTTGGTTGCAGGGTCAGCCCTTGGCCTCAGGAAGGGAACGGCAAGGCAAGGGAACTGCAGTCAGAGCAGCGCGACCCAGTGTGACCCAGAGCAGGACAGAGATCGCAGTGGTTAAAGTCGAAGGCTTTACAGAGGTTCAGTAGGATTGCTCCCTCCTGGATGAGGCCCAGCCAGGAGAAAGCTTCATTTTCTTTAGTTTTTATATGAGGTTGGGAGGAGTCTCTTGGGTGTGATTTGGGGGACTCCTGTTGTTGTGTGGTCTTGGTGAAGTTTGCCAGGCTCTGGAGGAAGAGGGTCTGGATGTAGGGTCACCAGATTTCTCTTTGTTCACAAGGGTATGAGGATATTTCACTCTGATAGACTTTGCCTATTACCCCAACTCCCACCGGTCGTTCCAAGGATGGTACCAACTCTGATGTCCTAGGAGTTTGGCAGCTAAGGGGGTGGTGATTACCGTGTAGGGTCTGGTCCACCGGGGCTCTAAAGATTTGGAGGATAGTTGTTTGAGAAGCACCTGGTCCCCTGACCCTGGGAAAGGGGGAGGGGTGGGCAGCGGCTGAGTCTGCTGAAGTTGGAGTAGGGAGATAGTTGTCAGTGTGTGAGCCGATAAGGGGGCACCAGAGGGATAGGGTAAGTAGCTGGCCAATGGGGGAGTCTGGGCTAGCAGATGTTGGTTGAGGAGAAACAGCCTTCCGTACAGGAGATCAAAAGGCCTGAGGCTTGTAGGAGAATGTGGGGTAGCTCAGAGGTGAGAGCACTGGGGAGAAGGGAAGGCCAGGGTAACCTGAGCTCAGGTGAGAGTTCTGTGAGTTGTTTGGTAAGGCCAATGGCACTCTTCCTTTCTCAATGACTGGGTGGTACAGAATGTGAAATTTTCAGGAGACGTTCAAGGCATCCTTGGCATGCAAAACTGAGTAATGATGTGTTCAAGTTGCTTCTAGGCCATCACACCTGCTGTTCCCCTGGAGGGAGGAAGTGTTTGGATCCACCCTGTAAAAGTGTCAAGGGTTAAGAGATGGCGGAGTCTTCGTGGGCAGACATGTGTGTGAAGTCAGTTTGCCAGTCTTGTCCCAGTTGGTGTCCTTGGAGCTGGTGCAGGGCCTGGCATATCTGGAGAGCCCCCTGCAAGTTTGTCTTGGCACATGTTTGACATGAAGCCTGTAAAATATGGGCTCGGAGGTCAATGGGGTCAAAGGGGGGCTCTAGAAATGGGAACAGGGCCTTGGATCCTATGTGTAGGCTCTGGTGGATGTTGGAGATGGTGGAAGGTGCCAATTTTGTGGAAGGATAAGGCTGTTATTTATGTAAAGCAATCCATATTTTGTCTGTGTGGCCCCTTTGTTAAGGAATCTGTTTTTTTTCCTCCAGCTGGTACTGAGGTTTGTAGGAAGATCGAAGGAAGAGGATGTGCCCCATTAGTCTGTAGGAGCTAGAAGCCAGACCTCAGGCTACTGAGTTAGCCCTGGCATTATCCAGAGGCTGTGGATCTGTGGAGGTCTGATGCCTCCCTTACCCCCACACTGAATTATGGCCAGCTCTGCAGGAGGTTGGAGGGTCCAAGAGCTTGGCTATAAGGGACCACTGACAACAGGAGAACCCATGGTGGTGAGGAAACCCCTTTCCTTCCATAGGACAGGGACCCTGAGCTACAATAAAGGCATACTTTGAATCAGCCTTAGCTCATTGTCCTTTGGCAACACGGAGTGTCCTGGTTAGAGTAATTATTAGTTCAGCCTTTTGTGAAGAGGTTCCACTGGGAGATGGTTCGCCTCAGTCGTTTCAGCTGAGGTGACCACCGCATATGCTGCCCAATAGGTCCCGAGTTATCTGTAAGGGAACTTCCATCCACAAAAAGGGTGAGTTGTGGGTTTGTGAGAGGTTGATCTAGGAGGCCTGGTTGGGGTGAGCGTAGGGCCTCCACAGCTCTAAGCAAGAGTGGGAAGGCATATCAGAGGAGGAACAGTTGCTGGGTTTAGAGAAGGGCTAGGGGCCATGCTGACCTGGGAGTTTTCAAGGAATAACATAAAAGGGTTGGACCCATGAGGGTCTAAGGAAAGAGAAAGAAGCATGTCTCAGGAGATCGGAGAGGCAGCGGGTAGAATATACAATGATAGGTGGAGTAAGGTGATCTTGAGGGCCTTTCGGTGAGTTCAGCCATTGCTGACTGCTAGGGCTTGCAGACATGGCTGCCATCCGCACTCAGTAGGGTCCAGTTGTTTAGACAGAAGAGCAATGGCTCAGTGAGAGGGCCCAGTGGGTTGGTCCAGGATCCCAGCCTCTCAGTAAAGAGGTGGTAGGACTGAGTAGAGTCCAAAAGGGCTAAGGCTGAGGCTGCTAAAAGGGCATCTCGGAGAGTAGGGAAAATGGTGGTGAACTATAGCTGAGTGGATGAGAGGCCCATTGGGGGCCTCCTTGGTTGCCTGGGATAGTGGCCTAGCCTTATTAGCAAAATTGGGGATCCAATATCTAAAGAATCCCACCAGGTCCCAAAACGAAAGAATATGATCCACTGTAGATGGGGGCTTTAGGTCTCTCAAAATCCGCACTCAGTCCATGGTAAGGGTCTTAGAGCCTCAGCTAAGTTGGATGCCTAAGTGTATTACAGTGGGGGAGCACAGTTGAGCTTTCGATGGGGAGACATAATCTCAGAGAGACAAGGTAGTTTAGAAGCAAGGAGTTGGCCATCTGAGACAGAGACAGGGAGGGGCTGCAAAGTAGGATGTCATCTACGTACTGAAGAAGTGCGCTAGCATTTAAGGTCTAAGGAGGAGAGGTCCTGGACCAAGGCCTGGCTAAAGAAATGTGAACCATTCTGGAAACCCTGAGGGAGAACTGTCCATGTGGGTTGTCTTGCAGCCCTTGTATCAGGGTTCTTACAGGTGAAGGCAAAGAGAAAATTTGAGTTCAGGGTGTAGGGGAGAGTAAAGAAGGCATCTTTTAGGTCACGGATGGTAAAGTCAGAATTTGTAGGAGGGATGTTAGAAGGAAGGTGTAGGGGTCGGTAACCACAGGGTGGGTGGAACGATGGAGGTCCTGAAGTAAGCAATAGGCATTGGAAGGCTTACGCACAGGGAGAATGGAAGAGTTGCAAGGCGAGTCAGTAGGGATTAGAAGTCCCTGACACAGGAGGTGGGTAAGGATGGGCTTGAGACAGCGACGATGGATCTCAGGAATGGGGAGCTGGGGTCTGGAAGGGGAAGGAAGAGGGGTCCTTAGGGAGAACTAGGACTGGCTGGTAGTACGGAGCAATTACCAGGATCCGTTAGGGTAGAAACAGGGTAGCCTGGGGTAGGGATGATCTGTGAGGTAACCAAGGTAAGAAGATGAGAGTCAAGAGAGGGTGTGGGGATCAGAGAGAGGGTGGCCCCAAAGTGGCTGAGGATATTGTGGCCAAGTAAAGGCATTAGGCAGACAGGCATGACTAGAAAGAATGTGAGAAAAATCATCCTACAAGAATCTAGGAAAGTGGCATAGTTGATTGGAAAGGAGGGGATCCCATCCACCCTCAGAACAGAAGTTGATGAAGGAACGGTCGGACCCGAGTGGGAGGTCAAGACACAGAAGGTAGTCCCATGTCCACGCGGAAGTGATGGAGCATGACCCTGGGATCTGAAGGGTGGCAGGAGTCCTCGAGTCTGGGTCGAGGAGCCTAAAGGCAGGAAGAGTTTGAGGTCCCTGTGCTGATGGGACTGGGCCTTCGTGGCATGGCACAGAGGCCAAGCCCACACTGGGGCATTCTGATTTCCAGGGGTAGGTCTGTGGGGCAGACAGAGCATGGGTTGCTGAGGGTTGGGGCAGTTGCCGGATCAGTGCCCTTCCTGGCCACATTTGAAACTGACCCCTGTTGGAGTTGACATTGACAGTATGGGGTCTGGTGGGTCTCCCTTGTTCCCTCTGCGGGATCGCCCGTGGCCTCAGGTCAGTTGCCAAGTCTTAGGCTTGAAGTGTGGCCTTTTGCTGTAGATGAGCCTGTTGGGAAGACTCAGCCACCTCCTCTCGGGCATTGAATACCTTAAAAGCCATCTTTACCAATTCCTGTAAGAGGGTTTGGGGACCATCCTCAGCCCCCCCCCAAATATCTGAAGATGACTGGGAAATAAAATGGGTAGGTAGGATCATGGCCCCTGCTGGGGAGACCGGGTCAAGGCGGGTGTGCTAAACCATGGTTTGTTGTAATCAGCTTTTTAAAAAAATGGCCAGATTTTCGTTAGCTCCCTGTGTAATTTCACGGAGTTTGTCAACGTTGAGCAATTTTGAGACCATTTCCATTCCCTGAAGGAGACAATGAACCATGCGGTCTCTCCTGTGGTGTCATCCACAGGGACTATATTGTCCACGAGGTGGCCCTGGTCTGCATACTGTCTGTTCCCCGGGAGTGAGGGTAGAGGCCTGAATGACATAAAGGTCACGTCAAGTTAGGACAGAGGCCTGGCAAAGGAAGCCGAACTCTTTAATATTGGTGGATGGAATGGCAGAGAAGGGTCCTATCCACTTTTCTGTCTGGGAGAAGAATGGAGAAAGGAACATGAACTCTTGCAGCTGCTTCGGCTCCGGCCACCCCCTGGAGAGGGCAGAAGGGAGCCTTGGGTTGTTGAGACTGCGTGTGAGAGGCTGCATGGGGAGAGTTCAGGGGAGTGGGCCACCGTGTGGATGGGGACCAGAGTGTGGGATGACCTGTGGGTGGAGCCTGTGTTGGTATAGAAGGAGGAGGGACAACGGGAGAAGAGAAAGAGGATGGGAGGGGCAAGAGGGCAAGGGTAAGGGGGGGGAAGTTTATTGTCCTTGGCTTTTGTCTCAGAGGGAGGGGGAGGAAAAGGGGTGGGTACAAGGGAGAAGGCTAGCCAATAGGTGGGTGTTGATGGTGTAGGAAGGGAGGGGTCAGCAGGGAAGGAGAAAGGGGCGGGTATAGGGAGGAAGGTTGGCCAATAGACTCAGGCTTATAGTGGTGTAGGAGTGGGAGTAGTAGACAGGGCTTAGGAAGGGGTTGGCGCGCCCTTGACTCAAGCATCTCCGTCAGGGTAAAGGGTGGCTTGTAGTCCAAGTCCCCAGGTAGTCCCCAGTGAAAGTGTGTCTTGAGGTGTCGCAACCTTAGCCCACAAGACTTGAGCCATTGAGCACTGACTACAGAAGGAGGAGTGGGAGCAGAGTTCCCAAAAAAACCTGTACATAGGGGAGCTCAGGCCATCTATTTATAACGCCAGCAGAAATTTTCAAGATCATGAAGGATGTTACAGTCAAGAAGAGTACCTCCTGGTGGCCATTTGGACTCATTTTCCAAGGTGTATTGCGGCCAAGCCACAGAACAAAGAGAAACCAGGCGTTCTGAACTTATGGTCCAAGACAGCCCCAATTTAGATACATTGCCTAACAGGATACCACAAGGGCTACTGAAGATCGGGTTTAGACTTGGCGTCATCTATCTCTCGGCCTTGCCAGAGACCCTGAAGCCTATGATGATAGCCTGGGGTCGAAGAGTGTGGGGTGGAGAAACCTTGGAAAGGACGTCTCTGAATCCAGAGTCTTTTTTTTTAATTATTTATTTTATTTTATTTTTTTTTAATTTACATTCCAAATCATTTCCCCTTTCCCGTTTCCTCCCTCCCCGAAAGTCCCATAAGCCCCCTTCCCTCCCTCTTTTCTCCATTCAACCCCCTCTCGTTACTCTGTCCTGGCGTTCCCCTACATCCAGTCTTTCCAGGACCAAGGGTCTCTCCTTCCATCTTTTTAGAAATCTATTGATATGTTAATTCTGTCTAGGGTATTCCGAGATTCTGGGTCAATATCCCCTTATCAGTGACTGCATACCATGTGTGTTCTTTTGTGATTGGGTTACCTCACTAAGGATGATATTTTCAAGATCTGACCATTTGCCTAGGAATTTCGTGAATTCATTGTTTTTAATTGCAGAGTAGTATTCCATTGTGTAGATATACCACATCTTCTGAATCCATTCCTCCGTTGAGGGACATCTGGGTTCTTTCCAGCTTCTGGCTATTATAAATAAGGCTGCTATGAACATAGTGGAGCATGTGTCCTTATTGCATGCAGGTAAAGCCTCTGGGTATATGCCCAGGAGTGGTATAGCCGGATCCTCCGGGAGTGTCATGCCCAGTTTTCTGAGGAACCGCCAGACTGCTTTCCAGAGTGGTTGTACCAGCTTGCAATTCCACCAGCAGTGGAGGAGTGTTCCTCTTTCTCCACATCCTCGCCAACAACTGCTGTCTCCTGTGTTTTTGATCTTAGCCATCCTGACTGGTGTGAGATGGAATCTCAGGGTTGTTTTGATTTGCATTTCCCTAGTGACTAAGGATGATGAACATCTCTTTAGGTGCTTCTCAGCCATTAGATATTCTTCAGGTGAGAACACTTTGTTTAGCTCTGTACCCCATTTTTTAATAGGGTTACTTGCCTCTCTGGAGTTTAACTTCTTGAGTTCTTTGTATATATTGGATATTAGCTCTCTGTCGGATGTAAGGTTGGTAAAGATCATTTCCCAGTTAGTTGGTTGCCGCTTTGTCTTTTTGACAGTGTCTTTTGCCTTGCAAAAACTTTGTAATTTAATGAGGTCCCATTTGTCTATTCTTGATCTTAGAGGATAAGCTGTTGGAGTTCTGTTCAGGAAATTCTCCCCTGTGCCCATATGTTCAAGGTTCTTCCCTAGTTTCCCTTCTATTAGTTTCAGTGTGTCTGGTTTTATGTGGAGATCTTTGATCCACTTAGAATTGAGCTTAGTGCAAGGAGATAAGAATGGGTCAATTTGCATTCTTCTGCATGTTGACCTCCAGCTGAGCCAGCACCATTTGTTGAAAAGGCTATCTTTATTCCACTGGATGGTTTTAGCTCCTTTGTCAAAGATCAAGTGACCATAGGAGTGTGGATTCATTTCTGGGTCTTCAATGGGTCTTTATTCTGAACGGACAAGCTTGTCCTGGCCTGGCAGAGACTTGGCAGGAGATCCCTAGGTAGGCCCTGAACCCGGAAGAGGCACCCGGGACCTGTTAGGCTGTGGCTAGGAAATGGCTCTCATTGAGTGGGGAGAGGGAGAGAAGTGGTCCCCACATGGCCTGGGGCCTGGCCCACTGAACTGGAGACCCAACTCCTTCCAGTTCTTCAGAATCAAGATAATAGGTTTCTCCACCGATGAAATGGACCAATTCAAGCCAACTCAAAAGTATAAAGGCAGGCTTATTAAGAGGAAGTTCTCAGGTAATATAACCAGTCTCATAGGTGGAGGTCGGTGAAGTCACACATCAGGGCTGAAGCAAGAGGGGCTTATAGGTTTGGGGTGCAGGGTGATGACGTGTGAGCTAAGAGCTGGGATTCTGTCTGGATAAGGTAAAGCATGTTAGCCCAGAATTTTCTTCTTGCAGGTGGGGTTGGGGGAAAAAGAGCAAATGGGGTTTCTTAGCTTATGCAAGTGATAAGCAGGGGCTTTAACCAAACAATAACCACGTGTCCCAAGGAGAAAGTGTTAGGATTAGGCACTGGGGGTACCTTAACAGATCTCACACAAGAGGTTTATGGGAGAGGAGACGTGAAAGGCCATCTCAGAGTTGGGATATAAGAGACAGAGACAGACAGACTGTGAAACAGAGAGAATGAACAAGACACAGAGAGAAAGATCAGGGATGACTTGACACTTCCAGGGTGTGTGTGTGTGTCACGGGGGAAATATGCAGCTCATAGGACAGCGGAAATATACCACACCTGGCCACAGCACATGACAACATAAGCTGCTAGCTCTGAGTTGCAGAAGGACAAACTGGTACCTGATTTATGATATTCCTTTCTTCCTTTTGGTTTATTATACAAGGTGAGGGAAGAGGAAGGGGTCTAGGTAAGGTGGGAATGAGGGTGCCCATGCTTTTTAAACTGCTCCCTGCTATCTGGGAGCATCGACATCTTTGGGGACCCAAGAAAGCTGGGGTGGTGGCCAAGTCCTGGATTGCTGACAGTTTCACTGGCTGTATAGGCTCTGCGGGAGCATCTGGGGCTAGGAAAGTGCAGGCCTAGTTGACGCAGTCTGTGAGGCTGGACCACTTTCTAGCTGTCCTGGATGCCGATTTTGAGTTAACTCCTGGACCCGGCAGGGTGCTGGGACATCTAGATATATGGAGGAGATAAAGTTAAGGAGTTTAAGGAGAAAATCTTTTCTTAGGTGTACATTTGAAACTTTTAAGCCCATGGTCCTGGTAGTTGGGAGAGGGGAGTCCCCAAAACCAGGGAAAGGTGATCCCACCCTCAGGAATAAGTGGGATAGGCAGGTAGGGAAACGGGCTATCGATTGACAGTCCTTGTCTGGAGTCCATTCACCATGAGAGGAGGATTCAGCCTCTTTCCTGAAGCTTACAAGAATTTAAGTTTACAAAAAGAAATAAGTTTTAGACATTTTACCATGGGCACTGTTTGCAGTCTATACTGAAATCCACGTTGTGAGAATAGACTCACACCTTTCTGTCATAGCAGAAGCTCAGGATATGATTTTGGGTTAAAAGCATGAACACCCTTTAAGGCAAGCTCAGGGAGGCTAGAGACCTCCTGTGGAGCAGGAGGGCAAACATAACACACACTTGATCTTGATCTTCAGTACAAATGCAGACCATGAAAGAAGGACTTCTCCCCTCTATCCAGAAGACTGGATGTATCAGGCAGACAGTTTTATCAACACAATGAGAAGTACCTATAAGTCTATACTTAGAAGACAACCAAAGGAAATTTAAAATCTTTTTTTATAAAAGATTTATTTATTTATTTCATGTATATGAGTATGCTGTCTCTGTCTTCAGACACACCAGAAGAGGGCATCCAATCCCGTTACAGATGGTTGTGAGCCATCATGTGGTTGCTGGAAATTGAACTCAGGACCTCTGGAAGAGCAGTCTGCACTCTTAATCGCTGAGTCATCTCTCCAGCCCAGAAATTTAAAATCTTGAGCTCGTGACTATTATAAAAGCATTAGCGCTTTACCAGAGCTAGATTAATAGTTTATTAGAACTACACTGACTCATGTTAAAACTCTGGGCTTTTGAAGTCTGAATACAACCATAGCAAAGGAAAGAAATCTGAAGCATTTTTCTGTTTGTTTCTTTTTAATACCTTAAGTTACTTTCTTACGCCTTTACAAATTGCATTTACACACCTTAGAAACACCTCCTTAGACCCTAAAACATTTTCTTAGATCCTCACAACTTAGGCTTTAAACTTCACACCTTTTGTTTTTTTTTTCTACCCAACCGTTGACTGAGAGCAGTCGTTGTAAAGCAGAAAAAGTGAAAAGTTACACCGAAGTCTATTTTGTGAGCTTGTCTCTTTTCTTAGTCTGGTAACAAGGCGCACTGTGTCTCAGCCTAGTGTAGCTCTGGGAAGGTGGAGCCTGGGGCCTGACTTTTACACCTGAAGACAATGAGTAGCAGCTGAAGCCTTGGTTGCTGCTGTTATGCTTACAGAGCTGTCACTAGCTTGGTCCTCAATGTCAGAGATCTGAAAAGGACAAATTTCATCTGAGTTAAGTAGTAAGTAACACCAAGTAGCTTCTGAATCTACTAAAAATGACAGAGGCTTACCAGCTACCTGGACAGTCACCCTAGGGTGCCTCTGCGGTCCTTGGGGACAGAGGTCCCAGGGCCGTGTCAGACTTCACCTGCCAGGTTCAGAAGATCCTGACGGATTGTCCTGTGGAGTAAGAACTTCGAGGGGGGGGGGGGGACTGGCCTACCTTGCGATAAGCTTCCCAGTGTCTTGCTTGTCCATAGGTTGGACGGCGTCCTGGCAGCAGTGGAGGTGAAGGGTAGTTTTTGGCCCAGTGTCCAGCCTTGCCACATTTAAAGCAAGTTCTAAGTGAAGGTTCTCCTGTGCCCATCATCTTCTTTGAAGGAGATTAGGGGTGCTGGCAGGAGCTGTCATAGCATGTTTCTCTATCACGAAAAGCTTTTTTTTTTTAATTAATTTTGAATGCCATATTCTGCAGATCTCTGAAGCAACTGAGGACCATCTATTAGATACATGGTTTAGTGGTCAAAGGTTTTCCAAGGAGCATCCCAGAGGGGAGCAAGAGGTAGATGACACAGTTCCCATGGGTGACATAGAGGGGGAAGGTCCAAGGCCTAAAGTCCAAGGTGTCTCAAGAACTTAGGCACAAGTTGAATAGTGGGTCACCTCACACAGTTCAAGGACCAGGGCTAAAAGCCCAAGGAGACACGGGATGCCTGGCAGCAAGGCCGAAGATGAAATCTACGCTCCAAAACAAAGCATCACCCAGTGGGAATGGTCAGAGGTGGGTACCTCTGCCAGACACTCAGAGAAGCATTTACAACTACAAGGGATCACTCACCAGTTGCTGGTGATGGATGTGGTACCCAGCAATCAGTAGAAGGAGTGGCAGTTGCAGGAAGCCTATAGATAAGTGGATGGGGTTCTAGTATGGCTCAGACCCCCAAGGGTGGAGCCATTAGCACCGGGAGAGCTTAACAAGTCTCTAACAATGTTAGGATTAAGTGGCAGTACCTTGGCAGGTTGGAGCCGTGGTGTGCTGCTAAGAGATCACACCAAGCGATAGATCTCACACAAGAGGTTTGAGGGGTGGGGTGAAAGGCCATCTCAGAGTGGGGACATGAGAGGGAGACGGAGACAGAGACAGTCTGGGGGACACAGAGAGATATGGGGTGGCCAGTACCTTTTAAGTAACACACATGTCGCATAGAGAAAATACACAACTCAGAGTGACAGTAGAAATGTGTGGGTGATGAATAGTGGGTCACCTCACACAGTTTAAGGACCAGGACTGAAAACCCAAGGAGGCATGGGGTGCCTAGTACCAGGACTTTCTAATGAATCCCGAAGATGAAAACCATGCTCAACAACGAAGTGTCACCCAATGGGAATGGTCAGAGGTGGGTACCTCTACCGGGGACCCTGCCAGTGGACAGGAGGCATAGCTCCCGTTTGAGTACACACTTGATGTGTCTGAGGCCCTGGGTTCCGGCCTTAATCCGAGTAAGTAAATAGACCAACTCCCGGTGGGAAGGTCACGTAGCCTTGGGATTCACCCAGGCCCCTCAGCCTTCAGTCTGAATGACTGGTGAAGTCTGAGGCTGAAGTCAGGTGGCACATCCACTGGGCTTCATGTGGTGCTAAGGACAAGAGTTCACTGCGACCTGAAGAGGCTCCACAGAGGAACCTGACTTAGAATGAGACCACTTACGGGCAGAGATAGGGAGGGGACCTGGATGGGGCAGGGTTGTGTGCAGTGCTTCTAGAAGGAAGGAAAGTATGGGATCTGTTGAAGAAGGGGTCAGTCTTCATTGCTGGAACCTCCACGTATGGTGGAGGGCAAGGAATCAATCCAGAGTTGATTCATGGGAAGGCCTGGGTGCCAATATGAGAGATCTTGGATGCTGTGCCTCTGCTCCAGGTGATGGCATGGGTGTCACTGAGCCGGCTTAGGATGCCACTCTGCTGAGCAAGGGGTGAGGTGGCTGTGGGGGCGGGGGACACCTGGGAAAGGTGAGAAGACCCCAGTGAGGCCTGTGCTCAGGGCCAGCGGTGCAAGCCTGGGCCAGTGGGGACCACCACAGAAGCACGGTTAGCAGAGAATGCATCAGGATGGGCTGGGAAGTGTTTGTAGAGATGTAGGGAGTGGAGGAAAAGGACCGTGGGGTGGGAGAGGACAAAGCTGAGCTGAGGGGAGGGGGAAGGAAAGCAAGTTTACTTATGTATACTCTACAGTGGCATCAGACACGTGGGCATACACATACATATGCACATACCAGCTAGGTACAGCTGTGTGTTTTTCTGTGAGCACACAAACAAGATAGAGAAAATAGACAGGGAGAAAAATCATACTGAAAATAATGTGCCGAGTGAGAGCTTCTTAGAAGCCAAGGCAGAAGACAATGTGAAATTCAGGGTATGTTATGCCAAAAGAACCTCACATGTTACCCCCAAGTAGGGGACACCAAGACATCCTGAGAATGCTAGCAGTAAGCTCCATTACCACCGCATCCCACTCACCCCGGTGCTGTGCAACAATGCAGCCCCGCCAGGAATCTGGATGAAACTGTAGAGCATCCAAGGGCTTGGTGCTCAGCAGTGACAAGGTGATCTGGCTGGGCAAAGCTAAAGTCTCGTGAAATTAGTTAGTCTGGGTTTGTAGCTAGAGATAATGGGAGAATAAAGGCTGCCCTGCACTTTGACTCCACTCCTCTGGTGTTCCTGGCAAGTGCGATTCAGCCCCCAGTCCCCAGAATGCTGGTAGAAAGGGGCTGTTTAGTCTCCTCGGATGCAGCTTCTCACTGTAGCAGCCTTGAGAAGTAAGGACCACAACCTCACATCCTCCTGTACTTCATGATATGGATGCTCAACTCTGACCCTGGCCTGGGGGACTCTTCCCTCCCAGGGCACTTTGGGCTAGGGCCAGCCGTTAACCAGGCTGAGACTATTGCTAGATGCTGGAGTTGGAGCTCAGTTCATCAGTCACTGGGGAAAGCTTCTAGCCAGACTCTCCCTGGCCTCTGTGTGGTGTTGATAGATCACAGCCCCGGTCACTCTGGGTCCACAGTTTTGGGGAGGGGGGCGGTGTAGGCAGGTAGAGATAGAGAAAAGGGTGAGAAGCAGTTCCTTCCTACTCCAGCTGAACGAGGCTGTGGGTTTGCAGAGGGACAGCTTGGCATCTCGGTGACCGGCACTTCTTCCTTAGCCCGCCTCCTACAGTGATTGACATCAAACTGGACAAGCCTCAGGAGCCCCCGGCCAGCGAGGGAGGCTGCTCCTGCTAATGCACAGCCCACTTGGCTTCCTCAGCGCCACTCCCTTGTTTTGCCTCCTATCGGTTAGCTTCCTAACGGGGTGGGAACTGAGTTTATCAAGACGGGAGGATCTTTCTTTTCTCTCTCTCTCTCTCTAGGAGTAGGGTGGGACATGGGGAGGGAGGCTGGGCATCAGGGACCACGTCACTCTTAACAGCTGTTACCTAAACAACTATTTTTTGGTTTGGTTGTAATATATTGTACTTTATTAAGATTGCCAAAAACTGTTAAAATTTAAAAAAAAATTTAAATCATGTGTATACAACTTTTTGCCAGATAAGAAAAGTAGTCATTTTTATTTGAAAGAAGTGCTTTTTTCGTTTGTTTGTTTTTGTATATTTGTAAACTTACAGAGAACCTCTCCACGCACCCCTTCCTTCCTGTTCTCTTGGAACTGTGCGTCATCTCTATTTCCCTCCTACCCCCAGCCCAGAAAATTAAAGCAATTAACTGAACAGTAGTAATTAATTCTAGCTCCAGTTCTGGGTCTCATGGCCCAAGCCAACGGAGCCTGGCACTCCACAGTCATATCTAATCTGACAAAACAGCCTCTGAGGGGGTATTATCAAGTCCCTCCTCCAGGCAGAGTGGGACACATTAGCAGGCTCCTGAGAGGAAATGAAAGCCCGAGGACTGTAGCTTCAGCAGCAGGCCCCTTGGCTGCCTCTCCCTCTTCTCCTTCCCTGAAAAAAACCATAGAGCCAGAAAGCACAGGCAACAGTGCGTTCTCTGGGCTGACCCGATGACGAGCAGAGCAAGAAGTAACTGGAAGGATGGGGTGCTCTCGGCAGCTGAAGGCTGAGGCAGTGTGCCATCTACTGGCCCAACCATTGGCACACATGGTTAGGCTGACTCACCAACTCAATGTGTGACGCTGGGAGGGCTCAGGGACGCTGAAGCTATAGGGCAGCTACCATTGAGGACGTGAGAGGAGTCGGCCATGACTCCGAACACTCCATGTTTTCAGACCCTTGGTTACTAACCTTGTCGAACGTTGTTCTGGAAAAGCTGGTTCCTTGATGTGTTCTCACCCCTGGCGTGGTATGTTTGAAATCTTTGTATGAATACCTTTGGGAGTGTTGCGGCTGCACGACGAGCATCATGGAGTTACTGTGGGGTTTCCGGAAGGCTGCCCAGGGCACTGCATCCTGCCCCCCAGCAGCCTGTCCTTGCTATTTCCACTCATTCCCCAGACTGTTCTGTCTTGAAGACCTTCAGAGTCTCTATCAGAGTGCTCTTTTCAAAGCAAAATAGCTCTCACATTCTAAACGCTCCCATACCCCCTGCCCGTCTGCCTTTGGGCAGGCCTGGGGCAGTGACTCTAATCAGAACACCCCAGCCCCATAGCCATTGGCTCTTTCTTCCGGACTGCTGATGGGCAGAGTGAATTGCCTCCACAGGGCAGAACTCCAACAAGGAAGTTGGGATGAATTATGGAATCTCTCAAAAATGAGTTTAAAATAGCAGCCTGCATGGCAGGGCTGATTCTGAGTGGGCCTGTCATGCTCCTCCATCTTGGGAGACAGTGTCAGAGTCAGTTCTGATGAAGAAGAGAGGAAGCAGGACCTCCCCTGGGTACTTCTTCCAGAAGGCAAGGACCAATGTACGAGCATAATTGAAATGTCACGTGTTTAGTTTTTATATGTGTGTACATAATTATACATAGAGATAGACTTGTGTATACACCCTCCACACACACACACACACACACACACATCCTCACACATACATGTGCTCAATGTATATCCTCGTCTCTCCTGCTCACAACTTGGAACTTGCATTGTGATTCCGGTTTTTTGGAAGTTCAAAAGTATGCAGTGTATTGAAATAAGAAATAATTCAATATTGTCAAATAACTTGTGGTTGTCTTGCCTTCAATAAAATAGTGCATAGATGTGTTAAACTACAAGCAAAAATAGTCCACGGAACTACCTTTACCACTGCTTTATGTACCTGTGTGCACAGGTGTGCATGCCGTCGTGGGCCAGTGTCCCCCAGTGTGGACACCCCATCTACGTGGTGCTTGTTGGAAGAAAGCGTACTTACCCTGTGGTGACAGCAGCCTGGTTGGCAGTGAGGGACTTTGCTGGTGATGTCTGGCAGAGCCCCACTGACAGCACTCTCTACTGGCTCTCACTGAATGAATGTAGGGTGGAATTTAACCTTCTTGACACTAAATAACCTTTCTTGTATTCCTGTAACTCGAATTAAGACACTCCGTTCTCTTCTCTTGTGCACACAATCTAAGGCATCATGGCCTGCTGTTAGAAACAGCAGGCACCATGGCGGATGCCATTTCTGGCTGATCTGGACTAAGGAGCCCTGCCTTCCTAGCTTGCACACAAAACCCCTTCTTGAGTTTAGGCTCTCCCAGCCCTGCGGCCCCTGAGAATGGGGGTTCTGCCCCATTGCTCTCCCACCCCAGAGGTGCCCTGGCCTTCTTTTCCTCAGCCAAGCTGTCCATCTCCTTCCCAAAAGGCAATCAAGACAGCCCGGCCCTAACAAAACAGTATAGGACCTGGGCTTTTCTCTTCACCACCACCACCACCACCACCATCCTACTTGTAGGTAGGATCTGGTGAGCTTCTCTTAAAGATGTCCTAAATTATCTGTGTCCCTGTCTTTGCTAAATTCAGATCAGTCAGAGGATGAAAATGGAGGATTCCTCTTAGGGCATGATCTCAACGTAATAATTCAGTTCCTCTCTCTGGACACTGTGCCTGGCCTGGTAGATGGGTATGGTCCTCTTCCTTTAGGAACCTTGAAGGAGAGTTGTCAGTAAAACTGTGAGCAGTGTAGACATTGAAAAGGCAGGTAGTGTAGCTGTACACACCTGCAAACCAAAACGGAGGTGTGACATCTGTGTCCTGAGTGCTAGTACAGTTGTGGGGTCAGAGATTAGAATGTTGGGTGGTGAGAGTCTTGCTGCTGTCAATCACTGCTCCCTGTCACCATCTTTAAACATTTTGCAATATCTCAAGATCCAGGAAGCCATGGCCACATCAGTTCAATGTGTCAGGCCACAAAGACAAGGGTTGCAAGGTGGTAGCTAGGAGTATAGACACCTGGGCCTTAGTCTCTGTAACCCGGTGGCTAACCAACGTCAGAGATCTAAGCGCTGCTGGCTTCAGCATCCTGCAGGCAGAGCAGTTTATCCCTTAGAGAGGCTGTCAGCAAAGTAGCTGAAGATGGTAAGTTAGAGCTACACAAGAGTCAGCTAGCAGGAGTCTGTCTGCGTGTGCATGTGTCAAATGCTCAGGGCCCGATGCTCACTAGCTACTAAACTACCTCTCCCCCAAGAATGGGAGGCACCATCACCTTGCCCCAGCACTGGGAGTCAAATCCTTCCCGTTTCACAGTCAGGAGGAGCAGAACTGACAAGGTCACCTACAAGCCAGAGTTCAGAACTAGTGTTGGCATTCCTGATCCATTGCTGACCTGCGGTGTACAGACAGGACTGCTGTGCTCATGTCCCTTAAGCCATCTCTACTCCGTGGCTAGTACATAAGGGTATTCCCAGCCTGACTAGCTAGAGAGAAGATAGGTGCATTTTTGGACTCTCACTGTAAAGAAGAGTGGTCCCAAATCTACTTGCATTGTCTTGTGTAAACACACACACACACACACACACACACACACACACACACACACGGAGCAGTAGTCAGGGTACCCTTTTAATTTTTGTTTGAAATCAGCTTCTTCGCTGTTTTGAAATCTTGCAGTTTCAATGTGCACACACTCCTTGGACTCCAGACCCCATCTGATTGACACTCTCCGCAGGGTATGATTATCAGGAAATCCTTGCAGCGGGAGTTCAGATGGGCTCTTCAGGAGGCAGGAAGCCTCCATAGCAACGAAGGCCAGCCTGCCTGTTGTGATGTGTTGACTTCTCACCTCACCTGTCCTTTAAAGTGAGGAGCAGAGGGCGGCATTCCCATCTGTACTAGGCTCAGAAGGCACAGTGGCCATATTGACTTTACATTCAACTGTGTAATATGTGGAAAAGACTCAGCATGTTGGTCAAACAATAAACTGTCCTAATTCTCGACACAAAGCTTCTTGTCGACTGTTTCTAAGTGGTGTAGTTATATATCGGGCCCTAAAAGTGGGTTTCCTCAAAGGCCCGGCCTCTCCTATCTGGGTGGTGTATCCCCTCCTCAGAGCCCTTTCCTCTTGTCCCTGCTCACCGGGGCTCTCCACCAGTTCTAAAAGAAAACTGTGGACTAGTGAGATTGTGTCCACAAGCCTTTCCATGTCTCATCTGTCTGGGAAGGTCTGGGAGGGACTAGGATTTGGGGGTATTTACCATCACCCCCACACTCTGCTTGACATGGCTAGGAGTTAGGAAGGCAGAATGCAGGGAGTGACCAGGCTTCTTAGCCTCTTGATTTCCAGACTATCATGTAAAGGAAAGAACCTAAGGGTAATTGTGATTACCTTTAAAATGACACCAACCATGACCACTGGCAGCTTCTCCCACAACAGTTAGGGAACAGTCTCTGAGAGGTTCCTCAGCTCTTGATAACCTCCCACCTAGCCAGTGACCTCAGAGCCAAGCGGCTCTCGGAACAATTCCTGAGATGCTGGAAATGCACTCTTCACGTCTAAGTTCATCCGTGACCTTTCCTGTTGAATGATTCTAAAAGGTCTGGGACACTCCAGTTTGCCACAAGGTCACTACTAATTAGAAGAAGCTATGAAAGTCCCTGCTGCTGCCTTAGATCTAGTCAAGGTGTGAGGGGAGCAGGCGCAGGGGATGGCGAAGGGTAGAAGGCCGAGAGCCAGTGAGAAAGAGAACAGCCAGTCCTTCCCCAGCACAGGAGTGTTCGGGGACCACAAGGCTTTCCGCTACTGAGAGAATGGTTGCTCTCCAGGTAAGATGTTAGCACGGCTCCTGCAGTTCCCAAAGAGACTGAGGAGGTACTCCAGGCGGGTACAGGAGATGACACTGTGATTGTGCTACTTAAAGTGCAATATGGCAAGAGAAGGGGTGACTTTCCTTCTAATCACTACGAGAGTGGTCACTGTTGGTTAGGCTCAGATTTTATAAATTTCAGGAAAACCTTGTAGCCTTGAAAAACACACACACACACACACACCCTCTGAATACATACACACATTTTCCCCCAGGCCAATAGAACTAGGTACTCCATGTGTTGATTGAGGCTACAGGAAGAGAAAGTCTACCTAGGATTAGGACCCCATGTAGCACAGGGAGAGGGCAGCACAGAGACAATTCAGGGTAAGAATGGAATGAACCAGCTGAACTTTGGCAATTCTTTAAGAAACAAATGGAAGCAGCACATTCTGGATGAGATGACGTCAGCAGAACACTGTTGTAGTTGCCAATTAATCTTACTCAAATCGACCTGGTGGTGGAGGCAGCAGCATGTTCCTGGCTACCTGCACCATTGGGTTCCCAAATGACACATACACAGGAAGCCTTATATTTTAAAATGCCTTCGACAGCTCAATGGCTGGGCCACTTTCAAGCCTCCACATAGCTAACACCTCCCCTCTGATATTCATGAGTTATCGCTTACTAAAATCTATATTCTATCTTTGTTGCCTTAGACCCAGAGGGGCCTGGGGCCACTCTTCCCCAGCTCTTACATGATTGGTGTGCTCTCTTCTGCAGCTCAGGCCTGGTCCTTACTTCTTTCCTAGCATGGCCGCTATATCTTCCTCCTCCTCCCTTGGTTCCCTGTCCACAAATCCTAAAGGCCTACCTCTGTCTCCCTGCCCAGCCATTGGCAGCCAGCAACTTTACTTACCAATCAAAACCAACTGGGGGCAGGGACCTGCCTTGTTCATACCGAGATCAAAGCCTAAATTTCTACTATCTGAGATAAGGTTTTTCTCCCTACCCCCTGTCCTGACCTATATAAGATCAAAGGCCTCAATTTATTTATTCATCTATGGATATTTAAATTTTCCCTTCTGAGGAAATTAATATCTCTGGAGATATATATTATCTATCACCTTTCTAAGAGTTAAATTAATATACTTTTTAACGTCAATTAAATTACCTTCTACTTACTGTATAAGCCTATTTCTAGGCTATTAATTTGTCATACCAGGCTAAGTAATCCCAGAATTGCTGTGGATCCCATGTTCAAAGAACCCAGGTGCCTGCAATGACATAGACTTTTCAAATTTCCTTTAAAGCAATTACCATAGTTTCTCCTTTCTATCCTTAAAAACAATTAAATCAATTTTTATTCATTCTCCCTTCTGTGAAGATTAGAATCTCTGTAGGTACATGTTACCTTTCTCTTTATATAACTTGAATTACCATCTTTATGTATTTAACTTTAATTAAATTTTCTATTTTTGTATGAGCCTATTTAAAACAATTTTATTTTTATCTTATTTAGGCCTGTCTGTAGCCTGTCTTATCCCAGCAGGAGCTTTTAGTAACTGTGGCTTAAGCTCTTTGGAGCAGCCCAGGAGAGTGTCTAGCTGGATCTTGAGCCCCCTGCCCATGACCCTGGGTCAGCCTGGGTGTATCCTAGCCTTAAGTCACAAACCCCAGACTCATGTGTTCTTCTTGGGGAAGAACCGCATGGCTCAGCTCTGCTGAGACCCACTCGGGAGGCATGTGTATTCCTTCTTCTTGGTAATCTCTAACTCTTAAAAGTGAGTGTAAGCCCCACGTTGGGTTACACTGTTGTAGTTGTCAATTTTACTCAAATCTACTTGCGTGTTCCTTGCTACTCATCCCAATGTTCTGGGTTCCCAAATAAAAGACATACACAAGTAGCCTTATTATTTTACTGGGCCTTCAACAGCTCAATGGCTGGGCCACTGCCAAGCCTCCCCTCTGACAGAAGACCTCATGTCAGGAGGTGCTGGAGGCCTTGGGAAGCAGTGGAAGGGGTTTCCCAGCTATTGTTAAAAGCTGAGGCCTCTCCAGAGACACCTAGCAATGAGAAGCTACTACCACAGGGCAGAGTCCAGAAGTTGATTATTTACTCCAGGCCTTCTTTGATACAGTTGCCTCATTACGGCTGGGTTTACAATAGCCCATAGTCCAGACATGCCTTCTACCAACCGGGTTTCCAGCCCTGTCCAGCTTACCTTTTGCTCAGGACACCAGGCTACAAATACCATTTATCCTTGCTCTCCATCATCATCACTTTTGATGTACTGATTCTCCCACTAAGTAAAATCACTTCATTATCCAGAAAAAAGGGAGGTCAGTGAACACATTTTCTAACTGAAAGGGTTTTTTTTTTCATGAGCACCTACTGTGATGTGAATATCCTTCATTGTGCTCTTCCCATTTGTCCATGACTAACATGAACAGCAGTGTGCAAAGGGCAGTAAGACTCCTAGCAGCAATGCTGCTTCCCAGTGAGAACTGACAGCCATCCCATGACTTATCTGTCCTGTGCTGTATCTGTCTCATACACCATAAGCAAGGCCAGTAGATACTTTAGGGGTAGGGAGCTGAGTACTTACGATAGGATTAGTGATCTAGGACTGTATTTTCAGTCCAAGTGACCCACGGGGGGGCCATGTGCCAGCAGGCAGAGGCTTGGGCTAGACTGCCCAGAGAACACCCTTGTGTTTATCCTGTCCCTCTCACTGGTCAAGGCCAGCCCAGATGCTCCCGCACACGCTCTCAGAGCACTGTACCTCGAGTCAGTGCTCGGATGGCGTCTCATTAGTGAGGCTTCAGTGAAGCCTGACTCCGAGTGTGCGATGAGCCGAAGAGTTTGTATATATGCAGCGATCTGTAGGCTCAGCAACCTGGAGCTGGGCTTGAACTCTAGCTCAGGTTCCCACCTGTACTCATCATTTGACTTAATGTTTTCAATACAGTTCTTTATCAAGATACCAATCATTTATAAAAGCAATAAGAACACAAATGTTGAAGACAGCATGACTTTAAAAAGGCAACATTTTTTAAAAGCATGAATGAATATGTATTAAAAATGCACAGTGGACACCTTCAGTTTGTACTGCTCCACAGCACTCTAGCTGGGCTAACACAACAGGAGCTGATCGAGTAGCACAAGGGACAGCCTGGGCTCACACACACCACAGGCAGCAGTGTGCTGTCTCCCAGCTCTCCCCAGGGGAGCCTCTAGAACACACTAACCCACGAGTGTCTGGGGATTTGGCTCTTAGAGCCACCATGTGAGGGTGACTCTTCGGGGTTCCAGCAGTTTTTGAACCTAAGGTGGTATGGAGACAGGTCACTGAGCCCATGAAGAACACACTATCAGGTGCACCCTGTGATTTTGAAGCTGTCTTCACTATAACTGCCTTCACATCTCAGACTTCACTAAGAACTGACAATGTATTATGCCTAAACACCAGGGGCAACTGGAAATTAACTTATCCCATAAACAGGCAGATCTGGTCCCAGGAAAAGGGACCAACCGCAGAGAGGCAGGAGACAAGGACTTCTCAGATGATACCCTACTCTCAAGGTGATACCCTCTCTGTTATGTCTCACACTAACAAGATACTACACCTAACACCTAAAAAAGGGAGAAAGAATATGGGAATTAAGTAAAAAGGACTAGTTGAGAAAGGAGCTGATGGGGAGGGAAACTGTCAAGCTGGTATAACTTCTTCAAGAACTCAAGAAATGCTACAAACAATGACACGCCCCCTCTTTATCAGTCCACACCACCACAGCCCTTTCCCAAACGGCGAGTCAGTCTCACATGGCCAAGGTTTGTGGCCAGCGATGCTCCTCAGGCGATCTTGGCCAGCCACTTCTCCAAGTCCTGTATGTCAGCAGCACCAGCGTCCCCTCGTCCGCCCTTGGCACTGCACTCCAGGAACTCTAATTTGAGGGGCAACTGGGAAAATTCAAATTCTTTGCCTTTCTTTCCCAAATGAGCAGGTGCTGTACTGGAACTGTCCAGTGTGCTGGGAGCAGCAGATCGGGTGACTCGTAACGTGTTGCTAGGGGAAAAGGGACAAGTCAGAAGCAACAAAGCCATTCCTATCAGTCCCTAAATCTGGTGGGATGAACACCTGTCAGTATTGACACTGCTGGCTTGTCCTTTATACCCATGGGTCACTGTTTCAGACAGACAGGGAAGATGGGTCCAACCCACGGGAGACGCCAGTGGGTTAGGAGACCCAGGTCACACCAGCTCTTTGAAGCCTATACCTACTTCTAAGATCACCTGAATGACCCCACTAAAAATAGTCTTAGATGTATGCTGTGATATAAAACTCAACGTTCTGAAACCAGAATGGGTAGATAGGGAGCTTATTTTTTTTATTAGGAGTCTTCTTGGCTATGAAGGTCGTTCATCCACAAACTTTAAGCCTCCGGTCCTGTTTATCTGTAGGTAGGAAACCTTCCCAGACTAAGTCACTTTCCAGCCAGCTGCTGGTCCTCATAGCACAGGCAGCAGGCTTGCTGACTCCCCACGTTATAAATACTGCACCCAACTAGAACTACAAGCAGGGCACCGTGTCACACACATTTTCAGCACTCACGGAAACGTTACATAGCTATAATCACCCCATGTCTTTTATAATTCTAGTAATTCCTTTAACACATATTCCATACTACCCCAGCTAAATTTGATCGTCATTAGATCCTCTGCTGCGTATGACTCAGCCCGTCAACTCTGACACAGCAGCACTCTATGAGGAGTGCACTCCCACTTACAGTTCCTTTTCAAGCTGCTGCTGAATTAACTTTGCTGATTTTGCCATCGCGATATCTGTGAAGGAAAAAAGTATTATTCTAGTTTAAGCCAGAATGTGTCTTCTCCCTGGACTTCTAGCACAGAAAGAAAATTCCTATTTATACCAACAAGTTCACCCCCATTCCTTTGTTAAACACTTTTTATCATCATTCCTTTCTGTCAAAGCAAATGCAGTATTTGCAGGTTTTTGAAAAATGCTTTAAAACATAAAATACAACAAAATATTGTTTTAGTGCTAATGACCCTAAAACTAAATAAGCTTAAGTTTTCCACACCTTACAAGCCCTTCAATACTTAACCTGTCTAGTCCATTTAAAGAAAGCAAGCATACACGCACCATTACTGACATTTGATGAGAACTTTCAACACACAATACCACATCAATCCTTTAAAGAGAAACCTGGCACACTGCCAGTGAGCCCAGGAGGACACAAAGCCCAAGCCAAATCAGTACTGACTGTCCTCCTCATACAAAGTAAAAGATGCTGGCTGGGGCTAGAGATGGCTCAGTGGTTACAGCGCTGGCTGCTCTTCCAGGGTTCAAGTCCAAGTAGCCACTCACAAATGTCCCACCAGAACCAAAGCCCTCTTCTAATCTTCTCAGGCACCAAGTATGCCTGAGGTTTGACACCCCCCCACACACACACATAAAAATACTTTTAAAAAAGATGTTAAGAGCTGCACCATTCATCAGGTATTAGGATTAAAAAAAAAAACCAAAAAACAAAAATCATAATGCTTCAGGCTCCTAAGAAATGTAGCCGTGAAAGAGTTCCGAAAGACCAACTCCTGTATGTTACTTGGTCTGGCCGCAGAGCCAAAGCCCAGCCAACCTGAGTGTGAGCTCTGGGGTAAGGGGAACCAGTGGAGCAGCCTGTCTGGAAGGAGAGGCTCAATAATCCCCCAGAATCGACAGTACATGGCCTCATAAATTAACATTTGGTAAAATAAGATAATTTATGATCTTAAAAAGCACTGTATTGGGCTGGAGAGATGGCTCAGCGGTTAAGAGCACTGACTGCTCTTCCAGAGGTCCTGAGTTCAATTCTCAGCAACCACATGGTGGCTCACAGCCATCTGTAATGGGATCTGATGACCTCTTCTGGTGTGTCTGAAGATAGCTATAGTGTACTCACATAAATAAAATAATAAATCTTAAGAAAAAAAAAAGCACTGTATCATGAAAAAGGAGAGCCCTCCGCTGCCAGTCCTTGGGACAACATGGTAAAAGACCAGGAAAGTCATAGAAACAGATTTTCAGATTTAATCCCTTAATTAATGCTTACTTCCAGCCCCTCCCCCCGCTCAGTAATCACAACTGTGGGTAAATGAACTAATTCCCAATAGCAATCCTTGAATGGTCCGCTGCCTCTGCCGGGAAGTACCTTGCTTATTGCAGGCTATTAAGAAGGACGGCGCGTTCTTCAGAGCCATGCTGTCGAGGAGGACCTGGTACAGAAACTCGGCCACATCTTTCACCTCCCGCTGGAACGTTGCACTGTCCACCACGAACACCACTGCCCTGCAGGGATGGTTAAAGGGAAGGGATACATGAGCACACGACGGAAGCAGGAGTCACAAACAGACCCCTGGCTTCTCCACGCAGCCCTCCATCACAGCACACACACACTCTCAAGGGCCAGAAAACCATCCAACAGATCTCTGTGGTGAACACCGGGCAGATTGTACCCACAGAGGAAGAACAAAGAGGGAGAGTAAAGTAAGCTGTAAAGCTGAGGTGACAAACAGAAACCGGCAGGGACTGTAGGGAAAGGGAGTATCCTGAAGGTACAGATAGATAAAACACATCTCGGGAAGAGCACACAGGCAGGGGTGAGTGGGGGAAGCCAGCTCAGAGAGGAAGGGGTAAGGAAACGCTGCCCTGTGAAGCTCGTGCTTGTGAAGACCGTTGGTGCCTAAGTGGAAGACAGAACACTCGTGGGAGGGAACTCAAGAATTATGACTATGTGGGACCTGACCTCAGACAGCGGCAATGACACCATCAAGTACCAGAGGTACTGCACGGGAACCTCAGACAACAGGTCCTAGGGGCCATGGGTTTGAAGCCCAGGTGGGGAGAATGTGCGACAGCTAACAGGGCCTGGGTAGCTGGACCAAACGCCTCCAACAGAGCCTCCAACTCAAAGGCAGTGTAATGGAGGCTGTGGTTAGAAATAATTTCAAAGAAATTAAAACACCTGGTCTCCAATGGCCACAACTATGGGGCATAAGTGAACACTATCCCTTGGAATAAGAGCCCCAAGCAAAAGATTATATAAAAATTGGACCATATTCATCAAACCCCAATGGTGCTAACAAATGAAAACATCTGTGTGGAGTTGGCCTTTCATGTCCTACCGTAACAAAGACCACCAACCTCATCAGTGACACCCATTCTCTTAAAGGAGGGGTTCTGGATCAAAACATAGACGAAAATATGCAATTATAAGAGAAATCAACCAGCACCCCTAAAACTGGAGTTTAGAGCAATCTACAAAGCACATGTTTAGCTCAGTTAGCAGAGTGCTTGCATAGTAGACACAGCCTTAGATCCCATCCCAGTAGCATAAAACCAAAGTGATCACCTGTAATCCTAGCACTGAGGAGGTAGAGGCAGGAGATCAAAAACTAAAGTTCATTTTTGGTCAAACAGTGAGTTCAAGGTCAGGCTGAGCTATATGAAATTCTGCCTCCAAAAAACAACAAAAAAGTCATAATATATGTTTAAAATTATTTTAGAGGATAATACTAGAAGCAAATAAAAAGAAATAGGTCGAGTTTTAAACGGTATTTTAAAAAGAATACATTATAAAAACAGTAAATAAAATTAGCAACGCAGTGGAAACTAAGTAGAGGTTCTCTCAGCTGAAAAGAACAGAGCAAACGAGGCAGTGGATCTGAGGGGCTCACATGACGCTCAAGAGAGGATTTGTTAGATAAACTATGGAAGAGCTAGGGCAGAGAGAAGGGCCCATGCTGTGACAAGTGAGACAGCAGGCAGTGCCACTTTTTTCAATCACAGGGTTTGATGAATCTGGCCTCATGTTTATGCTAATCTTTCACTTGGGGCTCTTACGCGTGTAGAGTGTCCACTCGTGCCTTGTGGCTGTGAGGCATGGAGACCAGGTGTTTGGAATTACTTTCCAGCTCCAGCCTCCGTTAGACTACCTTTGAGTGGCACGCTTTGCACAGGGTGGTTGGGCCTGTTAGCCCCTGCCCTTAACAAGTGATAACACCCCTCTGTGTAGGGTGGTACACTTGAATTCCAAACACCACAAATCCAAAGGCAGATGACTCATAGGGAAATGACAGTTACACTGGCCGTAGCACGCTGTTTAAGAGCAGATGTGTAGAGGCAGCAGTCTCCATGGGATCACTGGAAGAGATGCTACCCAGGACCTCACATGCAGCTAAAACCAAGGGCCAAAAAATAAATAAATAAATAAAAATAAAAAATATAGAGGACCAAATAAAGGTTGCAGCCAGCAACGTCATGACACACTCATCCTCTAGAAACATCTCTAGCAGATACACTGAGAAAAACAGAACCTGAAAGGAAGGAGCAGAATTTGACAAAGAGCAAAGAAATCACAAACATCAGGTCCTATTAAGGAAGCACTGGTATAAGGAAAAGCAGGGACCACTGGCCGTTACAGAGGTGCGTACTGCAAATAGCACGAAGGTCTGAGGAACCTCAAAACACAGGTGCTTGTTATGGTCATGAAAAAGAAATGGGTCCTGGGTAGATACTGTTTTTTATTTTTTAAAATGGGGCAGGAATCCACAGAAAGAAAAAATAATATACTTTTACATCAGTAGATGGAAAAACAATCTTAGGTCACAAGAAAGAATTTTTTTTAATGTTACGTTGGGGGTCATAGTAAGAGTACTTGCTGCTCTTGTAGAGGACCCAGGTTAGGTTCCCAGCACCCACATCAGACAGCTCACTACTGCTTGTAACTCCAGTCCAGGGGACCATATTCTAGTCCTTTGGGTACCTACACATACACGGTTCACAAACAAGAACAGGGACATGCACCCAAATTTTAAAAAGAAATCTTAAAAAGAAAAATGTCATATACTATAGTAAAAGTGTTTTCAATTTAAGAGTTTTATGACTGAATGAAGTCTGTTAACTTAGTTTTATCTTTATATGCTGAATATTCTATTTATCCAAAATACTTGGAAAAGAGTGTAATTATACTACAAACTCTAAAATATTTGCAAGTGACAATGGAAAAAGAAAAAAAAAAGCTGTCCTTGAGACACCCTGACTAGATAGCTTAGGCAGATCTCAAAGAGACCTTCACGTCACCCCCCTGCCTCTCCTAAGTAGTGTGTGCCACAGTGCCCAATAAGAGGAAAAAGGAGAAAAGAACACCCAATTTCCTCCAAATTTAGCAGTTCTAGATATGCCTCAATTGTTTGAGGATTAGAAATCACATTCTCATCTGTGACAGATTGCTTGACACCATCCACTTGTGGCAAGAAGCAATGACAAACTCTATGTCTAGACACGTTAGACAAAAAGGAGGTTCAAATGTCAGTCAAAAGAAACAGTAATACCTCAGGCACAGGACTGCCAATTAAACCATCACAGCATCATCTCCAAGATGCTTTCTAAATTCAGTATCATAATACGTCTTCACATCATTGAAATGTATCATACAATTTTACCTTAATTTTTATCAATGTTAGATAGCAAACATGAAGAAAGCATTTAAAACTACAGCATACAAATTTTAGGAAAGAATTTAAAAATCAATAGCACAAGGATTTACACTAAAAATAGTTTTCTTGAGGTATCAATTTAGTGTGATTTAAGAACAGACATGCTGGGCCACCATGCTGCCTCTAGCTTTTGGCTGGGTTATATAAGGGAGACAATAAGGAAGGTCTCTATATGGTTGTTCTAGATGTGAAGTGGACAGCTCCAAACCCACCAGTGGAAAAGCACCCAGCAAACTACTAGCTACAAAGCTGCTTGCGAGAGCAGAGCACTACTGTAGGGGTGAGGAGACCTCACTGTTCCCCGTGGTACTGTGGCACTCTATTCTGCTGAACTTCTGATCCACAGACTCTGGTCAGCATCTGGTCCAGACCCAGGACTTGAGGCCTCTTAGCTATCCATGCAAACAAGTAACAGGTATGCCAAAGAACTCCAGCTGGCATGCCTGAAGAACACCCTTAGTGCCAGGACACAGGCAGGAGGCAGTAGCAGGCAGATCTCTGAGGTGGAGGCTAGCCTGATCTACTGAGGGAGTTCCAGGATAGCCAGGGCTACACAGAGAATCTACTATGAGAGAAATGTTTCGTTCTTTCAAACAAAGCAAAGCAAACATTAACCCCTTTGTCCTGATATCATCAGTAATTCTGAATGTTAGATTTGTCCCCTTGGGGTCCAAGGGCACGATTCTGAGTAGAAAACTGGGGCAGAAATCAGGAGCTGGCAGGCTTTCCATTTTTGTTTGTACGTGATTTCCAATACAAACATGGGACGTAAAGTCCGATAGAGCAAAACCTTTCTTTGGACAACTCACAGCAGCTCAACTTCAAGACAATTAGAAATAAATCTCTCACATTTTTGGACAATGCTAGGCACTTACAGCATTTCTATGCTAAAAAACAAACAAAACAACAAAAAAACATACACAAGGAAATTTTTTATTGAAAAAAAAAAGAGGAGAAAAGAAAGATGAAAAGAAGGTAAGAGGAAAGAAAAACTTGCTAGGTATGGTGACACATACCGGTAATTCCAACACTTACAAATTCAAGGTTATCCTTGTTTGGCTACATAGCAAGTTCAAGGTCAACCTGCAGTATATGATACTCTATCAAGTCAAAACCAAGCAGGCAGACAGGAAGGAAAAGCCACTTAGTTTATAGAAGCCAGGAGGCTGGGACAGAAAAAGCTTAGAGTTCAGGGCCAGCCTGGGCTACATGGGCTAGAGAGATACTGCCACCTTATCAAAACAAAAGAAAACCAAAAAGAGTATGATTAATGTTTTGAGTTTAGTATCTTCCAGGATCCAGCCTAGCCTTAAAAATTCCTTTTCGAGATTGTAATAGCTTTAACATGTCATCAAATCTATCTTCAGAGTCAGAGGCGAGAGAGATGGCTCTACAGTTTGGAGTGTGCTCTGCTCTTGCAGAGGACCTGAGTTCAGTTTCCAACACCCATGTTGGGAAGTTCACAGCTTCATGTTTGTAACCCCAGCTCCAGGGAATCCAACACCCTCCCTCCTCTGGTCTATGCTGTACCTGCACACAAGTGCACATACCCTGCCCCACATACACATAGTTAAAAGTTAACACAAAAATTTTTAAAATGCGTCTTTAGGGTTACCATGAAGTTTAATCGTGCTAATAGAGCAATCTGAAAAGCAATCCTTAAGCAGGCTCCCAAGTCTTCAGAGTCCTAGCACCCCAGAAATGGCCACTCCAAGGTGCATCCCAAAATACCACAGTATCAAAATCTTAGCAGAGGAAACAGCATGAGTGTGTGTATGGACACAGTACAGACTTGAACAAACCCATGTTATTTCATCCCTAACTTACCTGGCTGAAGACTTAAAGCGATCTAAGAACTGAAGCCTCAAGCTCTCGTGCCCGGGGAGGTCAATCAAAGTCAGGCTGTTACCCTGAGGACAGCAAGAGTGACATCAAATCACCATTTGGTCCAGTTCCATAGATCTTCACCATTAGCTCAGCAAACTGGAGCTGAGCTAATGAATCAAGCAAACGTTTACTGCAGGCAGAAAGTCAGATGGATGTCTGTAGAGGATATGCTAATAGTAAACACCAATGAAGGGTAGAGTCTTGCCTAGGATACGTGAGGCACAGAAAGTAAGTTTTGTTTGTTTTTTTAAAATAGTGGCTGGGGAAAGGTTCGTAAAAGATCTGAGTTTTATTCCAGAAACTTCTATTAAAAAAAAAAAGTCCCAGTGTGAACCCACTTTTCACCCGGCACTGGGGAGACAAGAGACAGGCAGGTTGTCGATGCTCTCTAGTAGACAGCCTGCCAGCCAGCCTAATCTACTTTGTGACCTCCAGGACAGTGAGACCCTGGCTCAAAAACAATGTGCACCCTGAGGAACAACACAGCACAGCCTGACCTCTGGCCCTCACACATCTGTGCACACATACACCCACACCCCCCACGCCCACACACACTAAATAAAGCAATGGCCGAAGCCCTGGCGGTGAAACAGTAAGCATGATTCCCGACATGAATTATAAGGGAACAAAGCATTGCAAAATTACGGACGATGCATAAAATTACAATGTTAGTAAGTGGGTTGTTTAATTGGCTGTTTTTTGTTTTTCAAGACAGGGTTTCCCTGTGTAGCCCTGGCTGTCCTGGACTCACTTTATAGACCAGGCTGGGTTTGAACTCAAAAAGATTAAGCAGCCTCTGCCTCCTAAGTATTGGGATCAAAGGCCTGCACCACCATGCCCAGCAATAGCCTTTTTAAGAGAATGGTAACACTTTACTGTCTGAAGGAATCATAGAAGCATGGTCTATCCAAGGAAACACACCAATGTGAGTATAAGCAGGCCACATGAAAGCTAGTACATATTCACAAATAATGTAAGTAAGTTATAGTATGTATTACAATTATGAGATTCTCAATCTTAAGGAGATATCCACAATTTTTACTTTTGGTTAAGTATTTCTTAAAATGTATATTTATACTAACTTAATATATTAATTTAAATGTATAATTAAATGTACACTAGATATACCATTTATCTGTTCCAACTCTGTCAATCTTGTTCCAGTTCCTCTTTCCCCTACTGGGCAAATTCGCTATACACAGTAATAGGTGCTAGTCACCATCCCAGGACCTCATTGAACGAATGTTATTACAGAGATAGAAAGACCATTAGGTGTAGTCTGGTGCATGTATCAGAACCATCCATCATTTCTCACAGTGACCTCATCCTCAACCAACCATGACTGTGGTGTCTGCAGAAGGAAGTCCGTACCGCATACAGACTGCACACAACCCACACAACCCACTATGCCCTTTTGGGTAGTCTGCCCAGACCTTCACCAACAAATTGTCTATATACTATATATGGGGAATTTATTATATAGTATATTTATATGGATTCATTTTATCAGCTCTGTTCCTTTAGAGAACTCTAATACAACATCTCTCCAGCCTCCCAATTGATCTGCAAACAAACCCCAAAACATTATTAACTGTTCATTATTCCTTGTTCGTACTAAGTCTTCCATATCTGGCATGTAGTTAACAAGGAACAGCACCCCTCGATTTGGACGAATCACATTGTAAGGACTGAACCCTCACACAGGGCAGTAGCTGTAATACATACACAGATCTAAAGTATACCCGGGAACGTTCCACTGTAAAAATCTGGGGCTAAGGACCAGTGACATAGCTCAGTAGGTACAAGTACTTGCCATGAAGCCTGAGGATTTAAGTTTGATCCTTGGAACACACACAAGAGAAGCACAGCAGTGATTCCCTCGAGCTGTCCCGCCCCCTGACCTCCACACAGGTGCTATGGCACACATGTTCCCACTCCAAACACACACAATTAGAAAAACCTGGGGGTGTAGCTCAGCGACTGACATGCCCGACACGCGCAAAGCCCTGGGTCTCTAGCATCACTACCCTCAAAAGCACTGATACAAGGATCCACCACATTAATAATTTTCCAAATGTAAAATGTCAATATCAAAAGATTCAGAGTCTGAAAGGGTATAGGGGCTAGATGGACTGTTACAGTGCATCTCTAAAACACCAACAATGGCTGGAGTAAGGGGACTCTGAGCTCCAAGGCAGCTTAGACTACAAAGGGAGACCTTAACCAGGGACGGTGCTTAGCCATCCTGAACCAGGTATGGTACTCACCTTGGAAGGCAGAGGGAGGTGAATCTCTGTGAGTTCAAGACCAGCCTGATCTACACAGTGAGACCCAGTCTGAAATCAATCAATCAATCAATCAATCAATCAATCAATCAATCAATCAGTAACTTAGATGACTGATCCTTTTATTATTTGCTGACAATAATTCTGAAGACACCAGAAAGGGGAAGAACAGGGTCGCTAAAACCAAAACTCTACTCCATCCATCACCCATCCTTCCATCCCTGATCAGCCACCAAGCCCTCACCCCTCACTCTCCAAAGCTCAGGTGTCACTGTACTCTGCTTGGCAGTTACCATCTGTACCCTACAGCTACACAGGGGAGCAACAAGCCATTCCTCTGGTACTTCATGGGTATGTTTGAAATATGAGTTATAGTGGCATTAAGACACCCATCATGTGGTGTTGCAGAAGCCAGAAATCTCAAATCAGACCAATGGCTTACTACAATGAACATTTGCAAGTGAAATGTGTGAACAGAAGAGTAAACTGTGGGACACACTGTGACAGACTACAGCTTCCACAAGGAGAATTATTCAATGCTTTGGAGTTTTTATTTGTGTGCTTTTTATCTTGGGTAAGGGTGAAGGTGGCTATGAGGGGACTGGGAGATGAGTGGAACAGGGGTGCATGATGTGAATCTCACAAAAGATATCCATCACCACAATGCTCTCAAAAGCAAAAGACTGTAACTGCACTAAACATTAACAAGGCTCTGAGTAATAAAAATCTAACTATGAGACAGCTTCTAAAGAAAAGTCTGGCTAGCAGAGGCAGAAAAGGACAACTACTTTTAACCAAATGATTGTCCTATGTCTACATACTGCCTACTTATACCAGAAAAAGACCCCAATACCCACTGAAACTCACAATAATGTTGAACAGACAGAACCTAGAAATAAAACGTCTTGTAACCCTGTACATAAGTTACAAGGATAGATGGGGAGGACTAAATCTGCTACCCATATTGCCAAGGGCAGATCTGTTATGCAGAATACATTCTACATAAAAGTAAGCTACAAAAGATACCTACATCTTCAGACTACTCCATTCAAGAAGGTCCTTTCTTGACAAGCCACAGTGCCCCAGTAAGCTTTGTCAACTTGACATAGCTTACAGCCATGTAAGAGAAGTCTCAACAGAAGTGTCTCCATCAGACTGGCCTGTGTGCATATATATGTGGTCATTTTCTTGAGTCCAAAGTGGGAGGTGCCATGTTTAGACAGGTGGTCTGGAACTATGAAGAAATCTAATTAAGTAAACCAAAGAGTGAACCAGCAAGCAGCATTTCTGCATGGCTTCTGCTGCTACCTTACCCTGATTTCCCTTAATAATGAACTACATCCTGGAAGTGTAAACAGATTAAATCCTTTCCTCCCCAAGCTGCTTCTGGTCAGCAACAGACATGACAGTAGAACTCAGTAAGCAAGAGTGTCAGATTCTAGAACATTCTACAGATACCTCTTACCCTGTTATTGTTGACTTTGTATATGGCAGAACTATCGGTAATAGAAGTCTGTGTGTCTCTGTACCGGCCAGTTAGCAACTGTTAAAAAAAAGAAAAAAAAAAACGACGGACAAGTCAGGATAAACACATTACAGTAACACCAAATTCAATTTAAAGAATAACATTTTAATTCTGTGGAGAGTAAGATCAAATGAATGAATGCTATTTGAAACAGCTGAAAAGGACCATACTGATTTATTTTTAACTTGTAGAATAATAATTAATTACAAGCTTTATTACTCCTTTTTGTAGTGCTGGTGAACAGACCCGAAAGTGGCACCTGGACCCAACATTTTATGTATATATTAAACAACATCGAGGGGCCAAATTACTGACCTGTAAAGATTTTAAGCACCAAAAACAACTCAAGGCCTCAGGAGATGTTTCAGTGGATAAAACACTTCCTGTGCAACCTTGATGACCTAGTACTCCTATGGGGAAAATGGGAGGGAGACAGGACAATCTCCGGAAATTCATACTAGCTAGCCTGGTACAGAAATGAGCTAGCCAGGGCATACCTGTACCAGCACTAGCACACATGAACGAACACACACAATTAAAAATAATAATAATAATTACTACTACTACTACTACTACTATTATTATTATTATTACCCTCCAAAGGAAGAGGGTAAATGCTCCATAGTAAAGCATGTTCGGTTAAAAAATACTGGCTACATAAAACTAAATATTAGTGAAGGGAAGCCTCACTAGCTTAAAACTGACAATGGAGGATAATTTCTGTCATGATTATGATAATGCCGGATTGCTCAGAACTGGCCATGCTGGACTATTTTATGTCACAGAAATCAGCAAAAGTTATTGGGTTTCCTTTATCCTTTATTCATTGTTTAAAGAAAGAATAAGAATACAAGCTACACTTAAGAATGTATGTCTATAACCATCATATTCCAAGTAGCCCAACAAACTGGTAATGCATTTTTTAAATGTGTATGTGTATGTATACTGAAGGGTGATGTTGGGAGTCCTCCCTCAATCTCTCTCCACCTTATTTGTTTATTTTTGCTTTTTTTTTTTGTTTGTTTTTCTGTTTTTTTGACATAGGGTTTCTCTGTGCAGCCCTGGCTGTCCTGGAACTCATTCTACAGACCAAGCTGGCCTTGAACCAGAAGAGATCCGCCTGCTTCTGCCTCCCAAGTGCTGGCTTTAAAGGCGAAGACCACCACCACCCAGCCATCCACCTTATTTTGTGAGGCTGTGGTCTCTCACTGAACCTGGAGATCACCAACTAACAAGGGTGGTGAGCCAAGGAATTCCAGGGATCCACTGTAAGTCTCCTCCTTAGCACAGGGATTACTGACTAGTACCTCTGGACCTGCCTTTCATGTGAATTCCAGGGATCCAAACTTAGGCCCTCGATTTTTTACCAGACAAGAAAACAGACTGAGTCATCTCCCCATCCCCAGACCACATATTCTAACAGCATCGTGAGTGTGTGAGTGTGTGTGTGTGTGTGTGTGTGTGTTTACAGGTTTTCCTAGAGTCTTTTTTTATTCCCAAGTAAGCCAAGAATTAACTCCCAGAGCTGGAGAGTCAACTAAGTTGGATAAGAACACATCCTGCCCTTGCAAGGGGCCTGAATTCAATTCCCAGCACCCACATCAGGCAGCTTTTAACTCCAACTCTACAAAATCTGACACATCTGGCCTCTACAGGTACAGGCACTCACGTGCACATACCCACACACATATATATAATTAAAAAGAAATTTAAAACTTAAATATTTTTAAAAACATGTTCCAAGCTCGCTAACATAGTTTCCAGTACCAAATAAACTGCAAGATGCCAGGAATACGGAAATGACATAACAATCCCTATTAAGTTTAACCGAGGTGGAAATCAATGCATTACCCTGACAAACAGCAACGTTTTCCCAGAGTCACAGAGACCAACGAAGAGAACAGCTCTCTGACTGCTCTTTCGGCTCCAGATGAACTTCCAGAACACTGCAGAGAAGAGAAAGGCAGCCTTCATTTTCAAAAGACATTAAAAGGCATTCACGACAAAAACGAGTTCATCTGGACTACTTTCATTGTCATACGGATTAAAGTCAGTTTTGTTAGGAACTAATTCACTGAGCGCCAGCCACTATCGACTTTTCCACGTCTAAATCCCTCATCCCAAATGTGGAGACTTCGAGTATACACAGAACGATGGAGCTGAGAAAAATTAGTGGCTTGCTAAATTTTATTGGTGGGTTTCTACTCTACCTTAGGACCTCAGTAGCCGGAACCCAGCTCAGACACAAGTGGCTCAAAGTTGGAGTGAGCGATGGCGGCCGCAGCACGCTACGCTCAAGCGCACAGAGGCGCCTCAGGTAATTAAGTAGTCCTGTCCCAAGAACCAGGTCACTTCAGTGTCCCCTTTCCACACTGCTCGGGTCTGGAAGATGGGTGGTAGAAGAGGGTACCCAGCCGTCCGCCTCCCCGGCCTGCGGCGCCGAGCCACTCCGCCCTCGCCGCGAACACCGGCCGCCTCACCCAGCGTCAGCAGCACCGCCAGTATCGCCACCGCCACGGAGAGCAGCGTCGGATCCCTCTGCTGCAGCTCCTGTCGCAAGGAGTCGAGGTAAGGCTGGAAGGCACCCCCGGCGCCATCCCCAACACGCCGGGTGTTCACAGAAGCCATGAAAGAGGTGTGTGGCCTTCCCAGACCGCCAAAGATACGTGGCCCTAGGCTTCACGCTCTGGCGGGGCGCGGAGCATCACGGGAGTGGTAGTTCCTTAGGGGTATCTCGGCTACCCGCCCTGGGGAGCGCCAAGTGCCTGATGGGAGTTGGAGTTTTTTGGTTTCTACAACCCAGTTAGCTAGTGTATTCATACCATTCATGCTTTGGGACATGTATGGCTTTGTGGGAATTTTTTTTCCCTTGCATTTTAATCTTTTATCTTTGGAGAATCTCATACATGATTATGTCTTTTGATCAAATCCACCCCTCTACTCCCATTTCATTTCGATTTTTGAAAGAACGAAAAATTTGAGCAAAATGAATGGCTGCAAAACGTTAACTGAGGATTTGAGGATTTCTACTCTGCCGTTACATGGGATGAAATTTATGAGACATTTTACCCCAGTATAATGTAACCAGAGATGTGATGGAGTCACGGAGAATCCACAAAGACACGTCAAGTCCTTTATGAGATCAGAGAAAAGTCGCTAGAGATGGAACTGAATCTTGGAGGATGCGTTGACCTATGCCGGCAACTAAAGAAAACAGAAAAAGATGCACAGAGGAGAAGCATGAGTAAAAAAAGCCAATGACATGTGGGAAACTCAGTAATTCTGTGTCCTGCACTGACACGCCCAACATGGGAAAACTCCAATGACTGCATTTTTAAAAGCAATCAGGAAAATCAGGATGTGGGGGTATCTCGACAATAGATTGATCATTCCTACCCAAAGGAAGCAGGCCCCACTCAGCCAGGTAGGCCATTTGGGAGACAATGGAGTAGACAACATTTTTCAGTTTCTCGAGAGGACTTATTTATAAAAGATCTTCATGGGAACTCTCCTACTTAAGATTTCAGCAGGTAATTGAAAACATTAAAAAAAAAATGTGAGCTTCAGTTTAAAAACCTCTCTGAGGGTCAGAAGTGGCCCAGCCTGGAGGGCCATTTACAGTTTCTGCTATTCTGTAGATGCCATTGTTTTAAAGTATTTAAAGTACAGGTCTGACTGGGAGATGACAAGTCAATGTCACCTAAAGACTTCATTACAATGCCACATCACCACAGAAAACCCCAACTCCTGCAGGCACCAGGAAGGGAGGAAATGAGACTCTCCTTTCTCTCTAGTGTGGCGGTGAGTGATTGGATAAGAAATGAAACAAAGATGTTAAACTTTGAGTTTGGAATGTGATTTAGATTTAGATACATCCTCAAAAAAGCGGACCGCAGCCGGGAAGAAGCACATTTGGGCCACCCTCGTGGGCTTACCATCACCAGATACTGAGTCGCTGGTTACAGACTACGTAAAAGAATGATTAGATTGTCAGTTTAAGCAAAAATGGTAGAAAGTCAGCTGGAAAAGTGTGTAGGAATCAGGCCTGGAAGGGTTTTGTGTGCTATGCTGAAGAATCTAGAGTTGAAGGTGACATGGATAATTGGCAGATCTACGGAGAACTATGACGAAAGAGAAAAGACTGAGACTGGGGCTCAAGGGGAGTCTTGTATTTAGGCAAAAGATACTTAGAGTCTAACACAGGATAGAAGGGTGAAATAGGGGATTGAAAGATGGCTCAAGTGGTTAAGAGCACTGGCTGCTCTTCCTGAGGTCCTGAGTTCAATTCCCAGCAACCACATGGTGGCTCACAACCATCTGTAATGGGATCTGATGCCCTCTTCTGGTGTGAAATAAAGGGTACACATTTCTGAGATATTTAGAAGGTAAAGGGGAAACTGAGGAAGGGTTTGAGTAATTCTCCCATGAGTACATCAGTAGAGACCGAGCTGGGATTTGGTTATAGGAAATTAGGCTTCTTTCTATATGTTAACCACTGGCTGTAATATGAGAGGGCTCATTTGATACAGGTCAGTAATACAGGCTTCACATTAAAGAGGAGTGTTGTGAATGTGAGCTTTAAATAGGGAACTTGCACATTATTAGTAGTAATACCAGAACTATAACTGCATAACACAATATCAGCACCAGAACTATCAGTAAACATGACACCTCATTTCTTTTCTTTTTGTGGTTCTTACACACACACACACACAACAATAAAACTTTGTTTCTTCTTTAGAGATATCACTGTTTGACTCAGACATGGTGGTGATACTCATCATCCCAGCACTTAGGAGAGTAATTCAGGAGGACAGCCATGACTTTGAGAACAGCCTGTCTCAGTCACCTTTCTATTGCTGTGAGAGAGATGATGTGACAATGAGAAGACATAAAAGAAAACATTTAATTTGGGATTCCAGAGAGTAATAAAGTCTTTGACCATCATGGTAAGGAGCATGGCAGTAGGCAGGCAGGCATGGCACTCAGTTCATAGCTGAGCGCTCACATGCTGAGACAACAAACATAGAGATCTAACTGGGAATGGGGTGGCTTTAGGAATTTCAAAACCTGACCAGGTGACATCTTGTCCTAGTTGCTGCCGTTCTATTACTGTGAAAAGACACCATGACCCAGTCAAACTACAGAAGAAAGCATTTCATTGGGAGCTTGTTTATAGTTCAAAGGTGAGTCCATGAGTGTGGCAGCAGGCAGGCATGGTACTGACACAGTAGCTACGTGCCTACATCCTGATTCAGAGGCACAGAATAAGAAACTGGGCCCCGGGGCTGGCTGCTCTTCCAGAGGTCCTGAATTCAATTCCCAACAACCACATGGTAGCTCACAACCATCTGTAATGGGATCCAATGCCCTCTTCTGGTGTGTCTGAAGACAGCTATAGTGTATTCACATACGTCATGGTGTTTTATCACAGCATAGAGGCTGATTGTTGGGGTAACTTTTTCTTCACATTGTACGAAGGTGTGTCTCTGTATTTTCAGTTGTTAATTCTGTCCCACAGAGAGCTAAATGCTGGAAGGATTCTGGTACTGTTATTTCAAAGGCCCATCAAGGGCCTTCTATTTGTAAATACCTTCCACATCTGCTCAAATACTTGAAGGTCAGACAGCCTGATTCCTGAGGCAATCTAAAAAATGTATCCCACTGCTGATTGGTTATAAGAAAGAGTTGACAACCAATAGCTGGGCAGGAAGTGGAGGGCTAAACTTGTACGCAGAGAGAGGGACTCTGGGTGAAGAATCAGACAAGGGGGAAATTCAGAGACCCTACAGGGAGGCAACAGATTCGAACCACAGTGGAAGAGAAAGGGATAGACCTAGCCACATGGCGGGTCATAGGCTAGAATGCTCCCGTTAAGTTTAGCGTAGCTGGAAGACTGTCCAGGCAAAGGGACTAAGCTTTAAGCTTTACTAAAAGTCACTGTGTCGTTATACTATGGTGGATCCTAGAAAGTCCTGCCTCAGATGATTCCTTCGGCTTTGTCTGTTTGCTCGTTGACTTTGTTTAGTTTGTGGTGCTAAGGATCAAACTTGGAGCAAGTCATCTCCTGCTGAGCCATGCCGGCAGCCCCCGGCTTTGATTGGTTGGGTTTCTGATTTCTGTAAAACTCTAAACTGTAGATCCACAGGTGGAAGTGAAGGGACAACATAAACCCCATTTGTCCTCATTTAAGGACTCCATTTGTCTCCATTTTGAGGACCAGGCCTGATTTCAAAAAAAGGTTGTAAGGCACCAGTTTCAGGAATAGACCATAAGTCCCAGAAACTAGGCCATAAGACACCAGCTCCATGAACAGACCATAAAATCCAGAACAAAATCATAAAACCCCCTCTCTTTGGCTGGGCAGTGGTGGCGCACACCTTTAATCCCAGCACTTGGGAGGCAGAGGCAGGCAGATTTCTGAGTACAGCCTGGTCTACAGAGTGAGTTCCAGGACAGCCAGGACTATACAGAGAAACCCTGTCTGGAAAAAAACCAAATAAATAAATAAGTAAATAAATAACCCTCTCCCAAAGGAGAGCCTGGAGATAGCCACAAAAATGGGGAAATATCTTATCTCAGAATGGGCCATCTGCCATGGGCAGCCCTATTTCATTACTTGGTTGAATACTCATGACACAAGAATGTGGACCACTGATCACATGTGACCCCCCTAAAACCCACCAATGAAATTTTAGATGACCTAATCCTTCCAGAGAATTTCCCCATCCCCTATAAGAAGGCCTGCATGCCTTTATCTAGGGTCGCCATTTCAAAGACTTGTTGACTTCTTCATGCTGGTTGTTTCTGCAGAATAAGCACTCTTTGATTTTGCATACTATCTGAGTCTGGGGTCTTCCTTCAGCAATTTTCAGACCCTTACAGAAGGAGGCATAGAAGGAAGATGCTGGAGACTTGGGTCACACCTATGAATGCCCCAAAGTTGTTCACATTGCTAGAAGGGAATCTGAAAAGAGAGAGGAACACTGGGTCAAGAGAATTCTTAAGATACCCAGATTGGTAGGATAAGCTCACAATTCAGGTCACATGTGAACAGAGAGAGGTGGTAATCAAAGAAAATGACCATGTCAGAGATGGAAAAACATCCCAAGAAAGGGAGGGTAACTCCTTCATGGAGTGCAGGAAACAGGTTTAAGAATAAAGAAGTAAGCTGGTTTAAGAGTTGGTGGTTAGCAGTGACTTCTGTCAGGGTGAGACATGTTGAGCTGATAGTCTCTGTATGTTCAGCCAACTGTTTATTACTAATATGTGGGGAGAAGGGTACATGGAGCCTGTACCTCCCAGGAAAGTGGTCTGAGAAGGGAAGGCACCAGGGTAGAAATGAGACAAGAACAGGGCCACAATTCTCCCTGGGCAGTGGCCAGACTATTAAAATCCGTTAAAAGTCACTGTCAGTGTTAATGCTGAGCGCTTGAGTCATTCTCCTATAAAGCACTCTTTTAAATTTTCATTTCGTACAAAGAAGCCAAGGCCTTGGGGGATGGAACTTTTTGATTTCCTAGCATGGGCCCTTACTGACTTAGCTGTCAGCTGACAGCTAAGGGCCTGAATACCCGCGGCCTACAGGAGGACTGTAACACTAGAGGGCGCCATTGACTGCCTGCCCTCTGAAGCTCCCCCACCCCCACTTCCTCTACACCAAAGCTCCCAATGACCAGCACTTGAAGAGCTTCTCGCCAGCCCATGCCATCTATCTGACTGATGAGAAAGGATCAGCCCACTGACTGACAACAAATTTCTTGCTATGCTGTCAGGCTCGAAGGGAGTTTTTTTTTTTTTTTTTTTAATACCAAAAGCTGATTCAGATTTGGTTTTGGACCATGGCTGTTACACCACAACGAATTAACAAAAGTGGGTCTTCTATCGACTTTCTCCATACTCACTGAGGCATTTCTTTGTAACAAATTCTTCTTTCTGGCATCCTGTGCACAGACGCATGTGTGTGGTCCTATAAATTTGATTCTATTAGAATGACACATGAGACCTTTTCAAAAATGTCCTTTTTGGGTGGTTGGACTCAAGAGTTGTGAGTTTGGGCTCAACACTGAGCCAAGGGAAAGACTACCTGAATTTTTTTTTTAAGATTCTTATTTTCAGTCCTTTATTTTTATGCGTATGTGGTTGTGTGAGCTTATGTGCCTCACATGTATGCAGGATTTTGTGGAGCAAAAGAGGGCATGAGATCCCATGGAACTGGAGATACAAACAACTATGAGCCACCATGTGGTTGCTAGGAATTGAACCCAGGACCTCTGGAAAAGCAGATAGTGCTCTTAACCTCTGAGCCATCTCTCCAGCCCCAACTACCTGAATCTTGAACTTAGAAGACAAGGTTCAATTTATACGATATTTAGTCAAATTTGTAGGAAAAAAAAATCCTGGTGAAACTATTTAAAAAAGAATGGAGTTTGGGAACTATAAAGTTAGCAGTTGTTTTTATTTTGTGCTCTGCGTATGTGGTAACACACAGCAGTGAAGACAGACACAGTTGGCCCCAACCCCCAGAGCATGGAGGCCAAGAGAAGTCCGTGGATCATGAGGGCCACCTCCACCACTGTGGCAATACACCTCTTGGATTTTAACTTTTGTGGAAAGTGCAGGCTTCTAGGAGTCCTGGGGAGAGAAGAAAGATAAAGGACATTCAGAATACTCTTACTTGTATGAACTGTTTGGCGGAATAAATGAACTGAATGGGCAACTCAGAATAACATAAATTGTGTCAAGGCTCACTGTTCTGTTATTCTGATGCATGCTAGGTCCCATCCCTCCCATCCCTACTTCCCTACACAGCTGCTGAGCCTCCCACAGGGTGGGCTCCGCACAAGGAAGTAGGAGCTGTCTGTGCCTTTCTGCCCTATGGCATCCCCCGCCCCCCCCCAACCTCACTTTTAACTGGTGAGGCTCTGAACCTGAATTCATATAACTAGAAGCTGCCTAGGAAGGCTCTTCCCTGAGAATGTTAGACAGATGGTAGCTGGTAGTCCCCAGCAACTTCTGATGGAGTGGAGAAAAACAAAGCTATATAGGTAAGGGGAAATATTAACTTGGATTTTGTAACATTAGGTCTCAACAATCACATTGCTTACACTAGAATTCCATATGGCAACTTGTATAAAAAATATAGCATAGTTTAGTATAGTATAGCATATTGTCTCCTACTCTCAGATCTAGGGATTAAACTCAGGTCATCCAGCTTGTAGCTTGTGCCCCAGGCTCTATCCCCTGCTGAGCCATTTTACCAATCCACATGTGGCAATCTTGAAAGTGCCATCACCCTGAACCACCACAGACTCTGAAGCTGTCTCTCCAGAACAACAACTTAAATTAAGGCCAAGACTCACCTACAAACTACAATTGAAGACTAACCACTGTATATCGCATGCATTCTCTCACCCTTTACAAATGCTTTCAGGTGATTCCATTAATCCCCAAACAGATGGTAAGATATATTTTATTCTATTTAAATTCCTGGAACATGGCATTGCAGATGAGCTTAGCAACTTTCTAGCTAGCCAGAATTTATCATTATTGAAGTTCTATAGAACAGAGCTGTCTAAAAGGATGTTCTATGATACTCTTTGTGCTATGGCTACTTTTTCAACTAAAATTGTAGCTGGATGGAGTGAGGATCTGATATCTAGATTTAATTTAGCTGTCACTTAAAGCTGAGCCATCACATCTTACTAGCCATTACCATATTGGACAAGGACCTCTGATACGTTTGGTGCCCTTTTTTATCTTCTTAGAAATAAGATGGGATTGTGTACATATAATAAGTTTACCACCCTAGTATCCTGGGTCTGTGGTCCCTTTACAATATGTGCATATAACCCACGTGGTTATATATGCTAGGTTTCCTCTTGCCCATGTGGCTATTTCCTAAGGGTTTGAGTTCTTGTAAACACCATTCCAGCTCCCATCACTGGGTTTTCTTTGCAACCTCTCCACACTGTTCATCCCTACTTACGTGAGGTGGAGCACTTCCTTATGTTACCAACAGCTTGCATATACTCTTCTCCTAAGTATTTTTCATATGTGGTACCATCTGGAAGTTTAACCAGACATTTGGTGTCATCTTTGAACAGAAGATCCTTGGTTGTAGACCGGAACATACAGAAATTGCTAGTGCAGTCTGATCCACTTTTCCCATATAATTCCTGTTAAATGAGCAGAAAATATATGTGAACCTATGTCCCGGACCGGAAACACCTGTACTGCAGGAGGCTGAAAGGTCCAAGCCAGCCCTGGGAACAAGAGAAAGCTACAAAAGGTGCCTTGGCAAGTCCCCATCTTCTTCATTTACCATCTACCCACTTGAAGCCTGAACCACGTTCTTTCACAACACCCTCAAAGTTCTCTGAGACTTCCCAGCCCTCTCAACACTTTTTCTGTCCTCTTCCATCTCATTACTAAGTGCCTTGGAAGTGGTTACAGGAAGTGAGAAGAAATAAGATGTCCCTTCCATTAAGACATTAGATATGAGCCCTCTCATAGGAATGGTAGGATTAAAAACATCATCTTCATCATCATCATCATCATCAACAACAAATCACTATAAGTTCATGTCTGGATAAATTTTAAATTTCTCTTAGGCCAGCAACTTAGCTTCTCACAGTTGTGAACGACGATGCTAAGAAGTCTAGTCTTCTGTGGAGCATGAGGAATATTCTTAAATGCTTATTATTATCTCATCTTGTGCTCTCTTTAAATATTAAGATCTTTATAATTGACATAGCATTTTAAAGAATCTACACAACAAGCAGATGTTTAAAACACTGTGGAAAGGTTAAAGGTAAAGTAAATCCCGTCTCTTTAGACATTAGTAATACTGATATGAAACTGTTAGCGATTGTAAGATTGTTTGACCCAAAGCTAATGTCAAACTAGAAACACCACTGGAGATTATCATGTGCTTTTAAAGGGGCTTTTCAAGATTTTCTATTCTCTTTCTCTTTCTTTTCTTTTAAAACTAATGACAAATTAAAAGGCAGGAAGCTATACCAGAAGGGAGGGTAATGTTTTTTTGTGTAGAGGGGCCCCAGGGATAAAAGTATTCAAGTGGTCTCGGTACCCACTGCCCTCCAAGGCTGTGGCTGACAGGGTGTTTTCTGAGGGTGAGAGTCTTGTATTTTTCCAGACTGTTAAGAATATGGTACAATTGACATAAGCTAGTGAGGCAGTATTCAATCCTGGCCCTTAAGACTTGTATGAAGGAACATTAGAAAACAGGATGTCATCTTCATTTAAAAAACCCAAAACATTCTTGAGGAAAATAAAGTCCTGAGTCTAATGAGCTGGAAAGCAGATTCTAGGTCCAGAGGGCTCATGGGTCCGGTGGGAACTTGTCTGTAGTGACTAGGAGCTCCACAGGAGCAGAGCCAGGTCTGAGGAATCCAGTCCTAGCTAACACACTGTGAGCCTTTCTGTAGACACACATTTCCTAAGTCTTGTGCATGCGCTACTTCACTTAATTTTTTTTATTAACTTAGAAACGTGTGTGTGTGTGTTATTTCCATTTAATACACAAAGAAACTGAACATGGACATTTTAAGCCATGAGCCTAAGATGGCGTGGATCAAAAGCTGCCGAGCTGAGATTTGAACTCAGATATTCTGATTCATGATCTATAGAGTCCAAATTCTAGCTTTCAGAAAGGAAATGCTCACACTGAAGCTTCATTTAACTCCAAATAACCTGCCCCTGCTAGGAATAAGTGGTAGCAGACCCTGGCTGGTTCATACCTGCTGGTCCAACACCAGTTTCTTAACCCGGGATGCCTTCTCTTTTCGTGTGACCACGACATGGTTTGGAGCTTGGGCCAGGTGGCAGCTGGCAAACTCCGTCACAGGCTTCCTGGTGCCATCAGGGCACAGCAGCTCGAAGTCTTTCTGCTTCAGATCCTTAGCCCATTCAGCAGGGTTCTTCCCTGGGTAGAGAAAAGGGGTAGATCAGTCAGATCTAACCTTTCTAGTCACTGGGATGCCACTGAACCACAGGTGTATGGAGGGTGTGTGCCTTCTGTCTAGCAGAAGCGCATGTTTAAGGTTATGGCAGTGTTAGGAGAGAATGGTCATGTTCATTGCAGGTGGTACTCAACTCACAAGAATTTACTAGTGACCACTCTCCTCTGACCTTCCCTCTCAGCCGAATGAAAAAGGAGCCATGTTCTATGGATGTTATTATTAAAAAAGGAAATGAAAAAAACTTCATTTCTATTAATGCTAAACAACAACACATTAAAAACAAACAAACAAACAAAAAAGCCAGGCATGGTAGTACATGCCTTTAATCTTAGCACTTGGGAGGCAGAATGGATCTCTGTGAATCTGAGGCCAGCCTGTCTCAGACAAAATCCTAAGGCCTTTCGTACTTCTAGCTCCAGAGGGGAACGGGAGAAGGTGGTGCTCTAAGGCGGTTTCCCCGCCTCTGTGCTTTCTCATTGGCTCTCCAAACGGAAGGCCCGCCCCAGAGGATGATTTTCGATCTTCATCAACGTTTTCAGTTTGACTTCATGCTAGTCCCAGGTGCAAACGTCCTATCTCAGCTGCTTACTTAATCTTTTCTGCATTCTCTTTGCAATAATCAATCAATCAGTCAATTTAAAGACCTTCGCCATTTCGGAGGCTTTCAGTGGTTTCTCCTGGCCTCTTTTTATTGCCAGTTTTCATTTCTTGCTCATAAAGCAGGATCGTGACCTCTCGTTTCATTCACTGTCCACTCAACTTTTTCCGTAATTGAACAAATAATATGTGAGACCAGCGTTATTATATTTTAAAATTCATTTTCTTACACACTAAAAATCCTCACATCTGCATTCCTTAATTCACAATGTTTTCTCTGGCACCAATCCTGGAAATCACAATTTGTGTTTCCACGCATGCCCTTGTACTCATTTACTTATATTCGAGTCTGTGTGATGTTACAAGCTTACATATTTTTGTTAGCAGTAGATCTTAACACATAGGAACTTCTGTAGCTCTTTCTCAGTTACTTATATACCTCGTAGTTTCTTCTGCACCATTATGCAAATCATGGTAATTCTTTTAAGCCATTGGATCTTATTCTATAGTGTAACTATAGCATAATGTTTTTAGACCATTCCTCCATTAATAGATATTTGGAATATATATTGAGTGTCTATTGAATATGAATGTGTTTATGTAGATGTGGAACAGTTAATTCAACTTAATTTTAATATAACCAAATTGTTTCCACTATACCCTACATGGTAAAGACTTGCCACATGATCCAGACCTTGGGTTAATTTCCAAGTACTAAAGTGGGTAGTACGGAGGGACAATGGGAGGGAATGGCAGAGGACTATAACAGGGTTCTCGATTTAGAGTCAGAAGCTATGGAAAGAGAACTAGGAAGGGCTTGCGTTTGTGCCAGCTGAGCTTGTAATGCCAGCATCCTGTGCATAAACATAGTAGCTGGGCAATCCGGGATGCCAAGGAGATGGAAGGTCAGGTCTCCTACAGCAGCTATACAGGAGGTATAGACTTGGAGCATTTATGAAGAGTGGAGACTCAAGGCCTAGAAATCAAAGACTTACTCAGAGAAGCACAAAAGAAATCAAAGGTGACAAAGAACCAAGATCAGGATGACACTCTGATGGCATGAAAGACAGCCTTTAAAGAAAGTTTAAAAATCATGGAGGGATCAAGGGAAGGAGAAAGGGGAGAGAGGGGAAGTAAGGGAGAAAGGGAGAGGGAGAGGGAGAGAGGGAGGGAGGGAGAGGGAGAAAGAGAACAAGGTAGGCAAAGGGGGGAGAAAGAGTGAGGGAGGAAAAGAAGGGAGAGAGGGATGAAGGGAGGGGAGAGAGAGAGAGGAGACAGACAGAGAACAGTCAAACCAGTCCTTTAAATAAATTCTCAGTGTCTTCTGAGTGCAGTCTCAGGTGCTAGGAGTATAGAGAGGAAGGGAAAGGGCCCAGTGATTGCCCACAACCAAAGTGCACACAGATACTTTACAGCCATGTGGACAGAGGATTCTCATGGCAAAATGGGGTGTGCCTCCTGGGAAGGCATCTCAGAGGAGCTGGTGCAGAGATCATTCATCCTACATCAGCAACCCAAGGCAGCCAAGTAACAGTGAAGAGAGCAGACCCGAGAGGTGGCAGGGAAGTGGCTGATGGCCTGAACTGCAGTGCCTCACGAGCCCTTGGTGACACTCAAGGCCTGGCATGCACCTCCTTACCAGTGCTCAAGCTCATCTTCCCGACCTTGGCATCCCTCCTCATTCCTTAGCTGGCATGCCATGACCAGCAAGAGCTGTCTCTTCATCATTTATCTAGTCAGGATTGCATCATGAATTCGTACTTCCATCTACGGTTTGTCATCCGTTACTGTTCGCGTTAATGTCCAACATTTCGAGACTTGGCAGTGGGAGAGCCTTTATGCTGGTTCCTCAGAGCTGTGTTACGTCCCATCCTTCCCTGCACAGGGCAGTGCCAGCAGCTTCCCATGTAGACTCCCCCTGCCCCAACCGTGCCCATAGGGATTACTGGCTCCTTTTTACAGAGCAATTGCTTCTCTCTCCACTGAACATCCAAGGTGAGAATTAGAACTCTAGAACTGCTCCTATGGAGTCATCCCTGAGCCTCAGCAAATCCCTGTGACCTGGATTCTGCAGGGAACAGAAGAGAGTGCACACATACCTTCAGTGTTTTCCATGACAGTCTGGTGTTTCACAAAGGCTACGTCTCCCTTCTCAACGAGACAACTGAAGAGGTCCAGATATGGGGACAGAGAGAAGACAGGAGGTCAGATTGACACATGTCATTCAGAGGCACCTTGTAGATCCAGATTGGTCACCTGATGTCATCAGGGTCATTCTATCACTAAACAGCGCACAGGATAAGGAAAACAAAAGGCCCCAAGTTGCTATGCAATCCCACAAGCTCAGCTCTGCACACCACATCATTTTTTTCTTTATTATTTGTGGGTGCTGGAGGAGGGCATATATGCACATTCATGTGCGTATGTGTGCACGCGCACATGTGCACTTGTGTGCAGAGGTCAGAAGTCAACATTGGGCATCTTCCTTTATCACTCTCCACCATACTCTTTGAGATGTGCTCTCTCACTGCGTCTGGAGCTCCTCAGTTTGGCTAAACTTATTGGCCAGTGAGCTCCAGAGACCCATTTATTTCTACTCCATCCCACATCCGCCAAGTGCTGAGGTTGAAGACATACATTCGTGCCTGGCTGTTATGTGGATTTTTAGGTATCCAATACATATGCATATATATGGATTGGAAAACTCACCGGAAAGCCCCTGTGTATCCATTGTATTCCTCCCTGTTGTTCGGAGCACATTTGCTTGGGCCAGCACACAGGTCACAGAGGGTGGAATTCTTCTCATATCCAGGAGCACAGCCTTGACTGAAAAATTCATCTGGACAAGAAAAACAAGAGAAAGTCACTTTTGGGGGGGGGAAGTGGGGGGAAGTTAATTCTAGTGGCTTACCTAACTAATCCCTGAAAGGCTATGAAATAATTCACTCTGCAACCTGCCACCCACCAACCTAAAACCACCAGACTGTAGGTTTTGGGAGGAAACTTCTCAAGGTTGGGAAAGGATTTTGTGAGCACTCCACTTCAGGGTGGAGGAGATCCCTGGAGCACTGTGATGGTACTGTCTCCAGTCTGTAGAATGAAGAAATGGAATTTCTAAGGTTGTACCACTCTTTGTTTGTTTGTGAGTTCCCCCTTCCCTGCCACTCATTAGAAGAACTCCACTACACCTCAAAAATCAAGACAGGGATAGAGGGTTGTCCCTGCATGTCAGCTGCTTCTGTGGCTGTGAAGGTTCAGGGGAGCAGAGGTCAGGAGCCTATGCTTTCTGCCTGTGACCCCAGGTGACCTTTTTTTCCTGAGACACCAGAGCATCTCTGTCCCTATTTCCAGTCCCCACATATGCTAAGGTTGCAGAGTTCATAGTCGGGTTTATAGTTCTCTCCCTTTTAAGGAGTTGCCCGAATTTAGAGGCATCAGGAAAGAAGATCTGAGGAAGCTAATATGAAGCAAAGCCATTGCCAAAATTTTCTGTTGGGATCTTCTACTCAGAAACATAAGGATGTAGAAACAGCCTCAAGTAGAGGACACAGTAGATGGAAGAATCCTCGGAGCTGAGCAGGGACTCACTAAGATGACCAACATCTTAAGGGACTTAGGAAACCACATGGCACATAGTCATATCACAGAACCTTGGTGGCAGAGATTGCTTGGTATCCACCCAATGTCCGTTCCCCTTGTTCCTCCATAACAGAAATCTAGTTTGGGTTATAGAGGGTATGTGTAGGTCCGTGTCTGACAGGACACCTAAGTTCTGCACAATGGCGAGTTATATGGAAATAATTACTTTCACGTCCAGAAGGTTCTTTGCAAACACTGACCATAGTGGGTGTAAATTTCCATTTGTGCTCGTTCTTGCCTGAATTGTGACTGCCTGGACAAGGTTGCTTTGAACATGGAAGTACTACGATGGAAATTGTGGACCAGAAAGAAGGAAGGAGCCCTCAAGACCTTACTGGCCATAGAATACTCACCTCTCATCTCCATCATGGGAGAGACAAGAAAATGTGTATCCACTGACGCCATTATTTGCAATCATCCTGACTCCATTCCTCAGCTCCCCACCCCTCCTAGTCCTTTTCACTATTTCCTTGAGGTTCATTTTTAGGAAACTTCACGTTTATGGACCTGGAGCCCACAGCCTTCCTCAGGACCCCTTTTTTTCTGCATGGCTCCTCCCAAGCTCCATTCCCAGCTCTGCTCACCAAACTTGCAGTGGTTGATCCTGCTGTACAGCAGACCCATAGGGATGTTCCAGCCAGCAGTTCTGTCTACTCCAGTGTGGCAGGACTTCTTGCCTTGCAGGTTGTTCCAGGTGATGCTAGAGTCTGATGTCTTCACCACAGCCACAGCATAATACCCTTTAGGAAAGATGCCTGAAAAGAACAATTAATATCGCTGGGGCCTCCCAAAGTATCTGCTTCCAACAGAAGCCACTGTCTCCCTAGGACAGCGAGGATGTCCTCAGTAGCACATTGTGTCATGAAAGGAATTCCATAACATCTGACTCTGGTGAAGAACAGGACAGTCTAGCTGGAAGAATCTCAAAAGTAAAGCACTAAGATCACATGGTGCCCCATGATTATGTCCATTTTAAAAAATGCTTTGATGTATTGATTTAAAAATAAAATAATGGGCTGGAGAAATGACTCGGTTGGTAAAGTTCTTGTGATGTAAGCAGTTCAGTCCCCAGAACCAATGTAAACAAGCCAGGCATAGTAGCATGTACTTATAATCTCATTACTAGGAAGATGGATACAGACAAAATCCTGGGGTTTACTAGTAAGCTAGCTTAATTTACTCCAGGCCAACAAGGATCCTATCTCAGTTTCCAAATTATTAAACCAAAGACATGGATACAGAAAAGTTAATGGAACTCTGGCATTTTGTATATGATCATGTATTGGGGTTAATTGGGGCAGATGTCCTCTGATAAAAAGAATATGGCTTTATACCAGGGTAAACATAAAAAAGGGAACATCAACAACACGTTGGTTATAATTTTTCTATAGCACAAATGTGATCTCAATCGGGGCTGGAACACCTGTGATTCTGTTTTTTATTTTCATTAATTCGGGATAGTGTCTCCAACAGAAAACAATCTGTGGAATAATAATGGCTCCTTTTAGATATGCTAAAAACTGGGAGGTTAAGTTTAGCTGCAGGGACAAGATTACAGAGTTGTATTCTCATGGTCCTGTGGAAGACAACCTAAGGAGACGGAACACTAGAACTCAGGGTCACTTTGGTGTTTGACTTCCTGTTTGATCTTGTGCCATCTTTTCAGATTCACCCCTAATCAAAGCCTTAGTAAGAGATGAGGTAGTCTGGTTTCCTGGGCCCAGCCTGGATGGATGCTCAAGGCATTCCGTGCACTTAGACATCAACATTTTGAAGTGCTGGATTCAGTCCTGCAAGGACCACATTGGCAAGGCCTGTGCTAACTCTCATCTAAAACTCTGAAGACTTTATGGGATTCAAAATGGTAGGAAGTGATGGGAAGAACCTAGATTTGTTCCTGGGATCAGTTGACAGTGGCAAGAAATCCTAGCTTTGTCAACAGATGTTATATTGACTGGTTTGTTATCAAAGATTTGTTTGGAGACTATTCATAAATTCTGAACCCTCAGGTTCCCTCGTGCATCCTTACAGAGGACAATACCTACATATTAACAGGAGATGAGGGACCCTGTGTCTGAGTCATCACACACACGGCCTTCCTGATCAATTAGTAGTCTCTCATCTCACTTTGCCTTCTAAAATTGGCTCTCTCCATTGACTTATAAACTTGCCTAACCACTTCTCCCAACAATGAGAATTTACCTTCCAGTGCCCAGGATTACCCATTTCAACTCACCTCGTTTTGATAGGCTGGTACAATCAGAACTCTCTGAAAAACAATCAAGAAACCATTAAACATTTATATATAGGATGGAAAACCCACACCTTTCTCATGAGACAACTAAAAATAAGTGGCATGGATGAGACCGCACACATGACCGATTTAAAATAAGGCCAGACTTTCCAGATGTTGAGAGTTCACCTGGCCACTGACCTCTGGCATTCATTCACAATCTGCATTTCAAGTGCCTTGCTCACTCTGCACCAAGCCCACAGTGGGATGCTGACTGAACTTATTTGTCCTGCAATGAGGTAGCAGGAAAAGTGAGCCTTCTGTATATTGCAAGACTTTCCAGACTTCCCATATGTCCTCTGTAGTCGGATCCTTTTCATACCAGAAATCTCATCACAGGGACTGAAGGGTCCCATCACTCTAATCCTTTAGGATGACTGTGGAGATTGTAGGTGAGGGAGTCTCAGGGACTGAGAAGAAGCTCAGGCAGGGAGCATTTTATGTTGGCTGTGAGAGAAACTGGACTGCGATTCTCCTCACCATGGCCCAGAACAAACACAGAGGCACAGTCCTCACTCACCGTAGTTCTCTGCCAGGACAGGCACTAGACCACACTGGCCTGCTATGTAGGCATGTCCTCCATCCAGGCTCATGGCATCCGCTTCTCCATTCTGCAAAAACAGAGCAAGGCACAGCAAATGAAGAGTTGCTATTTCCTGTGCCACCTGCCCTTTTAGACTGTCTTCTTAAAGGCCTCTCTCAGCCCGAGTTATAAAGCCAAGGGCGATGATCAGTCAGGAATGCCCAGATGTTAGTGTTCTTTTATATAGACTCCAGTTCTGAGTTAACAGGCTATGTATGAATTCAGTTTGATGTTTCTTGCCTTGACTCAGACAAAACAAGAAAATGGTCTGTAGCTAAAAGAATGTAGTATTTTAAAGTGTAGATAGAAGAATGGGGTTGGTAGTCTGTTTTGCTTTCTGATAGATATCTTAGAAAGCACATAGTTACTTTTCAATGCTCTTAGCAGGGCTGAGAAACTCCAGAAGGATCAGTTGACAGTGGCAAGAAATCCTAGTGCTGTCCACAGATGCTATATTAATCAATTTGTTACAAATAGCCAACTATAGCTGTAGCACAGTTTATAGATATACCACACCAGGGGCCTGGGGTTCTGTCCTGAGTATCCCCTAAACCTAGGTGGTAGCATAGTGGCACATACTCCCAACACTCCGGAGGGAGAAGCGGAAGGGTCAGGTGTATCAGGTCCTTCTCTGCCTCAGCCAATAACTGACCAACACCAGACACATGAGACAATCTCCTAAAATACTACCACCACCAGCAGCAACAGTAGCAATGACAGCAATAATTTACAGCAAGAACAAAAGATTCAACTCAAAGAATAGGCAAATGGAGGGGCTCCATGGAGCGAAGAAGAGAGGTAGGGTGTGAGGACCTGTAGCTTCCTTGCCCTCTCCAGGACTGCTACCCTGCAGAACCTCAGTGTGTTCTCTAAGACAGAAACACCAGGGCTTGAAAGACACAAGAAAGGCCCACAAGACACGGTGAGGTGCCAAGGTGGGGTGTGCTAAGCAACCTGTTCGGCACAATTCCAATAAGAGGGGTTTCTCATGGCTGGAGAGATGGCTCAGCGGTTAAGAGCACTGACTGCTCTTCCAAAGGTCCTGAGTTCAAGTCCCAGCAACCACATGGTGGCTCACAACCATCTGTAACGAAATGTGATGCCCTCTTCTGGAGTGTCTGAAGACAGCTACAGTGGACTTACATATAATAAAATAAATAAATCTTTAAAAAAAGAGGGTTTTCTCTGAGTTATGCTAATGACAAGGGGTGTTTCTTCTTTCTCAGGTTCAGGATTTAGGAAATTCTCTACAGGCAATTGAAAATGCTATTTTGACCAATTAAGTGAACATGTACTTGCCTGCAAAATCAAAACCAAGCCTTTCCGCACTCACCAGGGCATATCCTGAGCCCCAAAGCACTCTTGCCATGGCCCAGTTTCCCTCAGCAGGACATAGCTCAGATTACCCTTCTTCTATGGTAATGTAAAGGGCATCCTTCAGACCCATAAATGCTAAGGCTCTGAACCACCTGGGAAGCTGAACTCAAACCAGGGAAGCCAGGATTCTGGAAAAGGGGTTTCCACGCTATAGCTGCACTTGCTGACTTGGCCTTGCAGTGGGCCAGCAGGCCATAGTGTTAGAGACACACCCTGGAGAGGCAGGAGAGACGTACCACAATCTTGTCAATGCAGTCCTCAGTGGTCTCTGCTGACTCGCACTCTATATGTCCCTCGCTGATGACACTCCACTCGTCACACTTGACTCTCTCCTGGTGACTCAGTGCACACCACTTCACTGGTGATGTGTCCATGGAGCTCTCCGGGCCTGTAGTACAAGAAGAAGAGCCAGGGCTCAGGAGAGAAAGACTCCAGCAGCTGTCTGGTATGTGTCAATGCTGCTAACTGCTTCATGGACATGATGAACTAAATAAACAGATCCCATTCAAGGGACTCCTAATCGTCTAGGAAAGCAGATAGTATACAGTCCAACTCTAGTTGATTTCATTTAAGCTCAGCTTTTCTTCTTTCGTTAGATTTGTTTTTCTTTAATTTTAATTGTGTGTATGTGTGTGTGTGTGTGTGTGTGGGCGGGGGTGCATGTTAGTACAAGTACCCTCAGAGGTCAAGAGAGGGCGTCAGATCCTCTGGAGTTGAAGTTACAGGCAGTTTTGAGCTGTCTAGTATGGGTCCTGGGAACTGAGCTAGAACGCTCTCAAAAGCTATACTTGTTCTTAACCAATGAGTCATCTCTCCCAGCCTTTTCTTTTGAGAAGTCAATTCTCTAACTTCAGGACACTGTAACACCTGAATTCTTTCCTTCCTTCCTTCCTTCTTCAAATAGCCATTTTAAAAATTTATTTATTGTTATATGTAAGTGCACAGTAGCTCTCTTCAGACACACCAGAAGAGGGCATCAGATCTCATTACGGATGGTTGTGAGCCACCACGTGGGTGCTGGGATTTGAATTTGGGACCTTCGGAAGAGCAGTCAGTACTCTTAACCGCTGAGCCATCTCACCAGCCCTCAAATAGTCATTTTAACTAACCAGTTATTTCTATGTTCATTGTTTGTCATAGGTTTCCATGTGGGAGAATGTAAGATCTAATGGAGAAAGGGGCACACCCACCTCCCTCGCCAGGGCACCCTCCCGTTTAAGCAGTGCAAACACGGGGTCAGTATAATAAAAGTCTAGCAAAAAAATAGATAGATAGATGATAGATCATAGATAGAAAGATAGATAGATAGATAGATAGATAGATAGATAGATAGATAGATAGAAAGAAAGAAAGAAAGAAAGAAAGAAAGAAAGAAAGAAAGAAAGAAAGATAGATAGATAGATAGATAGATAGATAGATAGATAGATAGATAGATGGATGAATGGATAAATAGAAGATGGACATATACCTAGAAGATTAGATAGATAGATAGATAGATAGATAGATAGATAGATAGATAGATAGATAGATAGATAGATAGACAGATCACTCCCTTAAGAGCGCCTTAGTTCAACCCCTGGCCAGGATGATCTGTTTGACTTTGGTTTTCACTATTGTGGGACTTTGATATTTTATTTCTGTTTTTCATTCTTTTATTTTGTATTTATCTGTTCAGTAGTGTGACCATCTCTCAAACGTTTGTCCTCTCTCTGGCCTGAAACTCCCTGAACAGCAGAATCTAATATGTGTGTGTAGGTCTAGCCATCCAGCTGAGTCTAAGTAGGATGCCTAATACATACCTACTGAATGAATAAATTATTAGGCAAACCTCTGGTGCCCCAGTGAAACCTGGGGCAAGATCAACCTTCCTACAGCTCCAGCTTCATTATGCCCATGTTGACCACAATATTGGCAAGAGGTATGCAGTCTGCAGAAACTTGGAGTTATTTACTTTCTAATAGTCTAATTGACTTCCTAAACGGCATGGGGCTATCCTAATTTTTGCAGAGGAATGAAACTAGTACCAACCCAGGTCATTTAAAATGTGAACAGCCTTTAAAGCACTTGGTGACCTCTAGGCCCTCTCATGGTTGATGCCAGCTAGCATCAGTCTAACCCTGGGCTCATAAGCAGGACAGAAATGGGGACATCAGGAGAGGCTCTCAGTCCCCAAGAAAGACTATGGCTGCTTCTTGACTGTACCCGGTTCTCCACATTCCTGGAATCACCTAGCTTTTCCTGAATACTTACACACGCCTTCCCGCTGATTCCGAATGGCAGTGACATAACTATGGCCAAGGTACAGTCTGTAGTCCATCCTTGGGGGGACCCTTAACAGCCCAAAGGCAGAATCCTTAAACAGCAGGTCTTTCCCAAGAGGAGAGCCGAACAGTTGGAAGTCTTTTGATTGGCCTTTGCCAAAGTGTTCCTGTTTCCAGAAAACAAAACAAAGAGGCGTGAACAAGGAATTAAGGAGGCTAAAAAAGAAGAAGTGAAGAGAACAAGAGAAACTTCAGGAAACTGATTTTTAAAACTTGGAGGTACCAGGAGAGAAGGCATTCAGACATGTTCTCCAACCCTAGCAGCTTTGTCCAGTACCCTGTAAGGACCATCTCACATTCTCTTTCCCTGTCTACCTGCGTAGTTGAGAACTAGGTGAGAACAAGTGAATCTGGTGCAGAGGCTGGCAAGAGTGGGCTGGACCTGAGGAAGCTGTCTTAACCAACCTCAGCCAAGAGGCAGGGGAAGCCAGTCCCTCTGCCGTCCGGGTGCGTGCATCCATGCGTGCGTGCGTGTGTGTGTGTGTGTGTGTGTGTGTGTGCGTGCGTGCGTGCGTGTGTGTGTGTGTGTGTGTGTGTGTGTGTGTGTGTGTGTGTGTAAGACAGAGATTCTCTTTCCTTCTGGGATTTTCTCTGGACCTTGAGGGCCTAACTCAGATGGAAAGGGTATCACTGGCTGAAAAAGTGGTGGATGTTGATACCAGAGGAGACACCTAGTCTATGAGGATGCTGGAGAGGTTGGTGACACATGGCAGGGTCCCCATTGTATCCTGAACACACAAGGACTGTCTTAGTGTATCCAGATGTCGAGAAGATCTGAGCACAGGGTGGTGAGCAGGAGAGAGGATGGTGGGTAATATACCTGGGCCACTTTGAGGATTTCCCAGATCAAGTCTTCCTTGCCATTTGAATTTCGAGCCACAACAGCGTGAGAAGGGATCCGGGCCAGGTGGCAGTCCTCATACTGATCCACTGGCTTGCGGGTATTGTCAAGGCAGAGCAGTTCATATTGGTCCCTGTCAGCCTTCTGTGGCAAGACCTCTAAGGAGGGAAAGTTCAGGTGAGCCTGTGGCAGACTGAACCCCTCCCACCTCTGAAGTCCTGTTACCATAGAAAGCATGAACAGAAAGGTCTAGAGGGATCTCTCAGTGTCAAGGAATATGCAGGAAGGTGAGCCTACAACCAGTTGAAGACACAGAGGCTTCTGTAGGCTAGTGAAGCAATGGTTGCCTCCATCCCACAATTCCGAGCTCAGCAAGACTGCTGACAGGCCAAGGTCAGCCTGGCCAACCTCCAACCCTTGGCTGTGGCATTTCTTCCCTAGAGGTGTGGTTTGAATGATGGGAAGAGTTCCATGAGTCTTGGTAGAGATCCCCAAAGTACCTTCCGCTGCATACATAGAAACTCAAGCAACAGGAGAGAAACCCTGCCTGCTCAGGTCTGACCACTGACCATGAAAAGGATGACAGGGAACCTGGGAGAGTCTTTCCCCATCACTCACCAAATATGGTTGTATGCTTGACAAAGGCCACATCCCCACCTCCATCTTTCAGACACCTGTGGGAAAGAAGCATATGAAAGAGGACTCCTACAAGGCAGACCCTGCTCCTGGTCTAGATCATATTGTCACCTTTCAGACAAGGACTGAGGCTGAGCGGCCCCCACAGTAGAGACAGTTCTAGGGTGGGGTGCTGATATCCACAGTACCGCTGGGATGGGGGATGAGCTCACATACCCCAAAGTGACTGACAGGAGGTAAAAATAATGTAAAAAAAGCTTCAAATCCTTAGTATGGAAGACGACAGTATTTCTACCCTGGCTATGTGGATTTCAGGATATAAGAAGACAAAAAGAGAGAGAACAAGCAATCAGGCACATGACACAAAGTGCTACTCCTCACTAAGAGGCTACTTGCAATTGATGCTGGCTTGGAAAATCAGTTTTTTTGATGGGAGTATATCAACCACATTTCAGGGTAGGTCCCATGCACAGTAGTAGTTGACCAACACGCAAACACAAAGATTTCATGTTTTGTTTTTCCTCTGTGTACTTTTGGTTTGGTTTGACCTTCAGTGTTTGTGTGTGTGTGTGTGGGGGGAGGTGTTGAGGGGGTTGCGGCATCCTCTGGTATGGTGATAGAGATCCAGGAGTAACTTAGGTTGAGTTGGGTGGTAAGAAGCCAGAGAAACCTCTGTAGGCTTAAAGATAGATAGTCCATCTGTAGCATCATTCCAGGGAAACAAAGGCTTGGGAAGCATCTGCACGTGGGTCATGGATGCCTTATTTTCCTTACCAATCCAAAGCCACCAGGAACATGGAGCCACAAGAGAGGCTCACACTCCCTGCCTCCCTCAAAGTATTTTATGTCCTCTGGTATGGTGACAGGGACAGTTGGGGGAGGGATAGGAGGAGTTGGTGGAAAGGAAAGACTATGATTAAAATATATGTAAAAAAAAATAATTTAAAAAGCCACATGCACTGTTGGGGTGTGGCAGGGCAGTGTCTGGTATTTTGAGCATGGTCTCCACAGAAAGCAGCAGCTCTGCGACACCCCCAGGCACTCGGGGCATGTAGGTCCCTTCAGATGCTGCCCAGCTTATTGAGAGGAGACACCAGCCAGATGTTCGAGCTCTGAGGAGAGAGGACTCCCAGGACAGGGCTTGATCTCTGACATCAGATGAAACGGAGCATAGACTACCTTGGCCTTGAGAGATCCAGGTCGTACCCCTGCCTCCCCAGGAGGAGTTTAAGCCACCTAGATGCTTTTAGATAGGTTGGGTCAGCAAAGAGTCCCCATTTGAGGACTTTTGGGCACTGGCCACCACAGAGTGGCAATCTCACTCACTTGAGTGCGCCTGCATAGCCAAAGAATGGTTGAGTAGGGGAGCAGCCACAGCCTGGACACAGTTGACACAGTTCGGGGAAGGCCACCGGATCTGCACAGGGAACACAACTGCCCGAGAAGAATCTGGCCACAGCTGCTCAATACAAAGAAATGGAGAACAAGGGCGTAATAAGCACGACGCCAGCACCCAGCCCGGGCTGGTAAAGGCACAGTCCCTGCTTAGCCTTTCATGTGCTAAGCAGGGTTTCTAAACAGGAATAAGTTAATCCCCGCTCTTCAGTTACCCTCCTGGGGACACAAGCCGTACTTCTTGCTAACCAAGGGTTGCCCTAGACTTTGTCCGCCCACTCTGGTCCCAGATCTTTCAGGAAAATAAGGGTGCCTCTAGGGGCTGTAGAACAGCCCAGAGAGGCGCAGGACAACCTCATGACCAGCAGGGGGCACCAAAGCATCCTGTAGCTGAGCGGAGGTAGGGTGTGTGTATGCAGGACCAGTCTCTAAAGTGAATATGGAAATCCACTGTCGATCCATCTGCCCTTTCTTTCATTCCTCCATAGAACAGCCTCTGCTGGCGTGTTGGCAGCTCCCAACGACAACAAGGTTTCAATCGCCACTTCTAATTGTTTCCATCCCCCTCCACTTCTGGAGTTCAGCCTACCGGCCTGACTAATCAGGACCGTGTGACCCCAGCAATACAGGACACTCAGACTATAAATAGCTGCTCACCTTTCTCAAGAGGATTGCGAGGCTCTGACAATTTACAGTAAAGTAAGCCAATGGGGATGACCCAGCCTGCAGACCTGCCCAGGCCCGTGTGGCAGGACTTCTTGCCTTCGAGCTGGTTCAGCTGGAAGTCTGTTCCCTTCTTCACCACGGCCACAGCCAGGTAGTGGGTTTGTGGATCTGAAAGGGAGGGAGTGGGGAGGGAGGACTTTGATATGGCCCAGAGAAGCACTGCTTGTCGGTGCTTGGCCCTGATGGAGGGAAGAGAGACCCAGGGGTAACTTAGGTGGAGCTGGGTGGTAAGAAGCCGAGGCTTAAAGACAGAAAATACATCGGTAGCATCATTCCAAGAAAACAAAGACTCAAGAAGCATCTGCACATGGGTCATGGATGCCTTATTTTCCTTACCAACCCAAGGTCCACGGAGCCACAACAGAGGCTCACACTCCCGCCTCCCTCAAAGTATTGTATGTTTTATGGTATGGAGACAGGGACAGACAGAGCTATCTCAGAAGACTTCTTGGGCCGCTGAGCTCCCTCTGTGTTGCAGGATTTTCCCTGTCCAATTACCTTAGTGCAGAGAAGGTCTATGATTGGACAGGGAAAAGGAGGCGGAGCTAGGAGTTGGGGAGTCAGAGGGTGAGACAGAAGAGAGGAAGAGAAGAATCATGGCCACTGAGGTGAACCCGCGTAGCAAATACCAGCCACAAGTACCTACGATTTCATAAGGTTAGAAAATGTGGGGATAAAGCTTTTATCATTATCAATTGGCTCTGAAATTATTATATTGGCATCTTGTAAATTGTGATATAATTGATACATAAATCTGATTGGTTAATTAAGCTTTAAGAGTTTTGATTTACTTGGTTACTGGAATGTGGGTCCACCGATTAAAGGGGTTTATGGCAGAGAGAAAACCCAGCTGGGATGCTGTGGGAACTAGCTGGGAGAGAAGAGCTCCGCGGTGAGAACACACCAAGAGGGACCCTGCAGGGACATGGTGTTGAGGCCTGCAGGGGCAGGAGAGATGGCGGGTTTTCTATTTTAATATTTCCCGCAACACCTCTGTGCACTATAGGGGTGGGTTTTCCCTTGTACATGGCACATGAGGCTCTGGGGAGCTTGGACGCTTCCCCAGATCCAGCGAAGACCAAGCTAGACCCCAGTCCGCTCTCTTCACCCATCAAGGATGCCTGACTCAGAAGGTCCAGTCTGCCCAAAGCCCTGAAGACGTCTCCATTTGTTCCCGGAGGGCTAGACGATCTTCTTATTCCCCGCGGACTCCCCAAAGAAAATGCTTGCTGGTATCCAATATCTGCTACCTGTCTACCAAATGAGATTTAACATCTACTGAGCCATGACACCCCTCCTGGGTACTTTGGGAGAACTCACGTTCAAGGGATCCATAAAACTCCGCTGCCACGGGCTTCAGGTTGTTGGGAGTGAGGCCTGCATCATACACCCAACCCCCGTCCAGGGTCATGGCATCAGCTTCGCTTCCCTAAAAGAGAGCAAGTCCCACAGACGTGTTCCGCGGAAGGCCTCCCTAAGCCAGAAGGGACTGGCGGTGCGCCATGGGTCTCGGGCTAGAAACCCAAGCACATGCGCACCCAGCCCTGCTGGTTTGGGTTGATTCCATTTAGAGAAAGAACTGGAGTCTATTTTTTTTTTCTCGCTTTTCCCTGATGATGTGCCCAGTACCTGGACAAAAGTATATTAATGTGGATTTACCCTCAGCAATTGTGGAGGCTTGGTCTGGCAGGCTTGGTAGGGGGAAGGGTCTCTCCCTCTTCAGAGGTGGGCACTGCTATCATACCAGAGGTTCTGGCATGGTTGTAGTTGAGCACCCGCGGCTAGGTTCTCATAGCTGTCTCCATGCTCGGTCACACAGAGGGGTCCGTCATTCAGAAACCCCGGTGTTTTTGAGAGTCCCTGTAAGCTCCTCTGTGGGTGCTGTGGGGGCGAAAACCCTGAAGGGGCTTGTCTCTCCGCTGACCCGAGACTCACTGCTTTTCCCTGTAGTCCTGGGCCCATGAAATAGTAGGAGCGAGCACGCCCTGGCCACATGCATCTCTTATGCCAGAATTTGGTGGATACAGATGGACAGGAGGATTCCAGCCTTGGAATGATCCTCTTCCTTTCATTTTTGGTATAGTTGTCTACTCGGACACCTGACAGTCCCCACCCCAAGTTCAGTTTCTACAAGTGAGCAAAAGCAGAGGCTATAGGGGCTGCCGTTCTCGGCAGCAGGACTTACAGAAATGGCCTTGATACAATCCGGGTAGGAGGTTTTCTTCACACAGGCAAGCCGGGGGCCATCAGCTGGAAGGACGGTTTTCATGTGGTCACGGAAACTGATGCACTTGGTGTTCTCATGCTCTGACACTGCGCACCATTTGACCGTTTTATCAGTGACGGCCAGACACAGTCCTGCAGGAGAAAAGGCGGAGGCATAAAGGACCCGCTCTCTGTGCCAGGGGAGAGACAGCACCACTTTACGAAGGGTCTTGATGGCCACCTCCCCTCTGTTCCACCCTCCTTTCACTCCTGGTGGCTGTCATGACTGAGCACAGGGCTCTGCTGCACTCTAATACTGGAAACAGATAAATTCGTTCACCCCACCAGCCTGCAGTCTTCACACCTAACCCTGGGCTGCTTGGAGAGATGCTGGGATAGCCGGAGGCGACAATCACTCTTCTCTTTTCTTGCTGTCGTGGCTGAAGGTTCACATCAAAATGTGAGCTTCAGAGGGCAAACAACCATTCTCAGCCACCTTCACACAAGGCTCTAGACAACAACTCTAGGAAAGGCATACGGTCCTTTAGAAATGAGAAAGCTGGACTTGAGGGAGGAAGCAGGTTTATCCAACATCATCATGTTTGTTAGCAGCCCAGACTCTAGGTCTGCTGGCCAGGTCACAGAGGAAGATAACAATCTTAGGTACTTTGCCTCCGTGTGATGGTTAGATCACGAGTTGACCCGTGACACTTTTCAGCTGCCCTCTGTTTAGAAATGATTAGAGACTCCCTTCTAGTCAGCAGGCTTCTGTTTCTACCAAACCTCCCCTCCACACTTTGCCCTCCTTTGGCTGCCATTTAGAGAAACAGCTGAAGACAATTACATGTATCATGATGTATGTATGTGCTTATATAACAGGGCTTATGTGGTGTGTGCATGTGCAGATGGGAACACAGAGGGGCCAAAGGGCAACATGGGGTGTCTCTCGCTACTACTCTCTGCCTGATTTTAGGAGACACTGTCTCTCACTGAATCTGAGCCTTGCTGGTTCCACTAGATTGGCTGGCCAGAAAGTTCCTGCTTCTGCTTCCCCAGGGCACTGCCGTACCCAGCTTTTTACATGGTGTTGGGGTTCTGAGTTAAGGTCCTGGTGTTTGCACGCCAAGCATCTTCCCAGCTGTCCCATCTCCCCAGCTGGGTCACCGTTAAAATCCACGCAATGGAGAGATGCCATCCCTGGGACCTGGCACTCCTAGCTCTCGTCGCATCTCTTCCCTTTGGGGCAACTCAGCAGGACTGACTTACTGACTCAGCAAGTCCACTAAGCGTGGAGCGGGGTGGGTGAGGCCAACAGACATTAGGATGGACGAGGAAGGACAACAGGGAGACTGAGTGTTCCCAGTTCCTTCCCTTTAGTTCACCCTGGCCACAGGGAAACCAGATGTTCCCCCCACCCCACCCCATCCAGTGTTACTGTGCACAGCCATACAAGGTGCCCTGGGCTGACAAGCATGGAAGCCTCTTTCAGGCTGACAATTGTTAGAGATGGCAAATCACTCAAACTAGAAAGCCCCAACAATGTGACAAATGTTAACTACAGTCCAACTGGGGCAGGCACTTGGATCTTCGAGACCCCCTCAGGTGAGAAATCAGCAGGATGCAGGACTGGATAGAACCTGTGACCTCACCCTCCCCTGACACTCCCAGGCATATGTTGTAACAAGACCTGTCACAGGAGAAGAACTGAACCTGAGAATTCTGACTTCAAATCCCACACTCTGGTCTAAGCCACCAGCGCCAAAGGGATCCAAGGAGGTATCAGACAATGGAAAGATAGTAGGATTAGATCCCAGGAAGTCGTGACTACTGCACCAAGCTGTTTGGACTATACTAAGAGGCTCGGGGTAGCGCCTGGGTGAGCTGGTTAAAAGTTTTCTAACGTCATATACCATATCTTCAAATTACTGCACATAGGGTTGCCAGTGTGAAGAGGATAATAAAACGTAGAGATGAATCAGAGCCCCAGATGCACGAGGATCAACCTTATTCCTAAGCTACAGAAGGAAGATGAAGACGGCACAGAAAGGAAGCGAAGGGCAGGCTATTGGGGCTTCCAGCTTTCTATCGTAAGGGTTGCATAGCCCCCAGTCCTTCCCCTGCACTCGCACTCACCCAGGGCAGCACAGGCCAGCAGGGCACCCACGGTGAACCTCATCCTCTCGGTGTGTGTGGCGAGGAGCCGGGGAGTACAGACCGACCGGCTTCTGCACGGCCTCCCTGTAGCCCGCTCCCCTTTATGCACGGAGGGGGCCGGCTGGCCGCAATCTTTGACCTCATGTGTTTGCGCAGTCCAATTGCCCAATCACCCCGCACCCACCCCCTTCCTTTCTTGCCCTGATGATCACCTCATTTCCTGAGCTGTGGGACAGAAATGCGCATGGAATCCGCCACCACGACAACCACCACACACACACACACACACACACACACACACACACACACACACACACAAAGGCTGTTTAGAAGAAAGCTTAAAGCAAACCCACTCTTTGTTATCAGGGCCTGGAGCAGCGTGGTACAGCTGCATGGAAGGGAGTGGCTTCCTCCCGGGTGCCAGGGCTTCTGCTTGCCAACAACTTCATCAGCCTTATACAAGGAGAAACTGAGGCTTGAGTGGGAAGGGAACTGCCCTGGTCACCAGACTAGAACCGGAGAAGGAACCTAAAGAGGAAAGTTGGAGCTCAGGTGAGAGGCAGCACCCCGTGCTCCTCCACAGAGGATCTGGGGGCAGCTCTCTCTCCATCCCTGCCAGGCCTAGCCCGCTCCGGAGCTGAAAGTGTCCTGCCCTTGAGCTTCTGGTGAGACAATCCAGGCTAGGAACAGTCACAGGGACAAGAAACTCTCTCCTGCTGCCAGGAAGTGGTCAGACTGCCAGGCTCAGAACAAAGGGCCAGTGTAAGCAGAAAGAGCAGTTGAGAGGATGCTTCCTTTTTTTTAATTTTGTTTTTAATTTATTTACATTTCAAATATTATCCCCCCCTTTCCAATTTCCCCTCCACAATCCCCCTATCCTCTCCCCCCTCCCCCTGCTTCTATGAGGGTGCTCCTCCACCCATCCACCCACTCCCAATTCACTGCCCTAGCATTCACCTACCCTGGGGGGTCGCACCTCCATAGGACCAAGAGCCTGCCCTCCCATTGATGCCAGATAAGGCCATCCTCTGCTAATATGCAGCTGGAGCCATGAGTCCCTCCTTGTGTACTCTTTGGTTGGTGGTTTAGTCCCTGGGAGCTCTGGGGGGTCTGTTTGGTTGATATTATCGTTCTTCCTGTGGAGTTGCAAACCCCTTCAGCTCCTTCAATCCTTCCCCTAGCTCCTCCATTGAGGTCCAATGGTTGGCTGCCAGCATCCTTCCATCTTCCTGCTTCCTGTGCATTCTGATCTCCCTCTGATTAAGTAGTCATCCAACGACTTTGACTGTGTTCACCACAGAAACATCTCGCTTGCACCCTCCATACCTGCCATTTCAACTGTAACTACAGTTGTGCATTTCAGTCCTGTACATGGACTGGAGAATTCTGAAACGATGAAGTAAAAAACAAAATAGGCATTTGAAAATATCCCTCTGGGTATATTACCAAGTATACTACCCCAGAATCGATAAAAACTCAGAGAAAGGTCAAGGTGTTAGAGGCAAAATGTAAATCCAGGTTTTAGAATCATCAAGAGAATTTCAACAAACCGTTTCTTACTGGATTTAATCAAGGTATTGTCTGCTCTAGTCCTTTTCCTTGTCAAGTCTGCAAGATGGAGATACTAAAGCACCTATTTCAGGCTGCAGAAAAAGCCCAGTGAAGCTCTCAGCAAGTCTTGGCCATTGTTTAGGTGTTAAAGACCCTATAGACATTCACAGGCCTGGGCCTCCCGTGCCAGCATGTGGCATGTACATCTCCATGACTAGCCTTGTCCTGTCAAGCCCTCAGAAGATAGCAGACCCAGGACTCTGTTGCTGTCCTTCTCCTGTGCAAGAACCAGTAGCCTGGGCCTCTGTGGCAGAAGCGGGAAGGTGATGTGGGTCTGAGTCATTGTTTAGCTGACAGGAGCTCAGGCCAGGCTCAGTCAACACGCTAATTTGGCTACTTTGGTTTTGTGCACTGGCGCTTATGAACACCAACACGAAGTGGCCTTTCCCATTGTAACTCCTGTCAGAGACAGGAGTGTTTTAAAGATACTTATATGTCAGGGGAGTATTAGAGAGAAAGTTATATTCTCTCTCTCTCTCTCTCTCTCTCTCTCTCACACACACACACACACACACACACACACACTTTATTTATTGTGCACATGTATGTATGTCCAAGCACAAGCACACATGTGTCATATGTCACGGTACAAAGGTCAAAGGTCAACTTTCAGGAGTCAGTTCTGTCCTTCCACTGTGGAGGTTCTGGAGATCAAATTCAAGTTGTCAGGTTGAAACCCATTCACCTGCTGAGCCATCTCAGCCCAAAGGTCAAATGTTCTAACCTAACACATCCATGTAGCTAGACATACAAAAACCTTAAACATGGAAACAAAACTGCCAAAAAATGGAGGACAAGGACAGGGTGTCACAAGCATCCAGAACTCCTTTCCTTTGCCAATCACTGGCTGAGAGGATCCCCATGTTCTCTCAGGTACCTCAGAGGCTCCATATCACATGCTTCTGTCTGACCTATGGACGCAGGTGAGGAGTCAGGGCCAACTCACATGCTGAGCACAAGTGCTGGTTGGCTAATCTTTTGCTATAGCAGGAAGTATCACTAGACCATTACAATAGATGGTCTCCCAGAGAAAGGAGCACTTGGGAGACCATCGGTTTAGCAGGGGTTTTAGCAAGGACACGAGGCAACATGTACATCACTAATGAGGAAGAGAAGCCACTGTTGCTCTGTGCTGTCCCTGACCGTCTCATGGGTCCTTATGAAGTTATGTTCCTACTGCCACCCCACTGCAGGCGTTAGGATGTAGTCTGGATTCATTTGACACTTGGAGGCAGGAGACACCCAGCAGAGCAATAGGTACACTCATAGCTGATGCCTTGGCTAGACCCTGCAGTTAGATTGCAGGGGTTGTCAAGAAGCAGAAAGGGGGATTGTGAGGTGTTGAACATATAACACAAACTCAGGGAAGTTCAGAGGAGGACATTGAAGACAAATGGAAAGTGACTCTCCCAGCCTGGTCCTGTCCTATGGACACATAATGAGCCTATATAGCAATAGGTATACTCATACCTGATGCAGAGCAATAGGTACACTCATAGCTGATGCCTTGGCTAGACCCTGCAGTTAGATTGCAGGGGTTGTCAAGAAGCAGAAAGGGGGATTGTGAGGTGTTGAACATATAACACAAACTCAGGGAAGTTCAGAGGAGGACATTGAAGACAAATGGAAAGTGACTCTCCCAGCCTGGTCCTGTCCTATGGACGCATAATGAGCCTACCTCAAGCTACTCCTCCAGACAGTCTTATAGCCTTGCTTTGGCAATGTATTTGGTCTCACTGGGTCCTCACCAGACCAGCCAACTCAAGGTCCTACTTCAGAAGGATCCCCTGAGTCCAACCCCAGATAAATGTACAACCCGTAGAGAAAGTTCCAGTTTGACATCGGTATCTAGAGCTACCGTGTCACCCACACATACCTGGTAGAGAGGTCCATGCCATTGGTTCTTAATCAGGAGAAGCCCTGTGTCTGCCACTCTTCAGAGGGTACATGTATCAGAGGGTACAACCCTGGTTGTATTGGCTCCCCAGGCCTATGTGTGTCCGTAGGGATGTGTTGGGATGGGAGGTTGGCATAACAGTGCTCTGCGTTCTTGGTGGCTCCAGACATCTGTGTCTGTGTCTGTGTCTTCACTTGTGTGTTCAATTCTATACAAAAGGCCCTCTGGATGCTCATTGTTCCCTTGAGCACCTCAGCAATGGCTGAGACTTTCAGCGGGGCTTCACTGGTCTCTCAATACAGCCCCGGGATTGGTGCTTAAGAATATCCACCTAGCTTCCGGTCCCGGTAATCTGGGAGTCGTGGGTTACCGTGCAGACATGGCCAAGTCCAAGAACCACACCACACACAACCAGTCCCAAAAATGGCCCAGAAATGGCATCAAGAAACCCTGGCAGTGAGTGTGTGCCCAGAGGCCATCAAGGCCCTTGTGAAGCCTCAGGCCATCAAGCCCAAGATGCCAAAGGGCCCCAGCCACAAACTCAGCCGCCTGGCTCTCATCGCTCACCCCAAGCTTGGGAAGCAGATTCGAAGCTACATGGCCAAGGGGCGTAGGCTCTGCCAGCCAAAGCCCAAGGTTCAAACCAAGGCAGAAGCCAAAGCTCCAGCTATAGCCCAGGCTTCAGCTCCAGCTCAGGCTCCCAAAGGTGCCCAGGCCCCTGTGAAGGCCCCATAGAAAAGGCTCCTGCCAGTGTGAAGACAGATGGACTGCTGTGACACACCTACCCACACACTATTTGCAGATGACCAGTGTCCTATGCTGTTTTTTTACAAATAAACTTGAGGCTAGATATACTTAAAAAAAAATCTCCATCTAGATATGAGAAAGAAACCTGAAAGGATGTTGTAATGCCAGCATACAAAATCAGACACAGTGATTGTATGTGAACTTGTCAACCAGGGACACAGCTTTTTTCAGGAAAACAGGACCTATGGGGGCCAAGAAGGCTCATCTTTGGTCACACTGAGAAGGTTACAGGCATGGGTGGCTTCCGCCCTGCCTTTTTTTCCACATTCCCTCACCTTACCCACCTCTGCTGCCAATTCTGCCATCTGAGGACCTGGTCAGCCTGAGTGAGGAGTGAGTGCCCGGCCACAGAACCTCCGGTGGGGCTGTCTAGTTTGTGCCCTGTTGGAAGGAAGCATGGATTTAGCCGCTTGCATGTTCCAGGCTCTGTTCTGGTGCAAGAGTCTGTGGCGTTGATCTACAGATGACGTCAGCTTCTGTGCTTCCAGACCTATACAGTATGTTAAAATGAGGGCACCTTGTTCACAACCTTTAGGAGTAGAACTCAGAACTCTTAATGTTAGCTTTCTTCAAATCACGGATGCTTGATAGTCAATCTCTCTATTTAGAAAGAAAGTAAGAGGAGAGGAGAGGGGAAGATGGGGGGGGCAGAGGCTGAGAGAGGAGTTAAAGGGGCGTCCTGTTTCATACCAACCGACAGGTGGCCCCAGTCATGTACCACAAAGAGAGCAGAACATTACATTTCAACAACAGAGTCTGCTTTCTGGTAGAAACAACTGAACTTGTGTGTACGTGCGGTACTGCCCAGAATGGTGTGGGCAGGAAGGCAGTGGGCCCCTGAACCAATATTTGCTGTTTACAAATGTTGCCCAATTTTCATAGAAACTGAGCAAACAAAGAGCCTCTGTCTGCTTCAAGCATTCCTCCCTCCCTCCCTCCCCTCCCCCATGCAGTGACCTCTGGTTCCCCCCCCCCTCCACCACCAGAGTCTTCCTTCTCTGAAATCTCAGTCTCAGTAGTCTTGTAGAGGGAGTGACCTGGAAGCCTGAGACTTGAAACCCACAAGGCCTGTCACTGCCAGCTGCTGGGTCACGGAGAGTGTGTGAGGCAGGTGGAAACTGGGGCAGGGCCTCATGGGAAACTGGCATTCAGATGTGGCATGTGATTCTGTTTCCCTGTCTCTTCCTCCCTCTGCCTACCCTCCCTCTCCGAAGTCCTAGGACAATGGAAGGTTTTTATTCTTTTCCCAGCCAAGAGCACACAATAATAGCATTCTCATAAACAGTAACAGTCCATGGCCAGGTGGGATGAATTCAATCCAACATTTAAGAAAAATCGCAACACTCTTAACATACTCTTCCTGGGAACTAAGTCTAGGAAAGTCCAAACTAATGTTTTGAGGAAAGAATGTATACTTTGAAAGGAAAAAAAAATCGATAAATATATCACAACAAACACAAAATATCTTCTGAAAACATAGATGCAAAAATAATTTCACAAATGAGGCTGGGAAGTGGCTTGGTTGGTAGAGTGATCTCCTAGGGTGGCCCTGGATTTGATCCCTAGCAATGCATAAATGTGGCCTTGGACACACACCAGTAAACCTACTACTCGCATTAACCTTGACTACAAAATGAGTACCATTCCAGCCTGGCCCATACAGGAATATCTTTTAAAAAAAGTCAGGAAGAGGATCCACTAAAATACAATAAAGATAATAAACAGTTACTCTCAATTTGATTCATCCAGGAATGCAAATTATCTTTTGAAGTATCAATGTAATTAAATAAATCAGTATAATTGTGGAGGAAATTAATAACCACATCCATCACTATCAGAACATCATTTGATATAGCTTAACATCCATATATAATGAAAGCTCTTAGCAAACTTGCTCCTCGATTTGATGAAGGGTATCTAATAGAGATCTACAGATACCTCGCTTTGTGGTGTAATGTGACATTCTTTGAGAGCAAGAACAATACTAAAACATCTGCTATTATCATCTCCACTGAACATAATAGTGGCAGGTCTGAGCCAGACCTCTAGGCAAGAAAAAGAAAAAGGAAGCAAAATAACTGAAAAGAAGAAACAAAGAAAGAAACAAACAAAAACTCTTATTTTTAAGGATGGCTTAATTGCATTTGTATAAAATTCTAAATAAATTTATTTTCTTTGTAGGATAAATGGGCTAAGAAACATCAGAATGCAAGGTAAATTATACAAATTCAACTCATTTCTCTATACAAAATCTAAAAACTAAAGAATTCTACCTGAAGGACAAACAAAGACATCTGGATTGCCTTGCACGGAATGATTAAGTATTATTGAGGAAAATGAACAAACTTGAAGTAAGTGAGAAAACTAAACCCTGAATGTGCTGCATCAGAGTCAGAATTAGGAAAAGTCTCACCTCTCTCCAAACTGATCTCTAGATGGGGGTGGGGCATATTGGGAGTTAGAGGTTTAATCAGGGATGGGGCATGAGAACAGGAGCTAGGAGGAAGTGATGGGTAATTAAAGCTAAAGATGTTCGGAAACCACTATGCAAACCTACTATTTTGCAAGCCAATTGAAAACACATGACTTTTTAAAAAGGAGTTTGGATACAGGCACCCTGCTTGGGTGGACAATGCTTCTCTCTAGAAGATGTCTGTTATTAAATGAAGATCTCACTGCCAGCTGTGGGATCCCTCTCCATGAGTTATTTGGTCAAAAAAAATCTCTCAAAACAGCATGGGCAGTTGCCATTGCTTTTGGTCGTCTACCATAACTAGGTGGTAAGACCCTACTGCTGAAAATATTTTGGTTTCAGGACACAGAGAAATCAATCTGGAATTAACCTGAAAACTTTCTTCCTGCCGGCTAACTTCCACAGTGCTGGAGGGTGCTACTCAGGCCACTGGGGGAAGAAAAGCCATCAAGGTGTAGTGCCAAGCAGTGAACCCCGAATGCTCCAATATTGACCACTAGGCATGATGCGCCTCTAGTGTAATAGTGCCATTAAGGTTATGGTGGTAACCAGCTACTTTCGAATTGGATTGATGCCTCCGCTGAAGGAAGTTCGTTCGTCATGTTATAAATGTGGTCAAAAGTTCAGAATGTTGTAGACTATAGTGGGCTATGTATGCACTGCTGCTGCTGTACATGTCAAACTGCCTCTTAAGGCCTGTGAGATGGCTCACCAATCAAAGGTGCTTGCTGCCGAGCCTGACAAACTGAGTTTGATCACCAGGGCCCAACTGGTGGAAGGGGAGAACCATCTCCTACAAGCTTCCTCCTGAGCATCACAGGCAAGACTTGGAATGCACATTTACACACACACACACACACACACACACACACACTGAATGAATGAATGAATGAATGATGAAGTTTTAGAAATTAAAAAGCAAAGCACTATATTCTAAACAGCGATAGTTATCCCCAAAGGTTAGTGCTGGTCTCTTCCTTGGCCAGAAAAGCCTCTTGGTGTACTGAGAAGCAGTTAATACAGAGACTCACAACTGGTTAAAGTGCTGAGAGTATGGGACTGTTGAGTGATTACCCCTAAACCTGGCATTTATATCAATACCACCCTCAAGGCTTAGGGAAAATGGTGTAGACTGTAGTAGTCAACCATTGAGGAGGGTTGTGAAACACTGTCTCCTGGAGATGCCATGGCTCCTGGACTCATAAACTCACCGAAACTGTGGGTACTGTGTGCCAAGTGCATGAGATCAAGCCAACAGCATCAGCCAACTTTCCAACAGCCAGCGCTAGTTAGGCTCAATGTGTTACAAAATAACAGTAATAATAATGATAACAACAATAGAAGTTGTGAAGGTGAGGATATATTGGGGTGGTGTCGGTGGTGTCTGCAGGGGAGTGGGAAAGAGAAGCTGGAGATTGATATGATCAAGATACATCGTATACATGTATGGGATCGTCAAAGAATAAATAAAAGAGATTACTTTAAACATGATTTATAAATTCTAGTACTCAAAATGTTTGTATGTCTTTGATATAAAATGACCATATATTTCCACAGGTCACATACAAATACAAAAGTGTGCGTATGTTTGCTGGTTGTGAAAGGCAAGGCATACAAGATAAGAGTAGATTGCATTTAGTTTTCTCTAATCTCCTTGCTCAACCCTGCACCAAGATATATAGTATAACCAATTCAGGTGTTGATTGTACATATAATTACATAAGTTGTTCTTAGAATGATCTTGTACTAATGGCAGTGAAAAAAAAGACACAGTCAACCACACACCCTTTAAAAAATATTTTGTATACTTTCTGAGATTATTATTACATCATTCCACCCTTCCCTTTAATCTCCAATCCTTCCAATATACCCTTCCTTGCTGTCTTTCCAATTCATGGCATCTTTTTTTTTCATTGATAGTTGTTACATACATATCTGTGTATTCACATATTTCCCAAACACATACATACAGCCTGCTTAGCCTGTATAATGTTACTTGTGTGTATGCTTTCAGAGCTGACTAAACAGTTGGCATTTGATAACCAATTGGTATGCTCCTCCCTGGGGAAGGCTGTTTCTCCTGCTCTTAGCAATCCTTAGAGCCTATAGCTCTTTGTATAAGGTTGAGGCCTCGTGGGCTTTCCCTCACCCATCTGAGCATGTCTCTTGTTCTTGTCCTTGTTTGGCTCACTCAGGCTCCTTCTTAAGGGTGTGTGCCTACACATCACCACAATGGCTAGGTGCTGCTATTCTCACCCTAATTTCCTACACTAAGAAGGAAAATAAACTTTTGATTTTACTTCTGTGGTTTGAAGTCCCTGTCAGATACTGTTCCTTCCTTTATATGAGTGTTTTCAAATATACAAAAATGTAGAGTCAATAACATGGCAAACCCACAGCCCACAGACAACCCCCAGCTTCAACAATGCTCAGTATTTTGTCTATTTCATTTCACCCCTCTTCCCTCCCTCCCTCCCTTTTTTTTCCTGAAGTGGCAATTATCTTATCCCCCCCCACCCCAGTATGTGATATATCTTTAACACATAGGAATTTTTGCATAACACTACTAACACATCTATAGAAATCAATAATGATTCTGTATTATCATCTATTTGCTACTATCCAACATTACTTTATTATTCCTTTGTTATTTATGTCTGTATGTGTGCACTCACTTGCAAGTATGGAGGTCAGAGGACAACTTTCGGAGTTGCTTCTCTCCTTCCACTGTGGGTCTTGAGAGTGGACTCAGGTTGTCAAGACACAAAGGGAAGGTCTCATAGTTACTGAATGATCACCAGCTCCCTTACTACTCAATCTACAAATTTCTATGCTGATCTAAAAGCAAATTAAACCATGAGCTCAAAGTAGATCCTAAATGGAATCTACATGCTACATGGGGTCTATTGAGATCTGCATGCTATGTAGGGTCTATTAAAATCTACATGCTATGTGGTATCTATTGAGCTCTGCATGCTACATGGGTCTATCCCAGAGTCTCTTTTGCTCTAAAGTGATCACCTGCATTTTATGCTGTTTACTTGTTAAAGAAACCAGATCTTTGTCCTGCGGAATTTCCAGTGTTCCGGATTTGGCTGATCTGTATCACGATGGCGGGATTTAGTGTGCTCTTTTGTATTTGACAAGCGATTCTGGGGAGAGTCCCTTGACCTGGGTTTTTCTGAGATTACTTCATCACGAGACTTTGATTTCCTGATTCCCGCAGCGACCCGAAGAGGTGACAATGTATCTCACAGTTGCCATGGCTACTCGTTGCCTTGCTGAGCAGTTAACTGTTTCTTGGTGATGTCTCTGGTAGGTTTTACCACTACGGAGCTGGTATTTTCCCATTTTCAATTAGTAAGAGTGGGCAAAGAGATACTTAGAGACCATTTTATTTTTTTTTCCTAGTAAGATTTTTGCCTACTGGTCTTAGCATTCAGTAGTGATTCTTGCCAGAATTAATTGGTATTGCACTAATTATCGAGTGTTGATACTCTGATCCTCTCATTCCCTCTAGATTTATTGATTAGTATCCTAAAGTAAGGAAAACCCTCTCTTTCTTCACATATCTTGCTATCATTTAGATCAGTGTGGACTCATGGGTTCTGATTTTATGCTGTAGATTAGAACCCAGAACATCATTATTCACTCATTTGTTTTTCAAGGGTATTTGCTTTGTTTATACTTACTTATTCACTTCACACCTACACATGTATGTTCAGGAGCACCCATGTGCCGTGGCAGTGTGTGGAGGTCAGAGGATTGTGGATTCCTGGGGCTGAGCTAGGATCATCAGACTTAGTGGCAAGTGCATTTATCCACCAAGCCATCCCACCAGTCCTCGTTTTCTCATTATTACCTCACTGTCACCTGGAGTGGCTGTGCCCTCTAAAAAGCCCCATCAATCAAGTCCACCTTGTGTTTTCTCTGCACCATCTCCAGGGGTTGTGTTTCTGGAACCAAAAAACTCCATGGAGACTTACTTAGCATTGTAGTGGAGAATGGTGTTCAGAAGTGCATTCTGGGAGCATTGTAGTGGAGAATGGTGTTCAGAAGTGCATTCTGGGAGCCTGCTGCTGAGGACTCATTGACCGCAAGTGTCTTCTGCAGACAAAGCTAGGATGCACATGTATGTGTGTGTGCATGCATATGTTTGTGTGCACATAATGTATGCATACACGCATAACTGTACCTATTTTGCATCCGTGTGTGTGTGTGTGTGTGTGTGTGTGTGTGTGTGTGCACCTTCTCACTTTTCTGTCTTCCTCTCTGGCAACTATGAGTTCACACTGACTGACTAGTCCCAGTTAAACCACTGCATGCATTCTAGTTTTCTTCTCTCTTTCGTTGTAGGGAGAGGTCAATGAAACTGAACCATAACCCGCCATCTAGTTGTCTCCTTCCCTCCTATCCCCCCCAACTCACTTTCCTTTCCCTTTGCTTCTGTGCATCATCATTATTCTCCTTATATCCACACCGCCCCCCCCCCCCAGTGCCTTCACAGCCTCAGGCTCTCATGTGCTTCAGCCCCAGCTACTCAAGAAGAGAGGAGAGGAGAGGAGAGGAGAGGAGAGGAGAGGAGAGGAGAGGAGAGGAGAGGAGAGGAGAGGAGAGGGGAGGAGAGGGGAGGAGAGTGGAGGGGAAGTGATGGAGGGGAGGAGAGGAGGAGGGATGGAGGGGAGGGGAGGAGAGGAGAGGAGAGGAGAGGAGAGGAGAGGAGAGGAGAGGAGAGGAGAGGAGAGGAGAGGAGAAAGAATGGATCCATTTTTATTGTTGCTGTTTATTTCCAGTAAAAGGACAAGAGAAGGAGAGGGGAAGGGAGGAGGGCGGAGAAGACTATCTTTTCTCCACAGTACACAGAGAACTGTGAAGAACAGAGGCTACACTTCAGAATGAAGATCAGAGCAGAGACTCAGAACCTTCCGGTGAAACAAAGCTGCACTTCCTTTCCCCCTTCCCAGTCATCCTGCTGTGGCGAACTGGGAGAGGCTGGGGCTGTGTGTGTGAACTTCCATTCTGCAGTCGAGAAGCTGCTAAGAGGCTCCTTTCCTGTCCTGTACAAGGTTCAACCCCGCCAGGTTCTACCTAACCCAAAAGCCAACACCTAGAGAGATCACTGACCCTGGAATTGAGTGGACTCTGTGAAGTCTCATGTGTAAAGGAACAAAAGTCCCTGACCAAAGTGGGGCCTGCAGGAATGCAGGTCTTCTCTGGCATGCTGTTTACCGGACATCTGGACAGACCTGCAAAGGGTGGGGTTAGAGTCCAGGGCCACAGTTTAATGTCCCACAGTATGGCAGGTTTGGGGAGGAAATGCAAAATAGTGACAGTGCCACATCTGTCACAGAAACCTCCTCAGTCCCTGATTCCAGGGATCCCTCTCCCACAGGACAAAGTAGGAAGCTTCGGCCTGGAAAGGAAGGCAGGATATCCCGAGAACTATAAAATAGGCCAGAGAACTAGATGGCGAAGAGTCTGGAGTTTCAAACACTGGGAGATTCTCAAATAGAGAAGTTGGCTTGCAGAAGCAGAGTCGGTCCCAGATCCTCATTTGTAGAAGACCTTCACTGACTCCATCCTGATAGAAGAGGAACTATTCAAACATTGGAGGAAGTCCTAGCAGGAAAGACAAGATAGGTCCTTCCTGCTAAAGACACCGTTAAGTCTCCAGGGACTTAAGTGACTTGACCATTCCCTTCTATAAATGAAGACCTGTAGGGTAGACAAGGAACTAAGCAAGTTAGTTCAGGTTCTCCTGTGGCTGCTCCTCATCCACTAGGAGGATTAGTAATGTCTACCCTAGCCATCTGGAGAGATTAGTAATGCCTACCCTAGCCATCTGGAGAGATTAGTAATGTCTATCCTAGCCATTTGGAGAGATTAGTAATGCCTACCCTAGCTGACTGGAGACATGGCTAAGTTGGTAAAGTGCTTGCCGCACCAACATGAAGACCAGAGTTCAGATCCCGGCACCCATGTAAAGAGCCAGGTGTGGCGGTTTACAGCTGTAATCCCAGCACTGGGGAAGCAGAGACAGGATTGTCAGGCCTCACTCGCTAGTCAGCCTAGCTGAATCAGTAAACTACAAGTTTAGTGAGAGACTCTTGTTTTAAAAATATAAGATGGAGAATAATGAGGAAGACACCTAACATTGATCTATGGCCTCTACACACATATATGTGCACAGCACCCACCCACCCACACACACACACACACACTCACACACAATGTGCATGCTTGCAATCCTAGCATTTGGGAGGTAGAGACAGCAGAATCAAGAGTGCCAACCTAGCCTTAGCTATATAACAAGTTTGAGGCTATCCTGGGATACATGAGACCCTGGTGCGTGTGTGTGTATGTGTGTGTGTGTGTGTGTGTGTTTCCTAGTTACTAGAGGATCTAAATTAGTGAGGTGTCTGATATGGGTGCTAGGAAATGAACTAAGGTTGTCTGGAATCTTAATCGCTGAGCCATCTCTCTAACCCCATTTTGTTCTTATTTTTAATTGTATGGCAGAGGCAGAGTTTGCAGTGAGTGCAGGCAACCACAGGAGCCAGAGGTGCCAGATCCCAGAATATAAATTAGTAATTGACCTAATACAGTGCTGAGGCATTGCTATTTTTGCTTTTGTCTATAATCTGACCAATATTCAGCCTGTGTGTGCCCTGTGGCCCAGTCTTGGGAGCCTAGTTCCTCAGCTCCCTTTTCTTGTTTTGGTGGTTATTTTTATTATTGTTAGTTTTGGGCTTTTTTATTTGTTTGTTTGTTTTGCTTGTTTTTTGAGACAGGCTCTCACTATATACCTTTGGCTACCCTGAACCTCACTTTGTAGACCAGGATGGCCTTGAACTCACAACCACCCACCTACTTCTGCCTCCTGAGTACCTAGCTCTCAGATTTCATTTTTTTTTTAATCAGGGAGCCCTTCAAAGGTGCTGGTCACTAGATCTAGGCAGTGCACACTAGAAGACTTAACTGGGAATGTTTGTTTATCTGTATACAAATTAGCAGTGACCTCCATCTATTCGCCTAACCTGGGCCGGGTACCATCTTGTGCCATCCAAGGAGTAATAAAGCATATAAAGACTCTACTTCAATCTTGGGCCACAAACAAGGTATCTAATAACGGGCAAGCTTTTTATTCTTAAGCTCCATTATCCCATTAGTAATAGAAAGGCAAATATCTTCCTCGTTATGACAATTACTGACCTTGCGACTGAGGTGCTGGCTTTGAACTGACAGGTGACAATCATGATCCCCTCCATTACTACTGGGACCATCAGCCAGACCCAGGTAGAGAGATCATCTAGTATAACACCCTCACTTCACAGATTAAAAAAACACCATGGCCAGACAGTGGATATAGCTGGTCCACTGCCCAGTAGGACAAGGACACAGGAGCCTAGACACTGGGCTGGTGTCCCGAGATGTCCCCTTTGTCTTGTTCCTGGAAAGTGCCTCTCATGTTTTCCCCTAGGTTTATTTCAGAATTTAATTCTCCCTGTTATTTCATCCAGAGATGTTAAGACTCGGACTTTCAGTCAGACTCATAGGCAGGTGACCAGATAAACTGAGCAGAGTCCAAGGCTCCCAGGGCCAAGGCAAACAGACCCCTGGCCCCTCTGTTGTCCCTGCAGCCCATGCCGTTGTTTAATGTCCCTACTCGCCATGGAAAAAGAGGACCGAAGTCCACCTTCCTTCCCAGCTTGTCCAAATTAAGCCTCTGACCTGTACGAATTCCCAGACTTACAAGCCATTGGTGTCAACTGTTGGTTTCTTCAACCAAATGGCCTTATCTTTTTTAGTTGTCAGGAATGTTACTGGTGGACAAATCTTTCGTCGCTATGTAGCTTGTCTGTATATGTAATTTAACAAAACTTACCAGCCTCTCAGGTTAACACCTAAAATGAACTAACGAACCCCTATTCCCATTCTCCTCCATGAGGAAGGAAGGGAGAGGTCTCAGAAGACCCAATGAACTGGAGATTCAGATGCACAGAAACTGTATACAAAGGTGTGTGTGTGTGTGTGTGTGTGTGTGTGTGTGTGTGTGTGACAAAGGTGAGTCTCTAGCTTTAATCATCCTCGATAGGATACATCATTTGGTATTCAATATGTCAAAACTCTCTGTTGCTTTTGCCAAGATCTTAGGTTTGGGAGAAGTTGCAGACATTTTTTTTTTCCTTTCTGGTTTTTCGAGACAGGGTTTCTCTGTGTAGCCCTGGCTGTCCTGGAACTCACTCTGTAGACCAGGCTGGCCTCGAACTCAGAAATCCACCTGCCTCTGCCTCCCAAGTGCTGGGATTAAAGGCGGGTGCCACCACCGCCCGGCTAGTTGCAGACATTTGACAGTGGTTCCCAAAGCCAATAAAAGACACCAGTGGACCCAAACCTCAAGATCTTGCCCAGCTCTGTGTCACTTAGGACTGCAAGGTTGACTTTCCTGGTGGAGCAAGTGGTAGCAGGAACTGAAGCTCGCTAGAGTCGATATTGTCTACAGCTTTGGTTAACTCTGAAGGAGAATCTTCTAGAACCCACAGCATACAGGAAGTGGCATGTGTCTGTGGCTTCTTTGGGGCAGTCTTTAGGAAGATGGCATAAGACCCAGAAGGAGTAAGTCCTCTGCTCCAGAAACTACCTGAGCCTTAGGGTTTCTATTACTGTGATAAGACACCATGACTAAAAGCAACTTGGGAGGGAAGGTATTTATGCCACTAACATTTCTACATCACAATCCATCATTAAAAGAAGTAGGGCAGAAACTCAAGGCAGGAACACGGAGGCAGGAACTGAAGCAGAGACCATGGAGGAATGATGCTTTCTGGCTTTCTCCTCATGGCCTGCTCAGTGTGCTCTCTTACAGCACTCAGGACCCACCAGCCCAGAAATGGCACCACCCACAGTGAACTGGGCCCTCCCACATGAGTCATAAGTCAAAAAAAAATGCACCACAGGCTTGCCCCCAAGCCAATTTAGTTGGGAGCATTTTCTTAATTGAGGTTCCCGCTTCCCAAATGACTCTAAATCAAACAAAATTTGATTTGTTTCAAATTGACACAGAACTAGGCAGCATAGCCTGAGACCTTCCTGCTACCTCTCTGGGGACTGAATTCTAGGCTGGGGAAGGATCTGCCCCATAGTCTTCCAATGTTTACATCAGCTCTGATAGTTGAATGATCTGGAAAAGAAAACCTTGTGGCTAGTTGGGTAGATAAGGACCTTGAGCCTGGAGCTCAGAAGTGGGGAGAACTTTAGGAGGATTCCATCATGAAGCCATCAATTCCTTCTAGTTCTCTAAACCAGGCTAAACCATGACTTTGGCTGCAGCTTCTCAAAGCTGAAGATGCTCCATTTTGTGGATTTCTGGCCCAGGAATCACCATAATGTATGAAGTTAAAACTGCCGGCTTTGAAGCAAGAAGATCGGAATGAATTTGAATATAAAACACTACTAGAGGGGGACTGGAGAGATGTCTTGGTAGCAGTTAAGAGCACTGGCTGCCCTTCCAGGGGACTCAGGTTCTATTCCCAGCACCCTCATGGTGGCTCACAACCACCTGTAACTCCAGTGCCAGGCCATCCAATAGCCTCTTCTGGTTTCTGCAGGTCCCAGGCATGTACGTGATCCACAGACATACAAACTGGCAAAACACGCATACACATTTTCTAAAGCTTCTAGAAATGTTTATAGGAAAGTAGATGAAACTGGAAAGTATTAGGTTAAACTAAACTCAGATGAATACCACATGTTTTCTTATATCTGGATCATAGATTTTCAATTTGTGTGTGTGTGTGTGTGTGTGTGTGTGTGTGAGAGAGAGAGAGAGAGAGAGAGAGAGAGAGAGAGAGAGAGAGAGAGAGAATATGGTGCTTGTCAAGGCCAGAAGAGGGTGCTGGATTCCCTCTACAGTGTCTGAGTACACTGTAGCTGTCCTCAGACACACCAGAAGAGGGCATCAGATCTCATTACAGATGGCCGCGAGCCACCACCACGGTGGTTTCTGGGAATTGAACTCAGGACCCTCGGAAGAGCCGTTAGTGCTCTTAACTGCTGAGCCATCTCTGAGCCCCAGCAAGCATTCTTAACTACTGCTCTGTCTCTCTGAGCCCACTGGTTCTTTCATACCTTACACGTTTTTGTTTTCCTTTGTTACAGAAACCTTTTCCTTTAGATCCTCAGATGTGTTTATAACAACCCTATCTGGAGTTGTCTGGAGATCAACACAAGACTGGTACCTGGAACCATGCTGAGGAAGGTGCCCGTTCCTGGATGTGTAGTCTCTGAAACTGAGATAAACAATTTCCCCCCCCCCTTTTTTTTTAAATATTTTATTTACATTACATTTATTTTTAAATTTTATACATTTGTATAACCTCCTCCAATCCCAGATTCTTCTCATGGCCTCTTTAATTACTATTATTGCATATATATATGTGTGTGAATAAATATATAAGTACCACCTGCTGAGTCCATTTAGTGTCGCTCCTATGTATGCTTTTTAGGGCTGATCACTGGCATTGGAGAACCAGTTAGGGGACTCATCTCTCTAGAAGAATAATTCTTCCTTTAGCCGCCACTAATTGCCTTCATCTAGGCGCAGAGTTCCAGATTTCCACCACCAACGTTAATGTGTCATCGTTGTCTTTGCTCTGGTCCTGCTTAAGCAGCCATAAATGTTGACATTTCACGAGTACAGCTTCCCTGTCATATATCGAAGACACATATGGAAGATACAGTCTCAAAGATGCTTGCTGTTCCTCTGGTTCTTATAACCTTTGCCCTCTCTTCCTCAATGTTCCCCGAGCCTTCGGTGTGGGGGTTGTGTTGTCCCTGTATTCAATTGGGGACCATATTCTCTCACCATATTCTCTCTCTCTCTCTCTCTCTCTCTCTCTCTCTCTCTCTCTCTCTCTCTCTCTCTCACAATCCATTGCTCCTTTCAGGTTGACCAGTTGTTGCTTTCTGCAGTGGTCTCTATCCACTGCAGAAGGAAGCATCTTCGATGGGGAGGAGGAGCTATATGTGGGTATATGGAGAATTATTTGGAATGTAGTTAGGAATTGTGCTGGTCTAGTTAAAGTGGCTCTAGTAGGTTCTCTAAGATCCAGGACCTCACTAACCATGTGCAATTGGCCAGATTTCCAGCACCAGCCATGAATTCCCTCATTGCTTTATCTAAAAAGGTGGAGCTGGAGCCATGGCTCCTCGGGAGCTGCTCTTGCAAAGAACCCAACTTCTGTTCCCAGCACCCACTTCTGAAGCTCACAACTGTCTGCACACCAGATCCGGGATGTCTGCTGCTCTTCTGACCTCTGTGGGCACTGCACTCACTTGTGCAAACCCACACCCACTTACACTCATGACAAATAATTTTTATTTTTATTTTGAAATTAAATCTTTTCAAAAGGTTATTGTTTGAATTCCCTCAGTTTTTTTTTTAAATATATATGTAGCTGACTTCTGACACTCCAGAGGCATCAGATCCCATTACAGATGGTTGTGAACCACCAGGTGGTTGCTGGGAATTGGACTCAGGACCTCTGGAAGAGCAGTCAGAGCTCATCACTGCTGAGCCATCTCTCCAGCCCCTTATCGCTGCTTTTTAAATGTGCTTTTGTTGGTAGACCTCACTCCTGGCTTTGTAACAATTTGATGCTTCTTTGTATATCTGAAGATGTTTTTAGTTAAGATGCAACTATGTTCCGGGCAGTAGTGGTGCATGCATTTAGTCCCAGCACTTGAGAGGCAGAGGCAGGTGGATTTCTGAGTTCGAGGTCAGTCTGTTCTACAGAGTGAGTTCCAGGACAGCCAGGGCTACACAGAGAAACCCTGTTCCGGGGAAGTGGGGGAAGATACAACTATCTGTGTTGCCCTGGCAAGGTATTAAATTTTGTTGCTTTGGTCTCATGGTATTGGAGTTTGTGTTGGAGGGCAGTTAAGATGCCCACAGACCATTGGGTCCTTTGAGGCTAGTGCCAGCTCCAGTGGAGGCTGGAAGGAATAACCTTTAATTGATGGTCATTTAAAATATTTAGTTTTAAATTTATGTGTATGCGCCTGTGCCTCTGTGAGTTTATACTCTTCTCCACATGTGTGCAGGGACCTGCAGAGGGTGTTGGATCCCCTGGAACTGGAATTACAGGTGCTGGTAAGCTGCCTGAAGTGGGTTCTGGGAACTGAACCCAAGTCCTCTACAAGAGCAGCAAGTACTCTTCACTGCTAAGCCATCTGTCTGGCCCCCTCAACGGCCGTTTACCCCCACATCCAAGGCACACCCCATAGCGAAAGCCTCTGCATTGAGCCAGGGCTCCTCTTCTCTGCTTGCTAGAAACTTGCTTGATCGTTGACCTCAAGTCCTCACAGCTGTCCGGCGTTCAAGTCTATCTGTCGCTCTCCTCCCTCCTCGCAGGTTTTGATCTCAGTCTACATGGGTGCAGGTACATCAAGGACACTGGGATGAGGATCCTGGAGAAATTCTAGGCCAAGTCCCATCCTTTCTGGCACTCCATCTCAAGTCACGTTGACCTCAGATTTCTATCTCTGATTCTAGAAACTTCAGACTGGCAGAAGGCCCATCATCATCTTCTCACTTCTTCTTTCCCTTCCTCTGTGGACGCCGGGTCCCTCACTGTTATAAAGAGCTGTTTCATACTCTCCCCTAGATTTTTAACTGTTAATGGAAGGAGGGTAAGCCCCGCCCCAGGCACGCCTTCACTCACCCTGTGAGTCTAACTTTTAACAACATTATCTTGGCTCTGAATCTACACTTGCTAAGAGGCTGTCACAAGCTGGTATCCTGGTACTAACTAGCAACCGGGAAATCTCTGATAAGGAACTTATCGCACTTTCAGAAAGCAGACTGCACAAGCTATAAGATACATCATTTGCAGTAATTTTGATATTTTTCAGGAAACATTAAGACTTTCGTTGTCTTTGATATTAATTTCAAACGTCAAAACATAATTTGTTTTATTGTATTTCTATGTGCTGGGGTACGTATGCGTGCGCGCGCGCGCGCGCACACACACACACACACACACACACACACACGCATGTGGAAGGGAAGCTGGAGGTAAATGTTGAATGCCATTCTCTACTACTCTCCACTTCCATTTTTGAGACAGAATCTCTCAAACCTGAAGCTCACTGATGCATGAGCCTGGCCACCCAGCGAGCCCTGGTGACCCTCCCATCTTTGCTTCCCAGCCTTAGGATTACAAGTGCACATAGCTAACCTAGTCCTTTACATGGGTGGGTACTGGGGATCCAAACTCAGGTGCTCGTGCTTGTATAACAAGCACTTTCCCAACTGACCCATCTCCCAGACCCCCAAACAATATTTAAAGAATACACAAAACCATTCCTTGACCTTTCTTGTTATTATGCAAGTCATTTCTGTTGAACATTGATGCGATTGTGTGTGTGTGTGTGTGTGTGTGTGTGTGTGTGTGTGTGTGTGTGGTCTTGTATTATTGCTTGGATGGTATTTAGATAAATTTTTTTCTCAAATTATAATTGAATTAGTTGTCTCTTGTGTAGAATAATCAGATTATAAGGAGATAAGTCAAACTAACCTGGTAGAATTATTTTAAGAGTACAATATTTCTATTTTTATCATGTGTGTATATGTGATGCATGCACACTCGCGTGTGTGAGCACATGGAAGCTGTAGTTTGACACTAGGTATCTTTTTCTGTCACTCTCCTCTATATTCTTTGAGAGAGGGTCTCTTGAGGAGCCTGAAGTTCACTGTTGCAGCTCGGCCAGGTGACCAGCCGCATTCCACCATCTCTGCTTTCAGTGTTCAGGTTACAGAAACATGAAGCCACAATCAGTTTTTACGTGAATGTTGGGGGTCCAAACTTCAAGCCAAGCATTTATCCAAGGGGCTACCTCCCGAAAAGTGTATTTTTACACTTATTTGTGTATGTATGTGCTTGGTGTCACACTCGTATCGCTGCGCCCATGTGGAGCTCAGAGGACAACTTGTGGGAATCCATTCTTTGCACTGTGTGGGTCCCTTCGCTCAAGCCTAGGTTGTCACCTTTACCCATCCCACCAACTCTAAGATAAAATTTTTAGTAGATACGAAACTCAGAGTCGCGATTTTAACACAGAAAATCTTATTACCTGCAAATCTAAGAACACTCAGTGAAGCTTGCTGGAAAGATACTTTTATTCAGTTTTTTTTGTTGTTGTTTCAGTTGTGACACTGAGTTATAGAGATGTCAGCACAAGCCCATACAGAGACAAGCAATTGGGTCCTCTGTCCCTGGGTTACTCCCCCACCCCTGCAGTTGAATGGTGATTAATATTTGTGAAATGTGCAGGCATCCAGCAGTTCTGTAAATCAAAACACAAGGGGAAGAGCATCAGGCCCTGCCCGTGCTTGTCGCACTCCTCTCTGCTCTGATTTCCCATGCTCTTAAGAGTGAAGTTCTTGAAAGTATGTTGGGAACACTTCTGTCTTCTAAAAGTAAGCCATGGTTGAAATGAGCTAAGACCTTCATTGACCCTCTCTGTCCTGCCATGTCTATCCTTAGGTACCTGTCCCTCCTTCCTGTCCTTAAATCCCTGTACTGTCTGTCCTTCCTTCTTTCTTCTTCCTGTTTTTTTTTAAGATTTATTTATTTATTATATGTAAGTTCACTGTAGCTGTCTTCAGACACTCCAGAAGAGGGAGTCAGATCTTGTTACGGATGGTTGTGAGCCACCATGTGGTTACTGGGATTTGAACTCTGCACCTCTGGAAGAGCAGTTGGTGCTCTTACCCTCTGAGCCATCTCTGCAGCCCCTTCCTGCTTTCATTATCCCTCACACACAACATAATGCTACAAAAAGTCAGGCATATGCCCAATAGTTCTCCTATCTCAGTTTTAATTTTATTTCCCCAATTTCTTTCTTTTCAAGACATCTACGCCATATATATATATGTATATATATATATATATATATACATACATATATATATATATATATATCCCAAGATTCCTGAAGGATCAAACCATGCTGTATTTGTTTTTATTAATGTTTGTGCATTTTATATAGAAACCATCAAAAAATTAGTCCCTTGTGGGTGGTATATACAGTGTGTTGGCTTGAATATATTTGGCCCAGGGAATGCCAAGGTGTGGCCTTGTTGGAGTATGTATGGTCTTGTTAGAGGAAGTGTGTCACTGTGGGTGTGGGCTTTAAGACTCTCATCCTAGCTGCCTGGAAGCCAGTCTTCTCCTAGTGGCCTTCAGATGAAGATATAGGACTCTCAGCTCCTCATGCACCATGCCTGCCTGGACCCTGCCCACCTGGACCCTGCCCTGATCTACCTTGGTGATAATGGACTGAACCACTGAACCTGTAAGCCAGCCACAATTAAATGTTGTCTTTATAAGACTTGCGCTGGTCATGGTGTCTGTTCACATAGGAAAACCCTAACTAAGGCATACAGCTTGTGTCATTTCCCAAGCCCCAACAAAAATGGGAATACACATGAGAAGTGGTTTCCCAAGTGGTTTTAAGTTCTGCCACACTTCTTATCTCCTTCAGACAATTTAGCATTGCCTGGATGGTGTCTTTCACTGTTGTCTAATTGAATTGGCTCAATGGTAACTCCAACTCTTCAAGGCAAAGAGAAGGTTTCTACTTCTCCATGCCCTTGTCTGTAACAGTTGAGTACTTGAAACAGCTGAGCTCTTAAGTCAAACATACTGACTTTGAACCTCCTGCTGTTTCTCCTTGGTGGTAGTTTCTACTTACCTGAGGTCAAGCACTGTCTAAAGTTGTCCATCAAGGTAAGATACTGTGGCCCTAGGTATGTTTTATATGTTGTTTTGTTCTGAAGGTTAGACAAGCATTCTGTGTCATCGCTGAAAAGCAGGTCCTTAGTTGAGGATTCAAACAGCTGGAACATCATATATTCAAATCCATTTCTTCCAAAGAGCTCCTGGATTGGAACAAACAGACAGTCACTGAGGGTGCCAGGAAGCATAGAGGTATCTACTCTTTCTAGAAGACCAAAGGCTTCTGGACTGCTCAGCTCTAGCCTTTGAGGAATCCCTGGACATAGCAACAGTTTAGGAAATGCTGTAGTAACAGAAAGCGTGGTCTGTGGGTTTGAATCCTGGCTTCATCTTTTCCTTGCTATGTGAACTTAGGAAAATCCTTCACCACGCACAGTTAACCTCTGTTTGCTCATTTGTAAATGGAAACACTAACATCACATTGTGCAGTGCTGTGTGTAAAGAGAAAGCTGGCCATTTGTCATCAGTTGGCCAGCCAGGGCCAGGTGCTTTCCCAGCTTCTGGATCATCCTCCTGTAGGGGGAGGTTCTGTCACTAACATCATTTCCCCAGTTGGCTCTTGATTTTTTAATAAAGAAAGCCAGGGGCTAATTGCTGAGCAGGCAGCACTGATGGGACTTCCGGGTCCCAGGAGGGAAAGGAAACTCGAAGGAAGGAGAGAGGCTTTTTCTGCCATGCTTTAGGGAAGAAGGACTGAGCAAACATGTAAGGCCTTGGGGGAAACTAGGGCCTAAGGCCTCCGCTACAGGCAGATGGCCAAAGATGTTTGGCAGGGGCTAATTGGAACAAGCACTAAGTTTACAGCGGATGGGGAAGACAGAGATAATAAATTGGTAAGGGCATACATTTCCAGGCCGAAGATATTTGCACCCAGCAATTGTGCCTAGCAGGCAAGTTAAGGTAACAAGGCTGTCTGTGTGTGTTTTTTATATGCGGATTCAAGGGTTTCGGGAGTGGGTTGGTAGCGAGACCCGCCAGGAGTGAAGGCGGGTGGAAGGAGAAACTGCGTCAGCGCCTGCGGCGGTGGCCGACCCCGGAGCCAAGCCGGCTGTGGTCCCAAACAAAGGCAGTAGCAATTTTTAAAAGCTACAGACAAGATCCTCCCCTGTCTTCCCTCGCTGCTTCCTCTTCTAGTCTCTGAACTCAACCAGTTCCACATGTTCATTCTACTTCCTTAGTTGATTTCCATAGTCACCAATATGGCAGCTTGTCTTGTGTGAGACTTTCCCCCTCAGATGTCCACAGTCAAGACTCTCTTATGTCAATGGTTTTCCTAGGTGTAAAGGTTAATTTTGATTGTCAATGTTACACACCTGGAAAGGCAGCTCAACGTGAGTATCAAGCAAAACAGTAAGTGGTGTTCTTCCATGGTCTGTGCTTTAGTTCCTGCCTTCAGGTTCCTGTCCTGAGTGCCTGCCTTGGCTTACCAGTGATACTAAACTTGGAAGCCAAATAAACCCTTTCTGTCCCCAAGTTTCTTTTGGTTAGTGTCCTAGCACAGCAAAGAGAAGAAAACTAGAACACCAGGCCACTATTTTTTTTTTCAGGGATGCAAAGGTGATACATGATAAAACATGGATATCTTCTTAGGACAACCTCCAAGAATGGGATATCTATTGCATTAGGCAGAGGAGACTATAGGTTTTCCTTCAGATCATTTGGGTTAGGCATCTGCTACTCTGGCTTCCAATAGGGTCATACAGTGTCTAGATGTTTGGCTCCTTAACTTTCAGCAAGCCCAGATGGAACCCAGCCTATCCAGGTTAAGAAGACAAATTCAGATCAACCAGCAAGTCAGTTAGAGAATCCGCCATTCTGCTTTTGCTACACTTAGCTCAGCCACTGAGCCAACAAGTCCCTGATGTATTAGTGCACCAGAAGAAGAGAGATGGGAGTCATTCTCTTGGAAATTGACTGGGCCAAAGAGATCCTGTGTCTTTCCTCAAAGCGGTGCACCTCAAGCTGTTCTCTTAGATTCCTAGAGAGCTGCAGAACAAGTGGGCGCCAGATATAACCAGAGGCAGGACTAGTAGGCCCAGGGCCCCCTGCTTAGGGAGAAGGAGCAGGAGCTAATCTGGGTGCATGGGCACATGGGCACATGGACATCAGTACAGTTCTGGGAACAGGACACTGAGTCACAGGGAGTAGGCACTGGTGCCCATACCTGTTGGTTGAAGAGCATTCTTTGAACAAAGTCAGCCTTATCTTTCCTGGAGAACACAGCATGGTTTGGCACTCTGTCCAGGTGGCAGCTCTGAGCCTCAGTCACAGGCTTCCTGGTGCCATCAAGGCAGAGCAACTCAAAGTCTTCGTGTTTCAGACCCTTAGCCCAAGACTCGGGGTTCTTTCCTAGGGAGAGAATGATGTTGGGGCCAGTGAGATGGCTCGGTGGGTTAAAAAACAAAGAATAAACAAACAAAGGCAGTTGCTGCCAAGCCAGAGGACCTGAGTTTGGGTTCTTGGGACCCACATAATAGATAGGGGGAGAGAATTGACTCCAGTAAGTTGTTCTCTGACCTCGGAACAGACAGACATTAAGTGAGTACATGTAAATTTAAAATATAGATATGAATGTTCAGAGAGATGGCTCAGAGGTTAAGGACCACAGGACCTGGGTTTGAGTCACACCACCCACACAGTGACTCACAACTGTCTATAACTCCAACCCCAGAGGATATGATGCTCTCTTTTGGCCTCTGCAGGTAATAGGCATGCATGTGGTATACAGACATGCATGTAGGTAAAAGAGTCATACATATATAATCCAAAATCAATCAATTAATCAATAAACAAATAAAATGCCAGGGCTGTAGCTCACTCACTGTAGAGCATTTGCCTAGCAAGACCTTTGGTTAAATTCTCCACAACTGAATAAAAATTTAAAATAACAGTCCTGAGAGTGTTAACCAAAAGGGAAAATTCAGTACATTAGAGTGTTTTAAAATTAAGACTGTTGTTAGACAGTGATGGTGCATGCTTTTAATCCCAGCACTTGGGAGGCAAAGGCAGGTAGATCTCAGAGTTCAAGGTCAGCCTAGTCTACAAAGTGAGTTCCAAGATAGCCAGGGCTACACAGAGAAACTCTGTCTCAAAACATAAACAAATGAAAAAAACAAAAAAACTCACACACACACACACACACACACACACACACACACACACACACAAATAACAGAAGAAGAGGCTGGAGAGATGGCTCAGCAGTTAAGAACACTGTCTGATCTTCCAGAGGTCCTAAGTTCAATTCCCAGCAACCACATGATGACCCACAACCATCTATAATATGACCTGATACCCTCTTCTGGTATATACAGATAGAGCACTCATATACATAAAATCAATAAATCTTTTAAAAAGTTATTTATATAAAAAACTCAAAAAAAAAGCATTAAGATTATCCACCTGGGGTCTGAAGATCTGGCTCAAGGGTTAAGAGCATACAGTTCTTCCAAGGTCCCAAGTTCAGTTCCTAGCCAAGTTCAGGCAGCTTCAGTATCAGGGGCTCTAATGCCCTCTGGCTTTGGGCTCTTACACACGTGTGGTGCACATAAATTCTCATGACCACACACATACAAATAAATATATAAATAAGTAAACTTTTTTTTTTTAAGAAAATGAAAAAAGTCAAGCCACAGAAACAGACAAGATATTTTCCAACATGGTTAGCTGTCAAGAACTTTAATCTGGAATACCAAAAGAATGCCTGTCAGTCAGGGAGTCAGACATGCTCACATAGCCCATGGTTCCTGTGTGCTTTGTCAGCCAGGTTCAAGGCTATGGTGATAATTAGCATCAATCCTGAACAGATTGGAAGAATGTTAAAATGCTAGGTTAATTTAAAGTGCTGGGACCCCAGTCACTGGAGTCTGCTAGGCTTAGTTACTCAACTTCCCCAGTTGCCTCTTGGGGAGCCACTCTGCAAGGGAGGCTCAGCTGTTCCCATGGAAGGAAAACACAGTGCAGGCTCCTACCTACCATTGGTGTTCTGTAGAACCGTCGGGTGCTTCATGAAGGCCACGTCCCCCTTCTCAACCAGACACCTGCACAACAAAGGCCGGGTAGCAAGGAGAATCAGCCAGGAGTAAGAGGGAGCCACCAAGGGGGAATCGCACCCCTAGGCATTCCCACACAAGCAACTATAGTGCCTGCAGGGGCCCAGGGAGTTAGAGGAGGGAGGTAATGGAAAGACAGAACCGCTCATTGAGTTTCACTGGTGGAAAGCACCATTCAGGTCCTCGTTTTAAACCCACACCACTTTGCCCAGACAGGTTGCTTGTGTACTTCCACTGACAGAGATATCTATGGGGCAGAGCTCTGGTTAGATCCACGAGACCCTAGTGGTGTAGTATCACACAAGATACCACAATCCACGTGGAAATATGGCTGTGAGGCAGTTTTATTGCACTCATGTGTCTGCTCAGTACTGACAACAGAGAATGTGCTTCTCTAGACACGATGCAATCTTCATCCCATCAGAAAATGTGTACCTGTGGTGACATCCATAACCCCAGCATTTGAAAGGCTAAGACCAAAGAAGCACAATATGAGGCCAGTCTGGACTACATAGTGAGATTCTGTCTTTATAAAAACAGACAGACAGACAGACGGACGGATGGACGGACGGACGGACGGACGGACGGACGGACGGACGGACGGACACTTACCCACCAAACTTGACAATCTGAGTTTGATCTCTGGAGTCCACATGGTAGAAAAAGAGAACCAACTGCCTCAAGTCATCTTCTGACCTCCACATGCACACTATTGTGCACAAATCCTCCCCTTTTCAACATAGATAGATGATAGATAGAGAGATAGATAGACAGACAGACAGACAGACAGACAGACAGACAGATAGGTGATAGGTAGATGTGTAGATAGACAGATATAAATATCCTAGAGCATACATTCCTCACACATACAAAATAAATAAGCAAATAAAAATGATTTGAAAAAGTATTGCACTCAGGCCAAGCTTAATACCAATATGCCTCTCATTATTTAGTTCTCGGCTCTTCTGATACCTCTGCTGTCAAAGGTCTTCCCCATAAACCTTTTCTAAAACTATTGCCTGCCCTGGCCACTGCCACATAACTCCCTGCTGTGTTCAGATCTTGAACATCTTCCAAAGGCACGTGACTATTAAAAACTTGGCTCTGGGGCCTGGAGAGATAGCTCAGTGTTTAAGAGCACTTGACGCTTTTCTAGAGAAGTAGAGTTCACTTCCCAATCCCCATGTTGGGCAGCTGACAATCACCCCTAACTCCAACTCCAGGACATCTGATGCCCTCTTCTGGCATCAGCAGGCCCCTGTATGTACATGATTGTATTTAAACAGACACACAGAGACACATACAGGGACATATGTACACACATACAAATTAAAATAAAATTTAAAAAAGAGCTTGGTTCTGAGATGATGGCATTAAAGGTGAAACCAGAAGAAGATGGGGCCTAGTGAGAAGTCCTTAGGTCACTGAGACAAGTCTCTGACATGGACGGTTGGATCCCAGTTGCATTTGGTTCTACTTAGAGCCACTAAGACCATGAGCTAAAATGAACCTCTTTGTCTGATAAGCTGATTGTCCCAGGTGTTTTGTTACAGGATGGAAAGCTCCCTAACTCATGCCTCCTCTTGGTCTCTCTAGAGCCTATTTAGTTGAGAAGAATTTTCTTTACTTTCTGTTTACTGTCCTGTTTTTCTACTGGGACTCAGAGTAGACAGGACCATGTGTGTCTTCTTGCTTGCTAGCTACCTAGGAGAGCACTTGCTACTCAATGGTCTGTAAGTATGTCTTCTTTCGCTTAAATGAAAGGTGGTAGGTACCTAGACAGATCTATTGTAAAAGACACTCAGGAGCTAAAAGTGTAGGAAGCCAGAGTCTGGGTCTCTCCTGTGATTGACAGTTGAGCTCTAACAGAACCCATGGCTTCTCTACAGTTGCACAAAAGAAAAGAGGAAAACTAGACTCTGTACTACAGATCTTGCCCTATCCGAATCCCTGACGTGCCCTCAGGTACCTGGGCTAAGGGAATAAGTATTCTTTAGAGAACCTGGCTGAATGTCAGCAGTAACTCTGGTCTCCAGTTCCGGATCCTTCTAAATCAACACCCGAATACTGAAAGAATGAAAGGTCAAAAGGATGAAAGGCTGAGATGAGGGGTCAATGGGGCAATGCCGAGAGAAGGAAAGGCACAGACACTCACCTGAGAGCTCCGCTGGGGCCATGACACCCCTCTTCGTTGTTGGCAGTGCACATGTGGGCTGGGTTGTTACCACCAGCACACAGAGCACAAAGACGAGAGTCAGGATCCGACCCTGGGGCACAGCTGCGACTGAAGAATTCATCTGCGAGGAAGGACAAGCCAGAGTCAGCTCTTCCTGTGATCACAGGAAAGCCCCGGGGGTCTGTCCCTAAGACTGCCTGTAACACAAGCACACAGTTTATTATTTGGCAATGTTATTAAGGGGCTGGGAGATGGCTCAGGCAGCAAAATGCATACCATGGAAGCAAGGGGACCCGAGTTTGGATCCCTAGAACCTATATAAAAGCTGGGTACAGCGGTGTAGATCTGTAACTCAGGGCTGAGGGAGGGAGAGACAGGTGGATCTCGGGACCGTCAGAGCTATACAGAGGGACCCTTACTCAAACAATAATGGTAATGTGGAGATCAACTGAAGAAGACACCCAGCCTCTATCTCTAGCTTCCAGACATGCGTACATACATGCACCTGCACATATACATATTCACACACACATGAACATACACATACTTTACGTATACAAAATTCATTTTTAAAAAAAGGAACAAGAACATTACGGAGTAAAAGAAAAGATTCCAGACAACTTAAAGACTGACTGGAGATGAGCCAGTCTGGGAGCACATAGAAGTCTACCGCTGTCCTCACACAGGACCAGGGTATTGAAGGGTAGATAGAGAGTGTAGCTCTAACAGAGTGGAAAGGGGGTGGACTGGTTTGTTTGGCCTACACTCGTGTTTTCTGGTCTCTGCTGTCTTGGTTTTCCCTTTATAAAGCTTGTTATTGTGACTTCAAGTTAGGGAAGCCCTGGCTGCCAAGCACTGGATTCCAGGGAGGACACTGACCATGGGCCTTTCCCCCTGACAACCTACTCTCCGGGGCTACCATTTGACTCAAGACACCACACCCATGGATCTGCATGGCCCCTGTTACTCCGGGAAGAAGAAATAAGATTTCGTGAAGCTGGAGATAGAGAGACCCTGCATAGACCAGAGAGTCAAGAGATGAATGAGTAGGTAGCCCCCAAGAGAATGGGGAGAAGAGAAGCTTATGGACAGGGGACTGGCACCTGAGAAGGCCTGGGTGGGAGCTGGGCCCAGACATAGCATAAAAATCCTAATGGGGGCCACTTGAATAGACCGTCAAGAGAAGGGTGTAGGGTAGGGACAAGGTCCAGACCCCAGGGGTCATTACTGTGTAGCTACTGTTGTCTATCTCTAGAGTAAGGGGAGGCTCTGAAGTGATTTAGACAATGCTGGGCCCAGTGGACTGGCACACACAGTCAGAGCCACACTTTACAGAAGTCTGCCTGACTGAGAGGTAGATAGATCTAGAGTTGATGTGCAGCTTGGGTGGCAAGCCACTGCAGTGGGCTAGGAGAGGGGAGATGAAGTAAGAAAAGATGGTGGGCATATACCCAGAGGCTTCCCCTGCATGCAATAAGGACACATGCTCCACTATGTTCACAGCAGCCTTATTTATAATAGCCAGAAATTGGAAAGAACCCAGTTGTCCCTCAACAGAGGAATGCATTAAGAAGATGTGGGATATTTACACAATGGAATATTACTCTGCAATTAAAAACAATAGATTCACAAAATTCCTAGGCAAATGGTCAGAACTGGAAAATATCATCCTTAGTGAGGTAACCCAATCACAAAAGAACACACATGGTATGCAGTCACTGATAAGGGGATATTAACCCAGAATCTTGGAATACCCTAGACACAATTCACATATCAATAAATTTCCAAGAAGATGGAAGGAGAGACCCCTGGTCCTGGAAAGACTGGATGTAGGGGAATGCCAGAACAGAGAAGCGAGAGGGGGTTGAATGAGGAACAGAGGGAGGGAAGGGGGCTTATGGGACTTTCAGGGAGAGAGGAAACAGGAAAGGGGAAATCATTTGGAATGTAAATAAAAAAACTTAGAAAATTAAAAAAAAAAAAAAGAAAAGAAAAGATGGGTGGGAGGAGGAGGGACTGATGTTGCTGGTCAAGTTGGACTCCAGAGTCCTCCGCCATGCTAGGTAGTCCTGGAACCTTTACCAGGTTAGGATGAGAGAATGCAGTTTTGGATAAACGGGATGAGTTTAATGTGTGTGTGTTGGAGGACAGGGAGTGTAAAGGAGCGATCTGTGCTTGGGAGTTATTGCCCTTTAGACACAATAAAATCAATAGTGGTTGGCATTTATCCAGTGCACACTAAGAACCCAGTTTTGTATGGGCAGTCATATGATTGAGCTGCCCTTGGATGTGAGTGCTTAGGGATGAGGCTTAGGTCGGGAAAAGAACTGTTTTATGAAACCCCACTGTTTCTTAACTGGGTTGGAACGGATGGGCTCCTTTAGAAGGAGGAGAAAAACCACATCCAGACATCTTCACAAAAGCCAGGGAACTGAGGGGGTGGCACTGGGAGAAGCAGGAACTGAGCAGCTGGACAGCACTGTGGGGTCTCCATCAGAGTGATGCCCACAGGACGATGCAGCAAGACAGACAGAAGGAAGTCAAGACACGAGAGAAAGGTATGTGGCCCCCACAGTGCTTTCAAGATCTGGTAGGAAAGGAAAAAGTGAATGTAGACAGGGACTGCAGGAAGAATGCTGTAGGAGTTAAGACTCCTAAAGATAGAAGACATCCGGTGTATTGATGTGTTGAAAGGAATTGTTGGATAGGCCAAGAAGAGAAAAATAGCTGAGAGTCTTAGCCTTTGTAGTGAGTGGTACCCAAGTGCAGGGAGAGGGATCTGGGCACAGAGGAGACTGAGGAGAAGCAGCAGTCAGGAGGTCCATGAACTCAGCAGGAAGATGCTGATGGTTTTAGTTGTCTTCTGATGGCGCCCACTGACAGGGTCATCTGCCAAGGAAGGAGGCAGGTAGGTGTGGGTTTGAGGTGTGTGGACACGGGGACAATTATTAGAAGTGTGAGGAGCGGCTGCATTTGTGAGCGTTGGGAGCCCACTGAGGCCATTGGCCAGAGTTTTTCTAGAGCAATGACTTCTCTGTTGTCCTGGGCTCTTCTCCAGCCAGGTTCCTCTGTTCCAGGGCAGACTGGGATGTGTCAAGTGGGAGGGGAAAGGAACCTGAGGTACCCTTGCAGCTGAAGTGGCTAGGGTGGGAGTCAAGGGAGCAGGATAAATGTGCGAGGGGAGGCAGCACTCGAGGGCCTTCCTGGTGAAAGGGCTTCAAGTGTGAAAGCTGTCAGTTCAGTGTATATGTGAAAATAACACACGTGTGCACACTTACCACACTACTAAGGCTCCATTTATTTCCTGGACTGTTCATAAGATATAACAGGGCCATTTCCCTGAGATCTGTCTTCAGGGCTATGTACTCCCATCAAAAGCAGGTTGTGAAAGGAGGAGAAAGGGGAGGAGCTACCTGGGAAGGGGTGGAGCTCACCTTCTGTCTGTCAAGCCCATGACCCAAATTCCCACCTAGGACATTCCTTGCCATCCACTGAACTGAATTTCCCCCTAACTCAGGAGCAAGCCCAAAGAAGGCACCGCCTCACCTTCAGAACACGCTTACCAAATTTGCAAGACCCAGTTTGGTTGTATATTAAACTCATGGGGATGTTCCAGCCTGCAGAAGTGCCAACAGCCGTGTGGCAGGACTTCCTGCCTTGCAGAGAGTTCCAGGTGATGCCAACATCCGATTTCTTAACCACAGCCACAACATAATAACCTTGCAGTGGAGACACCGAGACACAAGTTCTTTACTTTTTGGAGAAAGAGAGCAGACAAAAGCAGGATCTCACACACACACACACATATACACACACACACACACACACACACACACACACACACACACACCCGCGCCGTTCCCCCTGGAACATTTAATGGAGTCTCTGTGTGGAGGAGAATGTGAACTTGGTTTCTCCATTTTCTGTTCAGGTCCATCCACTGGCTGGTGTGTGGAAACTGCATAGCCATTAGCCTACAAGTATGACCTTAGCGTGGTTCAGGATCTGTGAGGACAGGAGTGTGGGAGCGGTTCAAGGGGTCCCCTGCATCTCTGGCAGGACCCCTCATTTTCTTATCTTGCTGCCTTTACTTCTAAGGTAATCCCGTGGCTCTCTGGTGGGAGCGAGCATTCCTGCCTTCTTCCTGGCTCATGGGACTATCATCAGGGCTTCAGTTCTCCCTATTTGAGGAATACACTACTGAGTCGTGCTCATTAGTAAGCCAGAGCTGAAGAACGGAATTGGTAAGGTTAGATAGAATTCTAAATCTTCAAAATTAGAAAATGCTGTCACCCACCCCCATCACCATTACACACGGACCCTGCCCTCTGTGTTCAAATGTGGGAAAGCTGGGACTCAGCATGGCAGGTGAAGACATGTCTCACTAGCTATTTCTTAGATGACCCCAGGTGTCTCTATATGTGCCTACACTTCTCTTTAGTACAGTGATGGTTAAAACTCATCATGTGGGAGAATTTGTTATGTTCCGAGCATCCTGCTATGAGTGGGGAGAGTAGATGAATCTGTATGTTCCCAGGAGTGGTGCTAGTGGAAGAGGTAATGCTAGATTCTCTCATGGTAAAGCAATTTCCACTGACTGGGCTCTGTCATATAAGTAGCTTATACTATCTACTATTACTGATGATGATGATGATAAAATTATTATTATTATTATAAAATACTAATACTGTCTTCAGGTCTAAGATTTTTATACTTATTTCATTAAATGCTCTCATCTATCTTTGACTTTGTGTGAGAGAAAAAGACAGTCGGACAAAAAGAGTTAAGAGAGGCAGAGACGGACAAGAAAGAGGGAAACAGAGATGGGAGAGACAGAGGCAGAGAGATATATAAGAGAGAAAGACAGAAGAGATAGTAGAGGCAGACAGAAAGATAGACAGACTTGGTGTGATGGTTTATGTTGACTGTTGACTTGATATGACTTAGAACCACCTTGGAGATAAAACTCTGGGCCTGTCAGGGAGGGTTGGTCTTGATTGGGTTCATTGAAGTGGGAAAGCAGATGCCATTCCTTGGGTTCCATAAAAGGAGAAAGCTAGCTGAGCCCTGACATTCATCTCTCTGCTTTCTGATGACCAACGCAACAAGACTGGCTTCTGCCATGCCTTCACCACTGATGGACTCTCTCCTCTACAACCGTAAGCTAAAACGAACCCTTCCTCCCTTAGGATGCTTTCACCATAGCAACAAGGAAAATAACAGATTCACTTGCTTAAATACAGAGTCCTCTCCACCCATACCCAGACTGAACCTCCTCCATGACAGTCATCATGTGTCTGAATTGTCTTCTCAACATCCTTGTGGACCCATATTCGCATATGACCACAGCTCCTGGGTATTTCAACTTCTCTTGAAGCAGACATGTTGTTTCTGACCACAAATGATCAGACTGGAATACATGGCTGATGGAAGCCAGCCCAGGTTTTGAGTATGGGGACCCAATTCAGAGAAGACTTCTTAGCCATGAATATAGAAAGTGGGGAGCTTCAGGCTCCTATCACAGGAAGATGAGGGTGGACTGCTGTAGTCAAGTAGAGACATGGACACATGGTCTCAGGACCTCTGTGATCCAGCACTCAACAGGGGCAAAGTCCACCTGGGCTGTGTGTGCCTCAGCTCCCCAGATCTCTGCTGAGTCTAGTAAGTATCTGGTGTCCACTTTGGGGCTCTATGTCATTAAATCCAACAAAACAGACTTCTGGTCTCTACCAGAGAGTATTTGGCTGAGTAGAACTAGAGAGAAGTCAAGAAATTTCATTTCCACTGGATTCCCAAATGATGCTGATGGCCCAGGGACTACGCCCAAGGACATTTTCCACCTGATTTCATGACTGAACCCTTCAGGGGAAATATAAACTTCTTCAGCCATGGAGAGTCACCAGGCAGGAGAACTTATATCCTGGGGGTGTTTGCTCTAAAGACCAGGTTGATTCCCCTGTTATTAAATTCCAGCTAACCACAGAGTGATTCTCATTTTCTTCCTTTTCCTCACAGCCCCTGGGAATCTCCTTCTCTCACAAGGCCTTACCTGCTCCTAGAAGTGCCCAGACTGCTCCAGCCCCTGTGCTGACTGACTTTTATGCAAGGATGGGCACATGACAGAAAAACCATGCTGGGGGGGGTCCATTCATCTCAACTCTCCTCAAGCTTGACTGCAGCCACCCTTGGCTGTTTCCCCCTGGGAAGATACCCAGTCCCCAAGCCTCAGTTTCCCCAACTACATCCAAAAGGAGCAATAATGTTCCTTCTACCAGGTTGCTGAGGAGGACGAACAGGAGTCTCAGCGTTAACAGGAGTCCTTGCAACTCTCAAGTGTCCTGCAGACATCGATGATTATGGCTGCTTTAGGGCAGTTGGGTATTTCAACAATGAACCCAGGCTTCTCTTTTCAACTCTAATAAGTTTGGTTTTATTTATTATTTCTTTTAGTGTGTGTGTGTGTGTGTGTGTGTGTGTGTGTGTCTACATGAGTGTATGTGTACCAAATTCATGAAGAGGCCAGAAGAGGGCAGCAAAGAGGAAACTGGAGTTAGAGGTATCTGTGAGCCACCTGACGTGGGTACTGGGCCTCAAACCTGGGTCATCTTCGAGGCCAATCATCATACTTTGCTGCTAAGCCATTTCCCCAGCCCCAATTTTGTTTTTAAGCCTTCCTTTGCCTTCTTCCCAAGGATTAGGTTCTGCCTTTGAACCCCAGTGTTCAAAAAGCTGACTCACTCACCTTCCAAAGGTGCTTTCACACACTTAGACCCCAGCCTCCCACTGCCATGGGTAGACACTAAAAAGAAAAATAGAAACATTGAAGGTCTATGTTAAACTCCTACATGAAGTTATTCTACCCAAGCTCTGAGCTTCTCAATCTCAGCTGAGGTGGAATAAAAATGAGAAATGTTGGCTTAATAATTAACCACTGGTTATCACCAGCCAAAGGTTCTGCAGCTCATTTAGCTTCTTCCCCTGGCCTTTGTTATTAGAACATTAGGTTCCATCCCAGAATCTCAATGCTCAAACAGATACAAAATACAATAAGATGCCCATAGAAGGGGAGCAGAAGAGAGACAGCTGCACATCTTGGTAGAGATCCTTTTGAAGTAGCTGTCTGTATCTGACATCTTCCCTAAGCTAGCAACAAGTCGAGCCCAAGGGCTATTTGGCAAGCACTACCCAATGCATGCCCTCCAGTATCATTCTAGCCAAAATAAGAAGTATGATGTTGAACTCTTTTTGCCTGTAACTGTCCCAGCAGGGGCCAAAGATACTGAAGAGACAAACACTTGTCCTCACTTTGGCTGTCAGACTATTCGAACAATAGTCCCCAAGGAACTGAAATACCTCCAGGAATCTCATGCTGGGGAAGGGAAAGACTGAAGAAGAACTTGTCTCCTCAGGGGAGATTTCCTACAGTTCTGTCACCCTGTAAAAGCACATGTGACAACCCACCTTGTAGGTCAGACTAAAGTCAAATAACATGACGGATCCATGATGGCGGAGACCTCGTCATGACCAGGATTGATCATCTGTGCATGTCTCTTGCCTTCTATTTAAACCTGAACCTTCATATTAGAATCCTGAAGATAGACTTAGGGGTCACAGCTCTAATGCATCGTCTTCCTTGTATAGCTATGCTAGGTAAGATCTCTCTCTCTCTCTCTCTCTCTCTCTCTCTCTCTCTCTCTCTCTCTCTCTCCTCTTTAATTGGTATATGGAGGGAGTGGCTGAGCTTAGCTTGTCATGGTTGCTGGGGCCCATGAGCTAGCAGCAAGTCTAACCCAATAACTAGTTGGCAAGCTCTGTGGTGGCTCTGCCCACCACTCTACCCACTCCAGTATCATTCTAGCCAAAATAAGAGGTATGATGTTGAACCCTTTTTGCTTATAATTGTCCTGCCATGGACAAAGATACTGAAGAGACAGACGCTTGTTCCCCTCACTTTGGCTGCTTGATCCTAAAACCTTTGGAAACATGCCTAACACCTGCAGCTTAGCAGATTCTGACTGGCGAGTAGAAGATTCGGCTTCAAAAAGCCCTAAGCTGCAAAAATAGTCGTCATCATCAACATCTTACCAGAAAATGACATTACTTCTTTGCCTTTCTGTGCCCATGGCCCAATGAGAAACACAGAGAAGCCCCATCCTCCACTCACAGTAGTTCTCTCCCAGCACGGGCACCAGGCCACAGTGGCCTGCTATGTAGGCAAACCCTCCATCCAGGTTCATGGCATCCGCTTCTCCTTTCTGAAGTTAAGAAAGAAATCAGCCCTGAATTGTGCGGCTCAGATCCCACTGGCCCTCAGGGTCTTCATCTACAGTCTGCCATGTGTTCTTATTTAACGAGACAGCAGCGCTGGCAGAAATATGGAATTTAGAAAACCAGACCTGCCTTTGGTCTGTCAGCTAGAAACATGTCCTGATTCAAGCCATGCTCTCTGGACATCCCTGTGTCTCTTAGGAGACCCTTATGGACATGCCCAGAGCACACTTTGTTTATGACCATTGTCACTAAATTCAGAATCCACAGATTCAGGTACTGTATTTAATCTGTATCATGGAAAATGTTTTTCTTTCAACCAATGGAATCAAATCCATCCCCTAAATCCCATCAGCACCACACTCAGAACTATGGTGCAAGAAACGTTTTCAATAAATAATTAACAAAATAATGAATAACCATTAAGAAATTCATTCATAATTAACTTGATATTTTAATCAAGATTCTAAATGGAGCAACTAACGTATTCTTATAGTCGTAAATACGATCTCTGAGATAAAAAATAATTATATGAAGTGTAGCCCAGATGAGGGAGTGGGGTTTCCTACCATGATGGCAGCAATGCAGTCCTCAGGGGTCTCCTCCGTGGCACATGCCAAAGCACCACCGCTCACAGCACTCCACTGGTCGCATTTGGCCCTCTCCTGTTGGCCCACTGCACACCACTTCACCCTCTGGGAGTCTTCCAAACCTAGGATGCATAGAGATGATCCAAGGACCCAAAGAAAGCCCCCAGATGACTGCAGACACGATGCCCAGTAGGGCATCACTGATGGCAAAGAGTGGGTGCGACTCATTGCTTGCCATAGCTCCTTGCCGCCTGTCATTGTCTAGGAGAAGTAGAGACCAAGGTGTTCATAAGAAGCAGGGAAGGTGGAGTTCTTCCATCCCTCCTGATATCACCTCCCCAGAGAAGCTTCTTAGCTCTCCATTCCAAAGCTGGCCCTTCTGGAACTTTCCAGAACTTCCATCCCGGGAGCGGCCCACGGCCTTCACGTGCTTAGCTCGGATGGTGTCAACACTGAGGCTCACCTGCTGTGTTAGCGCATCTAACACTGGAACGGCTCTTTTGTAGATGCTCAGTGACTATTGTTTGACTAAATGGGGAGTGAAAACACAGAAGAAGCGAAGGGAGGGGCAGCAGGGGCCAGTGGAAGCGGGATGCTGGCCATCAGAGGCCGGTGGAAGCGGGGCGCTGGGTGGCAGACGCTAGAGGAAGCGGGGTGCTGCACTCAAAGCTCCACAATGCCATTCTAGCTCTGCTCCTGACTGTGATCATGAGTGTGTTTCCAGGTCAGCTTAGGACGGAATGACCCAGACCTGCCACTGGGAGAGTAGACTCAGTTAATACAAGAACCTAGAATCACTGTTGCTTTAAACTGTCTATAATAGAAAGACTCTCAAATCCCTTATGTAGGGACCAGAATACCTCAGGAATCAAGCCCCTGCATAAAGTTGTGAGTCTCTGAGTTCAAGCCCCAGCACCACCACTTCCACCAATATAACATTCTTGTCCTTAAATAATGTAGCCTTTTCTCCTGGCTTAGCAGAACATCTGTTCAGTATATTGAGTAGCCCTTGTGGGCTTTGCTGACCACTAAGGTTAGGTGAAACTCGCAGTTGCCAGCAAAATCTCAATCCAAGACCTCTGACACACCTTGTGGCTGAAGCTTGGCAGGTCCCTCCCGAGTCTGACATACCTCTCTGTAGATTCCGAATGGCAGAAAGAAGCTCATATCCCAGGTAGAGATTGATGTCCATCTTTGGAGGGACCCTTAGAAGTCCATGAGCAGCATCAGTAAACAGCAGGTCCTTCCCGTGCGGAGAGCCAAAGAGCTGAAAGGTTGATGGCTTGTCTTTTCCGAAATGTTTCTGTCCAGAGGCAGGAAAAGGAATGGAGGAGCATTGTTGACACGGAGGTGAAAGTAAAGACAAAAAACGAACCCGAACCAGGTAAGGGAGTGGGATGGAAGCCATGAAGCCATCCCTGCCTATAGTGAGAACTTTGGTTTCTTTAAAAACTCAGTTATGGATCTGGAGAGATGGCTCAGTGGTTAAGAGCACTGACTGCTCTTCCAGAGGTCCTGAGTTCAATTCCCAGCAACCACATGGTGGCTCACAACCATCTGTAATGGGATCTGATGCCATCTTCAGGTGTGTCTGAAGAGAGCAATAGTGTACTCATATACATAAAATAAATAAATAAATTAAAAAAAAACAAAACTCAGTTATGTTACATAAACATGCTTTTGTTTTCATCCCAGATGTGGGATATGGGGCTGCTTCAGATTATTCAGAGCAGCTGACGACTTGCCTGATGCGAGCTCTGGCAGGGGCGTAATTGTGCCAGCTGCAGAAAGTTTAATTCTGAGGACTCTGGAGAGGGTAGAAACGCAGCCCCAAGAGAGGCCAGGAGGGACTCAGGAGAAGAGGAGGAGGAGAAAGACAATGATGATGACAAAAACAAGGAGGACGAGGATGGGTGGAGGACGGGGGAGGGGAGTCCTCCTGGTTTCTGTTGTCTTGGTTAGTTAAGTGGACATGAACTGAAGCAAGGAGCTGCAGGCCAAGGAAAGGATGTCAGAAGGGGGTACCTGGGCCACTCTGAGAAGCTCTTGGATCCAGTCCTCCTTGCCATCCACACTGCGAGCCACCACAACATGAGAAGGGACACGGGCCAGGTAGCACTGTTCATATTCATCCACCGGCCTGCGGGTGTTGTCCAGGCAGAGCAGCTCATACTGGTCCCTGTCAGCCTTTGTTGGCATGACCTCTGAGGAAGGAAAGTTCGGGTGAGCAGGCTGAGCAGGGAGCTGTGCTGACCTCTACCCACCACCACAGAATGAGTGGCCTGAAGGGGACAGAGAGAGAGAATCCTTTCCAGACACACTTTACACAGATGAGAGAGCAGGGGGCTCATCAGGGAAACAACAGGCTTACAGTCCTACTGTGGTTCACACAGGGTTGGGTACCAGGCCTGGCCCAGGCACCCTCCAGCTGCCCAAATCCCTGTGGATCTGAAAATACAAATGGTGGCAGCGAACAGTTTAGCAGCAGTAACCCACACGATTGTATGCAAGGCTCACTGCTGCCCAGGACTCTTTACACTCAATCCCCCAAGCTAAAGGAGGCCAGACATGGAATGATCACATCATAGACATGAAGTAACAGAGTCAGAGAGTTAAGGTAACTTGTCAAGGTCTCAGTGATGCTGCCATGCGGGGGCAATTCATGTCCCTCATGAACGCAGCCAAGTTCTCCCAGAGACAGGACCTGATTGGGGAAAGTGCCGAGAGGGCCAAGAGCGAGAAGGGGTCCCGGAAACTCTTCAGGTGTGAAGCACAAGTTCCTGGTTGCCGTTGTGTTGATTTCGGCATTGTGAACCCAGTGCATTCATAAACTGAAGTCATAATCCACAGAATCCCCAAGGATGAAGTAGTCCTTACGAATGTGTGCTGTTAAGATATGACATAGTAGAATATACAGTGGGCTCCTAATCCAATACAACCAGTGTTCTTGTGAAAGAGGAAACTGGGGCAGAGATGTGCACACAGGGAGACTGCCAAGCAAGCATGACGTCAGCGTGACATCAGCATGATGTCAGACAGTGATGATATGTATGTACAAGCCAAGGAACACCAGAGATGGCCACCCAGCCAGGAGAGCAGCACAGGAGATTTTTCCTCACATCCTCAGAAGGAACAAACACTGTTGACACCCTGATCTTAAAATCGCAGCCTTCAGAAGGAGGAGATGGTGAGGTTCTGCTGCTTAAACCACCCAGCATGTGGTACTTTGTTTTGGCAGGCCTGGAAAATGAACACAGGCGGTCTTTGGGATTAATAAAAGTCTCATAGTGAAAGTGAAGTTCCTGGAGACTTCCTGGAAGTGTTCATTATAAAGGTAGGTACATGCTTGAGCTTTGAACGTTTTGAGTGGCTCAATGTGTTCCTATCTGATATTTAATTGGCTACAAAACTGAGAATCTAGTCAGGCCTAGTAGTCTTTTCCTGTTACCTAAGCTACTTTGGGAGCTGAGGCAGGAAGACAGGAAATTTGAGACCTGTAGTGGTTACAGAATGAGTTGAAGACCAGCTGGGAGACTTAGTGAACTCTTGTTTCAAATGACCAACAATAATAAATGAAAAGCCAAGGATGATTCAGGAACACAACCCTGTGACAGTGTGTTTGCCTGGGATGCATGAGGTTCTGGGGTCAGTGCACAAAACTCTCACACACCTACACACACCCACAAACACATACACAAATACCCACACATACATAGACACACATAAACACATACACAAACACAGACACGGACAAACACAAACACACACACACATATATAGACACACATAAACACATACACAGACACACACAAACACATACACACACAGATACATATACACAAAGACACAGTCACATACACATTACACATATGCACATACACACACAGACACGTGCTCAGACACGTGCTCACACCCATTCACACATACATATACACATTCATACACACACACAGAGACACATATACAAATACATACACACAGACACAGTCACACACACACACACACACACACACACACACACACACACACACACACCCCACAATTCCAGAATATGTAATCTTAACTTGTCTAAAAATGTTGCTTTGCTTGTTTGAGCTAAATTGTCCAAAACGGTGGAAAGGTTTGTCATGTTACTTTTGATTTTAATTTTTAAAATAAGGGGGGCTGGTAGGGGTAAAGCATTTATCTAGTATATATTGGTTTAATGCGGGGCATTGCAGAAGCAGCTTCTTTCATTAGTTAGTAAGTTGCAAATAACAGTCCAAAAATCGTGCTCACTAGATTTATAGAGGCATCTGCAGATTGGCTAAGGCAGCAGGGGAGGGACAGGTGCAGGTCCCTGAAATGGGGGTGGTCAGTGGGAGACAGATGTGCATTAAGAAGAATAAGTGGGGCCCTAAACAATGTAGAAATGGTGGAAATGCCTTTATAAAATCTCTTCCATGGCATTAGCATCTCAATATCAATAGTCTCCAGATGTTAAAAACAAACAAACACCTTTGGCGACAAGAGCCAGAGACTTTGGCCAGGCTGGGGACCACTTTACTCTTTGTCCAGTACTTACCAAACACTGTCAGGTGCCTCACGAAGCTCACATCCCCCGTGCCATCCTGTAGACATCTGCAAACAGAACAGCCAAGGTCAGGCCCTCTGCCTGGGAACACATTTCACTATTTGTCTCTTGCACAATGTCCCTTACAATCTGGGGAGGCTTTGGTGGAAATGGTGGCACCTGTCTGTCTTCAGAGAGGCAATGGCCTTACATTTCCAGAGAGGGGTGATGAAGAAGACAGGACCCTCACATTCCTCCTAGGGAGCAGCTCAAAGCAACTGGTTTGGTTTCAGCTATTTACAAGTCATCAGACATGTAGCCTACACTGGCCTGGAATCCTCCCGTCTCCACCCCCTTCAGCAAACCCTACCAGCGTGAGCCACCACAACCGGCAACAACAACCTACCCACAAAACCTTCAACCCAAAATCTGTCCTGCCTACAGGATGTGCAGAGATAAAGATGGAGTAGAGATAGAGGGAATGGTCCAACCTGAGACCCATCCCGTGGGAGAGAGCCAACCCCCTGACACTATTGATACTCTGCTAAGCTTGCAGACAGGAGCCTAGCATAACTGTCCTCTGGGAGGCTTCATCCAGCAGTGCATGGATGCAGCAGTGCATGGATGCAGCAGTGCATGGTTGCAGATGGACAGACCCACAGCCAAACATCAGATGGAGCTCCGGGAGTCTTGTGGAAGACTGAAATATAGAACTGAGGGAGCCAGAGGGGTCAAAGACGCCACAAGAAAACCTACAGAGTCAACTAACCTGGGCCCATGGAGGCTCACAGAGACTGAACCACCAATCAAAGAGTATGCAGGGGCTGGACATAGGACCCCCACACATTTGTAGCAGATGTGCAGCTTGGTCTTCATGTGGGTCCCCTAACAAGTGGAGCAGAGGCTGTCTGTCTCTGACTCTGCTGCCTGCCATTGGATCCCCTTCCCTTAACTGGACCTGCCGAGTTGGGCCTTAACGGGAGATGATGTGCTTAGTTCTGCTGGGACTAGATACCCAGGGCAGGGTAGTACCCAGGGTGAGGCTTCCCTTACCCTTCTCTGAAGATAAAGGGAAGGGGTAATTGGGTAAGAGATTTGTAAGGATAGGACTGGGAGGGGGGGCTGTGATTGCGATGTGATATGAATAAAAAAAATAAATTATGGAAAGAAAGAAAAGTCATCAGAAGCTCTCAGTGATAGAGAGACTGCTATGAACTGCCCTGCGGAGAACAGCAGACAGCGTGGATTTCTCCAATCTTTCCCCAAGCCTCTGAATACAATGTTTTAACAGCAACCACAACACAACTTTGATCCCAACACTCAAGAGGCAGAGGCAGGGGGATCTCTGTGAGCTCAAGACCAGTGTAGTCTACAAGGGGAGTTACAGGACAGCCAGGACTGTGACACAGAGAAACCCTGTCTTGAAAAACCAAAAAAACCGAAACAACAATAACAACAATTAGATAACCTCAAAACCCCTAAGGTCCTGCTTTGGTCTGAGCGGTCACCATCTGCAGAGAATGGAAAATCACAAGCAAAGTACCAAAGGTGGTTAGCTGGGAGGCTCCTGAGGCCTGTGTCTGCAGACCCCGGTCTCCAGAAACGAGATTCATCTGACCCCTCAGCACTTCTGTTATCATGGGGCATGTCATGGCCCCAGCTTTGGGGAGACAGTAAGGTCTTCCACAAAGAAGATTGTTCCTCGGGATGCTTAGAAGCAGGTGTAGGCCATGGGAGGGACTCTGGACCCTGATGGTCATGCCATCTTGATGCCAAGGGTATGTCCTTTTCTATCCTGTGCCTTTGTTTCTCTGCGATGGCTGATATTGGTTGTCAACTAGACTGGATCAGATAACATAGGAGACAAGCACAGGTCATATCTTCGAGGGTGTTCCTAGGTTAATTAAGGTGGGACGATGCACCCTAAATGTGGTGGTGGTGTTCTATGGGCTGGAGCCTAGCACTGAATGAAGAGGAGAAAGTGGGCTGAGCGCCAGCGTCCCCCACTCCAGGTAACCAGCTGGCTCCCGCCAGCACGCCTTTTCCCAAACAGTGAGTCGAAAGAAACTCTCTCATAAATTGCTTATCAGGCATTTAGTAATGAGAAAAGTAACTAAGGGGCTGGAGAGATGACTCAGCAGTCTTCCGAGGACTTGGGTTCAATTCCCCGCACTCACATGGCAGCTCACAACTGTCTGTAACTCCAGTTCCGGGGATTCAACACCCTCACACAGACATACTTGCAGACAAACCACAAATACATATAGTTTGATTATTTATGTAAAGTATCTATATAACTTATAAAATACAATTTTTAAAACAATCTATTAATTTTTATTAAATGTTAATAAATTAATAATTTGACAATAAATTAAAATAATTTAATAAATAAATACTTATTTAGAAAAAAAGAGAAAAGTAGCTAATAGACCCCCTAGTTCCAGAGTCAAAGGTTCACTTACTTTAAGGCTCCCCAGTCGCCAAAGTATGGTTCCTGAGAGGAGCAGGCGCACTTGTCTGTCCCCTTCCCCGCACACAGTTGGCACAGGCTGGGAAACATCTTTCCATCCGCACAGGGCACACAGCTGCTGGAGAAGAATGTGGCGGCTGCTGCTCAACACAGAGACAGGGCCGCAGGGCGTGAGCTGGCTAAAGCCTTCAGATTATGCATGTTTGTGGGGGATTGCCCTATGGGAGAGCCCAAGTCTGTAGACATCTCCCAGGCCTGCTTCTAAGAAGGGCATGCAAGGAGCCTGCCATAGGTACCTGACAGTGCCTACACCAGAATGGATGCATGGCCCAGGGCCCTGTGTGTTTGAGAATCACACTCAGGTGGGCCCATGGCTCAAACCCATGAAAATTCTTGCTGGCTTGTCTGCTGCAGGGTGTGGGAACTGCTGACCCACGTCAAGACAAGATGTGACCAGTGCCCTGCACCCTTTAATTCACCAACACCTTACAGGGCCAGGCAGGACACTGAAGACCCGTGCAGACTGGTCACCACCCAGTAGCCTTTTCTCACTGCATGAACTCACCCCACTTCGACCCTTCTGTGCGCAGAGGCTGGGATGCCTCATGTGATCCCTTGTGGGAGGGGGGGGCATTTGGTAGATCCTGCTGGTGAGTCAGGAGAGGAGCAAGCCAGTAGTGCCTACCTAGCTGCCCAGGGAGATGTCCGGTGGTATACAGATTCACCAAGGCGAGTGAACATCCATAGAAAAGTCAAAACCTGACGAGAGCCGAGGCAAGGCCGTTCCACTTCACCAGACTCCATCAGACCCACATAGTACCCTGTCCCTCTCTGTTAAAACATGAGTACTGGGGACTGGAGAGGTGGTTAAGGGCACTGACCCTTACTTCTAGAGGTCCTGAGTTCAATTCCCAGCAACCTCATGGTGGCTCACAACCATCTGTAATGGGATCTGATGCTCTCTTCTGGCATGCACATGTACATGCAGATACAGTACTCATAGACATAAAAATACATAAATCTTTAAAACAAAAAAAAATGAATCCTGCAGAGGTTGACAGCTCAGAGAGGGTACCACTTTTGCAGTGTAGGATCTGGTAGTCATCTTCAAGGACTGAACAGGTCTGGGCTCACTGGCTCATCCTAAGTGCTCAAGAACCCTGGTGTATCCAGGGATGTCCTAGCATCAGCCAGTCGTGATGTTCTTGCCCATGCTCCAAGCCCTTGCATGAAAACGTGGAGAACTGAGGAGCTGGTGAGGTTTCTGGGAGTCCCCAGAGACCCTTTCTGGGAGGCTTGGAGGGAGGTGACCTTCCTTGGGGGCTTTCAGGGATACCCTTGCCAAGACAAACTGCTGTGATTCCCCGGGGAAGAAGAGACTGATGGCTTAGCACCTCTACCGAGAGAAGACTCTGCCAGCTATGTGAGCTGGTGCATACTCTTACTCCATCTTGGAGAACACTAAACATGACATGTTCGTCAGGGACTGAGCAATGGTTAACATGCATTATCAACTGGATTTGGAATCATCATGGAAACACATATCTGGATGTGTCTATGAGGATGTTTCCAGAGAAGTTTAACTAATGAGGGAAGACCTACCCTGAACTTGGGTATGTCACTATTGATGGGACGGGGTCCTGGGTTAAAGAGAGAGAGAGAGAGAGAGAGAGATAGAGAGAGAGAGAGAGAGAGAGAGAGAGAGAGAGAGAGAGAGAGAGAGAGAGGAGTACCAGCCATGCCTTGAGCTCCTGATGCCGTGAGTTCCCCACTGTGATGGACTGTTCCCTCAGACTTCGAGTCCCTTCCTTCCTGAAGTTTCTTTTGTTGGGTACTTTTCACAGCAGCAAGACAAAGGACTGACATATTGTGTAACCCCAACACAATCCATTTAGACCACCCAGTGCAGGAGCCCCACTTGAGGGCACCCAGCCCCAGGCTCACCTGTTTCCCTAGAGCCAGAAGGAAGCAGGACGCTGAGGGGAACGTACCACCCAGCAGACCAGCCCAGGCCCGTATGGCAGGACTTCTTGCCCTGGAGCTGGTTCAGCTGGAAGCCTGTTCCCTTCTTCACCACAGCTACGACATAATAATGGGTTTGAGGATCTGTAGTGGAGTGGAGCGAAAGAGAAGGCAAAATGAAATGTGTCATTACAACTAACCTTCCAGGGCAATTGCAATGTGAATCATCCGAGGATCCTGGGCCCAGAACTACCCCCTAGCAAAAAGGGTGGGGAAAAGGAAGAATGCAAAAGTGCCTTTATCCGGCAGGAAGAGAGAACTGACCCTTCCAAGGCAATAAATTAATATCACAGATGGTCCCCTGACTTATAAGCTAGACTTGTGAGGGTTTTACTTTATGGTAGATGCAAATACCAGTAGCATCCTTTGAATTTTCAATTTGGTCTTTCAAATGCATGCTGCTCCCCTCTTCTGAAGCTGGGCAGAGATGGTAAATCATGGTGTGTGTCGTTAGCCATGGGATCATGACAGGGACAAACACTCATCCGCAGCACTGAATTTGCTAGATAGGCTAGTAACCAGACCAGCTGTATTGAAAGCATCTGGGCTTATAATATTTAGTTTCTGCCAGCCATTCTAAGCCTGCAAAGCCTCAAATGCTCCATTACAGGACTCGTGGGTGTTCCTGGGACCCCCAAGCTTCAGTCCTAGTCATTGTACTGTTGCTGTCCCTATGTGGACTTCTCTTCCTTCTATGGTTCTCTGATTACAGCTCAGTCACAAAGTAAAGGTGTGAGAAGAAAGACAGAGAGTGTCTGTGGAATACCAGGCTGAGCTGGGCTGTGCTTTCACACACTGATAGAAATAATGGATGAGAGGTAAACCTCCCCCTCATTCACTCCCCCAGAGCTTCTTTTCATACCAGACACAGACCTGTGCCATATAAGACCTGCAGGAATGAGCAAAAAGAAGAGCCTTGTGGATCCTCAGAAATGGCACAACCCTAGTGGTGGGTGACAGACTCTGGATAACGTTCCACAGTTAGTGGAACAGATAGTGTTGACTATCTCAGACTATAGAACCAAGGATATGTCCATCAGGATTCATAAAAGCTACAGCTTCCTGTGGAGAAATGCCACAACCCCTGTGGTCAGTGAACAACACTGTCAATCTGAAGAGTCCCAGGGACTTGGCTTCCTGTAATGTTAGGGTGATGCTTTATTTTCACCGTCGTCTTGGCTAGATTTGCTATCATGTAGGAGACGTGCCTCTGAGTGTCTTTGAGGGTTTCTAGAGAGGTTTAACTGAGGAGGTTAGAGTCACCCCTTGAATATGGGTAGCACCGTTCCTGGGATGAATGGAAATGAGAAGAGAGTGGCCTGAGCATCAGCCCCCCTCGCTCTTTCCCTCTCTGCTTCCTGAAGACAGATGCAATGTGACCCGCTGCCTCACGCTCCTTTGCAATGCCCTTCCCACAGTGGTGGACTGTATCCTTTCAAACCGTAAGCCAAGATACACCTTCCCTTCCTGAAGTTTCTTTTGTCAGGCAGTTTGTCACAGCAACAAGAAAAGTAACCAACACACTTGGCAAAGTTCCCTCCCACCCCCAACCATGGTGGCCATCACGCCACACCAGTGATACTAGACCCCAGGGAGAACACACCATCTTTTGATCCATAGTATTCTGCCATGATAGGTTTCAGGCTGTGGTGAGGCAGGCCAGCCTCAGCCACCAAAGCTCCATCAACAGTCACAGCATCTACTTTATTGGCCTGAAAGACAAGGGACCAGACATGAATGAGACTCATCACTACTGGCAAAGACTCTACTAATGTCTTGCTCAGGACTCTGGTGCCACAAACTCTTCCATAGCTCAGACCTCCTTCCTCTCATTCCCATGTGCTCCATGAGGCTGTTGGGGACCAATCGCAAAAAGCAACTGCAGTATGCATGCTGGTTTGTTTTCCTTCTCAGCCCTTAGCCAACTGATGCTTGGTTCACTAGCCTTATCCTTGAAATGCAAGGTTCATGAAGGTGGGGAGGTGGAAACACCTGTATGTTTTGTTTCCTTGGTAAACACACACACACACACACAACACACACACACACACACACACACACACACACACACACGAGCACCTAGCACGTGTGTTTGCTGAGTGCATGTTTGACCTGCAGAATATTGCCTTCCATGAGATCTCATGCTGCATCTCCCATGTCTGGGTTTCAGGGATCTGTCAGCCAGGGGTTCCTTCCTCCCTGTAGGAAGCAGCAGCTTCACAGGCCCCTCTAAGATGGAGTTGGATCATTTCCTACCCACAATGCAACTCATTATTTCTGTTCCTTGGTAATTGACATTCTTTTATTTTTTGTTGTTTTTTTTTGCTTTTGTTTTTAGCACTGGGGAATAAACTTAGGATCTTGCACATCTAGACAACTTCTCTATCACTGGAGAATATTTCTAGCCCTCTTTTACTTTCTGAATCCTTGAGATGGGCGGGGGGGGGTTCTACACTCGACTTGAACTCTCTCTAGACTGAGCAATCCTTGGACTTGCAAGCCCTCCTATCTCAGCCTCCTAATGTACTGAATTCCAGGTCTGTGCTACCAGACACAGATTAGAGATAGACTTTTAAAGTAATCTGGGTTTTCTAAAATGGAGTTTATAGTATAGGCATCCCTCGGCGTCTGAGAGAGATTTGTTCTGACACTCTGAAAGAACAAAGTCAACAAAGGCTTGAATCCCTAATAGACCATACGGTGGCATTGCACACAACCTAAGCAGGCACTCTCATGTACTCCAGACCATCTCTAGACTACATATAATGGCAATCCAAGCCAGAAGCTATGTAAATAGTTGCCACACTGTGCTGTTCAAAGAGTGCAAATGAAGAGTCTTCACATGGTCAATACAAATGTATTTTAAAAAACAGTTTTGGGGGCTGGAGAGATGGCTCAGCGGTTAAGAGGACCGACTGCTCTTCCGAAGGTCCTTAGTTCAAATCCCAGCAACCACATGGTGGCTCACAAACATCCATAATGAGATCTGATGCCCTCTTCTGGAGTGTCTGAAGACAGCTACAGTGTACTTACATATAATAAATAAATAAATTTTTTAAAAAAATAGTTTTTGATCTGTAGTTGTTTGACTTCACAAATTCCATGTTATAATTATCTTATATGTATTCATATGGAATATGTGTATTATATGCATATTTGTGTGCATAACAAGACATGACTGAAAGCATGTATCAGAAGCAACTCAAATTAACTTGGAAAAGGGCGTATTTAATACACAAGGTACAAGAACAAGGCCTCTAAGCCTGCAAACAGGTCAACACCATTGACATCCCGATTGAAGGGAGGGGTTGCAGGGATATTCCAGTAGTTAGGGCCACTTGCTGCTGCTGCTGCTGCAGAGGACCTCGTTCTCAGCATCCACTTGGTGATTCACAACTACCCCTAACTCTAGTTCTAGGGGATCCAATGACCTCTTCTGACCTTTGTGGTTACTGGGCACACACATGGCATGCAGACATACACCATGTATGCAGGAAAAGCTCATAAAATGAAAATAAATAAATATAAAAAAGAAAGACGGAAGGATGGAAGAAGATTCGGAGCAACGTGAATGGACTTGACATGAGCTCCAGCCATCCCTGAGGCTCCAATTCACGATGGGTTTTCTCCGTTTAGCACATCCTCCCTTCCTGAGTTCTTCTCCTTCAGGGTCCAGCATCAGATGAAAAAGACGAGTCTTAGATAGTTTAACTTGCTCTGCCATTGCATAAGGACCAATGGCTATAACAAATCCATCTCTGTCCACTCTCCCACTGGTCTGCATCTGTCTCTGCCTCTGTCTCTGTCTCTCTCTCTCTCTCTCTCTCTCTCTCTCTCTCTCTCTCTCTCTCTCACACACACACACAGTCACACACACACTCATACACATGCATGCACGCGTATGCACACACACACATACACACTCGTGCACTCGCATGCACACACATGTATGCTCATACACAAAGGCAATTTTCATTTTAAAAAAAAAACAACTTTAGCTGAGCAGTGGTGGTACATACCTTTAATTCCTGCACTGGGAAAGCAAAGGCAGGCATATAGTTCAAGACCAACCTAGTTAAAACAACAATAACAACAATAAAACCACCCCAGCTTTTTGTACTTAATTATTAAAATTCCATCAGGTATGGTGGAATTTTACACCTTGAGTCCCAGGACCCAAGATAGAGGAACAGGAACGTTTTGATTTCCGGGCAAGCCTGGTCTACATAAAGTTTCTTGTTTATTTTTGAGTCTTTTTTTTTAATTGTTAAATTTTTTTCTTTCATATGCATTGGCGTTTTGCCTGTCTGAGAGTGACAGGTCCTCTGGAACTGGAGTTACAGTTTTGAGCTGTAATATGGGTGCTGGGAACTGAACCCTGATCTTCTATGATAACAGCCAGGGCTCTAAACTGCTAAGCCCAGTATTTTTGAGTCTTTATAGAATCTCTTGATGCAGTTTTAGGTTTGCTGTGTCATGGATATATTGCTAAGCTTGAACCCTGTATTAGTTGTTCAATCAAGATTATGACTTTTACTACAGATGAACGCTGAACAGCTGTCCTCTTCCGGGCACTGGAAAGGACATTTCTTTCAGCGACTTACCGAGATGTCCCGGATGCACTCGGGGTGAGAGGCTTTCCTCACACAGGTAACAGCTGGGCCACCTGCAGGAAGGACTTTCTTCATATTGTCACGGAAACTGGAACACTTAGTGACCTCATGATCTGACACAACGCACCATCGTACGGCCTTCTCAGGAACAGCCCGGCACAGACCTAGGGGAGAGACACAAGAGGTATCAGGGACCCACAATGCTCACCTTCCTCTGCTGGCAGAAGGGAATCAAACACAAGACATTGGTCCAGGCTGACTAAGTGGCCTGGACCAATGGCTCAGAGAGATAGTGTCATGGTTAGGTCTGCATTCAACGCTTCAGGAGAACCCAAGTTCAGTTCCCAGCACCTGAGTTACACAGCCTACCATCTCCTGTAACTCCGGCCCTGAGGGATCGGGAATTATCCTCTGTCCTCTGTTGTGGATACCGCAGTCCCATGTACAATCTCCCCCATGTGTATGTAATTAAAAATATCTTACTACTAAAATATAGAATTACCTGTGTGTCATCCACAAACTGAATTGACTGCATTCCTTGAGGGAATTCTCAGTGCACTTTTTTTCTGATTCTCTCCATATATATTATATTAAAATCCCACAAAAAATAACCATGAAATTATCAATATAACACAGAAATTCCACTACTAAATATATATTTAAAAATTGACAACAGGAACTCGGACAAATACTCACACACACAGATACTCACAGCATAACTATATATTTTTTCAATAACTAAAAGAAAAACATCCGGGGCTAAAGAGTTGGCTCAGAGGTTAAGAGCACTGGCTGCTCTTCCAGATGTCCTGAGTTCGATTCCCAGCAACCACATGGTGGCTCACAACCATCTATATGGGATCTGATGCCCTCTTCTGGGTGTATGTGAAGACAGATCATTCATACACATTAAAATAAATAAATAAATAAATAAATACTTTTTAAAAAACATTCAAGTGTGCATTAAAGGGAGAGGGGATAGGTACCATCATGTTTTAAGTCCTGAATGAACCTCAAAAACAGCGTGTGAAAGAAACAAAAACTCTCAACACATAGTAACTAATAGGACCCAGTAATTTTAGATATTTATGCTAAAAAAAAATGCATATCCTCTTAAAGATGGGCCCACTACTGCTTGTGACAGCTTTATCCATAAAAGCATCACACTAGAGACAGCCTGCATGGCTCAGTAAGAGGCTGGGGAAACAAAGGGTGGTGAAGCCTCGCAGCAGAATAGGGCTTAGCCATTGACAGAATGAATGTGGGGTATGCCACCTGGATAAACCTCCAAACCACTATACCAAGTGACAGAAGCCGGTGGGACTGTGGAGGTGGCTCAGCGGATAAAGAGCTGCCTGTACTCAGGAGGCAGAGAGCTAGATCCTTGGAAAAGCCGTTCAGCTAGACTAGCAGAAATGGTGAGCTCCTGGCTCAGTGAGTGACCCTGTGTCAGCAGCTAACATGGAGACAAATGGAGTCAAGACCCAATGTCAATTGCCAGCCTTCACACAAGCACACGCAAGTACAGTGCGCGTGCATGTGCGGACACTCACTGGTTTCAATAGGCATGTATGAATGCAGCACACACAAAGGGAAAGTGCAAAGGAGAGGGAGAGAGGGAGGGAGGCAAGGAGGGAAGAAAGACAGAGAGGCTCCAAGTTCTGTGAAGTAGGCCCTCTTGGAACTGTTACAGCCTCATCGTCATTGAGGGCTTTATCCCCGCTGTCTACAGCAATTGAGAAGGTTTCAAGGAATGGGTCATTCAAACACCTGTGAATCCAGTGATACCCGTTTATTGTCTATGTATAGCAAGTGACCTTACCTTTGATTTCCCCTGCTTCCACTGGGGCCAGAGCCAGAATCCCCAGGGGGTGGCACACATACAGATCTACTGGGATCCCTGCTCAAGACTTCACAGTTGTGACCCTTACCTGCACCCATTATGGAGTCTTGACTCTGAGAGCCATATAAACATCCTAAAATCCAAGAGTAACCCACAGCCCTGCGTGCTTCCCCACTCAGAGCCCAGTTCTTTCCGCCAGCAGATCCCTGTGTTGTTGGTGAGGAGGAGAGAGTGGCTACTTGTGTTACTGACACATTTTTCCCCCAGAAATTCCAGGTTCACTTTGGTTTGAGTATTGCACATTTGCATACAAATTACTTACTAAATTCTACTCCTTACTTAATAACTCAAATCTACTGAGGTGGGGGAGAGGAGGAAGGATGGGGAGGAAGAAGAGGAGAAAGAGAAGGAGAAGAAGGAGAAGGAGAAGGAGGAGGAGAACTCAGTAATCCAGGCTGTTGAGAGGACAGTGGGTAAGGGTGTTTGCTGCTAAACCAGATGACCTGAGTTTGACCCCAGAACGCATAAGATGTAAGGAGAAAACCAGCTCCAAAAGTCATCTCCTGTAGAGCACATACACACAAATAGAGAGACACAATAAAGAAATAAATGGCTGGGCAGTGGAGGTGCACGCCTTTAATCCCAGCACTTGGAAGACAGACGGGCGGATTTCTGAGTTTGAGGCCAGCCTGGTCTACAGAGTGAGTTCCAGGATAGCCAGGGCTACACAGAGAAACCCTGTCTTGAAAAACCAAAAAAAAAGAAAAAAAGAAAAGAAAAGAAAAAAGAAAGAGAGAAAGAAATAGAAAGCACAGAAGAGCCAAACCCACAGGGATGTGTGCTTAGGATTCCATATGTGTGAGTCTAGAAAAGACACGGTGTTTACAGGGGTGAGGTGGCGGTGGCAGAGAAAGGATGAGGGGGATCTGAAAAAGCCAATGGTTTCTTCTGGGGTCCAAGAACTTTCTCCATTCAGTGAGCGAACGGGAGGCCACCAGCAACCTTTCTCTTCCCTCTGAAATAGTCACAGTGTGTTCAGACTATCTCTTCTTGCATCTGTCAGGAGGCCAGTGGTGGAATGCTATTTAGGCTTGGAAATGTTCTTTATCTTGAGTATGGTGGGGGTCACATTAACTGAACTGAATACATCCTTCAAATGAATATAGTTTATTGTATGTAAACAATGTGTCAATATTCTGGGGGAACAAGCTGCTTTGGCCTCAAAGAAGGCTGAGCTCAGAGCAAGCCACTACTGTCTTGGCAAAGACTTCATCATTACATGCCCTAGCTAAAAACAATAGATGTCACTTTAGGACTGGTAGCTTGTGCTGAGCCATTTCTGAGTCACAGCAAGATCATCATAACCTCAAGGCCAACCTGTTGCTAACTATAATAAACCTCAACTGCCTCTATTGCTGGCTTACTGCCTACATAGGAACACACACACACACACACACACACACACACACACACACACACACACCACTCACTCACCTACACTTACGCAAGCACACATGCATGCACCCACGTGTGTATGCCCCCATCCCCTACAGTTTCTTAGCTTCTGTTTAAACTGTTTCTACTGCCCTGGCTGTGCCACAGTGTAGCAAGTACTCTATTTAATTCTGCTTCCTTCTGTCTTTGGTGAATTCATTCACTGCCTTCGCATCACTGGCCTGTCATCACTGTCCTGGCTTGACAAATAGAATTATTTTAAAAAGAGAGGACATGTACAAACCACCTAAGGGTGGGTGGAGTCTGATAATATCCACAAGGTCCTAAATAGCATTCCACCACTGGCCTCCTGACAGATGCAAGAAGAGATAGTCTGAACACACTGTGACTATTTCAGAGGGAAGAGAAAGGTTGCTGGTGTCCTCCCGTTCGCTCACTGAATGGAGAAAGTTTCTTGGACCCCAGAAGAAACCATTGGCTTGGCTCTTGACTTTTGCAAGGTCTTAAGATATGTGGTTCTTCTGTTATGTGTCTCCTATTTAAGCTGCTTTGGCCGGGGTTTTCTGTTGTTGTTGTTGGTGGTGGTTTGGGTTTTTGTTTTATTTTGTGTCATTTGAAACCACAAGTATTCTTGTAGGATTAGAACACTGAGTTTTAAGGAATGCAGTTCGCAGACTCCAGCCTGGTCTGGTAGCCTGGAGAAAGGTCATGAAGAAAGGTCATGAGGGGCCTCTGGTCTCTGATATGTAAACACAAAGCCTGTTGGGAAAGTGAACTTTTGATCTGTGTCTGACATGACTAGAGATGAGGCAAGAAAAACGAACATCGCTGGCTCAGCACAGGAGAATTCTGAAAGAGACCAGGCAGCTGCACCCAGGGGAGGTAGGCACCCTTCGCTGTCTACCTACCATTGCCGTTCTCTGCCCTGCTCTGGGTACCCTGGCCACCCGCCCAAGTAAGATGCCTACCCTGGATATTATTTACCACAGTCTCAGACCAGACAAAGCTAAAGGGAGGAATATCCAACCATGGTTGAGCCAGGAAGAGATCTCCACAATGCATGAGTTCTTCCCTGGAGGAAGGAACCTGTTCTTCCAACCCACGTCAGGGCCTCCTGCATTTTCGTGCCTAGAGCTCTGCCTGCCTCTGGCCTCGTTAGCTCATTTCTCCAGCAACTGTATGTTTGTTGGGCAAACATAGCGTGTGGCTGCCACATGTGGAGGTCAGAGGACAGCTTTCCGGAGCGGATTCTCTCCTTCTACCATTAGGTCCTGGAGATCATACGTTGTCAATCGAGGCATTAGCTCCTTTCTACCACCGAATCAGTAAAACAAGTTGTGGGGTTTTTGTTTGTTTGTTTTTGTTTTGTTTTTTATTTTCCTCTCTCACACATATTACTGCAATTTCCCCTCCCTCCTCTCCGCTGAGTCCCTCTCCATGTCCCCCTCCCCCTATCTACTCCATTTCCCTTCAGAAAAGGGCAGGCTTCCAAGGAATAGCAACCAAACGCGGCATAACAAGTTACAAAAAGACAAGGCACCTCCCTAGTATTAAGGCGGACGTGGCAGGAAAAGGGTCCCAAAAGCAGACAAAAGAGTCAGAGACAATCCACGATGAAACCGCCTTCGTGAGGGCAAAGGTCAGCCGGGGGATCGCAGAGCGCGGCAGGTGGGTTCCAGTCCAAAGTGATTGCTCTTCCCTGGGAGCGAAGTCTGTCCAACCGCAACATTTGATCCCTGAAGTGGCTGGCCAGCAAATGACACCTGGTCCCCTCCCCAGAGAATCAGGAGGGCCGGGCCCCTGCCTGGCTCTCAGCACACTCACCTAGGGTCCCCGCGCATAGCAGGGCACAGACGACCAGCCTCATATTCAACTGTGGAACAACTGTGTCCTGGATACTCTCCCCCAGCCGAGGTGCACTTTACCCAGAAGGCAGAGGGTTAACTGATGAATCTGCCTACTGGGAAAGGTTCTTCAGCCCCAGTCTGGGCTGATCGCCACTGCCACACCCTCCATGCCTTCCTTATCTGACCAAGCAGACACCCAGATGGCTAGGGACACTCTCCTCTCTCTGTCCCTGGTCCCTGGGTGGGAAGCCGGTGCGCACATGCATAAAACCTTAACATAATTTTCTTTTGGAAATTCTCACTTCTCACTAAGGACCCTAAGCTGACCAAGCTGAAGTCCTCCCGCTGTCCTGTGACCCCGGTACAGCTGTCCCTTCTGTGACACAGCCCATAGTTTCTCTCCCACCCCCCACTCACACACACTCCACACCACACGTCCCAGTTGTGTGAGGCCTGGCTCAGGCACAGCTCTGACCGTGTACAGAGTTTCTCGTCCTCCCGGCTGCAGACCTATCCGCAAGGCTGTGTGGCCTCTGCCTACTAAGAGAAATCTGGTAATTTTAAATAAAACTTTAAGAACTTAAAATTAAAATATAGTAGGTGTACAACAAATCCTGCTAGTACAGTTTAATAATCAGCTATTACCAAGAAGACTCCCGTAGAGCCAGCCCTCCATTCGGGAGGCCGAATCCCTGCAGAGCTTCTCCCACATAGGCCCCTACCTGGACTTTACTCCAGGACTGAATAGGCCGGAGTAGACTCCTTCCAAATCTTCCTTACAAGTATCTTACATCTTCCAGAGCAAGACGAAAGCATGGGCCAGTGCAGAGATTTCTCCATAATCCTGGGGGAGAGGAGACATACCTCACAGTCATACAGCTCTCTAGAGATAGAGGCAGATGACGATGGGTCTTTGAGGTCTGTTCCCTTCTCAACTTTTACTCTAATGTATTAGTCAGGGTTCTTTAGAGTCACAGAACATATGGGTAGTCTCTATATAGTTCGGGAATTTGTCGATGACTTAGAGCTTGTAGTCCAACTCCCCAACAATGGTCGTCAGCAGCTGTGGATGGAAGTACATGGATCTAGCAGTTGCTCAGTCCCCTGAGGCAAGCAGGCAAGAAGAGTCAGAGTAAGTCTTCCTTTTTCCAATGTCCTTATATAGGTCTCCAGCAGAGGGTGTGGCCCAGATTAAAGGCATGTGCCACCGCACCTTTAATACCAGATGACCTTGAACCTGGAAATCTCCTTATCATAATCTGGAATTCATAGTCACCTTGCTTCAAGACCTCCATGCCAAGATCCAGGTCATAAACTTGTATCTCAGCCTCCAGATTAGGATCATAGGTGAGCCTTCCAATTCTGGATTGTTCATTCCAGATATAGTCAAATTGACAAACAGGAATAGCCACTACACTTTACAAATACACAAAACTGGTCATGGATCCAGGAATAGAGCACTGTCATAAAGCACTTGCCCAGAATCTGTAAGACCTGGCATCAGTCTTCAGCATTGACAAGACAGGAACAACAACATCAAAACAATATCATGGTTTGTTTGTTTGGTTTTCATTATTTTGGAGAGAGATTATGTAGCCCAGTATGGTCTCTAACTTGCTAGGTAACCAGAGGATGACTTTCAGCTTCTGATCCTTCTGCCTCTTCCCTGATGCTGGGGTTACAGTACTGTGCAACTACAACCAGTTTTGTGTGGTACCTGGGAATCTAAATTCAGTCCTTCATAGTCATGCATGCATGGAAAGCCAAAGGCCAGTGAAGCTCCGCTCACATCCACAGCATTGATGCAACTGGGTTTTTTTGTTGTTTCTTTTGCTTTTTGTTTGTTTTGTTTTTCTATTTGTTTTTGTTTTCTATTGCTTGTGACAGGACATGGGCTTCTATTCCATTGATATTTATAGTCTTTCTTTATCTGTGTCTCTTTCTATCCTGTCTCTCTGCTTGTGTGTCTGTGACTGTCTCTCTGTCTGTTTGTCTCTGTCTCATGTGTGTGTGTCTGTGTTTGTCTGTGTGAGTGCGTGTGTGTGTGTGTGTGTGTGTGTGTGTGTGTGTGTGTGTGTGTCCCTGTGATTGCTCCCAAGCTTCAGGCATAAGGGAGTTCCTCACTTAGCCCCTGGGTGCCCTCCTCCACCTCAGCCCTGCCCCATCTCATCTGTTGTAATATTCCCAAGTATCTAGTCCTTTCTGGAACAGTGTCTGCCTGTCCCAACATTGATGAAACAGAACAGCCTCGTTTAATGCTCGTAAGCTTCAAAGAATGGCTCTACTCCCAGGTCACTGGTCTTCAGTCTTTTCTTCCAAATTGACAATGACTGGATTGTGACATCCCATGGACTTGGACTTCGGCTTGAGGTGAAGGCGGCTTGAGGTGAAGGAATCCAGTGTATTCTGTTTCCGGATACTTATAGACACAGCAGTTGTATGGTAGTCTCTTTGGAGCAAGCCAAAGGCCAACTAATGTCCTCCATGATAAAGAGCAAGAGAGGAGCAGAACCCAATATGCCTGGAAAGAACTCACTAGGGGTTCCCTAGTTTATTTGAGAACCAGCAGTAGTTTTGTGTAGGTAGTCCTAGCTTCAGTGTTAGTATTCAGTGCTTACAATGAGAGTGGACACTACACAAAACATATACATTGATCACCTTCCTGGTGTCACATTCATCCACAGGGTGAAGAACCTGCTTCAGTAATACGCAAGGAGCAGTCTGATGGAGAGCTTCACCCATGGCATCCCTGTCCCTGTCTTCAATCATCACATCTTTGTCTGGCCTGTAGGGTATCATCAACAGAGGCTTGCAAGAGACTTTTCTGGAGATTTCAAACACCTTGCAAGAGATTTCTCTGGGGATTTAAAACATCTTTGAGGTATTAACCAAGCATCCTGGAGTCACCACCCGGTCTAAAAGCTGATGATGGAAGGAGAGAATGAGGGAAGAAATGGGTATGGTTATCAGGGACTTAGAAGCCCTGCAGTGACAGCCCCTGGAAGTACCCAAATGAACAAACAAAAGGACACCACCAGCAGCAAACTGTCTGACCCTGCAATGCCAGTGATCCCAAGGTATCTTGCATTTGTCAAAAGAACTGAAATGCCTGTGTGAGCTGGCAGAGGTGAGGAGAAGGATGTACGAGAGAGCCCAGAGGACTCAGGAAGGAACACCACCAGACATTGGGGATCAAAACCCAAGGGACTCTATGCTGCCACTCTAACCTGTGCTGGTGCTGCTGGTTATACTGCTTCCAGTAATCTGGAGCAGATGTGGAAGGTCCAATCTGGGAGTGTGTGTGCCCAGCTCTCACGAGGTACTCTGTGAGAACACAGATATGAGCACGGCATCAGAGGGAGTACAGAGCAGAGTGAACAGCACTCCAGTGTCCGTCCACACTAACTCAGTGGACAGCCTCAGGGCAACACAATTAATCACACTGTACCCCAGTCTCCTGTCTGTAAAATAGGTACAATGTTATCAACTCCATATATGAGCAATGCTTTCCAGTGCTGAGCCCATCCTCCAGTTCCATAAAATATGTATTGGCACTAAGTCCGACTTCAACTGAGGAGACAGGCTAGTGAGCTATGCAGTAGGGTTGGGTGGTCCCCACGACAATTGGCCACCACAGATGGGAGAGATCAGAGCATGAAAGACTCAGAAGAGGTTTCCCTTGAGGGATGGGAAATATATATATATTGATGTAATTTCTTTATTTTGAGGCACTAGGAATGATCACCAGGCTTGACACAGGCTGGGCAAGTGTTTTCTACCATGAGCAACAGCCCCAGGAACAGATGAAGGAGTCTGATGCTCCTAGTTGGAGAAAACAAACAAGCCTCCCCAGTCTCTCTTGACCACACTCTTACTCCCTCTCTCACGCTCTGCATCAAAAACCAATTTAATGAGCTTAGGCTGAACCTCAGGCTGGCCGCAGGATGATTGATGAGGAGGAGGAGGACAATGATGATGACAGTGAAGATGATGATGATGATAACGACGACCATAACTACCTACACCTTTTGAGAAAAAAACTTGGCATCCTGGCTCAGCCTCCCAAAGGCTTCCATTACAGGATTCACCACCAGGCTCTGCTCCTCCTTGCACTTTACAGTTTAAAAAGTCCTTCTAAAACATTCTCTAGCTTGATGTCCAAAACTGTATTGTCCTCCTGCAGACATTCTTTTTTTTAGAGATAAAGAGGCTGGAAGATTAGTGACTAACCCCAGCTGGCATTATGGCCTCACTGTGTAAAGTCCCTACAGGCCCTGTGTTTGAACACTTGATCTCCAGCGGGTTGCTCTGTTCGGGCAGGTTATAGAGACTTGCTGGCATTAGTAACAGAGAGTCTGGAATTGGAATTACAGTTGTGAACTGATATTAGGGTGCTGGGAATCAAACCCCAGTCATGTGGAAGAACAGCCAGGGCTATTACCTACTGAGACATCTCTCCAGTCTCCTTTCCTTTTAAAAATAAATCTTGTACTCCATTGCCCATGCAAATCTCTGTTGCAGGAAGTATTAAAAAAGTAGAAGGTATCTTGTTTTTCTGCTTGTACCTCTAACTCTCTGCCCTGGTGGTCCAGGTGGCCACACACTGATGGGCAACGGCCTACCTGGGTTTTATCTTGTGGAGATTCACTGGCCTGTAGCTTCTAAACGTCTCCAACCTGGTCTGCACACTGTTCACTAGGCTCCCAGGGGAGGGTTGCTACCTTGCAAACCCCATGCTTCAAATCTCCCACAGTCTTTGTGGAGCACCTCAGGCAAACTCACGCTTGGACGCCATACCTTCCCCTCTTAAACCAGATGAGAAGCTGCCACATGAAGGGAAATACAAAACAAACTTAGTTAGGAAATAATGGTAACTCAGTCTCTGGGTGCAACAACTAAAACCTAATCTCGTCAGCCTGATTAAAATCTGATCCCTCTGGTGGCTGGTGGCATGATACTAGGAAACTTTAGCAGCTACACATTACACCTCTGCTGTCCCAGCTCCAGAAAGAAGTCACTCTCTCCTGCTTCCTCTTTTCCTCTGTCCAACCCGAAAATCCTGCCTACTCACCCAGAGATTAACTGTTTTATTCATTAAGGGATTTGTTCACAAGAATAGCACCAGACCCATCCACAACAGGTCTCGTTCTCTTGAGAATTGCAAACAAAAGCCAACAAGTCTGACTCAGCTGTATTGCTTTGTAACCTAACATTATCAGCAGTGTTTTTATGTCTGAAAAGATTTTTTTTTCTTACATGGGAAAGAAAACTTGAAGATCTTTGTCTATTTACTTATTTTGAACAACTGAATGATTAGTTTGGTTGGATTCAGCTTGCACACAATGTTACTTTGTGTATCAAGCTAGTGTTTTTACATTGTCTCCTTCCCTTGCTCTTTGATTAATGCTCAGTTACAGCACCAGTCCTCTCAGTGTTTAATATCACTTACAAGCTAAATTAGGTTAGCTTAGACTATTGAAAATGATTAAACAGCTGGGCATAGTGGATCATGGTTGATAATTCCAGTACTGGGACACTGATGAGTTCTATGCCAGCCTTGCCTGTAGTGTCAAATCCTATCTCAAAAATCAAAACAAACAATTATTTAAGAAGAGGAAAAAATATAAAATTTAGCACTTTGAACATTTACTAATTAACCTGACTGATATCTTAGGGTTTTATTGTTGTGAAGAGACACCATGACGAACGCAACTCTTATAAGAGGACAGCCTGTATTTGGGGCTGGCTGACAGATTCAGAGGTTCAGTCAATCATCATCATAGCAGGAAGCATGGTAGTGTACAGGTAGACATGATGCAATGAGTTCTACATCTTGATCCAAAGGCAGCCAAAGCCCAACCCTACAGTGCCACACCTCCTAATAGTTCCATTCCCCTGGGCCAAGCATTCAAACACCTGAGTTTATGGGGGCCAAACCTATTCAAGACATCAATCTGCCTAAAGCTGATTTGAAAATCTAACAAATTCTTCTACATTCAAAGTTTAACACTAAATTAAGTAATCAAGTTTTGGAATAATTTCAGGAAAACTGCTATGCCAATTAATTTGAAAATTTAGAGAAAATAGACAAATTCTTAGAAAATATAACCTACCAAAAGCAAATAGAGAGGGAAAGGAACATTTATGTAGGTACTAGAGAGTAAATAAGGATTTTTAGTGTTTCACCTAAAAGAAAGCACAAGAAACAGAGTCTTTTTCTAAAAGTTCTGCCATACATCCCAGGAACATGAATCCACTAACAAAATAGCTCACTGTAAAACCTATGTGATAGTCTGAGTTCAGTGCTATGAACATATAGACACAGAAACACACACACACACACACACACACACACACACACACACACACACACGCTAAAGGAGGAAAACACAGTCAGATGCCTGGGTCCAAATTATTACAAACTGTTAAGTAAACAATCCAAGGAGACTTTAGCAGGCTGAGAATCTTTGATGCTAAAACAAAAATGTAAAAGCTAGGCATAGGGTTGTATGATCATGATCTCAGTGAAAGCTAAGGCCGGAGAATCTCAAGTTCAAATCCACCCTGGGCAGCAAACAAAGGCTACATAACAACATTCTTTCTCAAACAAAAAAAGTAGAAAAATAATAAAGTAGGGGAAAGAGAGCAACATGTTGATGTGTTTCAATAAAACATGCAAATGTTTTAGAAAAAAAGAATCATGACCACTTTCCAGCCCTTCCTAGGAACCAAAGCTGATCATGTTAGATTAAAAGGGGAAACTTACAGTTACAGTTACAGTTGTCTCAAAGGGCAAAACAAAGAATCCTAGACAAATGTAAACATCATTAATAATTTAAACAAAACAAAAACATAATCTAAGTAGGATTATAGGGGATATTTATTGCCCTGATAAAACCTATTTTGGTGGGTAGAGAAAAAGTCAGAAGATCCCATTCACCATCAGGAAGAGGAGATGAGGGCTGTGCTTTCTGTGAGGCTAAGCTCCCTTGGAGAGGGGCCAGACAGAACAGCCAGCCAAAGGAACATAAGTCTAAGAACTAAAAACTTTGTTCTGCAGAGCCTGAACCATGAAAGAGAAGGCACAGAGAGGGTGTTGTGGGTCTGGGGTCCCTCAGAGATTCACCAGTCTGACTCAAGTTTTGCTTTCGGTAAATAAGAGGCTTTTTGACTAAAAGAAGACTGACCAGGACCAACCCAGAGAGAATTCTCTAGTTAAGGCCAAGGCTATTGCTAGCTAAAGGATTATATAGGCAAAACCTACAAAGTTACAATTCTGGGAAGTCAAAATAACTCATACCCTGTCCGGGTGCAGGCAAGGCTGGATTTTGTGACATGTCCAGCAGGTGCCTTGGCCATGCAAGCAAGGAGGCATTTTGTACAAAAGCAGAACTTAACAGCCTGTTTAATCTTGGGACCCATCACTTTGTAGGATTACTGAGGCATTGAAATATTTTGCAACATTCACAAATATTTTTAAGAGTAGATCAACTGTACCAGGAAGTGGTCCATCTCAGGCTACCTGAAAGGGTACATTCAAGAAACAATAATTTCCTCATGGCTTATGCAAGCTAAAAATAATTTTGCTTTTATAACCCTAGCACAATAAATTTATTATCTAAGCATAACATTAGAATAATCGGCGATGTGGGACCAATGTGGTAGTTTCAAATTTTATTTTTTGCATGGGAACAAATCACTCCAAGGTATAATTAGAAAGAAGAGAAAGAAGCCTGGTACAAACAAAATGATATCTGGGGAAATGACAATCAGAAGAAATTCAAATATTTTACAGAAAAAAGTAAATATTTTCCTCATAGTAAAACACTGTTACAAATATACTTGCACAATTTGATAATATTTTCTTTGGACAAAAAACAATATATGTCTCAACTCTTTTCTCACATTTTTGTAAAAATATCTCCATACCTTTGAGTGTAGGTGTAAGAGCTGCTCAAGGGCCTGGAGATGGATCAGTGGATAAAGTGCTTGGTCTTTCGTCATGCTGGCTGGTAACACCCCTGGAACTCCAGCTAAAATTGAATTTTTTCTACTATTTCCTAGGGAGGACTTTGGGACTTGTGTTATTGTTAGGATTGTAACTGAAGAAGTGATGTGTCTTTGCCAATGGATCCTATTGACAGTGGTGAGATTTTATGTATTCTCTTAGGGCAATGTTTTGATTCTTGGTGAACTGGTACCAGTTTGGCAAGTTTCTTCCATGAAACAATGAACCATATCACCCTTCCTTCACTCTGAAGGGAAGCTCCTCAGGCAGGAGGGCAACTCAAAAGATCTCAACATGGTCCCGGAAACTGATCAGATTCACTAGCTTCTTCCCTGACAGAGAGCAATAAAAGCTGAAAGTCCCTCTCAGATGAAAGGAAGTTGAGCTGCCAAGAAGACTCTCAAAAGAGCCAACCTCATAGCAGCTGTCTGGAAGTATTTTAGACCAACTGAGGCACCTGGAACGGACATTCTCCAACCTGTTGAGCCATCTACAGGCTATGCAGTTTCTCCAGGTTCCCAGCTTTTTGAGCTGTCACCCAGGTTCTGTGGACTTCAGTGATGCAGCTGTCTTTCAGTCATTTCTGCTCCTGTAAGTAACCCCTCACCCATATTCCCATAAGTAACCACAATAAAACTTATTGGTTCACCAAGTAGGACTTTGGTAGTATGGGCACTTTGTTCTGTCCTGGGTTACTTATCCAGGGGAGAACAACAATTTGTCACTCAAAAGTACCTACTAGGTTTTATAATTGTAAAATACTATTTATTCTTTGTAAGTAGCAAGTATATTGTGTGTGAGTAGATATTTTCAAGGTCCCTTCTATTTTCTAGGACACTTATATTTCTATAATTGACCATGATGGGACAGTTTCCTAAAAGAAAAATGTACTAGTCAGGACCAGCTGAACTATGCTGCGATGATTTAGGTATCCCTGTGCTCTGCCTAAGGGAACTTAGATTTGCATTAGCTCATTTAAACTTCCCATTCCAGCAAGGGAGCTCTGAAATCTTGGACCCAGGTTTGGTTTGGGGAGGGCTTCCACCGTCCAAAACATTGATCTGGGTTCTTTCAAGTGACACAGTGAGATCAAAACCGCTATGGAACCTTGAAGGCTGTGGCTAGGGGCAACCCCCGAGTTACCCATCATTCATGAGGTTGCCTCCGATGTGTTAGCTGCTAGGTGTCTTATTAGTGATTAACTAGGACAATTAGTCCAAATTCCAAGGTGTGCATATTTATCTGGTTACAGTGCCCTAGAAGGATAGTTCTGAGGAAGTCTTCTTACATCTCCTCGGAGTTTCGTAGAGTGCACGCCTGGTGAAGTGCCAACATCTGACTATTCACCAATCGTTTTCCAATATTACCAGTGTAATAATCTCCATTCTTTGATTGACCCTGACGGGAAAATTCAACTCTGTTTATAAAGCAGATCTATTCAGAAACTAATAAGTTTCTGATGTGGAACCAACCATCTTTAGGAATATGTGATTCTTCAGACACCAGAGCAAACAACCCAATAGTACCCACCCAGAGCCAGGCATACAGTTGCTGTCCCTTGGAAATTAGAAAGGCAGTACTATACTGGAGTCAACACCCTCGAGAAAGCAGTCAAAGCAGTTCTCCATGTGGCAACCTAAACAGCCTGGGATGGACATGAAGTCGGAAGCTTCAGGAAAAGGGCAAAAATGGAAATACCAGAATGAAAGTGGGACAGAGGCAGAGCCTGAAGCTTTGGACAAAGCTTCCAAAAAGGAAGTGCCAGCATGGAACAGAGATGTTCTTTAAAGTGCCTGAAAAGGCTCTGAAGACCACTCAGGAGAATCAACACCTAGAGTTTCAGAGAGAACAGCCAGGCATAGGTCATCTGTGGAAATCCCAGGAAGAGAGACCAAGTCAACTAAAACCGTAGAGTGTACCAATGGTCCTCCAGAGCAGGCTGAAACTGGGAGGAGGCCTGCTGATGGTTGCAAGGGTTATAAGCAGCCCTATTCAGAGATGAAGGAAAATGAACAAAGTCCCCAAAAGGAATAGTACAGAAAGTTACTTCCACAACTTTCATGTGACCATCATGTGAGGTCTGACACACACAGGCCTCATCCAATTTTGACGAACACCTCAAAGATCAAGGCATGCCAGGGCACAGTGTTGGATCAGAAACAACTCAGATCGAGAACCAACTACTCTTGTTTCCATAAAAGAATGTCTCCCACCAAACAAGAGAGAGAACTGTTGTTCAGAGAAGGAATGTCTTATACATACGAAAGGTTGTGTAAAGCTTGAAGGAAGAAGGGGGAAATGCTTGGAGCCAGACTTACTGGGAATACCAGCTCAAATCATCATAGATAGTGGCAATGGAGACAGCTTACTCCCCAACAAGATGCTAGTACTTGCAGCAGAGAAAAAGCCTCTCACAGACCAAGAAAAGGGCAGAGATGTGGATGAAATCATTGATATTACAAAGGACATGGAGGAGGGAATTAAGAATGCATTGGGTCCAGGACCCCTTGAAGAAATCCTAAGTATCAGATGCAAGCTGAAAATTTCCCGAGGAGATATCCAGACCCTGAAGAATGGTCAGTGGCTCAATGATGAGGTCATCAGCTTCTACATGAACCTTCTAATTGAGAGAAATGAAAACTTAAGGCTACCCAGCTCTTCATGTGTTCAGCACGTTCTTTTACCCCAAGCTAAATCATAGTGGTTACAGTTCTGGGAAAAGATGGACTCGAGGTATCAATCTCTTTGAAAAAGAACTTATCTTGGTGACTATTCACTGGAAGGTACATTGGAGCTTGGTGGTCATCGATTTAGGACAACGAAGTATTGTATACCTCGATTCAATGGGACAGACATGGAAGACTATCTGTGAGACCATCTTCCAATATTTACAAAATGAGAGCAATACACGAAGGAACATGGAGCTGGACCCTTTGGCCATTGTCATTTGCCAATCCTCTAGTCCTTGTTTGAACTGTTGAGTTCCTGAAGGGAATGTCCATCCCAGTGACCTTCCCTGCTGTAGAACAGGAGGGACATCAGCAGGGAGGCAGAAGCCGTGCACTAGCATCTCTAATGCTGGAGTTGTGTGCTGTTAAATTGAAGCTGGGTATAGTGGGGGTGGTTTCTTTTTATTTTATGTTTCAATATTTTGGTTTCTTTTTAAAGCTTGAAAATACTATAAGAAATGAAACTGAGTTGCACAGACCAGTTCTGGCCTGAATCACCACAGTCTACTGGTCTTGTACATTATGTAGAACTGAAGTCAAACTCCTCACTGGTCTCCAGGACTATTAAGAAAAACACTATGGTCATTTAGAGACTCATTCTTTCGCAGACCTGCCATACTGTTGGAAGTTGATTTGAATAACTATAATAGCAAATGTCCACTTTTATCTCATGTCCCATGTAGTGCTGGACTTGACTGTTGTCGTTGTTTTTGAAAAGTTCTATTCAGGTGACTGAGCAGCCAGATGCAGCCAAGCACTGCACGGCATTGGTTCAGTGACAGGCAGGTAGATCAGTGGAAGAGAAATGAAGACCCGGAAATTAACCCACACACCCACGGTCACTAGATCTTTGACAAAGGAGCTAAAACCACTCAGTGGAGAAAGATAGCCTTTATAACAAGTGGTGCTGGTCCAACTGGTGGCTAGCATACAGAAGAATGCAAATCGATCCATTCTTTTCTCCTTGTACTAAGCTCAAGTCCAAGTGGATCGAGGACCTCTGCATAAAAGCAGACACACTGAAACTAATAGAAAAGAAACTGGGGTAAGAGCCTTGAGCACCTGGGCACAGGGGAAAATTTCCTGAACAGAACACCAATAGCTTATGCTCTAAGATCAAGAATTGAATAATAGGACCTCTTAAAATTACTAAGTTTCTGTAAGAAAATGAAGGAAAAGACACTGTCAATAGGACAAAATGAAAAACAACAAATTGGGAAAAGATCTTTACCAACCCTACATCTGACACTGGGCTAATAGCCAATATACACAAAGAACTCAAGAAGTTAAGACTCCAGAGAGCCATAGTATCCTATTAAAAAGTGAGGTACAGAGCGAAACAAAGAATTTTCACCGGAGTAATATCAAAGAGCTGAGAAGCACCTAAAGTAATGTTCAACATCCTTAGTCATCAGGGAAATGCAAATCAAAACAACTCTGAGATTTCACCTCACACCAGTCAGAATATCTGATTAAAAACTCAGGAGACAGCAGGGGCTGGTGAAGATGTGAAGAGGAACACTGCTGCACTGCTGGTGGGATTGCAAGCTGGTACAACCACTCTGGAAATCAGTCTGGCAGTTCCTCACAAAACTGGGCATGATACTACCAGAGGACCCTGTTATACCACACCTATACATATACCCAGTGGATTCCCTAGCATGTAATAAGGACACATGCTCCTCTATGTTCATAGCAGCCCTATTTATAATAGCCAGAAGCTGGAAAGAACCCAAATGTCCCACAACGGAGGAATGGATACAGAAAATGTGGTATATTTACACAATGGAATACTACTCAACTATTAAAAACAATGAATTTGTGAAATTCTTAGGCAAATGGGTGGAACTGGAAAATATCATCCTAACTGAGGAAACCCAATCACAAAATAACATACATGGTATGCACTCACTGATAAGTGGATATTAGCGCCGAAGCTCAGAATACCCAAGACACAAGTCAAATATCAAATGATGCCCAAGAAGAAGGAAGAACAAAGTATGGATACTCTGGCCCTTCTCAGAAGGGGCAACAAAATACCCATAGAAGGAGATAAAGAGACAAAGTGTGGAGCAGAGCCTGAGGGAAAGACCATCCAGAGACTACCCCACATAGTGATCAATCCCATATACAGTTACAAAATCCAGACACTATTATCAGTGCCCACAAGTACTTGCTGACTGGAGTTGGATATAGCTGTCACCTGGGAGGCTCTGCTACTGCATGACAAATACAGAGGGGGACACTCTCAGTCAGCCATGGAACTGAGCACAGGGTCCCCAAAGGGGGAACTAGAGAAAGGACCCAAGGAGATGAAGGAGTTTGCAATGCCATAGGAGGAACAAGGATATGAGCCACCCAGTACTCCCAGAGCGTCCAGGTACAAAACCATCAACCAGATAGTAAACATGCTGTTACCCATGGCTCCAGACGCATAGGCAGCAGAGGATGGCCTTGTTGGACATCAAAGGGAGGAGAGAACCTTGATCCTGGGAAGGCTCCATGCAGCAGTGTAGGGGAATACCAGGACAGGGAAGAGGGAAGGGGTTGATTGGGGGACAAGGGAAGGGTAGATGGCTTATGGGACTTTGGGCGGGGAGAACCAGGAAAGGGGAAATCATTTGAAATGTAAATAAAGAACATATCTAATAAAAAGATTTCAAAAAAAAAGAAAAGTTCTATTCAATTTAAATTTTTCTTTGAAAATTTTGGTATATATTAATATGGAAATTGATATTTTTTCCTCATTATATAAACATTCCCACTGTGGAAGTCAGGCATTTGGTATTTAGGATTGATGCTGCCAGTTATACAATAACCTATTTTGCATGTGACTGTATTTAACTTTTCTATTCAATTATCTTATAGTTCTCTTTATGCAATTTTTACTTAATAAAGTTTAAAGTTATTTGAACTTTTCCTAAGATCTAGTGTCTTCTATTTCTTTTATGACATGGTAAGATAACCTGGTTTGTGAGGTGACCTGAAAAGCAAGTGTTGAGGGCATGGCTCTCCAGCTTCAGCCTTTGGGTACATTGTGCACATCAGGGATTGTTATTCTGTTCTGGGCCTCTGCAATGGAGTTGCAATGTTCCAGACAGCATCCACTGCTTTACCTTGGGTTGTGCAGGGAGGATACATGTGGAGCTGAGTTCAAAAGTGTCCAGCTGAGCTGTAGAGTGTTAGCAATGAACAAAAGCATTGATGTACACAGGGACACTTGTCACTGAAGCTACTCTGCATTACTGGAAATGGGATGTCAGGCAGATCCACTGCTGACCCCCACCACGAATGAGACTGACACTGGAAAATGAAACAGTGTCTTCATAGATTAGTCCAGATATAAAGAGAGAAAATGTCTCAATTCTCTTTTGTCTATAGCAGTTTGAGGATGTATAGAAAAGAGAACACAGAGTTGGGGGAATGGCTCAGTTGGCAAAGTACTTGCCAGTAAGTGTGAGGATCCAGGTTGCACGAAGAGCCCAAGTAAGATAAACCATGATGGGTGGCCTCGAGATGGAAGTGCCCGCATCCTTTATGGCAGAGTGGTTTCCCATCTCACCTCTTTCCTCCAGCTCAACTCCTCCCTTGGGAGTATGATTTTTCCTAATCAGCCATCCTTACATTTTCTGCAAGTAGAAGTCTCTAATCAATTCCTCGAAGTCAGAAGACCTAGAATTCCTCTGGAGGGTCTTCTAAAGCGTGTTATCATCTGATATCAGAGTGTCTATTTTCAAATACTTAATGTGTACACTTTCTAAAGAGCATCACAGGAGGTGGAGAGATAGCTGAAAAACCTGAAGCTTGCTGGTGGACGGCAGAGCTTACCCACTTATGATGGGTGAGTCCGTGTGTTTAGTACCAAGCACCTGCAAATGAAGCAAAATAAGAGGTTGGCTGGGTAACATGTACATATTGAAGGAATTTTTTTCAATGTCAAACTGGTAATTAATGAAAACTACAAACTAAAGTCTAATCAACAAAAAATACAACAGGTCAATAAACAGGCCATCTAATTAATATATAATCACTTAATAAAAAAAGAATTAATGCTACAAATATGGGTGTGGTGGCAGGAGAGATGGCTCAGCAGTTAAGAACACTGATTGCTATTCCTGAGGACATGGGTTCAATTCCCAGCACCCCCACGGTGGCTTAGAGCAGTTTGTGTAATTACAGGGGATCTGACATCCTCACAGAGACATACATGCAGGCAAAATACAAATCAAAGTTTATAATAGAAAAATGAAGTATAATTAAAAAAGTGGGGTGACCATTATAAAATATTTAGAATGCAGTCCATTATTAACAAAACACCATAATAAATGTGTGTCTACACAAAACAGCACACACTGTAGCCATTTGTGCCAAGTTAAAAACTAAAATGAATGAGGAACCTACATATAGAAAGGGCCAAGAGCTTCTGAAACCAAAAAATACATCAGAAATTACAAGGAAGAGATAGTGGTACATTTGGTGTCATTTAAAATTTCAAAGTGATGTGTATCAGAAAGACAAGCCCTAAGGCAGGCAGTAGTGGCAAAAACCTTTAGTCCCAACAGAGGAAGGCAAGTCACATTTTGAGTCTAGCCTGTTATACAGAGCGAGTTTCAGGGCAACAAGAGCTATACAGGGAGATCCTGTCTTGAAAAACAAAAGGAAAAAACCAACAGGCACACAACTCAAGAGCAAATAATATCAAAATCCATAGCAATTGTCATTGAAAAATCTCTATTGTCACATATCGAGGATAGAGAGTCCATAGAAGTCAATGAAATGCTAAGGCATTTCCCCCGAGGAAATGAACAAAAATACCCAATTTACAAGTAATATGCAAATAGTCAATAAGCATGCGAAAAATATAAACAAAGCCAGAACAAAGCAATGCTTCTCAACCTATACACAGATCAAAGTTCTCAAACAGCTACAACAATCTCTAGATTTATTTTCTGTATAGAAGTGTTTTGGCTGCATGTATGTATGTGTACCACTTGGAAGACTACTACCCTCAGAAGTCAGAAGAGGGTGCTCGATCCCTTGGAGCTGGAATTATGGGTAACTGCCATCTGGACCCCAGGCTCTGGGAACCAAACCTGGGTCCTGTGCAAGAGCCACAAGTGATCTTAGCTGTTGAGCCAACTCAAATCTCCCCCCCCCCCCCGCCAAGTAAACACCTTTTAAAGAATGCACTTGAAAATGCTGAGCTAAGGGACTGGGGATATAACCCAGTGTTCACGAGCTTGCCTAGCATGCACAGAGCCCTGGGATTGATCCTCAGCACACATGAACCAGGCACGTTTGTGCATCCTTACAAATCCAGCCCTGGGGAGGCAGCGGCAGGGAGATCACATGTTAAAGACAATCCTCAATTATACAGTTAGTCTGAAGCTAACTTAGGGTACTTGTGTCTGACTATTTTTCATCAGCAACAATACTGTTACGAGCCCACAGATCTGGAACTGGAATATTGCTATCCCCGTTGTCATAGAGGCACCGCCAAAAAAAAAAAAAAAAAAAAAAACCAGGGAGCAACAGATACTGGCTTGAGAATAGACAAAGTGCACCCTGTCTCCCTCCCATGTCACTGAGGCTGGTATTCCCACTGATAAACAGCTAAGCTCTTCCCAGTGTAGCTGGCACCTGTACTTGGGAAAAAGGAAAGACCAAACATCCTTGTAGAGATGAGGATCCCATGTATAGACCATGAGAGGAGGGTAATCGAGCATCCCAGACAGCTGTGGCTACGTGTAAAATCACACTAGTTCCTGACAGCACCATGAAGTTACTTCCCAGGTAAGAAGAGTTCCCTGTCCCAGTTGCATGATTCCACAACTGCTGCCTGAACAAAAAATATCATGTTTGAAAGCTGACTTACCTTGTCACCTCCCACCGTCACCCTAAAATCTAAAGAATCCTTGACTCTGCTGGAAAAAAACACTAAAACCCCTATGTGATGGGTCAAACTCCTATCCGAGTAGTGGGAAGGTTCGAGATCTGAGTCTGACTCAAAAGATTCTCCTATTTTTTTGCATTGGTTCTGCTCTTCTTAGAGTCCTCCTGGGATCCTGCAGTGACTCGGACACAACTTTGCCAATGCCATAAACACTCTATTAGAGTACTAGAGGTGGCTAATATTACAGATTCTGACTATACCTCATGCCAAATGGTGGAGAAAGAACATTTGGATTGTTGGACTGAAAGACCCTTCTTTATAACACCCTTGTGAGCCATAAACCTGTCAGGGTATTCCAATGACCAAGAAACATCTGGAAACCTCCTGTCATGTCTATTTCCAGGATAAATCCCTGAGAATCTCTCCATTGAAACCAAAGTCTGCAATGCTATTAATAGCATGGTCTGTGCAAAACAGCACCTAGGCCTGGCAGCTTAAGAGACCCATGGATGGGTACCTTTGCTGGGTCACAAAGCTCTAGCTTGAAAATGTTTGTGGATGTTGCACTCCACAGGGGGGATGTAGCACACAGCCAAATTCAGTAAGAAGATGAAGTTTCCAACAGCACTTGTATTGCAGATGGCTCTGTTCTTTCAAAGGACATCTCTCTTTGTGTTCACACAGTCTTCCATTCGATGAAGCAGGCCTTCAGTAAAGGCAATGTAATCTTTGGAGGACCAAAGTGGACCTGCAAGTGTAGACATGATGTTACAGTTACGATTTACATGCTGCAAGAAGCTTGGAGTCTCTGCAATGGAATCAGACCCAGATTATTTTGGAATATTCCATCATGAGTTTCGTTGAGGCCAAGTAGTGATCTGAGCAGTGATCATTACTAGGCCTGAAAACCAGCAGACTACTGACCATCAGTGGATAAAGTGCTTGCTATATAAGCAGGATGACTTGAGTTTGATCCTTAGCACTTGTGTGAGAAGGCAGGCATGGCACCAATGCCTGGATCCCCAGGACCGGGAGGCAGAATATTGGAAATAGTAAAATGAACCTGCCAGCTTTCTGCAACTGTTCCGGATATCTGCGAATTCTCTAGAGTCGCCTCTGCTCCGATAGCAAGGGTCCTGCTCTGCTATTGCAAATGGTGGTTACACACTATTTCCCCAACAGGATCCCTCGGGCTTCCATGCAAATCCCACATACCCCATGGGCTGCCAGCTCTCCACCATGGCTGACCCACATTCCAGTAACCAAGTAAATCAAAACTCTCAATGCTTGATTTCCAACCCAATGAGATTTATGTATATTATAAACACAATTCCAGGATGCCAGTTTACAATGAAAATAGTCCTATCCCGATATTTCTAACATCATGAAATGCACAGAGAAAAATCACAAGCCATTGTTCATCAACCCCTACCATGACCTCCCTCTGCAGACACCTGCACTTTCTTCCTCTGTAACTCCTAGCTCAGCCCCCTTTTTCCTTGTCCAATCACAGACCCTCTCTTCCCTGATGTAAAGTTTCAGGAAAGTTCCTGTAACATCAGAGATATGGTCAGCCAACCTAGTAGTCGGTGAGCTCACGGTTCAGTGCACAAGGCATCCACTCAGGCGCACACATGTGAAATAAAAGGAAATACATCTTTAGAAACAAAAAGCAAGATGAAAGCTCAAAAGAACAATTACATGTCTTGTAAAAGAGCATAATTGAAAGTAGGACATGGTGGCCTCTGCCATGACAAAAACACAAAACAAAATGGAATGAAGCTGACCTGCCGTGATGACCTAGTAGTTAAGGGCACTTGCTGCCCTTCCAGAGGATCCAGGTTCAATTCCCAGCACCGACATGGTGACTCACAACTATCTTAACACCAGCCCAAGAGGATCTGATGTGCTCTTCTGAACTCTGTGAGCATAAACACTCAGAAACGTTAAAAACAAAAATAAATTTAAAAATATGAAACGGGCTCAGAAGAGATGATGACTCAGCAGTATTCACTCTTAACTGTACATTTTTGTGCAGTTTTACTATATGCAATTAAAATGTTCTACTGTAGATATTTATTCCTTTGTGATGTCGAACAAATATTACACAAACAATTCTGCAAATGACTATTATCTATGCTGTGCTTGGTCAAACAACTTTGCCAAAATACATCCTCTGTTCCCTGAATAGGACACAAACATGCTTTCAGATACAGGGAAATGAGTACAATCTTCTTCTTGCATATACAGATTAATACTCTCTGCAACCCTGCACTGAGGACATGCTGTTCACCCTGTACAGATTCCTTGGGAATAAAGTAAGGTCGGCAGCCGATTTTGGTTACACAAACGTGCCTTAAATGCTATGTTTACTACAACTGGCACTAAAGGAAACTGGAGGAGCCTGTCAAAACCATTCTATAGCAGCTTTTCCTTGAGATTTTTCCTGATTTAAGTCTGCCTGCTTTAAAATTTTGAAAAGGGTTTTTTTGTTGTTGTTTTTTTACATTCTTAGTTTTATTTATATGGATTTGTGCAAGTCTCTGTGTGGCTATGTGCATGCAAGTGCTGGTACTCAGGAAAGCCAGAGGTATTGGGGTGCCCTGTAACTGGAGTGACAGGTGACTCTGAGTCACCTGTCATGTGCACCAGAAATAACCTCTGATCCCTTGCAAGCACAGCATGGCTTTTAACTGCTGAGCCATCTCTCAAGTCTCCTTGCTTGCTTTTTGAGACAGGGTTTTTATTATGTAGATCAGGCTGGTTCAATCTGTGTTCTAAATCTACCTTTATACTAGCTTCTTACAAAAGAGTATGACCTAGATTATAATTTTTTCTAATGATTTATTTATTTTTATCTTATTTGCATTGGTGTTTTGCCTGCATTTACATCTGCATGAGGGTGGTACTGGAACCCTGGTACTAAAATTTCAGACAGTCATGAGCTGCCATATGGGTGCTGGGAATTGAACTCAGATCCTCGGAAAAGCAACCATTACTCTTAACTGCTGAGTCACCTCTCCAGACCCAAATTATACTTTTTTATATTACTGCAATTAAACTAGCCTAAAGTCTTATTATTGTACAAACATTTGCTGCTAGTCCAGAAACAGTGATTGTCTTCAGGAAAGTGAGGACAGTTTTTCATTTTGTTTTGTTTTGTTAACTTAAAAACCTAGTCTTGTTACTTATGTGCCCCTTAGTGTGTTTGTGTGTGTGTGTGTGTGTGTGTGTGAACATGTGCCATGACTCTAAAGTGGAGGCAGGGACAGCTCAATGGAGACAGTCCTTTGCTTCCACTATGTGGATTCTGGGATCAAATTCAGAACAAGCTTGTTTGCAGGTGCCTTTGCCAGATTATTTTGCCAGCCCCAATTTCTCCCCTTTTACTTTCTTATTTGGTAGGTATATTGCCTAAAAAGGAACAGAACCAAATCTCTGTAAGATCTGGTGCCATAGGTTCTCTAGCTATCTTGAGGGCAACATTCACAGTCCATCACTCTTTAGAAACACGACCTTCTATCTTCTATCACACCACTTTAAAAATAAACATCATTTTCAACATTTCCTATCAGAACCATCCTAGCATCACCACAAATGTCAGGACTCCCTTATCTCTCCACCCTTCCACTACCTCACTTCAACATAGCATCCAGTCTTTCATTCCTTCTCACCCTAGGTGGGACTCCACCTGCATGCTGAGAATGAAACCCAGGTTCTTTGCAAGGTGCTCTTAACAATGGAGCCAACTCTCCACCTGCCTCCCACACTAGGATCCACTCCCTCCAAATCCCACTGGAGGACCTCAACTCTGAGCCCCCCAGGTCTCCCACAAGTTTCTGGAGCTCCGCTGAGTGGGTGGCAATGTGGGGTGCATGGGGAAGTATCCAACCTTTGGTCAGCACCTGCCTGGAGGAGTCAGGAAGCAGTATCTACAGCTCTACTTTCCCCAGCCACCTCCAAGAGCATCTAACCTCCTTGAAAAGACCAAAGCTTGGCCCTCAGGCAGGGACCATCAGCCTGGCACTTCTTAGCCCCGCCCCAAGCTGACCCTGAACCCCCGGACTCTGCCTCTCATGCAGTTTTTAAGTTTACCCGTTAGGATAGAGCCCGGTTGGGTGGGTGGGAATGTGGGGGCGCTTGGGGAGGTATCCATCCCTTTGGTCAGTGCCTGCCTGGAGGAGTCAGGAAGCAGCACCTACAGATCCGCCCTCCCAAGCCACCACCAAGAGCAACTTGCCTCAACAAAGTGACATAACTTTGGGCCTCAGGCGGGGAGCGCCAGTCTGCCCCAAGCTGACACTGAAAACCCAGGCTCTGCCTCTCAGACTTTTTAAGTTTACCCCTTAGGAGGTAGCACCTCTCCAGAGCAACAAGCCCCGCGCTCAAACTGTTGGCCAACGTCCGGGAACCGCCTTCTGCTCGCCTAAGTTCCAACCTCTTCCAGTTGCTCCACACTGGGACTCCGCCTCCCCAAGCCCCGCCCTCAATCTAATTGCCCCACTCCAGGACTCCACTTTCTCAGCTCCTAAGCTCCGCCCTCCGCCTAATTACTACAGAGCAGGGCTCCGCCTTCATCGGCTCTAAGATCCGCTCTCATTTCTGTTGCTTCTCTCCCGGCTCCGCGCCAAGCTCCGCCCTCTGTCGATTTCTCCACGTTCGGGCTCTGCCTTCTGTGCCCCTAGGCTCCGCCCTCAGGCAGTGGCTTCACACCGAGCCCCGCCCCCCACGTGCCCGAGCTCCTCTCAAAGAGCTCGCTGGTCCTTCAGGCAGTCCCACAGCTGCAGGCGACCTGTCAAGTTCTTCACAGGGTGGGGTGAGAGGCCGGTGATAACCCGGCACGGAAGCAGAGTCGCATTTCGAAGCGTCCAATCATAACTCGGCCCCTCACACATGGAGCCCCTAGTCCATGGAGAGCAGCCCAGGGCGGCCCTGGGGAGGCTGTAGGTGCAGGCGGACCTGAGGAGGAGACTCCATCAGCCTCCGGAAGGCACTGGAGACACACAGAGTGAACCTCTTTCCCAGACATTAGAGTCGCCCCTTCCCCTCGGGGGACCATTACCTTTCACCCCCCGAAGGATCTTTCTGGGATGGTTCCATAAAGTGGCATTGGGCACCGTTCCTCTAGGGCACGTTGGCTTGTGGCCTCAGAAGGTAGTGCTCTGAGCCTCTGAGTTGTCCAAAGGGCACATTGGGCATCACTTTTATGTAGTGATTGTGCCCGGGGCTGAGGCATGGGCGGGAGCTAATGTCCACCGGCAGGGTCAGCAACATGCAAATGCACCAAGCACCAAGGCAAAGCCACAAAGCTGCAGCTGTCATCTTTCAGGCAACCTAGTTTTGTGCTAAATCTCACTAGGTTTTCTTTTGTCAGAACCATGCAAAGAGCAGAACACCAGACATTCATTCAAGGTTGTAGATGAAAGAAGCTCCCAAAACTAAGAGTGGTGTGAATTATATTAAGTCCCCGTCTCCAAGGGGGACTAAATTTATTAAGATAACTTAAAATGTCTTTGAGATGAGAAAACTTAAGACTCATCATTTTACTTAGATTTGCCTCCTATCATTACAATTTTAGGCTACCTAATAAATCCTACTAACATTTTACTCTCTCTGTATTGTTTTTTAATTCATTCACCAATTTTCTTTCATCCTGGCTATGGTTTTTTCCTCAATTCCTTTACAGCATGCACTTGGGCCTGCTGTAGACTCCACTCCCTTCAGTAGTACATCACGACTACTTAATCCTTAGAGGATGTGCAGCCAAACAAGGTGCCTAGCTGCCTGCCAGGGGAGCTTACTGAAAGATTTCATTTCTTGGGCATCCAGGGAACTTACCCATGAAAAGTCATTCTTCTTTCTTTTATATATTAATTTTATGTATATTGGTGTTTTGACTTATATATGTCTATATGAAACTTTGGAATCTTGGAACCCTTGAAAGAGGAGTTACAGACATGAGCTGCCATGTGGCTGCAAGGAATTGAACCTGGGGCCTCTGGAAGAACAGCCAATGCTCCTGAGTCATCTCTCCAGCCCCTGGATTGTTTTTCAAGATATTTCTCATCTATTCCTTAAAGAGTAAAGATAACTTATAAGTATATCTTAAAGGGCATTTTTTTCCTGGAAGCAATGTTTATTACATAAGAAAATTAATAATCTAAAGGTAATTAAAATATTTTAATTTATGCAAAAGAGGCTCATGTGTATGAAAGTTTTCATTTGCTGCATCCTAGTAGTAGAGAAGTTCTGGAGAATTTCAATTTTCAAGATTAGGGACATTTAATCCTTTTGATTTTCTGCTTTTTGTTTTCTTTGGAGGTTTTTGGTACGTTTCCTTTCTATTACTTACAGATCTGAGGGTGAGGTGGGTCGGTGTCTCAATATACTGCCTGCACCTGTCTCTAACTCCAAGGCACAAGTAATTCTCCTGCCCCAAGGTTCCCATATGCTGGAATTACAGGATTGTGACTTCATACCTTCTACCTATATTTTGATGAGTCATAGGATTTAGAGTTTGTCAGAGACATGGAATAAGAATTTGGGGGCTGTCATTTTTAACAAATGGTGCTGGATCAACTGGACGTCAGCATGCAGAAAAATGCAAATCGACGCATTCTTATCTCCTTGTACAAAGCTCAAGTCCAAGTGGATCCAGGATCTGCACATAAAACCAGATACACTGAGGTTTATAGAGGAGAAAGTGGGGAAGAACCTTGAGCACATGGGCACACGGGAAAATTTCCTCAATAGAACATCAATGGCTTATCTTCTAAGAACAAGAATCGACAAATGGGACCTCATAAAACTACAAAGCTTCTGTACGGAAAAGGACACTGTCAATAGGACAAAACAGCAACCAATGGATTGGGAAAAGATCTTTACCAATCCAAATCTGATGAGGGCAATGTCCAATGTATACAAAGAACTCAAGAAGTCAGACTTCAGAGTGTCAAATAACCCTATTAAAAATGTGGTACAGAGCTAAACAGTAAATTTTCAACTGAGGAAACTCGAATGGCTCTTAAGCATCTAATGAAATGTTCAGCATCTTTATTTATCAGGAAAAAGCAAATCAAAACAACACTGAAAATCCACCTCACACAGGTCAGAATGGGTAAGATGAAAAACTCAGGGGACAGCAGATGCTGGAGAGGATGTGGAGAAAGAGGAACACTCCTCCATTGCTGGTGGGATTGCAAGCTGGTAAAACTGCTCTGGAAATCAGTTTGGCGGTTCCCCAGAAAATTGGACATAGTACTACCTGAGGACCCACTCCTGGGCATAGACCCAGAAGATGCTCCAACACATAATAAGGACACATGCTCCACTATGTTCATAGCAGCCTTATTTATAATAGCCAGAAGCTGGAAAGAACCCAGATGTCCTTCAACTGAGGAATGGATACAGAAATTGTGGTATATATACACAACAGACTACAATTTAGCTATTAAAAACAATGAATTCATGAAAATCTTAGGCAAATGGCTGAACTAGAAAGTGCCATCCTAAGTGAGGTAACCCAATCCCAAAAGATAACACATGGTATGTACTCACTGATAAGTGGATATTTTCCCAAAAAGCTCAAAATAAACATGTTACAATTCACAGACCACAGGAAGCTCAAGAAGAAGGAAGACCAAAGTGAGGGTGCTTTGGTTCCTCTGAGAAAGGGAACAAAATATTCACAGGAACAACTATGGGGACAAAGTGTGGAGCAGAGACTGAAGGAAAGGCCACCCAGAGACTGTCCTACCTGGGGATTCATTCTATAAACAGTCACCAAACCCCAAAACTATGTATGACAAGAAGAGCATACTGAAAGGAGCCTGTTATGGTTGTCTTTTGGAGGGGTTCTGCCAGAGCCTTACAGATACAGAGGTGAATACTAGCAGCCAACCATTGGACTGAGCGCAGGATTCACAATGGAGGAATTGGAGGGCTGACTGAAGGAGCTGGGGGTGGGGGTCACAGCCCCATGGGAAGAACGAGTATGTCGGCCAATCAGACCCCCCAGGGCTCCCAGGGACAAAGCCATCAACCAAGTGGTACACATAGTTACAGCCAAAAGAGTGGCAGAGGAATGTCTTGTCGGGCACCAACGGGAAGAGAGGTCCTTTGTCTTGTCCAGGGCTCAATAGAGGCCCCAGTGTGGGGAAATCAAGTGGGGGTCCTGGGAGTGGCTTGGGTGAAGGAGCATATTCTTAGAGGCAGGGAGTGAGAGGATGGGTTGGGGGTTTTCGAGAAGGGGGAAAACGGGGAAGGGGTATAACCTTTCAAATGTAAATGAAGAATATATTCAATAAAAAAAATTGGGGGGCTGTCAAAATACATAGACATATGTATATGTCATATATATATGTATATATATTGTATGTATGAGAACAAGCAAACAGAGTGTTATATGGATTGAATTAGGTTCCTGTAGAACTCATGTTAGCCTGGTACAGTGGCACATACCTGTAATCTCAGTACTTGGGAGATAAAGGTAGGAAAATTATAATTTCAAGATCATTTTGGTTATATATAGAGTTTCAGAAAAGGCTTGGCTACATGAAACCTGTTTTAAAATAAATACATGCATACATACATACAGAAGAAAAAAAAACATTCACAGTTCCCAATGAGGTCATATAGTTACTATGGTTGCCCTCACAGACTAATATAGACATTGTCAAAAAATCAAAATGGACCAGGTAGAGGGTGTATGCCTGTAATCCCAGAACTCCAGAAGATCTCAGGTTGGTAAATAGCCTGGGTTACATGATGGGTCTATCTGAAAAAGCAAATGGAAAGACAATACAGAGGGCTGGAGACATGGTTCCATGTTCTAGGAAATTTTTTTTAAAAAACTGGCATGTTCCCTTGTGCCAGAAGCTGCCCCAGGGGACCTGGCCAGACATGCACTGGTGGGCCATGGCCAACCTGTTTTTATCTCGTGGAGACTCTCTGATCAGAGCTCCAATCTCTCCACCCAGCTCACTAGGTTCCTACTGGCGGGTCACTACCACACCAGCCCCATGCTTCAAAACCCCTATGACCTTTGTGGAGCACCTCAGGCAAGCCCACACGTTGCTGCCTTACCTTTCTCACTTGAACCCAGATGAGCTGCCGCCAGAAGGAAAATGCAACACAAACATACTTTGGAAACAACAGTAATTCAATCGCTGGGTGCAAAACAAAAATTCTAATCTTGTAAGCCTTATTAAATCTGGATCCACCATTGAAACTGGGAGTCACTCGTAGCCCCCTCTTGTCCTCATGCTATCCCTGTCCAAAAGGGCCTAACTCTCTCCTGCTCCCTCTCTTCCTCAGTCCAACCTGGAAGTCCCGCCTACTCACCCGGTGATTGGCTCCTTTAGTCATTAGGGGATGATTCACAAGAAATCACCTGAGAAAACACCAGACTGCTTTCCAGAGTGGTTGTATACCAGCTTGCAATCCCACCAGCAGTGGAGGAGTGTTCAACTGCTGTCTCCTATGTTTTTGATCTTAGCCATTCTGACTGATGTGAGGTGGAATCTCAGGGTTGTTTTGATTTGCATTTCCCTAATGACCCGAAATTCTTAGGCAAATGGAAAATATCATCCTTAGTGAGGTAACCCAATCACAAAAGAACACACATGGTATGCAGTCACTGATAAGGGGATATTAACCCAGAATCTCGGAATACCCAAGACACAATTCACATATCAATAGATTTCCAAGAAGATGGAAGGAGAGACCCCTGGTCCTGGAAAGACTGGATGTAGGGGAACGCCAGGACAGAGAAGCGAGAGTGGGTTGAATGGGGAAAAGAGGGAGGGAAGGGGGCTTATGGGACTTTCGGGGAGGGAGGAACCGGGAAAGGGGAAATCATTTGGAATGTAAATAAAAAAATATAGAAAATTAATAAAAAAGAAAAAAGAAATCACCTGAGGACATGACACATTCCTAGTTCTCAACCCCTCCCAGGAAAGTAGAATTAACATAAAAATACAAGTAACCTCAGGGCTGTCCACAACAGCTCCATGGTTAAGAGCTCTTCTTATAACAGGCATGTAGCACAACCATTAATCCCAGGACTCAGGACACAAAATCAAACAGAGCTCTGTGAGTTCAAGGCCAGTACATGAGGGACTCTTAAACACCCCCAAACAGCAGCAGCAGCAGCAGCAGCAGCAGCAGCAGCAGCAAGGAGCTCTTGTTGCTCTTACAGAAGACCTAGGTTTGGTTCCCAGCACAAACACGGGTAGTTTACAACCTCTTGTAAATACCGAACTACAGTTGATGGGGATCCACTCTTCTGACATCCATGTGTTCCAACCACACCTGGAAAATGGACATAGATACATGTTCGCAAAACACTCATGCACATCAAATCTTAATTTTTTTTTTTAAAAAAGACAATACAGATTGGGAAAACAATTTCCAAACTCTGTCTCTTACAGTCTGCCTTGAATATATGAATAACTGTAAACTCAATAAAAAGACAGCCCTATTTAAAAATGAGAAATGATGTGGCAAGTGGCTAAAGTCTGTGATTCTTAAACCAGATGAGAAGCTGCCTCATGAAGGGAAATGCAAAACAAACTTAGTTTAGGAAACAATGGTAACTCAGTCTCTGAGTGCAACAACTGAAACCTAATCTCGTCAGCCTGATTAAAATCTGATCCCTCTGGTGGCTGGTGGCATGATACTAGGAAACTATAGCAGCTACACATTACACCTCTGCTGTCCCAGCTCCAGAAAGAAGTCACTCACTCCTGCTTCCTCTTTTCCTCTGTCCAACCCGAAAATCCTGCCTACTCACCCAGAGATTGACTGCTTTATTCAATAAGGGATTTTGTTCACAAGAATAGCACCAGACCCATCCACAACAGGTCTCGTTCTCTTGAGAATTGCAAACAAAAGCCAACAAGTCTGACTCAGCTGTATTGCTTTGTAACCTAACATTATCAGCAGTGTTTTTAATATCGGAACTGATTTTTTTTTTTTGGCATGGGAAAGAAAACTTGAAGATCTTTGTCTATTTTCTTATTTTGAAAAACTGAATGATAAGTTTGGTTGGGTTCAGCTTGCACACAATGTTACTTTGTGTATCAAGCTAGTGTTTTTACCTTGTCTCCTTGCCTTGCTCCTTGATTAATGTTCAGTTACCTCACAGGACCTCTCAGTGTTTAATATCACTTACAAGCTTAATTAAGTGAGCTTAGACTATTGAAAATAGTTAAACAGCTGGGCATAGTGGATCACGGTTGATAATTCCAGTACTGGGACACTGATGAGTTCTATGCCAGCCTTGCCTATAATGTCAAATCCTATCTCAAAAATCAAAACAAACAATTATTTAAGAAGAAATATAAATTTGGCATTTTGAACATTTACTAATTAACCTGTTATCTTAGGGCTTTATTGTTGTGAAGAGACACCATGACAAAGGTAACTCTTATAAAAGGACAGCCTGTAAGTGGGGCTGGCTGACAGGTTCAGAGGTTCAGTCCATCATCAACAAGGCAAGAAGCATGGTAGTGTACAGGTAGACATGATGCTGGAGAAGTAATGAGTTCTACATCTTGATTCAAAGGCAGCCGGGAGGAGACTGGAATTTTACACTGAGGGGAACTTAAGCATAGGAGACCACAAAGCCCAACCCTACAGTGCCACACCTACTCCATAAAGGCCACACCTCCTAATAGTTCCATTCCCCTGGGCCAAGCATTCAAACACCTGAGTTTATGGGGGCCAAACCTATTCAAGACATCAATCTGTCTAAAGCTGATTTGAAAATCTAACAGATTCTTCTACATTCAATGTTTAACACTAAATTAAGTAATCAAGTTTTGAAATAATTTTAGGAAAACTGCTATGCCAATTAATTTGGAAATATAGAGAAAATAGACAAATTCTTAGAAAATATAACCTACCAAAAGCAAATAAAGAGGGAAAGGAACATTTATGTAGGCACTGGAGAGTAAATAAGGATTTTTAGTGTTTCACCTAAAAGAAAGCACAAGACCACAGGGTCTTTTTCTACAAAGTTCTGCCATACATCCCAGGAACATGAATCCACTAACAAAATAGCTCACTGTAAAACCTATGTGATAGTCTGAGTATGAACATATAGACACAGACAGACAGACAGACAGACAGACTCACACACACACACACACACAAAAGGAGGAAAACACAGTCAGATGCATGGGTCCAAATTATTACAAACTGTTAAGTAAACAACCCCATGAGACTTTAGCAGGCTGAGAATCTTTGATGCTAAAACAAAAATGTAAAAGCTAGGCATAGGGTTGTATGATCATGATCTCAGTGAAAGCTAAAGCCGGAGAATCTCAAGTTCAAATCCACCCTGGGGGCACAACAAAGGCTACATAACAACATCCTTTCTCAAACAAAAAAAGTAGAAAAATAATAAAGTAGGGGAAAGAGAGCAACATGTTGATGTGTTTCAATAAAACATGCAAATGTTTTAGAGAAAAGAATCATGACCACGTTCCAGCCCTTCCTAGGAACCAAAGCTGATCATGTTAGATTAAAAGGGGAAACTTACAGTTACAGTTAACACTTGTCTCAAAGGGCAAAACAAAGAATCCTAGACAAATGTAAACATCATTAATAATTTAAACAAAACAAAAACATAATCTAAGTAGGATTATAGGGGATATTTATTGCCCTGATAAAACCTATTTTGGTGGGTAGAGAAAAAGTCAGAAGATCCCATTCACCATCAGGAAGAGGAGATGAGGGCTGTGCTTTCTGTGAGGCTAAGCTCCCTTGGAGAGGGGCCAGCCAGAACAGCCAGCCAAAGGAACATAAGTCTAAGAACTAAAAACTTTGTTCTGCAGAGCCTGAACCATGAAAGAGAAGGCACAGAGAAGGTGCTGTGGGTCTGGGGTCCCTCAGAGATTCACCAGTCTGACTCAAGTTTTGCTTTCGGTAAATAAGAGGCTTTTTTTTACTAAAAGAAGACTGACCAGGACCAACCCAGAGAGAATTCTCTAGATAAGGCCAAGGCTATTGCTAGCTAAAGGATTATATAGGCAAAACCTAGAAAGTTACAATTTTGGGAAGCCAAAATAACTCATACCCTATCTGGGTGAAGGCAAGGCTTGATTTTGTGACATGTCCAGCAGGTGCCTTAGCCATGCAAGCAAGGAGGCATTTTGTACAAAAGCAGAACTTAACAGTTAACTTGCTTAATCTTGTGAACCCATCACTTTGTAGGACTACTGAGGCACTGAAATATTTTGCAACATTCACCAACATTTTTAAGAGTAGCTTAAAGAGTACAAGGAAGTGGTACATCTGAGGCTACCTGACAGGGTACATTCAAGATACAGTAATTTCCTCATGTCTTATGCAAGCTAAAAATAATTTTGCTTTTACAAGCCTAGCACAATACATTTATCCTCTAAACATAATGTTAGGTTATTCAGCGATATAGGACCAATGTGTTAGTTTAATATCTTTTTATCTTTGCATGAGAACAAATCGCTCCAAAGTGTACTTAGAAAGAAGAGAAAGGACATTGGAACAAACAAAATGACACCTGGGGAAATGACAATCAGAAGAAATTCAAACCTTTTAAAGAAAACAAATTACCTTTTTTTCCTTACAGTAAAACATTGGTATAATTATACCTGCTCAATTGCTTAATATTGTCATTGAGAAAACAAAACAAACAATATTTGTCTCAAATCTTTACATTTTTGTAAAAGTATCTCCATATGTTTGTGTGTCCAAGACATGCTCAGGGGACAGAGATGGATCAGTGGTTAAAGTGCTTGCTGTTTAATCATGGTGGCTTGAGTTCAGATCCCAGGACCCACAGAAAACATACACCTCTGTAACTCCAGCTACAATTGAATTCTTCCTACTGTTTTCTAGGAAGAAGTTCAGGGCTTTTGTTATTGTTAGGATTGTAAACAAAGTAGCGATGTATCTTTGTCAAAGGTTCCTATAGACAAAGGTGAGATTTTGTTTATTCTCTTAGGGCAATGTATTGATTCTTGGTGAATTGGTACCAGTTTGGCAAGTTTCCTCCAATATTGAAACATTGAACCATATCACCCTTCATTCACTCTGAAGGGAAGCTCCTCAGGCAGGAAGGCAACTCAAAAGATCCCAAAATGTTCCCTGAAACTGATCAGATACACAAGACTCCTTCCCTTCCAGAGAGCAATAAAAGGTGAAAGTGCCCTCAGATGACAGGAAGCTGAGCTGCCAAGAAGACTCTCAAAAGAGCCAACCTCATAGCAGCTGTCTGGAAGAAGGTTAGATCAACTGAGGATCCTGGAACGGACATTCTCCAACCTGTTGAGCCATCTACAGGCTGTGCAGTTTCTCCAGGTTCCCCAGCTTTTTGAGCTGTCAACCCGTGCTGTATGGGCTTTGGTGATGCAGCTGTCTTTGAGTCATTTCTGCTCCTGTAAGTAACCCCTCACCCATATTCCCATAAGTAACCACAATAAAACTTATTGGTTCACCAAGTAGGAATTTGGTAGTATGGACACTTTGGCCTGTCCTGGGTTCCTTATCCAGGATAAACAAAATTTTGTTACACAACAGTACCTACTAGGTTTTATAACTCTAAAGACACGAAGGAACATGGAGCTGGACCCTTTGGAGTGGAAGCGATACAGTGTGACAGCAGAGGAGATTCCTCAGAAACTGAATGGGAGTGACTGTGGAATGTTTACCTGTAAATATGCAGATTACATCGCTAGAGACCAACCTGTGACCTTTTCTCAGCAGCATATGCCCTTCTTCAGGAAGAGGATGGTATGGGAAGTCCTGCACAGTCACTTACTGTAACAACATCCCCCTGGTTGCTATGGTCCCCAGCCCTGTACTTTTCCATCCATGATTCTAATATACCTCAAGTAGGATGAGTTGAAGAGGTTAGATACAGTTACTGAGCTGTCTGAGTGGATGAGGCCCACTCTCTTCAACATATTCCTATCATGGGATGTGGGACTGCTGCCCTACTGCCATCTGTAGGATGCATGCAACTACAGCAAGCTTAGAATGGGCTGCGGTCCAACCCACAGGAGACTACACTGTCAAGAAATACTGTTAGAGTGCTGGATTGAGTTAATGATTTGGTGTTTTTGTTTATTTTGTTTCATTTTTGTTTGTGTTTTTCTTTTTGTTGTTTTGCTTGTGTTTGTGTGTTGTTTTTGTTGATGTTTTTAGTGGGTTTTTGTGTGTTTCCTGTTTTGTTTTTTGTTCTTTTTGCTTTTTTGTGTCTTTTTGGGTGTTGTTTTTTTGTGATTTTGGTTTTCTTTTTGTGGTTTGTATTTTTGTTTGTAGTTTTGGTTTTTTTCTTATTTGTTGGTTTTTGTTTTTTGTGTTTTGGTTTTGTTTTTTGTTGTTTTTTGTGTTTTGTGTTTTTGGTTTTGGATTTTATTGTTTGTTTCTGTTCATATTTTTGTGCTGCCTTTTGTTGTTTGTTTTTTTTGGTTGTTTGTGGTTTTGTTCTTGTTCTGTGTTTTGTTGTGTTTGATTTTGGTTTTTGTTTTGTTTTTTGTAGGGGTTTTTTGTTTCTGGTTTTGGTTTTGTTGTTTTTTGTTGTTGTTTTGTTTGGTTTTTGTTTGTGTATTTGGCGTTGGTTTTTATTGTTTGTTTTGGTATGTGTTTTATGTATTGCCTTTTGCTTTTAGTTTTTTTGGTTGTTTGTGGTTTTGTTTTTGCTTTTGTTGTTTGTTGTTTTGTTTCCTTTTTGAGGTTTTTTTTTGTTTGTTTGTGATTTTGGTTATGTTGTTATTTTTTTTGTTGTTTTGTTTGGTTTTTATTTGTGATTTTGTTTTTGTTTTGATGTTTTCCTAACCCCATCCCACTGATTGTTTTCCTTAACTCACAAATCTTGGCCATTGTCATTTTCTAGTCCTCTAGTACTTATTTGAACTGTTGATGTCTGGAAAGGAATACCCATCACAATGACATTCCCTGCTGAAGAACAGGAGGGACATCAGCAGGAAGGGCCAAAGCTGTGCACTAGCATCTCTAATGCTGGAGTTGTATGCTGTTAAATTGAAGCTAGGGGTAGTGGTGGTGGTTTCTTTTATATATTTTTTTAGGTTTTGGGTTTTTTTTAAGATTGAAAAGAGTATAAGAAATGATAATGAGTTGCACAGACCAGTGCTATTCGGACCTACAATACTCTACTGAACTTTTACAGGATGTAGAACTGCAGCCAAACTACTGACTGGATTCCAGGAATATTGAGTAAAGCACTACGGTCAATTAAAGACACATTCTTTCCCAGAACTGTCTTAGTTCTGGAAGTTGATTTGAAGTAACAATAATGACAAATGTCCATTTTTATCTCAGGTCCCATCTAGAAATTGATTGAATTGTTGTTGTTGTGGTGGTGGTGGTGGTGGTTTTTTGGAAAGTTTTATTCAATTTAAATTTTCTTTAAAAATTTTTGTATATATTAAGATGGAAATTGATATTTTCTTTTCCTCATTAGATTAACATTCCCACTGTGGAAGTCAGGCATTTGGTATTTAGGGTTGATACTGCCAGTTATACAATAACCTATTTTGCAAGTGATAGTTTGTATTTAACTTTTCTATTCATTATCTTATGGTCCTCTTTATGTAATTTTTACTTAATAAAGTTTAAAGTTATTTAAACATTTCCTAAGATTTGGTATCTCTTGTTTATTTTATGAATTGGTAATTAAACCCGGTTTGTGATGTAAACTGAAAAGCACGTGTTGAGGGCATGGCTCACCATCTTAAGCCTTAGATACATTGTGCACACCTGTGATTGTTATTCTGTTCTGGGCCTCTGCAATGTAGTTGCAATGTTCCAGACAGCATCCACTGCTTTACCTTGGGTTGTACAGGGAGGATACATGTGGAGCTGAGTTGAAAAGTGTCCAGCTGAGCTGTAGAGTGTTAGCAATGAACAAAAGCATTAATGTACACAGGGACACTTGTCACTGAAGCTACTCTGCATTACTGGAAATGGGATGTCAGGCAGATCCACTGCTGACCCCCACCACGAATGAGACTGACACTGGAAAATGAAACAGTGTCTTCATAGATTTGTCCAGATTTAAGGAGAGAAAATGTGTCAATTCTCTTTTGTCTATAGAAGTTTGAGGATGTATAGAAAAGACAACACAGAGTTGGGGGAATGGCTCAGTTGGCAAAGTACTTGCCAGTAAGTGTAAAGATCCAAACTGCACCAAGAGCCCAAGTAAGATAAACCATGATGGGTGGCCTTGAGATGGAAGTGCCCGCATCCTTTATGGCAGAGTGGTTTCCCATCTCATCTCTTTCCTCCAGCTCAACTCCTCCCTTGGGAGTATGATTTTTCCTAATCAGACACCCTTACTTTTTCTGCAAGTAGAAGTCTCTAATTGATTCCTCGAAGACAGAGGTCCTAGAAATCCTCCGGGGGGGTCTTCCAAACCCTGTTATCATCTGATATCAGAGTGTCTATTTTCAAATGTTTAATGTGTACACTTTCTAAAGAGCATCACAGGAGGTGGAGAGACAGTTGAAAAACCAAAAATTTGCTGGTAGATGGGAGAGCTTACCCGCTTATGATGGGTGAGTCCATGTGTTCAGAACTAAGCATCTGAAAAAGGAAAAGAAATAAGAGTTTGTTGGCTAACATATACATATTGAAGGACCTTTTTTCAATGTCAAACTGGTAATAAATGAAAACTACAAACTAAAGTCTAATCAACAAAAAATACAACAGGTCAATAAACAGGCCATCTAATTAATATAAAATCACTTAATAACAAAAAGAATTAAGGCTACAAATATGGGTGTGGCGGCAGGAGAGATGGCTCAGTAGTTAAGAGCACTGACTGCTATTCCTGAGGACATGGGTTCAATTCCCAGCAACCACATGGCAGCTTAGAGCAGTCTGTGTTTACAGGGGATCTGACATCCTCACAGAGACATACATGCAGGCAAAATATAAATCAATGTTCATAAAGAAAAATGAAGTATAATTAAAAAGTGGGGTGACCATTATGAAATATTTAGAAACCAGTCAGTTATTAACAAAACACCAGAGTAAATGTGTGTCTACACAAAACAGCACACACTGTTGCCATTTGTGCCAAGTTTAAAACTAAAATGAATGAGGAACTTAAAAATAGAAAGGGCCAAGAACATCTGAAACCGAAAAATACATCAGAAATTACAAGGAAGAGAGAGTGGTACATTTGGTACTGTTTAGAAATTTCAAAGTGATGTGTATCGGAAAGACAAGCCCTAAGACAGGCAGTAGTGGCAAAAACCTTTAGTCCCATCAGAGGAAGGCAAGTCACATTTTGAGTCTAGCCTGTTATACAGAGTGAGTTTCAGGGCAGCAAGAGCTATACAGGGAGACCCTGCCTTGAAAAACAAAATACAAAAGGAAAAAACCAACAGGCACACAACTCAAGAGCAAACAATATCAAAATTCATAGCAATTGTCATTGAAAAATCTCTATTGTCACATAGCGGGGATAGAGATCCCATAGAAGTCAATGAAATGCTGAGGCATTTCCCCGAGAAAATGAACAAAAATACACAATTTACAAGTAATATGCAAATAGTCAATAAAAATGGGAAAAATATAAACAATGCCAGAACAAAGCAATGCTTCTCAACCTATACACAGATCAAAGTTCTCAAACAGCTACAACAATTTCTAGATTTATTTTCTGTGTAGAAGTGTTTTCGCTGCATGTATGTATGTGTACCACTTGGATGACTACTACCCTCAGAAGTCAGAAGAGGGTGCTGGATCCCTTGGAGCTGGAATTATGGGTAACTGCCATCTGGACCCCAGGCTCTGGGAACCAAACCTGGGTCCTGTGCAAGAGCCACAAGTGATCTTAGCTGTTGAGCCAACTCAAATCTCCCCCCCCCGCCCCCGCCAAGTAAACACCTTTTAAAGAATGCACTTGAAAATGCTGAGCTAAGGGACTGGGGATATAGCCCAGTGTTCACCAGGTTGCCTAGCATGCACAGAGCCCTGGGATTGATCCTCAGCACACATGAACCAGGCATGTTTGTGCATCCTTACAAATCCAGCCCTGGGGAGGCAGCGGCAGGGAGATCACATGTTAAAGACAATCCTCAATTACACAGTAAGTCTGAAACTAACCAGGGGTACTTGTGTCTGAGTATTTTTGATCAGCAACAATATTGTTAAGAGCCCACAGATCTGGAACGGAACCTTGCTATCCCTGTATTTATAGAGGCACCCCCTAAAAAAAAAAGGGAGCAACAGATACTGGCTTGAGAATAGACAAAGTGCACCTTGTCTCCCTCCCATGTCACTGAGGCTGGTACTCTCTCTGATAAACAGCTAAGCGCTTCCCAATGTAGCTGGTGCCTGTACTTGGGAAAAAGCAAAGACCAAACATCCTTGTAGAGATAAAGATCCCATGTATAGACCATGAGAGGAGGGTAATCGAGCATCCCAGACAGCTGTGGCCTCTTGTAAAATCACACTAGTTCCTGACAGCACCACGAAGTTACTTCCCGTCAGAAGAGTTCCCCTTCCCAGTTGCATGATTCCTCTCCTGCTGCCTGAGCAAAAAATATCATGTTTGAAAGCTGACTTACCTTGTCACCTCCCACTGTCACCCTAAAATCTAAAGAATCCTTGACTCTGCTGGATAAAAACACTAAATCCCCTATGTGATGGGTCAAACTCCTCTCCTGAGCAGTGGGAAGGTTCGAGATCTGAGTCTGACTCAAAAGATTCTCCTATTTCTTTGCATTGGTTTGTACTTCTTAGAGTCCTCCTGGGATCCTGCAGTGACTCGGACACAACTTTGCCAATGCCATATACACTCTATTAGAGTACTAGGGGTGGCTAATATTACAGATTCTGACTATACCTCATGCCAAATGGCAGAGAAAGAACATTTGGATTGTTGGACTGAAAGACCCTTCTTTATAACACACCCTTGTGAGCCATAAACCTGTCAGGGTGTTCCAATGACCAAGAAACTTCTGGTAACTTTCTGTCATCTCTATTTTCAGGATAAATCCCTGAGAGCCTCTCCATTGAAACCAAAGACTGCAATACTATTAATAGTATGGTCTATGCAAAACAGCACCAAGGACTGGCAGCTTAAAAGACCCATGGATGGTTACCTTTGCTGGGTCACAAAGCTCTAGCATGAAAATGGTTGTGGATGTTGCACTCCACAGGGGGGATGTAGCACACAGCCAAATTCAGTAAGAAGATGAAGTTTCCAACAGCACTTGTATTGCAGATGGCTCTGTTCTCTCAAAGGACATCTCTCTTTGTGTTCACACAGTCTTCCATTCAATGTAGCTGGCCTTCAGGAAAGGCAATGTAGTCTTTGGAGGAGCAAAGTGGGCCTGCAAGTGTAGACATGATGTTACAGTTATGATTTACATGCTCCAAGAAGCTTGGAGTCTCTGCAATGGAATCAGATCCAGATCATTTTTGAATATTCCATCATGAGTTTCTTTGAGGCCAAGTAGTGATCTGAGCAGTAATCATTACTGGGCCTGAAAACCAGCACACTACTGACCATCAGTGGATAAAGTGCTTGCTATATAAGCAGGATGACTTGAGTTTGATCCTTAGCACTTGTGTGAGAAGGCAGGCATGGCACCAATGCCTGGATCGCCAGGACCGGGAGGCAGAATATTGGAAATATTAAAATGAACTTGCCAGCTTTCTGCATCTGTTCCGGATTTCTGCGAATTCTCTAGAGTGGCCTCTGCTCCGACAGCAACGGTCCAGCTTTGGTATTGCAAGTGGTGGTTAAACACTATTTCCCCAACAGGATCCCTCTGTCTTCCATGCAAATCCCACATACCCCATGGGCTGCCAGCTCTCCACCATGGCTGATCGCATTCCAGTAACCAAGTAAATCAAAACTCTTAAGGCTTGATTACCTAGCCAATTAGATTTATGTATATTATAAACACAATTCCAGGATGCCAGTTTACAATGAAAACAGTCCCACCCGATATTTCTAACATCATGAAACTCCACGGTATAAAACAGAAACCGATGTCAGCTCACTTCTGGACTCCACAGAGAGGAAACCATACTGCACAGAGCCTGGCTTCTTTCACCCAAGATTAAACTGGTAAGCTTCACTATGCAGAGGTGTGTGATTGTCCATCAGCTCTTGGTGTGGCCTATTGTTTCATATTGTGTGAGGGGAGAAGATTTCGTTCTTTCACCCTGACCATCGTGGCACCGTTTCTGTTTTCACAGACAGTACCTCTCCTCTAGAATCAAAATTTTCATTTCGTTTTATATATGTTGCAGAATCTGAAAACAAAACAAAGAAGCGCCTGGTATGGAAGTGCAGGCCTGTAATCCCAGCGTTTATGAATTGGAGACGGTGGGATTAGGAGTTCAAGGTTTCAACTACAGGCCTTATTGGAGACTTGCCTAGGCTAGACACCTTGTCTCAAAAACCAACCACATAGGGCTGGAGAGATGGCTCAGTGGTTAGGAGCAAGTGCTGTTCTTCCAGAGGTCCAGAGTTCACTTCCGGCACCCATGTCAGATGGCTCACAACTACCTGTAACTCCAGCAACAGGGGGATCTGACACCCCTGAACTCCAGCTGCATGTGATCTGGATTCTGTGGGGGGGGGGTCCACACTCATGTGAATATACAAATAATTAAAAGCAAAAACAAACCTTAAAGAAAGAAATAAAAGACACAATCAGGAAAACTCCACAATTTTTGCACATTGAGTTTGAACCCAGTGTCTTTCTTGAGTTATTTTGTTAAATCTGTTCCTTTCCAGTGTTCTGATCGCATTCTTACATCTTTTGTTGAAGAACGCCAGTTGCTTTTTCTTTCTGATTTTTAGCATTCTTCCTCTTCACCCCAGGCTTGGCTTACTACAATTAGTACTTTTGGAATAGTCTAATACATGCCTTTAGTGTGTATAGACGGGCATTTCTGCAGAAAACTTTGCTAGGAGAACAACTGTTTGGTCCAGAAGTAGGTGGAAGCCCAGTTTCACAGATCCTAGATACTCTTAGAACCCTGTCAAGATGCTCCAAAATGGGTTATTACAGGAAAAAAAAGTGTGTTGTCCTTCTGCTTTTAGATGTTATTAGCAATACTAAGGCTCTCTCTTCCTTCACGAGTTGCTTATATGCTTAAAAAACATGACTGGGATTGAATATTTTATTTACTTATTTTTTTATTTTATTTTGGATTTTTTAATTTATTTTATAATATGATTTTCCTGCCTTTTCTGTTAGTGTGGGGAACTATTTAGCAGAATGTTAGTTTTGGGTTTTTTTGTTGTTTGTTTTTATTCTGTTTTGTTGTTTTTTGAGACAGGCAGGGTCTTGCTTTAAACTACGCTGGCCTCGAACTTATGATCCTCTTGCCTCAGCTTCCTGAGGGCTGGAAATATAGGGTTGTAAAACCACATCTGACTTCTAATTAGTTTTGTTTGCTTGCTTTGTAATGGAGATTGAACCCTGGGCCTCACATTTGCTAGGTAAGCATTCCACCACTGAACTACTTCTCTAACCTGCTAATCGAATTTTGGATTTTTTTCACTTTATGTATTATAAGTGCTTTGCTCACGTGTGTGACTTCTGCCTGTGGAAGTGAGAACAGGGTGTCGAATTCCCTGGAAATGGGGTTGCTACTGGTTGTGAGTCACCATGTGGGTAATAAAAATAGAACTCTGGCCCTCAGCAAGAACAGCAAGTGCTCTTAATCACTGAGTGGTCTCCACAGCTCCCTGCTAATTGACTTTTAAGTGTAAAGCCACTATTAGATTTCTGCAATCAACCCCATGTGGTCATTATATGTAAGATTACCCATATCGATAATTATCCATATTTCAAAGTTACTGCAGCAAAGTCACTCATCACATTATCCTGTAACTGTTGTTTGGTGTTCTGTACTGGGGATTGGATCCAGGGCCTTGCACTTCCTAGGCACCAGATCTGCCACTGAGCTAGGTCTTTAGTCCCTCCTCCTTTAAAAAAAGAAAACAAAACACCACTTTTTATTCTAACACAGGATCTCACTAAATCTCTGAGGCTGGCCTGGAATTTATGACCCTCCTGTCTCAGGCCCTTGAGAACTTGAGCTCACAGGTTTGTGCCACAAGAACTTGTAGATGTGACATTTTAAGTGTGTGACAGACCCTTACTATAATACCTTTTCCCATTGTTGACACTGGTAGCCTATGTTTACTCCTTTTCTTTGATTACTGTTGCCAAGGTTTTAGCTATTTTATTAACTTAAGAAAACACACAAACTCGGGTTGGAGAGATGGCTCAGTGGTTAAGAGTATTTACTACACCCTTAGAGGACCCAGGTCTGGTTCCCAGCACTCATATGAAACGGCTCACCACTGCCTGTAACTCCAGTTCTTATAACTCTAGGAAATCCAATGCCGTCTTCTATCCTCCACAAGCATTTACCGGCACTCACATAGCGTACATAAACTCTAACAGGCACACACATACATGTAAACAAAAATAAAATAAGTCTTTAAAACATCCCCTACATACAAACTTTTGGCTTTGTTGGTTTTTCTGTATTGTACACTCATTTTATGTCGCTGATTTCTGCTTTCTTGATTATCTTTGGATTTTTATTCTTTCTTTAGTTTTGTTTGTTTTGTTTTTGTTTTTTTTTGAAACAGAATCTTTGCTATGCCCTCTGCCTCACCTGGAACTTTCTGTTCGCCTGATTTAACTGCCATGAAGAAGAAATATTCAATATTCTAACCCTGGATTGGATCATAGTGTCTGACTATGATGCCTGCTATAATACTCAAACATTTATCAAACAGATGAATAAATGCACATAAGTGCACCAAAAGTATACTGAGCAGTCTCTTCTTCGGGCCTGTAAGCAAAACCCATGGGGTCCAGGGGTGACCATTTCTCCTAGAGTTAATGATCCACCTAAAGCTAACACATTCTAAATCCAGAAGGGCCAAAGTGCCTGCTGACCTGAATGGAGCATGCTCTGAGCATGTCTCACGTCCAGGGACAAACTCCTATAGCAAAGAAAGGGCATCTAAAGTGCTAAGTCAGTTTATCGGCTCAGGTTGTCCGACTCCAGATGGAAGGTTAGAAAGACTGGATATAGTGGACCAAGTCTGCAATTGCAGCACTTGGGAGACTAGAAAATCAGGGGTTCAGGGGCAGCCTTGGCTACATAGTAAGTTTGAGGCCAGTCTGGGCAACTTAGGACTCAAACAAAAATCAACCAACTAACCAACCAACCAAACACCAAATCAAACCAAACCAAAATTCAGAAGGTTAAAAGAAGAATCAGTTTTCAAGACTTTGTGCCAAGCGTGATCTTTAGAAGACTGCAGATCTGGACATGTGTTGCTGCTCTGTATGAGACACTATGTTAAGTGTTTTCCTAACAATTTATCATGAGCTTATATGTAGTATTTGACGTGTTTGGTTTGTTTGGTTTTTTGTTGTTGTTGTTGTTTGCATTTAGGAAGAAAGGGAAGCACAGAAGTTAAGTAATGTGTCCAAGGTCCAATGAGTATGTCAAAGTGAGCACCTGCTTCCAGAGTTCATGTTTTTTGCACATGTTCTGTGGTCTTGGGCATTTGTCCCAGGAACAGTACGCCGTAACCCTAATCCTACCCTAACCCTAACCATAAAGGGAACATCCTGTTTCATAAGTTCTTGAGAAATGCTGGCTGGTTTTTATCTAACCTCCAGAAATCCTTCTAATGTCCAGCTTGAATTAAGCTAAGATTGTCATTTCTGAACATATGCACTCCCCGAGACACAGTAGCAATCAATTCATAATAGGTCATGAGCACCAGTTGCCATAAGATTTGCCAAAGCCTAGGTGATTTAATGGAACAGGTGACTTTTTCACTCATGTGTATAGCTCAGCTGGCAGCCATAGTTGTTCATGGGAGTAGAATCTTTTCAGCCAACAACAGATCTAGGCTCTGAAGTGTGCATGTGTGGGTGCGTATGTGTGTGCATGTGTGTGTGTGTGTGTAGACAACTTGTGAGAGTTGGTTCTCTCTTGCCCAATATACAGGTCTAGGGTTAGGCTTCGTGAGACATCTCTCTAGTACTTTTGTCGTTCTTTGTCATTCTGTTTTTGATGTGTGGTTTCTAAGAACCATCAGTGTGCTGAAATCTAAATGGATATCCAAAATAGGAAACCGTGGGAGATGGTTGCAAGAGCTTCTTATGGAGTTAGAAATGGTAAACATGATTCTTATATGTATCCTATTAACTCAGTCATATGACCTTCACTTAGGTTAGTGGTTGTCAATCTGTGGGTCATGACCCTTTGGGAGTCAAACAACTCATTCATAGGGGTCACATATCAAATATTCTACATGTCAGATATTTACATTACAATTCATAATGGTAGAAAAATTACAGTTATGAAGTAGCAGTGAAATAATTTTGTGGTTGGCAGTCACCACAACATAATGAGCTATATTAATAAAGGGTTCCGCCATTAGGAAGGTTGAGAACCACTGACTTAGATGTACAGTGGATTCGTATTTCCTATTACCATCCAGAATCCCTGCTAGGGAGAGTCTTCTTTTTTTCTTTCACTTCCCTTTTTTACATTTGCACTCTTTAGAACTGGAATCCCTGGCTGGCAGCCTCTTTCCAGTTCAGTGCAATGTCATGAAATGGAAGTAGCTGTATAGTTACCTCCTCCGCATTGAAACATTCCTTTTGTAAGACGTAGGATGTTCATGACATTTTGGAGGCTCAGAAAATGTCCAAAATTCACACGGTCCCTCCAGAGGATAATATAAGCAGTCAGCAATTGCTGTTGAAGAAGAGGCTCCTTGTAGCTGCCTGCAGGATGGACAGTGAGGTCCAGTGTTCATGAGTCATCACGATGGTGGGTGGGCCTTCAGTGGTAGCACTGCCTTTCAGTCTGTGTTCCTGCAAATAACCCCAAGATTTCCAAACTCACTTGGGTGCATTAATTACTTTGGTCACCCCTTTGTAGGATGAATAGAGCTGGTTTTTTTCTTTCTCATATTCCCCCGGGAAGAGTCACATAAAAGGAGCATATGTTTCAATAAAAGGAGCATATGTTTCAATCTTTTGAATCTTTTGTTTTAGTTCAGGTTCTCCCTGCCCCCAAAACAATAAGAACTTTTTTTTTATTATTTTGTTTTTTTGTTTTTATCGAGACAGGGTTTCTCTGTGTAGCCCTGGCTGTCCTGGAACTCACTCTGTAGACCAGGCTGGCCTTGAACTCAGAAATCCACCTATCTCTGCCTCCCAAGTGCTGGGATTAAAGGCATGCGCCACCACTGCCCGGCTGAAAACTTTTTTTAAAAGATTTATTTATTTATTATATGTAAGTATGATGTACCTGTCTTCAGACACCAGAAGAGGGCATTAGATCTCTTTATGGATGGTTATGAGCCACCATGTCAGTACTTGGATTTGAACTTAGGACCTTTGGAAGAACAGTCAGTGCTCTTACACACTGAGCCATCTCTCCAGCCCCAAGAACTTTTTTTTTTAAGACATGGTTTCATATAAGCTCACCCTGCCTTTGAACTCACTGAATAGGCCAGGATGACACTAAATTTCTGCTTCTCCTCTTCCTGCCTCTAAGTGCTGGGATTACAGGTATGCACCACCTCAAAGGTTTATGTGATACTTTGGATTGAATCTGGGTTTTGTGCATGCGAGGCAAGTAATCCAACCAACAGTTTATATCTACAGCCTCCAAACATACTGTTAAGCAAGGGTTATTCTTTGTTTTTTTATTTTTTTATTTGCTTATTTGTTTGTTTGGTTGGTTTTGAGACAGGGTTTCTCTATGTGGCCCTGGCTGTCCTGGAACTCACTCTGTAGGTTAGGCTGGCCTGGAACTCAGAGATCTATCTACCTACCTCTGCCTTCCAAGTGCTGGGATGAAAGGCATGCACCACCACAAGATTTTTCTAACGCTTAATTTGATTAGTAATGGCTTAAAAGAGTTGGGCAGTGGTGGCGCATGCCTTTATTCCCAGCACTTGGGAGGCAGAAGCAGGTGACTTCTGAGTTCAAGGCCAGCCTGGTCTACAGAGTGAGTTCCAGAACAGACAAGGCTATACAGAGAAATCCTGTCTGGGGAAAAAAAAAAAAGTAATGGCTTAAAAATGGGGAAATGAGGTAGGAAGAGGAAAGGCATTCAAACAATGTGTCAACAAGTCAGTAACCACTGTTGAGACTGAGGCTTAATGCCATTGGGGAAATTCTAGGAGCCAGAATAAGTAATCCTATCCAAGGGGCACACAAATAAAGACTTTATACACCTTCCTGTCAGTTATTTTTCATTGGTCATACATCCTCTAGACACCTGTTTTGTTATGCAGGCAGAACAGCAGACTCCCCATGCCAAGAAAATACCTGCATGCAAAGAAACACTTGCTGGTTGGTAAAAATGTCCCGAGGTGTGTAAGAGGAATGTGGTGGTTGGAATGAGAAATACCCCCAAAGTCTTGGGCATTTGAACAATTTGTGCCCAGTTGACGGTTGTGCAGGTACTGGCTAGTTTTAGGTCAAGTTGAGATAAACCAGAGATATTTGGGGGGGAAAAAAAAAAGAACTTCAATTAAGAAAATGCCTTCACCAGATTGGCCTGTGGTTCGTGTTCTTGATTGATGATTGATGTGGGAGGGCCCAGTTCAATGGGGGTCCCTTGGGATGGTGGTCCTGGGTACTAAAAGAAAACAGGCTGAGTAAATCACAAGGAGCAAAGCTGTAAGCAGCACCTCTCTCTGGCTTCTGCATCAATTCCTGCCTCCAGGTTCCTGCCTTGAATCCTTGCCCTGACCAGCAAGAATGGGTTACAAGCTGTAGTATTAAGTAAACTTCTCTTCTTCAAGTTGCTTTTGGTCATGGTGTTTGGTGATACTCTGTTGATAGCAAGATCAACTGAGTCTTTTCCTGAGGCTCTGATGTATGTACGGAGAATGAACCTGCTTGGCAGATCCAGTAATGAATGACTTGGGCCAGGGTTTTTGGGTGGTGAAATCTGTAGCTTCAGTCCCTGAGAACCCACCATGTGGGGCTCTGGTTATTAGTCCAAGGCCACTGTGTACTCAGTTTGTAATGTTCTTGAGATATCCTGTGTTCCCCTTGTGCAACACTCTTTAATTACCTTCCTGTTGACTTCGTCCCTTCGTAGGACAGTTTCTGTTGACTTAGTTCCATTTCTTCCCTGGAAAGAGTATATGAGATGCTGTAGTCACCTGTCCTAAGACATAGCTTGCATGAGACCTCCTGACCCCGGATTTTCTATCTTCTCATCTAATGGCCATCTCCCACTTAGGACTATGTCACTGAAGAATTTCTTTTTAGTCCTTGTCAGTGCAGTAACACTTGGACAAGGTATATCACTGGGGTTAGAGTTTAAGAATAAAACTCTACTTAAATGCCTACTTAAAGTTTGCTCTGTCTTGTGTTTGTAGTTCAAGAACTGAGGTAGCTGCTAGCTGCCATACTGTCCCTACCATTATGGCCTCTGACCCTTTGGAACCATTGTAAGTCACCTTCAGGTAACAGGAAAGTAATACATGGAGGAAGCATGGGTCAGTCATGATGGCTCATTACTGTAATCCAAGCATTTGCTAGGCTGAGATAGGAGGAACAGCATGGGCTTTAGATCGGCCTGGGCTACATAATGAGTTCCAACCCAGCCTGGCTATAGAGTGAAACTGTATCACAGAGAACCGAAGTGGGGAAAGAGAGAGAGAGAGAGAGAGAGAGAGAGAGAGAGAGAGAGAGAGAGAGAAAATGACGACGATGATGTTGATGGTGGTGGTAAGGATAAAGGTAGACCATTAAGGGTCTTCTCCACGGTCTCTGCCAGAACTGCCAGAATCCAGAAACAACAGACATTGAAGCCATTGTTTCTGGGATGGGGATATACCTCATTTCATGGCGCCGACTCAGCCCAGAAGCGTCCTACACTCTTCCATCATATCTTTCCTACATACATAGGCTGTCATGGCCATGACTCAAACACCTCTCAGGTTTCTCTTCTTTTTAGGACTTGAATGCAATTGGCTTTTCTAACAATGTAACACCCTACATTTTTGACTTTTAACATTCTTCTTCATTTATTGCAAAGAAGCCATTCTTTTCTGAGTGTGTCTCCTTACACGATCGACTTAAACACAGCCAGGAGCAATCCACCTGTGATGCTGGCATTCTACTTTAGCGCTGTCTCCCTGGAACTCACACTGTCTGTAGGTTGTGCTCTACTTCCTGGCTCGCTGAAGCTATCAGCTTCCATACCTGCTAGGCCACTGTAGCAACAGAGGCTGTTTGCTAAGCTCACTTGTATTTGTTTGGAATGCTGGGAATTTAAACATAAAACCTTATAAGCAAAACGAATCCTTTTCAAGTAAAAATGAAAAAACAAATCAAGTGGGTGACATCTGAGGAACAACAGCTGGCCCTGGCACCTGGCTGTCATATGCTTGAGCACACATGTGCACCTGCACACATGTGAACATACCTAACACACACCCTAATAAAATGTATGGTGTGGTGGGGCTGCAGAGTTGCCTCAGTGGTGAAGAGCATTTGCTACTCTTTTCCAGGCGAGCCAAGTTTTGTTTCTAGTACCCATGTTAGGCAGCTCCCAACTGCCTGTAACTCCAGCTCTGGAGATCCATCGCCACCTCCTGGCTTCTCTGGGCACTACATTCATATGCACAAACACGCACACATAATTAAAGTAAAATTATACTGTGTTAAATGCATAAACATATACCATGATCATTTATCAGATTGCCTAGAGACTGCTCTGAAGGGCATTTTCTTTATTTGTGATTGATGTGGGAGGGCCAAGCCCATTGTGAGTGGTGCCAGCCCAGGGAAGGTGGCCCTAGGTAGTCTAAGAAAGCAGGCTGAGCAAGTCATGGGTGTCCTACAGATATGATGACAGCTCAGGACAGAAGTGCATTTTAGCCATGAACTGTGGTTTCTTTTTCTGAGCTCTACTACTATCTTCGAGGCACTGCAGGGCCTCATGTATCCCAGGATACCTCCTGCTTAGCTAGGGCACAGTCAATGTTATATAGTGCTGGAGATGGAACCCAGGGATTTGTGTATGCTAGGCAAGCACTCTACCAAGTGAACTACATCCTCAGCTTCTCACCTCTAATACTAAGTATTTCCCTTCTTTTCCCTAATGGGCATTTACCTCTGAGCCTGTGTTATTGCTATTCATCTTTGTTAATGAAAAAAGTTAATGATACCTTTAAAGCAGGACCCTTATAATCATAACAGAGACCAGCAACCCTGAATATATTGTAATTAAGAGTAGAGTTTGGGTTGGGCGTGGTGGCATGCCTTTAATCCCAGCACTCCTGAAGGCAGAGGCAAGATCTCTTGAGTTCAAGGCCAACCTGGTCGACGTAATGAGTTCCAGGACAGTCAAGGCTATATAGAGACTCTGTCTCAAAAATAAAATAAAATAAGATAAAATAAATAGGGGCTGGAGAGATGACTCAGCGGTTAAGAGCACTGACTGCTCTTCTGAGGGTCCTGAGTTCAAATCCCAGCAACCACATGGTGGCTCACAACCATTCACAATGAGATCTGACACCCTGCCCTCTTCTGGGGTATCTGAAGACGGCTACAGTGTAGTTACATATAATAAATAAATCTTTAATATATATATATATATATATATATTAAATAGAGCTGGGTGTAGTTAATAACTCAGCATTTTATCAGTAATTTACCCTTAGCAACTTTTAAGAAGTAACATAAGAAGGGGTTTTGGTTAGAACCTAAGAATGTTCTTACTGTAGACAAGCCAGAATAGTCAGATATCGCCTGGGGATAGTGAAAAGTGAGAAAGGGCATGGAAAGATGTAACTGGATTTTTACAAGGAACTACACAGGTGTGCCTAGGAAAACGAGCCAGAGTACTCAGATTAGTTTGGCTAAGTAAAGATTCTTTGTCACAAGATGCCGAAAATACACATCAGAGGGGAAAACAAAACAAAACAAAACGGATACTGAATAGCTTTATGTAGAAGAATGAAACTAGATCCTAATCTCTCTCACCTCGTACAAGAATCAATTCCAAATGGATTAAAGACCTTAACGTCAGACCTGAAATCCTGAAATCAAAATAGGCAAGGACTTTCTGAATAGAGCCTTAGTTGCTCAGAATACAATTCCAACAACTGACAAATGAAATTGGACCACGTGAAGTTAAAAGGCTGTGAACAGCAAAGTTAATCAAATGAAGAAGCATACAGATGGGAGAAAAATCTTTGCCAGTTATACACCTGATAGAGAATATCTGGAAATACAAATTCTAAAACTCTGAACCTGAAAACAACCCAACCAATAAATTAGCGTCCTTTCATCACCATCTTCTTTTCGTTACAAGCCGCTGTTAATTCATGGAGTGTTTCCTCCTGCACTGCCCCACACCGTGGGGAGAATTCGCCGCTGGACCCCTAGCCCCACTTCTGCAAGTTCTGGACTTCTGCTGATCCGTCCGTCTGGCAGCAGCCTCCCCGGCCGTGAACCGTGAGTCCCGCCCGGCAGAACCCGCAGCAAACCCAATTGATAGAATCCAGAGCATCTCCGGAAAGACTGCACAAGGAACGCCCTCTTCCGACCGTTCCACTTCCCAGAGCGGGCTCTGATGACGCCACTTCCTCCGGAAGAGGTGTTGCGTCCGCTCGGTTGGCGCGAAAGTCGGTTCCCGGTCTTGGCCCTTCCGGGTTCTGCAGCGTTAGCTTCGGGTTGGGGGCGCCGCCTAGGGCGGGCGCTGCGCGCCGGGCTGGCGCCCGACCCCAGCCGCCGTCCTGCCGGCCGCGCGCCCCCCGACTTGGTGCCCGTGGGCCCTCGGGCTCCACCTAGGTGAGCGAGCGCCAGCTCCTCCGGGCCGGCGCGGCCGCCCGGCGGCCTTCGCGGCTCTACTAACCGGCGGGTGGGCCTCAGATACCCTGGGAGCCGCGGCCTGGACGTTCCTTTCCCTGGGAGCTGGGGCAGTCGCCTGGGCCTTTCAGACGAGCGTGCACGACCTTGCACAGTGACTGCTTGCGTCCAAAGTCCGTTAACTTAGGAGCAAATCTTAGGGGCTGTGGGTGCCAGCAGCCGCAGCCGCGCTCTGCGTTGTCATTCAGCCCCGTGCAAGTGAATGTCTATTGACTGAGGACCAAACCAAGGGACTCAGGGCCTTCAATCAGGACCGTTAATTTTGTTCTCATATTTGCAAGGATTCGTGCCCTTCCCTTTTTTCTCTATCGACTTTGCCCACCGTCTGGGGTCTTTGTAAACATCTTGAATGAATTGATGAACCAAGCCAGATGTCTACTTCTTAGGCATTCTTGTCTGCATAAGAAAATAGTTAATTTGCAGGCCGGGCGGTAATGGCGCACACCTTTCTTCCCAACAGGAGCAAGGCAGAGGCCGGCAGATCTCTTGAGTTCCAGGCTGACCTAGCCTACAGAGCGAATTCTAGGACAGCCAGGGCTTGTCGGAAAAAAAGAAAAGCCCACAAAAAATTGTTGATTTGAGCATTTAATTCCCTACCTGATTTACTTTCGTTCTTATTGACTGCCTTATTCTCACAGTTCAGCTATGTCCAGAAATGAACAAGAGCCGTTTTTTGTGAAGTTTTTAAAGTCTTCGGATAATTCAGAATGTTTTTTTAAAGCTCTTGAGGTAAGAATAATTGGATGTGTCTTATTTGATACTTGAGCTCATTCTCATGTTTTAAATGTTTTTGATTTGTTGGATTTTGCCTTAGAAGTAGATATTTTAATGGAGTTTTGCTACAGCATGTGCTTGGTACAGATAAATCACTGTTATATAATTTTAGTTCAAGTAAGTAGACCATTATGTTTTTTGGGAGGATTGAAATCTGTTATGACAAGTGAATGTTGACCTACAATTTATAATCTGTGTGTAACTGAGCCATCTTCCCAGTCCTCTGACTTGGAGTTCTTGACAGTTGTTTTGCCAAGTAACTCCATTGATTTCCCTTGAGCACTGAAAAACTTTGAGTCACAGTGCAATAGTTTTGGTTCATTTTGTGGTGTGTGTGTGTGTGTGTGGGAGTGAATGAAGGGGGTAGTTTTGAGCTTTGCCATTCACAAACCCTAGTAATGTCCTTGTAGCTTGGGAATCTATTAGAAATGCAGAGCCTCACTTAGCAACCATCAATTGTGATCATCTGACAGGTTTTCCTCTGGCATAATACTTGGGGTACACTAATGATCAGAGCAAGCAAATATCTCTCTTCTTTCAGCATACATAGAACAGGAAATTGGTATCAATCAGTTGATACGCAAGAAACTACGTAGTATGGGACCAGTGAAAGAGTTGAGGCTGAGTCTCGCTCTGTGTAGCCCAGGCTGATCTGGAACTCTGTCCTTCTGCCTCAGTTTTCTGCATTCTGAGATTACAGGTGTGTGCCCCCCACATCCAGTACCTATGTAATATGTTATAAGGGGTCTATGGGAAAATGAAAAAAAAAAAAAGCCAAAACAGTTTAAGATTTTATAGAGCATGTTTGTTGGAGGAGAAAGAAACCAAAAGGTTACAACTTAAAACCGAGTGTGGTCAAGGTAGACCTTATGGTAGAGATATTTAAGTGAATGTGGGTGGGTATCTAGTAGAAGAAGGTTCAGTGAGAGGAGACATGCAGGGCCCTGGGAATGGAGCACGCACATGTGTGCATGTCAAGACTGACTTCCAATGAAGTGGATTTTAATACGAAGACCATAAAGGTGGAGAGTGCTAACCTCATGGTTGTTTTTTAATCTCTACACATGTCCTATAGCTTGGGAATCTATTAGAAATGCGTGCGACATATACACAACAATACAAAGAATTTTTTTTAAAAACTATTTCTCTTAAGGTTATAAGATTATGTATGCACTAGTGTTCTTAATCCCCTCTTGTGTGAATTGGGATGTTGAAGAAAGCAATTACTCATTATAAAAGGAATACAAGAGAACTTCTGGACAGCCTTCTATGCAGCCTGACTGTTTTATTATTAGTTAATACCTGGAGGCCTAGGAAGAAAGTAGAAAGTCCTACTACAATTTTAGTGATTCTCTTAGCAAATCAACTCTGACTTTTTACCAGTATTAACTGTGTCCAGGGCCTTGTATAAGGTACTAGGTGTCAGGATATGTTAGTAAACAATATACATCATGGAATGTTCATACATGTGTGTGTGGGTGGGTGGTGTGCATGGGTGTTTATGTGGGTGTGCACTGGCACATGCATTCAGAACAGTATCTGCATACCACAATACATGTGTAGATGTCGGGACAACTTGAAAGAGTTGGCTCTCCTTCTACTCAGGTCCTCAGGCTGAATGGCAAGCACCTTTACCTGATGAGCTATCTAACAGACCCAGAACATTCCTTCTCTCAGGGAAGAAATAAAACTATGTACATTTACAAAAGAACCAATTTTTTTCCTTCATAAAATGTATTCAGGTGGTAGAGGAAGTGCAGTTAGAAAGCAGAATGACAGTGGGAATGTTGCTTAGTGGTGGTTGTATAGTGTGCATAAGAACCTGGTTTTAGTTCCCAGTGCTGCAAAACAAATCCATCATGGTATCAAGAAAGGTATCTCTAGGAAGTGACTTTGAAGCAGACCTTATTGAAGTGAGGAATCACTTCAAATGAAAACTTAAAGAGAGCCGGGTAGTGTTTGTGCACACCTTTAATCCCAGCACTTGGGAGGCAGAGGCAGGTGGATTTCTGAGTTCTAGGCCAGTCTGGTCTATAGAGTTGAGTTCCAGGACAGCCTGGGCTACACAGAGAAAACCTGTCTCGAAAAACCAAAAAAAAAAAAAAAAAAAAAAAAAGAAAGAAAGAAAACTTAAGAGAAGAGTATTTAGTAGGACCAAAAGCAGAACTTCTTAGTCATTAGTTTCTTCCAGGTATAGGGTTTGGAGATGACTGGAATTGGCCAGGAGGTAGGTGTAAAGATGAGACTTGGGAGAAAAATGAGGGCAAACTTTTATGATTTTGTAGACTTTGATAAGAAATAAAGTTGTGTGGTGGTAATGCATCTTTAACCCCAGCACTTGGAAGGCAGATAGATCTCTAGGAAATCGAGGCCAGCCTGGACTGCCGAGTTGAGTTTCAGGACAGCCAAGGCTACACAGAGAAACCCTGTATTGGGGGAAAAGACCCATGTGCCCTTTCTTTTTGTCCAGAGGTTCATTTCTGCTGTGCTCTTCAGTTTCTCTCCATCTTATTTTTTGGGATAAATTTCTCACTGTTGTAGAGCCCACTGATTTGCTAGACTCAGGTCTCTGGCACCCACCCCACCATCCCCCAGTGTTTATGAGTGAGATTATGAGTACATGCCTCCATACTAGGCTTTTTACATGGGTGCTGGGGAACCAAATTCAGATACCCATGCTTATACTGCAAGCGTTTTATCTACTGAACCCTCTTCTCAGCTCCTGGTTGGTTTCTTTAAAAGGGTTACTAACTTTGTAAAGAATAGATTTAAGAGAGGAGACCAATTCAAAGGCTTCTGCGGTGGTCTAGGTGAGGGCAGGTTTGAAATGGGCTCTTAGCACTTGGTAGGACTTAAATTTATGGGGAACTAATTTCTATTACATTCTTGCTTGTTTTTTTTTCTTTCAGTCCATAAAGGAATTACAATCAGAAGATTATCTTCAGATTATTACAGATGAGGAAGCATTGAAGATAAAAGAGAATGACAAGTCACTTTATATCTGTGACCGTTTCAGTGGCACTGTTTTTGATCACCTTAAACAGGTTTGCTGTTTCTAGAATACTTATTTGGTGGTGGGTTTTGCTTTTTCAGCCTCTCTTTTTTAAATCTGTGTGTACATGTACTTGTGTATCTGTGTGTGTGTGCACGCGCGTGCATGTGTGTAGGGTCTCAGTCTTCATGAATACTGTCATGAGTACTATTGAGTACCTTGGGATTCTTTGGCCTTGGGGTTCCTAGACAATCTGAGCTGCTTCCTTGGCTGGTGCTTTGTTTGAAAAGCATTCTTGAATGTTTCTCAGTTGTCAGAGCATAAGATTATTGCATTAAGATTATATTTCTTAGGAAAGATGCCCTAGTGGTTAAGAGCACATACTGGTCTTCAAGGGATCTGAATTTGATTCCCACCACCCATGTCAGGTGGCTCACAACTGCTTATAATGCCAGCTCCAGAGGAATCCAGTACCTCCGATCTCCAGGTTAATCTGTACAAAATGTATATATACCTACATAAGGACACACATACATACATATAATTTAAAGTAATAAAAATAAATCTTTAAAATGCATGTATTATTTTATGTTGTAAGGGTTTTTACCTGCATATGTGTTGGTGCACCACATGCATACCTGATACCCTTGGAGGTCAGAAGAGGGCACTGAATCACTTGGAATTGAAGTTATAGATTGTGAGCTACTGACTAGGTGCTGGGAACTAAACCCAGGTCCTTGTAAGGGCAACAAGAGCTCTTAACTTTTTAAAATATCATTTAAAAAAAATAATAAAGACTACGTTTGTTTTAAGTGATTGAAATTTTGGTGGCAATTAGGAAGAGTCTTGTGGTTTTGCTCTTGAGAGTGCATGTTTATTTAATGCTTGCTCGAGAAATTACGTGATAGTCTTTTTTTCTAACATTGCATGGCTTTCTGTAGTAGCTCTTAGCTTTTGTGAGTAACTAATAAATGTTCCAAGTTTAATTTCGTGATCTTTTCCCAAACTTTTTACAGCTTGGCTGCAGGATCGTTGGTCCTCAAGTAGTCATGTTTTGTATGCGCCACCAACAGTGTGTCCCAAGAGCTGAGCATCCAGTCTACAACATGATTATGTCTGACATAACTATATCCTGTACAAGCCTGGATAAAGACAAAAGGGTAAGCACTGAAAGCAGCGAGGCTGGTTCCCCACCTGGCTTTCCCGGGGTTCACATCTAACAGACCTCACATGGGTCACAACTAACAGATTTCGTGCATGGCTCCCAGTGGGGTTGTTTTTAAAGATTATAATATAATCACATCATTTCCTTATTCCTCTTCCTCCCTCCAAATCCTCTCACACACCACTCCTTGCTTTCTTTGAAGTTTTCAAATTTATAACCTTTTATCATTGTTATATGCACATATGTGTATACATATATAATCGTAGATAAATACAACCCGCTTAGTCTGCATAATGTTACTTATATGTACAATCTCAGAACTGACCATTTGGTATTGGATAATCATTTGGTGTGCCCTTCCCTGGAGAAAGTGGAATATGACTTGTAGAAACACTGGTTAAGTGTTTTGATTTTTTTTTTTTTTAAAAAGTCACTTTTTATTTCTATAGTCAGTAAGCTTTGTTTTGAATCATTTACTTTTTCCAGAACAGAAAATCTTTAAAGAAAGGATTCTAATCTGGGTGTAGTGCATGCTTTTAATCCCCAACCCTTGGAAGGCAGAGAAAGGCAGATTAGTGAATTTCAGGTCAACTAGAGCTACATATTAGTAAGACCTGTCTCCAAAAAAAAAAGTGGCTAACGCCTTTAATCCCAGCAGGGGAAGGACAGAGTTCAAGTTCAAAGTTTCAATATCTCTAAATTCAAGGTTGGCATAGTCTAAGGAGCAAGTTCCAGGATAGCCAAGGCTACACAGAGATACCCTGTCTTGGGGGGAAAAAATGTAATCGGAGGCAACATAGTTTTTAAGTTGTGGAATTTAAAAGAATAAATACGGTCACTTATTAATGATAATAATTCTATCTGAAAATGTTTCTGTAGGTGACTGAAAGTGCTTAAACTTAAGGCTATGATATCATTAGCAATATTAATCCACAAGGCCACATTGTTATAAATGTGGTTGATTAGAAAGTATTGTTAAAAAGTATGTGACTGTTGAAGAAAACAGTTATTTTCAGGTTTTTTGTGTTTTTTTTTTTAGGGGGAAGGCTGTGGATTGAGCCCAGAGCCTTGCGCATGGCAGGCAAGCGTTCTACTACTGAGCTACACCACCAGCCTACAAATAGTGATTTTTAAATTTAAAATCGATACACATCTTTCCAAAAGTAATTAACTACTTAATTTTTTAGTGGTAAAAACATCTATATGTTCAGGCTAGCAACAGCAAATGATATTTATGGGGGGCTGGAGAGATGGCTCAGCAGTTAAGAGCACTTATTACTCTTATAGAGGACCTGGGTTTGGTTCCCAGCACCTGCTAGATAGATCACAACCATTTGAAACTCGTTTCAGGGCATCTGTCTGATGCCCTCTTCTGATCTCCAAGGCATGCACATAGTGTATAAACATACACTCAGGCGAAACATTCATATACATAAATTTTAAAAAAAAATATGGGATATTTTTTAAAAATAGAAGAGTTGTTTTCTCCAGCATTAACATATTTTCTTTTGGGTCTATAGGAAGAAGTTCATAAATATGTACAAATGATGGGTGGACGAGTATATAGAGACCTTAATGTATCAGTCACTCACCTTATTGCAGGAGAAGTTGGGAGCAAAAAATACTTAGTTGCTGCTAATCTGAAGAAACCTATTTTGCTTCCATCTTGGATAAAAACACTTTGGGAGAAGTCACAAGAAAAGTAAGACACATTCATATGCTTTGTATATTTGAAAAAATGATACACTTGAATAATTTTGACATTGTTGATTTGTTACTGAGAAACAAAATAGGGTCTTTGTTCATTTCTCCAGTGACAGTAGGGAAGATGGGACCATAGATTCAGCAGTGCCTGGAGGACAGATGCTTTGATAATGAAATTCTTTTCTGCATCAAATAGATCTAAAAGAATTCAGTTTGGCTTTTGTGTTGCACTGTGTAATACTGTGCACCAATATTAAGATGGAGAATAAAGTAGCTATTTTGGCAGCTCTGTTCCCTCCCAGGTAGGGTGGAGGTAGAGAGAGGAGTAGAGGTAAGATTAAATATACATATATATAAGCCATCAGCTGAGAGGTGTAAATCATTCAGTGTAAATCAAGCCTATTTTATGCACTGTGCTAGACATTAGATGTATGTAGAGATCAGAACAAGACAACAGTTTACCTTATGGAGTTTGGAGGTACACTTGTGTTTTCTCTAAATTGGGTTTATAGTCATAAATCTGGGTATCTGAATTATATCAGCATTCTATGGCATTTTTCTGCACTTATTTCAACTCTTCAGCATGTACTCAGTATTTTTCCTAGTTAGCACCAGCCTGATGAAGTTAGCACATCTGTTTATTGTGGCAACAAAATAGCAATAGTATTATTGGTGCTCTGCCAAAAAGCATTACTTTTACTTATCAAGAATAATGGAAGAATGTGTCTATTTTATACCAGACAACTGATATAAACTGGTAAACATTAGGTTTTTTAAGTACAGATCCAGTCTTATAATTCTGCCAAATACTCCCCATTTATTAGCATGAACTTAAGAGTTAATAGTGGCTTCTTTAAGATAGTGCTCAGACTATTGCTGAAATACAAGTTTTTATTAGAGACATGGGACGGAGCTAGGTGAGCAGTGAGTGTAATCCTTAATGTCAGTTTTCTTTTCTCAAAAATGTTTATAAATCCCAAAGAACGAAAACCGAGCAGACAAGGAGAGTGGCGGGATCTAACAGGGTCTGAGTACTCAGGCTTAATTGTCTCTTCTGTTTACCACTTATTTTCTCCAGAGAAATGACCAAATACACTGATGTAAACATGGAAGACTTTAAGTGTCCTATTTTTCTTGGTTGCATTATCTGTGTGACTGGCTTAAATGGTATCCACAGAAAGTCAGTCCAGGAACTTGTGGCTAAGCATGGAGGCCAGTACATGGGGCAGTTGAAGATGAATGAGTGTACACACCTCATTGTGCAAGAGCCAAAAGGTAAACATGCCTTAGATGTAGTTGAGCATGCAAGTCCTGTTTGAACACTAATTCTCTGTAGGTCACCTTGTGCTCTGACATGTCATTGCCCTAGTTTATCTGGTTTCTTTACCTTTTAAATTCTTGCAAAGATAGTTTGGATCACAGTCTAGAAAAATTAAAGGACTGTCCTTGTGTTTGTCCAGGATGTGGAATAAATATAAACTTATAAACTTTCAAAAGTTGCCCATGGTGTTTCACTTTTAGACCTTGATGGAAAAAATGAAACTCTTCACAACAAGAAAACAAATATGTATAGCTGAGTGGTATTTCTTTCTTGTGACTAAATTCAGAAGCTTAATTAAGCACTTAGCGGGATGAATTGGTTTATATTACTGTATTAGGATTGGGATGGGTGTGGGTGGTAAGGATAGAATTCCCAAGTGTTAGGCAAGTGTTGTATCACTGGACCACATTTTCCAACTAGTCTATGAACTAGAATTTCTAACTTCGAGATATACTTTTAAATTATGAGACTAGTAAAAATATATAAAGCGTTACTGTTGAGAAGCTCTTTAAAGTTATTACTGTTTTTGATATTTCAAGAACTTTATTGTAGGGAATAGTTTTTGCTAATACTCCTAAAATCTATACAAACATACGAGAAGATTCTTGCTGGATTTTTAGTAACTCCTTTTGTGTTTGTACTGTTTTACTAAGCTACCCTGATAAGAAGCATTTGAGAATGATTGTTAGTTACTTGATAATTGTTATTTGGTCAAGAGATTGGTATAATGGTTATGATAGGACGGTTGCTGTGGTTTTTCTCAATCTAAAGGCAGTTTGTTTACCTATTGACTATTTTTTGAGGTGTGAGGGATTGAGCCTAGGGCCTTGCTTATGCTAGGCAAGTGCTTTTCCACTGAGTATTGCCCTAGTCTTTTTGTTGCTTTCTGTTGGAGGCAGGATCTCGTCAAGTTTACCATGCTGTACTGAGATTTGCAATTTTCCTGTCTTACAGACCTAAGTAGCTGTATATAGACTCCACCAGCCCCTGCTCCATTCGCTTTATGGAATACCAAAATAGAGCTGGGGTCAAAGGAGGTAGAGGCAGAAAGACCAAGAATTTAGGACCATATGTCTCTGTCTAGTCAAAGATAGTATTTATTACATTGCATACATTTATGGTGTCTAAAATTGTATTATATGTTCTTATTAAACCACATTAATAATGTGGAGCATGATGGTGTCTTCAGTTCCAGCACTTGGGAGACATAGGCAGGCAGATCTATGTGAGTACAAGTCCAGCCTGGTCTACCCAGGCTGACCAAGCCTATATAATGAGACCCTATTTCCAAAGTGGGTTGGCTGGAAACTTGGCTAAATGGTTAAGAGCACTGGCTGCTCTTTCAGAGGACCCTAGTTTGATTCCCAGCATTCATATGGCAGCTCACAACTGTCTGTAGTTCCAGTTCCAGGGTATCCAACACCCTCTTCTAACTTCCTCAGGCATCAGGCATGCAAGTAGATCACAGACATACAGGTAGACAAAACACTCAGGCACATTAAATAAGTAATAAACAATTGATTTTCAAAGGTAAATGTAATTACCATTTTTTAATCATTTGTTTGGAGTGAGTTTTAAAAAATAATTTACTATGAACTAACTAACATATATAATCTAAATATTTCTGTATTTTTCTTGTACTGAACCTAGGACAAAAATACGAATGTGCCAGGAGATGGAATGTGCACTGTGTGACCCTGCAATGGTTTCATGACAGTATTGAGAAAGGCTTTTGTCAGGATGAATCCATATACAAGGCTGAACCCAGAGCAGAAATAAAGATGGTGCCTGAAACTTCAACACCCACTGCTCAGAGCAATGCTGCCACTGAAAGTAAGTCTCTGAGATTAAAATAAACAACTACTTGTTCACATGATGTTTGATGTATTGAACTAGGGAAGAAGCTTAGTGGGAAAGCTTTTGTCTTGCTAGCCCAGGAATTCAGAACACCTAGGAAAAGTGAAGGAGTTGATTGTTAACAGGACCATTGAAATATAGTAGGGACTTTATTTTCCCCCTGTTCCTCTGGGTAGAACTAAATAACAAAATGGCTATGTGTAGAAAGCTTTCCAGAACTTTTCTTGTATTCCTTTTAGAATGAGTGGTTGCTTTCTTTCACATCCTAATTCACACAAGAGGGGATTAAGAACACTAGTGGAGGAATGGCCTTAAGAGTAGTTTTTTTTCCCCCTGTTTGTTTGGTTGGTTAATTGGTTTTTCAAGACAGGGTTTCTCTTGTGTAGCCCTAGCTGTCCTGAAACTCTCTCTGTAGATTGCTGAGCCCGCCGTGGTGCTGGCGCTGGTGGGGACAGAATGACATGGTTCCTGCCCCTGGGACAAGGTCTGGCGTGGGCTTCCTCAAGTGTTTATGGCTGCTGTGGGTGTAAGGCTTGTTTGTGTAATATGTACATATTTTCTGAACCCACCATCATGGTCTCTTTCCCTCTGAGGAATGTCCTCCCTGGTAATGTTAATGACTCCATGATAATTAGAAACGACAGAGTCCAGGAGAGAGTGTGGCTGTGTCTCTGCAAAATGGTAGACACTGGAACCTTCAGACAGCCCTTAAGGATATGGGAAAGAACTCTAAATACATGAGTTCGAAAATATATAATTTTTCAACTATGTTGAAATATAAGGATGCAATATGAATTATGAGGGGCTTCACAAATCTAAAGGAACAGAGATAGCTACACTATGAGCCTGCTTGTCAGAAAGATACAAAGGCAGACAGATACAAATGAAGGTAGATTCCTGGGACACTGCAAGATTGGGCCCAAGTGTGGTTGAAATGGTAATTTCCAGTCTGGGTCCCATCCAGCTAGTTTAGTATCTGTGTATAAGAGACAGGCAGATCTCTGAATTCTTTTGTAATGCTAAAAGAAAATGTGTGATTGCTGTCTCCTAAGAATCAAAGGACTGGAGTCACTGGATGCTGATTCATAGGATAATCAAAAGGGAACCTGGAATAAATAACTGAATTTATATATAAATAAAAACTGGGCTTTTGGTCTGCCTGACTTGAACTAGCAGAAAGCAGTAGCAGTTCTTTTTTAGAATTTTCTCTACTGAGAGCTGAGCTATCTAGACATCTCTGAAAAACAAAAACATCTCTGCAAGAATTTTTCTTAACAGGATTTTTAACTTGGTAGGAAGATACAATAATTTTTTATAGCAACTTTTCTGACTATAGTCATGAATTATCCAGATAGTTTTTAGAATTTTTACTAACAGAGAGAACTGTCTCAACTAGAGGGTTTTTAGAATAGTGAGAAAAAGATGTCTAGAGCAGAGCTCTCTCTCTCTCTCTCTCTCTCTCTCTCTCTCTCTCTCTCTCTCTCTCTCTCTCTCTTTCTCTCTCTCTCTCTTCTGGAAAGCCATCTCAGCAGAACTTAGGCCACCAGCTTGGGCACACAATTTGACTTGAGTTGTTCTTTTCGATGCTCCCAGACGCCTCTTCTCTTAGAATCCCTCTCCATGCCAAGGCTGGTCCTTGGCAGTAGATCATCGCTCGGGCTGGCCTCAAAATTGAGATTGCCTCCATTTCCCGAGCACTGGGATTAAAGGTGTGTGCCACTGTGCCTAGCCTATGTTTTCTGTATTGGTTTACTATAACAATTATAAATTATTATTACATAAAAATTCTGCCTGCATGAAGTCCTGAGTTTGATTACTACTACTGCATTCTAAAAGTGGGTGTGGTAGCACATACCTGTAATACCAGCACTTGGGAGTTGGAGATGGAGGGATCAGAAGTTCAAAGTCTTTGGCTGCAAAGAGTTCAAAGCCAACCTAGATTTGGGGAAACTCTGCTTCAGAAAACAAAACAAAAGGCTGGGTACAGTGATACATACCTCAGTGCCAGCACTAGGGCAGACGGAGGTGGTGCTCTTGAGTTCAACATGACCCTGATCTGGGTAGAGCAGTGGTCCTCACCCTTCCTAATGCTGAGACCCTTTAATACAGTTCCTCATGTTATGGTGACCTCCAACCATAAAGTTATTTTGTTGCTACTCTATAACTGTAATTTTGCTACTATTATAAATTGTAAATATCTGTTTTCTGGTGGTCTTGTTGTTTGACACCCCAAAGGGCCTTGACTTGACCCACAGATTGAGAACTACTGGTATAGATCATAGAAAGACTCTGCTTCAAGAACAAAACCAAATCAAAATCTCATTGTATAGCAGCTAAAATGCTTTGATAGTAAACCCAACAACCTGAAGCCCCAGAATCCGTGGAAAGGTAGAAGAGAAACTACATAGTCTTGTTCTTTAAACTCCATAGGAGTTCTAAGATAGCCATGCCCCTGCATCCACATGCCACACATACGAGACTCCCTTTGTGATAGTCATTCTGATGTGTCAGCTAGGCTAGTGTATTCAGTCAATACTGGTCTCTTTTATTTTGGAAGTGACATTTAGCAAAATCTTCCTTCTTGGACCTTAAAGCCAGCAACTGTACATTTTTATGAGCTATAAGCCACTTTAAAGAAATATTAAATATAATTTCACCTTAAGAATGAAACTATTTTTTCAGTAAAAACCTCTGAATCTTTGTAGGTTTATCCCTTAATCTCTTTATAGGAAAAGTTAATTTTTAAGGAAGCATGTAATGACTTGTTTACCTCAGGAATTTATCATTTCCTTTTACATTTGTAGGTCACACGCTCGCAGATGTCAGCCATATATCCAACATAAATGGCAGCTGTGTAAATGAAACAATGTTTGGTTCAACTACTAGCAAACTTGAATGTACGCTTGAAAACCTAGAAAATCTGGACATCAGTATGTTTCAAGCTCCTGAAGATTTACTAGATGGCTGTCGGGTATGTCTTTATTAAGTAACAAATTCAGAAGGACGAATAACCCTCAGACCTGAGTTTAGGGCTAGCTTGGGCTACACTGTGAGGTCCAGGCATCCACACACCCTCAGCCTGACTCCAAAAGACCCCTCATTGTTGGACTTGCTCCTTATGCGCCTAAACAAACCCTGCACTAAATTAGGAATCTGGCACTTGTGAGTCTGCCTGGGCTGTAACTTCATCCGACTTCTTAAGTCTGCTTTGAAATCTTACCACTTACCTTAAAAATATTCATTCATATCATTTGTTGTTTACAATACATTAATGCCAATAATCATTTCGTGTTACATTATGTTTCTTAAAATATAACTTAATTCCCACGAGTAAAGTGGCTATTATCTTGAAGATAATACTTAGATGATTAAAATCCTTTTTTAGGGCAATCTGGTTAAAGTTCTTGTTGCTAAGCCCAACAACCCATGCTCAGTCCTTAGAACCCCAAGTGGTGAAAGGAATGAACCTAATCCTGTCCTGTGACACGTACTTGTGACATGCCCACACATGTATACACACAAGACATAAATGTACATTTAAAATACAATAACATGCTTTCTCAGAGTCCTAGACAGATGATACTGTGGCCTTAAAGTCTGCCTTCCTAATTGTGAACAAGACCTTGGGGTCAGTGCTCAGAAATAAAAAGAGAAAAAGATTTGATTTGTAAGATTATTTTCAGTGTGTGCATATAAGCTCCGTGATGGAAGTGTCACATATATTAGATCCACACAGTGCTATTAGTGGAGTGTTGAGCGACACTCTCTTCCTCAGGGTGGGCAGTTAACTCGTTTTATTGTTAAGGCCAGGTATCTGCCATCCCTCCTCTAAGATTTATCAATTTAGTGGTGGGATAGAAAGACTCTTTGTGTAATCTTTTTTCTTTGATCTTGGGACTTACTAATTCTAGATGTAACTTTGAAATTTTCTTTCTATATAGAAAGTAATTTTTGTTAGGATGTATTCTAGTAATGGTGATAGTTTGGAACATGTGGAAGAAATAGATTGTCCCTTTTGAAATTTTTAAAAGAGGTGAAAAAATTGTTAGTTAAATTGGTTTAAACATATACCCTCACATCTAAAAATCCCTGTATACATACATGTTTCTTCAAAACATTGTGCTCAGCTCTTGGATTTGCTGTTTGGTTAATTCAAGTTGAAAAGAAATTTCAGGAAAGATAAATATATAGGAAAGAGTTGGCTCAGAGCCTTAAGGAATCTGCTCGGGTCATGTGGTTGATCAACACCAACCGAAAACATGCAAGCCTGGGTACTCTTGAGTTTATAGCAAACTATAGTATTTCTTTGTAATTACTCATTTACAAGAAATCATTCCTTTATAATGTAAGGAGCTATTTGCATGTTAGAAATAGTTCTGCCACCCACCAAGCCTGATGACTTGAGTTCCATTCCTGGGACCATAAGGTAGGAGAGAACTGAGTCCCTCATGTTGTCCTCTGGCCTTCATATATGTATTATGACACTTGTACATGTGCTTGTGCGTACGTACACAAACACACATACACACACAACGAAAATCTTTGAACAAGTTGTGCACCATCATTTAGAAGATGTCGAAGTCTGTCCTATAATTCATCTGCGACCTCAGCCCTCCTTCAGGTTTCTGCTGAGAGATGACAGTGCAGTGGAACTGTAAACAGATGGTTAATATACCAGTTTTAGGCTGAGGAGCTGGATGAATGGGTCAGGCACTGGATGTGAAAACATGGGGCTAGAATTTGATCCCCAGCACCTATGTAAAAGCCGTGAGTGATGGTGTCCAGCACTAGGGATGGAGGGGAGCTAGCTGCCAGTATGTCTGTGTACACATTAGATTTAGAATATATTTCACTCCACGTGTATCTCAAAATGTATCCACTGTACACACAGTGGATACAGTTTTCTTGTAAATTTGTTTCTGTTGAGAAGAAAGCTTGAGTATCTTAATCCAGAGCAAATGCTTTCTTTGCAGATCTATCTTTGTGGTTTCAGTGGCAGAAAGCTGGATAAGCTGAGAAGGCTTATCAACAGTGGAGGTGGTGTCCGATTTAATCAACTGAATGAAGATGTGACTCATGTAATTGTGGGAGATTATGAGGATGACCTGAGGCAGTTCTGGAGCAGATCATCTCACAGGTCCTGTCAGTCTTCACTTCAGAGCACTTGGTGCTGGGATGGTTTGGGTTAGATTTGCGTATCTGTGCAGCTGTGGGAATGCATGGCCAGTGGAGTAATGATCTTCCTCACCTACACAGGAGCCTAACTGAGTGCTCTTTTTATAGGCCTCATGTTGTGGGAGTAAAGTGGTTGCTGGAGTGTTTTAGTAAAGGATATATACTTCCTGAAGAGTCATATATCCACACTAACTACCAGCCACCTGGAATTCCAGTTTCAGATCAGTCTGGAAACCAAACAACTGTCTTAGAAAAGAGCGGCTCATTCTCTAAGAAGGACTTGGCGCCTAATGAGCAGCTTCAGCAAGCTGATGAGGATCTGCTTGCACAGTATGTAAAGGATGACTCCACAGTAGGTAAGAAAGAGTTGATCAGCATTTATAATTCAGAAGCAATATATAAATGCATGATGTCAAAAAGTTTTAGATTTGTAACTTTCTAACCAAGCGAGGCCATTAAGCTCCAAACCATTGAATCATGCTCCCAGGAGCTTTATGCTTGAGTATGAACTTTTTTTGTTTGTTTAGTGTGTGTGTGTGCCTGAGGTCAGAGGTGAGACCCTCATGGAGCTAGAGCTAGACATTTATGTCTAATGTGGGTGCTAGGAATAGAACTCAGGTCCTTTGTAAGAGCTGTACATGCTCTCAACCTCTGAGCTATCTCCCTGGCACCTCTGTGTGAATTGTAATAGCATAAGCTTGTAACAAAGGCCCTCTGACTAGGCTGTGGGAAGTCTTTCCTGTATGCAGTACTGTTCTTGGTACTGCTGTCTCAGTGTGTAGTTTCATCAGTGTAGTACGGTAAATTTCCAACAGAGTTAAAACTAACCGTTCTTTTTAGAGTGTATTGTTTGATGCATCAAAAGGTAGAATTTTGTGGTGAATATCACGTATTGTCTATTGATGTTATGAAAATAGAGCATTACCCCTGTGCCAAGAGCATCCTGTGAAGTCTTTCCTGGTTTGTTTGTTTTTTTATAGCTTGTGTTATGCGTAGATGTGCTTACAGATGAGTCTTTGAGCTTTGTATCTAGGTTGTTTATTTGTTTCTTTATTGCAGTGCTGAGGCGTGACCCAGGCATAGGCTCTATCACTGAGCTGTTACACTCTTTTTATTTTTAATTTTAAGGCTTAGTCTGGTCTTGGACTTCCTTCATAAGGCAGGTAGATTTTGAACTTGCAATCCTCCTGCCTCAGCTTTCTGAGTAGTTGGGTTTTCAGGCTTCTTCCACTAGGGCTGGCTCTATCTAGTTCAACTTACATAAAGTATACATACATTGTAGTTGTAAACACACAGTTTTCAGTTCTTATTGAATTGTAATTGTTTAACTCTGGGAAACAAATATTTTTAATTATTTTTCTAATTTTATTCAGTGGTACACATTTTAGTTTCAGCACTTGTGAAGCAGAGAGAGGCAGAGGAGATTGAGGCCAACCTGGGCTACATAACAAGCTGCAGATCAGCAAGGACTAGAGGGACCCTGTCTCAAAAACAAAACGCCAAAAAACATGTTTACTAGACCATGATTTTCAGGAAATTTGGTTTTCTGCGCTAGTTTCATACATAGAGTGGGCATCCAGTTGTTCTCTGATTGAAGATGGTGGCACTTAACAACATTTGGGATAGGCCTGACGATGGGACAAGGACAGAGCTTCCTTTCACTGTGTATTTAAACCTGAGTTTGTAAGTATTAAAATGATCAGATTCTTACATCCATGTCTTTGCTAGGAAATCACTATGTAGCTTTGGTTGGTTTGGATATTGCTGTGTAAACCAGTTTTTTCTCGAACTCACCTAGATCCACCGTCTTCTGTTCCCAAGTATTGGGATTAAACCTATGCATCACCACACCCTGCGGAAATAAACTTTTTTCTTTTTATTATTCACTGTACATCCCAGTATCCACCCCCTTCCTCCCAGTTCTCCTCCACAGCCCCTACTCCCCATTTCCCCTTACTCCTCTCCTGTGAGATGGGGGAGCTCCCTCCAATCACCCCACCATGACACATCGACTATCTGCTGGACTTGGTGCATTTTCTCTCACTGAGGCCAGACAAGGCAGCCCAGCTAGAGGAATGGGATTCGTAGACGGGCAGCAGATTCAAGACAGCCCTGACTCTAGTTGTTAGGGGACCTTCATGAAGATCAAATATACTACATATATTTGGGGAAACCTAGGTCCAGCCCATGTTGGTGGCTTTTTGACTGGTGGGAAATAAACTCTTAAGTATAGTAATTGTCAAATAGAAAACTTAACCTTTTTCTTTTCCAGTTGAAGCTAAGCTATCTGAAGTTAAAGAGCCTGAAGTTGGGCCTTGCAGTGGTTCTGCTCACCTTGAGCCCTGTGATGATTCCACTCACATTTCTGTGCAAGAGGAAAACAAGTCGTCTGTCAATCACTGCCTCCTTGATGTCTCTACAGTTCCTGAAGAAGGCTTATTTAGCCAAAAGAGTTTCCTTGTTTTGGGTTTTAGTGTTGAAAACGAATGTAATATTGTAAACATCATAAGAGAGCATGCTGGCAAGACTGTGTCCCTTCCCAGCAGAGTCGTTGCTGACTATGCTGTGGTTCCTCTGCTGGGATGTGAGGTAGAAGCGACTGTGGGAGAAGTTGTTACAAACACGTGGCTGGTAAGAAACTGACAGTCAGATCCCACTATTGAAGGAGTGTTGGTGCCAGAGTCTTTATGCTTACTTTTGAGGCTGTTCAGTTTACCTAAATTGTCATTTGGTTGTGCAAAGGAATATAGGAATGGGAGCCCAGCAAGATGGCCCAGCGGATAAAGGGAGCCTGACCACCTGAGTGTAAGCCCTAGAACCATGGTGGAAGAAGAGAACTCCCAGAGTTGTCCTCTGACCTCCATGCACTTTCTCTCCCTCTCCTTTTCCCTTTGCTGCATGCCCTCTCACATGCACTGCATGTGTATTGCATGCACATACAATAATCATAATTTTAAAAAACTTAAAAGATCTTTAGCTTCTTGATCCTGATACTGTAACTAGCTTCAGGTGATTTGACACTTGTAGCCTATACAGGTACTACACTCACATGCACAAACCTGTGCTCTCACATTAGAAATAAAATATCTTTTAAAGAATTTAAAAGTCTTTATTTCCTGATCCTAACACTGATATCCAGAAGTTGTTATCACAGGGCTGTGGCACCAGTATTCTTTAAAGTAACTTCAGTTGCTATAGTAATCCATCATACTGATTTAATATGCAAATGTAAAGAATTGCTATCTGTATTTTTCTTCAAATATCATTTGGAATATGCCAAGAACGAGCATACTATGTAAAATTCCTTTTTCTTTAAACTAAAATTGCTATTGTAACTTAAGCTTTTCTTAACCACTTGTTTCTTAGAGTAGCTTTATTGCTTTTGTTTTCAAAGGTTACGTGTATAGACAACCAGACATTAGTTGATCCCAAGTCAAATCCCCTCTACACACCATTGTCAGTAATGTCGGGAGTGACTCCTTTAGAGGACTGTGTGATTTCCTTCAGTCAGTGTGTGGGAGCAGAAAGAGATTCCTTGGTATTCTTAGCAAATCACCTTGGAGCAAGGTATGTGATATTTCAGTATATCTGCTGCCCATGAGTGAGCGCGCGCGCGCACACACACACACACACACACACAAGAGTGTTAGCCAATAAGCTGGGCCTTGTACATGCTAAGCAAGGGCTCAGACTATGGCATCCCTAACCACATCATGTTTTGTTTGTTTTGACTTACTGGAAAGTATGTAATTACATTTGGCTAGGATTTTGTTTGTGTGTGTGATTGATGGGTAAGTTCTGGGGTGTACACAACTAGATGGATATCTGGCAAACTTGCAAGGCTGTGGCCCAGGCATCATTGGTTTTTTTCCCATTGGCCTAGTCACCATGAGAGGTGGTGATATGTGGACTGTTACTGAACTGTGCACTCCTCCTCTTGGTGCCTCCTCCTCTTCTCTCCCTTCTCCTCCTCCCTCCTTTCTTTTTCTTATTTTAAATGTATATCCATTGTTTCGGTTTTTTTTAACTAGAAATGCAAATGAAGCACTTTGAAAGGAATGCAAGGAACACTTTGGAAATGAAAGAATTAAAAGTTACCTGTAAAATCCTTCAGTAACTTAACCTTCCTAATTGGTCATTACATAGTAACATTTGAAAAAGAGTAGAAATCAGCTGTATCAATATATTTTAATTAACCAACTTCATATTTAATAGGAAATATTTTTAGATTAAGAGCATAAGGAGCATAATGCTTTCAAGAAACATACTGTGAACATTCTGAGGGGAAATGATGGCTAAGGTAGAAGGAAATTCAGATAAAAGCTGTAATTTTGCTAATCTTATAGATAGATTGTATAGAGGTTTAAACCCATGGGTTGAAACCCGCTGTCCTAGGAGGCCAGCAGGGAGGGGAATCAACAGATAGATTTAGAATAATGCCACATACATTTAGGGTGGATCTTTGAACCTTTCCCCAAACCCCCCTGAAACTCTTCACGGACACTCTGTGTATGTCATTGGTGATTCTGAGTCCTATCAGGTTGATAATCAAAATTAGTTCTTACCATACCTCTTTGATACGTGTGTCAATGTCAGACATAAGCCAGAAAAACTACTGGGAGACTGGGAGATTAAAACAGTCCTCAGAAGACAGGAAATCAGCCATAAGACCCGAGTTAGGAAAGACTGAACTGTTTCAGCCTCGGTGTCGTACTGTGTCCACCCGGTGTTCCTTTAATGCCTTCACTCTTGAGGAAGTCGCTTAGTTTCCTTCTTTCCCTTGACTGTAAAATACTGAGATTTATAAAACTGAGATAATCCATTGAGATTGTGTATGAAAATGCTTTGGGAAGTTAGAGTGAATAAAAAGATAATGCATTTTAAAATTGTAACTGTTCCATATCTCCTTTTGGTAGGAGAGTTCAGATGGGTGTAATGAGTATAAATTAAGGAAGTTTTTTTTCTTTCTGTCTTATAAAAAGTTGTGGCAGCATGTTTTTATCCTAGAGTAAGCAGTTGTAAAGGATTAGCTTAGTTTAAGGAAGACTGTACTGGGGCTGGAGAGATGGCTTGGCGGTTAAGTGTATGTGCTACTCTTAGAGAGGACTCTGGTTCTAAGGGATCTAATGTCCTTTTCTGGACTCCACTGGCATGTGTGCACACATGTGCATGCACACATAAAAAACCCAAAACCTAAACTATCACCTGTTAATAAGTGTGTGTTTTCCATTTTTCATTTCTCTCTCTCTCTCTCTCTCTCTCTCACACACACACACACACACTCTTTTTTGGTAGAGGTGGTGTCACAACAGGACTTCTCTGTGTAGCCCTGGCTGTTTTGGAACTCTCTGTAGACCAGTTTGGCCTTGATCCAACTTAGGTCTGCCCACTTTGCCTCTAGAGTCCTAGGATTAAAGGCATGCGCTGCCACCACCCAGAGTATGTTTTTGTGACATTAATCATGCTATTATTTTTTTTTAAATGGGCTAATTTGTTCATTTGCTTTATTTCCATGTAAATTTTAGTGTTCAAGAATTCTTTGTTCGCAAATCCAGTGCAAAGAAAGGCATGCTCGCCAGTACACATCTTATAGTGAAAGAGCCCACTGGTTCTAAATATGAAGCTGCGAAGAAATGGAGTTTGCCGGCAGTTAATGTTTCATGGCTCTTAGAGACTGCTAGAACGGGAAAGAGAGCAGATGAAAACCATTTTCTGGTTGACAGTGCACACAAACAAGGTTAGAACTCTTTGTTTTTATGTATTTTACAACTTGATGGTTTCTGAAATACGAATATTCCAGGACTTGCTTTGAAACATTTGTAAGACCCTGAACCTTGGTCAGTGGTATTTACTTCAAGACAACCCCCCACCACCACCCCCCGCTGCCCCGTGAGACACTGAGATGCAGATCGAAAAAGCAAGAGGTTTATTTTCTGTTGCGTTGGGGTCAACCTTCAATCAGTCCCTCAAGGAGAGTGACTAGAGGGCGACCCCGAATGGCTATTACAAACTTTTTAGGGGCACAGGTTATATCAACAAGGTTATAATTCAAACTTATCAGCTAATATTGACCTTTAAATCTATTGGCTAGCAAGCATGACATGCATTTGAACTCTACCTGGGACTTTCCAGAGGGTCAGGTGACTATCAGTCAATACATTCTGTGGTTTTTCTGAGAATTTTTTACTCCAGAATGATCCTGTGTGTGTGGAGAATGGAACTTGGCCTAGCCTTGACCCCCAGGCTAGAGGAGGAAGCTATATGGAGGGTGTGAGACTGGAAAAGCCCTTAGGGTCCCTCATAGTCATTTATTTCTGCCGTTTAAGGTGGGTCCTGTGAACGTTTTTTGGGTGCTTGTCAGTGGTGGCATCTCTCAGCACGGATGCTTAGTGTTTACGTACCATGTGTTGTCAGTGTTATCTGACAGTTAGTGAAGTGCACATTCAGCCTCGTTTCAGTGTTGTGAAAGGTGTGAGCCTCTATCTCAATTAGCATTAATTCCTTTTATGGCTTGCACTAGCGTGCTGTGTAGCTAATGTGCCCTGGATGCTTATCTGGGTTTTTCAGTTTGTTCCCACAAGATAACGTAATACTTGGCTACTGTCTTAGTTACTTTTCTATTGCTATGATGAGACAACTATGACCAAAAGCAGCCTGGGGAGGAAAGCATTTATCTCATTTTACAACTTGTAGTCTGTTATCCAGGAAAGTCCAGAAACGGATGCAGAGGCCACGGAGGAGTGCTGCTTACTGGCTTATTCCTCGTGGCTTGCTTGGCTTGTTTTCTTACACCATCCAGGGACCAGACGTCCTGCCCACAGTGAATTGGGCCCTCCCAAATCGATCAAGAAAACATGCCACAGGCCAATCTGGTGGGCATATTCTCAGTTAAGGTTCCCTCTTCCCAAGCCTGTGGCTTGTCAACATAAAACCAGCCAGCACAGCTATTTTCCTTTGTCTTGAGTTTAAATGCCCCTTTCTCTGGGATAGATGGCTTCTTCGACTTAGCAGTTATGGCCTTGTCTCCGCACTCTTCTCTTGTTGCTTAGAGAACAGGTTTGCTTTCTTGTCTCTGCCAAAGTATAAACTATAAAAGCAAGAACTGTGGAAGTCTTGTGAATTCTTTACTTTTATTGTCTGGTAATGGGCTTGGCATGAAGTGGTCAAAAATGTTTTGTTTAATGTTGAATAAAAGTAGAGAAGGCAGAGATGGAAAGATACAAATAGCCTCTGAATAGTAGTGTTGCTGGCAGACTGCCGAAGCCAGTCAGCATCTTGGGAGCACCCAAGAGCTGTTCCTGCTACCTAGGCAGACTATACGTGTTCCATTGCCACACCAGTGAGCTGGAGCGCTAGGACTAGCTCACTAGGCTTTCCAAAACTTTGACTACACTTAATTCTAAGAGCATGTGTTTGGAATTTTCTTCTTACTGTGTCTTGACTGGGCTAATACAGTTTTGTTTTGTGAATGGGTTTATAATTATTTGTTTCAGTTAATGTGTGTCTGATTCAATATATACATTCATGCACACATGTGCACACATACCTGTATGTGTGAGTATATTTATTTGTGTAAGTGATGTATGTATAAGTGTGCATGTCTCTGACCAGAGGACAACATTGTGCGTTTTCTCTGTCATGCTTCATTTTGTTTTTAGAGTCAGGGTCTCTCCCTAAACCTGGAACTCACTAATTAGGTGAGCTCCAGGGATCTGCCTGCCTGCATCACTGCACCCAACTCCCCTGTAGGTGCTGGGACCTGAACTCAGCTCTTCATTCTTGCAGAGTAAGCACTTTACTCCCTGAGCCATCTCTCCATTCCCCAGTGTATATTTTAATACACCTTCTGGAGTCAGGGACTTGTGGTGCACATCTCTGAAGCCCAACACTGGTGAGACTGAGACAGGAGGTCACTTACAAGGTGTGTCCAGCCTATGGCCTGTGGGATATATTCATACAAATGGCTTTGACTGCAGCCCAACACAAAATCACAAATTAGCTGGTTTTTTTTTTTGAACCGTGATTGTGGTCTTCTCTTTGTAGATGACAGTGTTCCATTGCAGCGTCAGTCAACAGGTTCTACGTACCTGCAAGGGTCTGTGAGACCTGTCTCAAAACATAAGTCTATCTGGTTTGCTTCTTGGAAAGTAGGAATAGAACTTTATGGCTTAAAGCATACCGAGACAATATGTAAAACCTAACAGAATACTAAAATGTCACTTTGCCTCATATGAGAGGAAAAGCTCATATTGGTGGCTCATTTGTTTCTTTTCATTTTCAATCTGTAGAAACTAAGATACCAAATGGAGTGAATCCAAATCCAGGTTCTCCAGCACGTCCTGACGCACGCTTGGATGTCTACAGAAAAAGGGCTGTTACACCTTTGGACATGAACCGATTTCAGAGCAAAGCCTTCCGTGCTGTCGTCTCCCAACACAGTAGGCAGGGTTCTGCCTCTCCCCCAGAAGGACAGGCACCTAAGAAGGAGCCCTCCTTACACCTGGACACACCGTCAAAGTTTCTGTCCAAGGACAAGCTTTTCAAGCCATCCTTCGATGTGACGGTAAGGTTTGAAGGAAATGTTACTAGTGCTAATGGTTTTACAGTTTATAAAGGTAGAGCCCCAAATTGTGCATTGCTACTAAAGTTTGTAATAGAAAGTGGTCCGGAGATGTTGATAAATAGGTGCTCAGAGCTGAGATAACAGCTGTGGCTGTGAAGTTAGGACTCTGGGTTCAAGTTCTGTATTGCTCATGAACACAGTTCTAGCAGATGATTTAACCTCTGAATATCACTTTGAAATGAAATCGTCTGGTGTAATGGGTTTCTAAGCTTTAAAATAGCAAATGTGTTGCTACCTTTTCTGGATGACTTAGTGTGCCTTGGACTTGCTGAAAGCCCTAGTATCATCTTCTTTTTTCAGTCATTCCTCTTAAAGGAGACAAGTGGTATTTCTCTGTATGATCTGAGCAGTGGAGCTGACACATGAAATTTATTCATAAATCAAAGGCTATTCAAATAGTCTTCTTTCAGATCCTCAAGATTTTTTTCTACCTTGTTTTGGGGAGGGAGCTTTTGACCTTCCAAGTAGCTGTTGAAGTAAGTCACTACCTGAGATATCTATATCCTTGAGCCCATTTATCTTTTGATGGTTTGCTTATAGAATGTTAAGAAGTGACATTTTAGCTGTGCCTAGTAGTGTTTCCTGTAATCCCAGTAATTTGGAAGCCAAGGCGGAGGATCGTAAAGACTTGTCTAGGTTACACAGTGAGTTAGCTCAAGGCCTGCCTCAAACATAAAGTACTTTGGTTTTTGCTTAGGATTTTTTGTTTGTTTTTCTGAGACAGCTTTTCTCTGTGTAGACCAGGCTGGCCTCGAACTCAGAAATCCCCCTGCCTCTGCCTCCCTAGTGCTGGGATTAAAGGCTTGTGCCATCACTGCCCAGCAATTTTTGCTTTTTTTTAAAATAAGGGTTGTGAAGGTAGGTCTCTCATAGAGTTACTGGCCTGGCAGACTTGAGAAGAACATGGGTTCAATGCACAAGAAATCCAAGTGCATTTTAGGCATTTTTACTACTGTGTTTAGGGGCAGATTATTCCAAAAATAAAATATTGATACCTAGTACTGTTTTATTCTAGGCCGATGTATACCCTTAATCTTACTAATTCTGGTATTTCTTATGAAAATCAAATGGCTCCTTTAGTATTCTACAATGGCAGAGTCCTGCAGTTTTAATAAATCCCTTCCTGTAAATAGTGCTCTGCCCCATGAGCCTTAAGCAGAGGAAAAGCACTGTCTTGGTGCTGTGGCTTCTGGAGTCAGGATGACCCTGCTTTGTGCTGCCTTGTGACACGTTCTTCACCATTCTTGTCCTGGGATCGTGTTAAGTCACGGGGTGGGTCCCGACAACTCATTAAGGTGCACGGTTCATGGACCCCTTAAGTAGTAAACAAAGAAAAGGGATGCACTGCTAAATAAAACTGTGCCAACCTAACATTCGGGCAGCCACTGTCCATGCTTCGATATGACTAATTCTGTGGACCCTCCTCACGCTGCTGCTCATTATCTCTGTTTCTCCCCGCAACCTGTCAGGATTGGGTTGTGCTTGGTTTTGGCCCTTATGAGGCAGTGTTAGAAAGTCTCTTTTGCATCTGTTTTATTGGTTTTTTTATTCTCTGTTGTGGAGATTTGCCCATGTTGTACATAACTGTAGTTAATCATTTATCATAAGATAGTATTTTTTTCTGGCTAAGGTGTAGTGTTTGATATATATGCAATATATTTATATGAAAACTGTAACTCTGATTACCTAAATCTTTTATATCCTTTCCCAATATGTGTTTATTTACACATCCTATATATTAAGTGATGTTTGCAAGTTTCTTGTGTTGGTAATTCTTGTTTAGTTTTGGTTTTGTCTTTTGGTTTCTCTGTGTAGCCCTCACACTATAGGCCAGGCTCTTGAACCCTGGATCTGCCTGTCTCTACCTCCCAAGTTCTGGGATTAAGGGCGTGTTCCACCATGCCCAGCAGTGTTGGTAATTCTTCTTCTGAAATCTCACATGGTTTGTGTTTTTAGTAAGTAGTTCCTTTGTTAGTTGGCACACTGATATGCATGACTTGTATTAGTTAGAATGTAAAATGCAGCTTTTGATAATTATAAAAGGTCCTGTCTTGTTTAATGCTTTTTGGCTTGAGGGCTGTCTGGTCTGGTTCTAGGATCTCAGTTCTGTCATACATTATTTTGTAATTAACTTATACTTGCTTTGTATACCTTTATATTATGTGTTTGCTTAGTGTTTTTCTTTCTTTTCCTTTTTTTCCTTTTTGTATATAGTATAGACTCCCTACTCCACTTTTGAGACAAGGTCTAGTATATAATGCAGACTAGCCTTGAATTCAGAGATCTGCCTGCCTCTGCCTGCTGACTACAGGGGTTAAAGGCGTGTATCTCTGTGCCTACCTCGCTCACTTACTCGCTCTTCCTTCCTTCCTTCCTTCCTTCCTTCCTTCCTTCCTTCCTTCCTTCCTTCCTCCTTCCCTCCCTCTCCCTCTCTCTTTTTCTCTTTCTTTCTCTCTCTCTCTCTCTTTTTTTTTTAAAGATTTTTATAGCAGTTTTACTGTGTAGATAGCTCTGGTTGGCTTGGTACATAGGACCAGGTGTTCATCACTCTTGTTTGTTGTGTATGGTGTTGGAGAATGTGCCTAGGGCTTTGTGCATGTGATGTAGTGCTCTCCCAGCTGAGCTGTATCCCAGTACAAACCATAAACGTGTTGATCATTTGCCATCGTGGTAACTAGCTAATAAATCCCTACCCTTTGCTTAGTCCCAGCTGTAATTGAGGCTTTTCCACTCATTCCCTTCTCTCCTTTCTAGCCTCTCTGAATCTTAGGAGCTACGTTAGAAATGTATGGAACTGTCAAAGCCTAGAATTGATATGACAGGTAGTGCATCCTCTGCATGGACTGTCCACTTCTCCTGCTGGCTTCTTTTACTTGGTCTGGACATTATAAAATTTATGCACTTGCATTCCTGAACATATTCATTCATATTATTTCTGATCTTTCCTTCTTGAAGTGTGTTACTTTTTGTTATCCACATCAACTGTAGAAGGCTCTATTCTCAAGAACTTTGTTTTGAACACTTGTCTCTTTGTGATCATGTATTCCTTGGTATCATCATGAGGCTGGATAAAAGAATGGCTTCCTCCGTTGTAGTCTGCAGAGATCCCAGATGAGAGGCATCTGTCTGTTGTAGAACTATCACCACCCATTATCATGAAGTGCTATTAGAACTTCCTCTGAGGTGCTCAGGAACGCCTACCTGTCTCTAAAGGTGTCAGATACTTGCCCACTTTCAACCTCCAGTGCAGTCCTGGTTAGCTCCGAGCTCTGTTGACTGGTTTGGAAGAAGCCAGACCCTGCCTGGAGCCCTCCATGTCCAGTTCTCAGCCTCCCCTCCCTTTGCGCCTGTATTTAATATCTTTGAACATTTTGTTGCTTCTTAGCTCATTCTAACTTTTTACCTATTCTTAAAATTAATTTCTTATACCCATCCTTTCTTTCTTCTTTCTTTGTTCACTTTAGTTTGGGGTTTTTTATATAATTGCAATTTCAATTCTTAAGTAAGTATGGTATGTATGCTCTGCTGAAAAGGTAAGTATGCTTAATGGTTTTGTTTATCTGTTTTAACGTATATTTTTTATGTGCATGGATGTTTTTCCAACATGTATGTCTGTGCATCCCCTGCATGCCTGGTGAACACAAAAACCAGAGGATGTCAGGTTCCCTGGAACTAGTGTTACATATAGTGTGAGCCACCATGTGGGAGCTAAGGATTGATTTCCTGGGTCCTCTAGAAGAGCAGCAAGTGCTCTTAACTGCTGAGCTATCTCTCGAGCTCCTTATTTAATACTTGGTGAAGAATATGAAATTTTTTATTTATAGTATAAAAATAAAAATTACAGTTCATGTTTTTTATTTTGGAGAAAAAGAGGTCAAAGATGTAATCTCTTTTTTCCTTTCTTCCCTAATCTCTTTCCCTCTTATGTCCCCTCTTCCTCTCCTCGTTTTTCCCTTTTTCCTGTTCTTAAACACAGGATGCACTTGCAGCCTTGGAAACCCCAAATGTTGCCAGCAAGAAGCGGAAACTGAGCTCACCACTCTCTGAAGTCATCGTCAGAAACCTGACAGTTGCTTTGGCAAATAGTTCCAGAAACCCTGGCAGTCTTTCTGCCAGCCCTCAGCTGAAGGGTGCCCATTCGGAGGAGGTGGGCATGGTTTTCTTATTAAATGGAAGATATCTAGTCCGTGTCAAAGAACTGTGGCTGATCTGTTTCTTTATTCTCCATGTACAGGAAGAGACTCCGAAACCACTTAACAAAGTTGTGGTGTATGTGAGTAAAAAGCTCAGTAAGAAGCAGAGTGAGCTAAATGGGGTTGCAGCGTCTCTGGGAGCAGAGTACAAGTAGGTACACCTTTGTGTTGGCGACACCAGCCATGGCTCAGAGGGAACCAAAAGCCTGTGTTCATTTATAAGGAAGACTTGACTTTGCCTGCTTGTATACATTATCTAATAAAACATCTTCGATTTAGTTTATTAGAGCCTTTGAAAATACTCCCCACGGAACAATTCATTCTTATATTTACACAACTGACACTCACTTGTGAAGCTGTTTTGTGCTACTTTTCTGGAAGCTTTGGACCTATGAGTAGTCAGCATAGTTTATAGGAGTTCCCTTAGTGCCGTTTATAGTCAGTACATCTGGGACTGACTGCATTTATTATCTAGCTTAGTGATTTCCTGTGAGGAGTACTGACCACTGTAGCGAGCCTTCCTAGATTAAAATGGCCATTAATGACATTTTAGTCTGCTTTAAATTTTTAAAACATATATCTTGGCAGGGCATGGTGGTACCCTCCATTAATTCCAGTGCTTGGGAGGCAGAAGCAGGGGGATCTCTGAGGGTTTACATAGTTCCAGGATAGCCAGGGCTACAAAGTAAGATCCTGTCTCTAATGTTTTCTTAAGAGATGTAGTCTCAGGCTGTGTTAGGTTTCTTGTCTAGCATACACAGAGGCCTGAGCTCAGTTCTCAACACAGGTACAGTTTGTGATAGGGACTAACTAGAGAAAATAAACAGGGTGGTGGCCAGTGACTGAACAGTGGATTTGAATGCCTTAAGTTCTATTAACTTGTAATTAAAAAGTGATAATACATTATAAAACAAAATAGAAGGATTTTTAAAAATATAAAGAAGGTAGTAGTATTTTAAAAGTATTCTTCTACTTTACACTGTATACCTGGAAATGGAGTCCCTAACATTTGTCAGGATACAGAACCTGACAATGAGACAAACACTATGGGCACCATTCTTGCCTATCTTCCAGGTCTTTGAGTTGTGTGTGTCACATTCTGTTCAGAGTAGACTGCTAGTTCCCTTAGTTATTCCTCTTGCATATTTGGTTGTTTCAGGTGGAGTTTTGATGAGACAGTTACTCATTTCATTTATCAGGGTCGTGCAAATGATAGTAACCGAGAATATAAATCTGCCAAAGAAAGAGGGGTGCACATCGTGTCCGAGCATTGGCTATTAGAGGTAAGCAGCACTTTTCCCTCTCTTCCTTGTTGGTTGAAAATGTACAAATATTTCAGAACACAAGCCAGTTTCATTGAATGCAAATCAATTTGCTAATCTTGGCTAACTGTGTGGTGACATGTCAGCCATAGCTGCCCATTTCATGGCTGGGAAATGAAAGAGGCGGCAGAAGGGGTTCAGATTCTACTGCTTTCCAGGGCATGCCGAGGGTTTGTTGGACACCGTGTGGACGGTACTTATAAGGGCCTTGGGACTCCCAAAATCTGAGCTATTTGTAGGTCATGCTCTGGGCATTGTATTGTTTTAGAATTAGAACTGAAATTATTTTAAGATTGATTGATTGATTGATTATTTTTGTATTTGTATGTGTATGAGTGCTCTATCTGCTTACACTCTCGTACCCAGAAGAGGGCATTAGATTCCATTATAGATGGTTGTGAGCCACCATGTAGTGGATGGGGAACTGAACTTAGGACCTCTGGAAGAGCAGCCTGTGCTCTTAACCACTGAGCCATCTTTCTAACCCCAGAACTTAAAATTTTTATTGCTTGAATATTTATCAAACTTTAAATGAATGCTTTTATTCTGAACCCTTTCCCTCATTGAATACTACATGAAGAGTGGCTGAAATAAAAGGTGTGGAAGGTAAAAGTTCTTACCACCAAGCCCGACTACGTGAATCTGGTTCCTGGGACCCATATGTCCCCTGCCTTTCACACTCCATGGGTGCCTCATCCCTACCTGCCCTCCCCAATATAAATAGATAGAAATGTAATATAAAGTATATAAAAACAAAAGATGAAAAGTTGTATAATTTTTGAGGGGAGTTGATTAGGCATCCTGATACACCGTAGCCGTGCTTTTCTTGGTGCTCTCTGGACTGGCTGATACCTTGCTAAATGCAGAGGCAGGAGTAGAGTTTACACTTTAGTAGACAGTATATTTTAAAAGTGAGGGCAATTTGTTATACTTTTAGTTTTTAATTTACTGTGTATGCATGTGCAGAGGTCATTTTACTCCTTTTATACTTTTAATATGGTTTCAGTGATTAAACTCATGTCACCAAATTAATAGGGTAAGGACATTTACTGGCTAAGTCATTTCCAGGGTCCCAACTGGTTATTTACATGCTAGAGTTTTTCCCTGTAAACTTCTTCCTAAAATGAACACTTGTGTTTCAGTGTGCTCAGGAGTATAAGCATCTTCCTGAATCTCTCTATCCACACACTTACAATCCCAAAATGAGCTTGGACATCAATACAGTGCAAGATGGGCGGCTCTGTAACAGCCAGGCGCCCTTGGCAGTTTCTGCATCTAAGGACGATGAGGTAGGTGGTGTGGACAGTGAGCCCCTCCCAAGCTGGATGTGGATATCTGTGAAACTTTATGCAGTGAACTTTGTTTGAGAAGTTGTCATTTTTTTCTTTGAATAGCCAGATCATCTGTCTGTAGAAGGAAATGAGACAAACACTATGGGCACAAATAACAAAGAGTTAGCTCTGTTGAATGGGAATGGAAGAGATGACTGTAAAGGAGGTAAGACACTTGTCACTTTCCCCCCTTACCCTCACGCCATGTGCTCCCAAGACAGGGTTTCTCTGAGTGGTTCTGGAACTGACTTTGTAGACGAGGCTAGCCTGAAACCCAGAGATCCACCTTCTTCTTCCTTCCAAGTGCTGGGATTATAGGCCTGCACCACCACACCCAAGTGCACTTTTTACTTTTGACGTTTGTTTTTACTTACAGTCTCAGCTATGTTTTGCCACTAATAGAAGAACTGGGTTGGCCCTTCTAGCTTTGAAGCCAGACACTTACTTCTCTCCACAAAGCCCCAGAGAGGCATTTTCTTCCAGTCTGGGTCAGCTTCCTGTCAATGAGAGCTGTGTGCTCACTGGAGTAGCACTTTGAATTTCTCCCGAGAATTTTCTCCTTGCATTCACTGTTCAGCCTAAGAGACATAGCCTTTTGACCTAATTTGGCTTTCATGCATGCCTTAGTCACTGCTAGCTTTACTTTAGAGCTAGAGAGAGGAGTGTGACTCTTCTTTTCACTTGAACATTTAAGCCACTGTAGGATGTTAATTGAGCTAATTTCAGTACTGTTGTTTCTTGGGGATTGAGGAAATCTAGTAAGGAAAGAAATCGGGGGGGGGGGGTGTGCAACCAGTCAGCACATACAACTTTTACGTGTGCCCTTTGTGTAGGTACGGTTCACCCGGTAGCAACATCAATGATCACTGGTCACAGGTGACCACACTAGAATCATTTGGAAGAATTGGACAATTGTTAATACATGGTTGCCACAGCAACCATGTATTTAAGGTTGCTTAAAAAAAGAACCAATGTTTTAGTGTGTTCTGTTGCTATAAAACAATAGCTGGAGCTGAGGATGTATAGATAAAAGGTACATTTTCAGCTCAAACAGCCTTAGAAAATGAAAGTCCAAGCTTGATTGGTTTGGACTCTGATGAAGACCTTCTGGCTACATCCTATCATGTCACGAGTGTTTATCGGAAAGGGAAAGAGTGCAGAGTGCAAGTGGGTGAGTGTGGAAAGACTGCAAGCAAGCTAGACCAGGCGCACTGTTGTCATAGCAACCCACAACAAAACTAGCCTTAGTCCCCCTGAAAACTGCATAAATTGCTTCTGGGGTGGTGTTCCTAATGACCCAGCCACCTTAGACTAGACCTCATCTCTTAGGGAGTCTACTTACTACCCCACGTCACACACAAGAGGGAGTGCACTCAAACCATTGAACAGCATCTGGGAAACAGGAGCTGCTCCAGTCTTGGGTTTTGTTTGGTGGTGTAGTATATGGCTTGTACCCTGCTTTATTTTGCTGTTTCTTGTTCAATGGCATTAACAGGTTATTTTGAATTTCTTGCTATTACAGATAGTGCTGTGCTGATTACCTTATTTAGATATGTGTGTGTGTACTCTTTTGACAGGTTACTCTCTGGCTTCTCCTTATTCAGCCTGCCTACTAGAACTTGCTCTCTGACTTAACTGTTCCATTCTGTTCATTTCAAAAATGCCTCCTTGGTCTCTACTTCAGTGTCCAGTCTCTAATGGAAAGGAAAGACAAAGGTGTTGTGGTCTGTGCTTTCAAGGGTTGGTGAAGGCTTGGCTACTGCTCTACAGCAGTAACCCCAGTCTTGCTGCTGAGGCAGGAGGGGCGTTCAAGACCAGCCCATCCCCCAAAGCTAATAAACAAACAGCTATTGAAAAAGTTAGGTACATACAAATGACTATATGAATCTCTGTAGTACGCATCAATGAGAAAGGATCAGAGGCAGGCAGGGAGCTCCTCAGAGGGACTGAAGTCTTCCTCCAAGGGAGTCTTCATTATTGCAGACACAGTCCTCATGGCTGCCTTTGTGTTTTGTGACATTTTAGCCTTGCATCCCTGTATAAGTATTCAGTAAATGGCAACAACTTTTTGTTCAACCAGATCTAGACAAAATAGTGTAAGATACTATTGACCAGAGAACTTAGTAACTGTGTGATGATGCATGCCTGTAATCCCAGAACTCTAGAGACTGAGGCAGGGATCACAATGGGGAGGTCAGCCTGACCACACACTCAGATCCTGTCTTCAAAACCAGCAATGGGGAGGGAGAAGGAGGGGCATATCTCTCTTGATTGATATCGATGACTCTATTTCTAGCTCTGACCCAGGCCTTGGAGATGAGAGAGAACTTTCAGAGGCAACTGCAGGAGATCATGTCAGCAACCTGCATCATGAAGACACCGGCCCAGAGGACTTGCGTGTCAAGAAGCAATTGTAACAGTGCTTCTTCAACTCCTGACAGCGCTCGCTCAGCTCGGAGTGGACGGAGCCGAGTCCTGGAGGCGCTCAGGTTCGTTTGTTGCGTTATTTGGGTAAAAGCCTCTGGGCCTCTGGTAACTTAGGTTGGTGGGTTGGGCTTTTTTTTTTCCCCCCTCCTGTTTTTCGAAATAGGGTTTCTCTGGATAGTACTGGCTGTCCTGGAATTCTGGATTTGTTCTGCATACCAGACTGGCCTTGAACTCAAAGATCCATCTGCCTCTACCTCTGCCTCCCAAGTACTAGGATTAAAAGGTTTGTGCCAACACACGGGACTTTAATTTTTTTTTTTTTAAATAAAGCAGAAGTTAGAATGTTAAAGACCAGTGAAGGGGTTTATGTTGGCGCTTTATTTAACTCAAACAGTATATGTTATATCCCACTGTCATCTGTGATTTTGTGTGTTGCTACTGAGTCTTCTGTCTTCTTGCTCAAGCAGATGGGCAGTGCTTACTTTGAAGTATATGATTTTAGGATGCACTTTTCCGTCTGAAGTACAATCAGTGAGCAGTCAGTGCTCTCTGTTCCTTAGTTTTAGCACTAGACAGTGAGTGGACATAGTACTTAGATTTTAAACATGTTTATTATCGTGTGTTTGAGTGTGTGATGCGTGGACATGAAGACATGCATGACACAGTCCCCTGTGGAAGTCAAAGGGCAACCTGTGGAGGTCAGTTCTTTCCACCCCAGTGGCTTCTAGGGATTGAACATTTGAGCAGAGGTCGCCAGCCACCCTTTCCCTTTTTATTTCTTATTTGAACTGTATGTACTTTTTCTTCCCTCTGTGGTCTAGGAAAGGTGACTACAGTTCTTACTGCAGTATAACTGAAGCTCAGTGATATAACTGTTATTTTCTCTGTCTTTATATTTTTGAGGCAAGGTCTTATCCCAAGCTGGCCTGCAATACTGTGTAACTAGTGTTAACCCTAAACTCTCAATTCTCCTGCTGCTGGAATGATGTCCACCACTTACTCTCTTTCTGTATTGTTGTGTAGCCAAAGTGGGCTTTAAACTTGATGTTTTTCTACCTCAGTTTACCAAGTGTTGGATTACTGGGCCCACCAATAGCATTTCCTACTAGAAGAAGAATCTTTAATTGTACAGTGAGAGTCCTGAGTGTTTGGTGACTTCATTTATCTCACTCTGGGTTTGCCTTTTTTTTTTTTTTGGTTTTTCGAGGCAGGGTTTCTCTGTGTAGCCCTGACTGTCCTGGAACTCGCTCTGTAGACCAGGCTGGCCTCGAACTCAGAAATCCTCCTGCCTCTGCCTCCCAAGTGCTGGGATTAAAGGCGTGCGCCACCACCGCCCGGCTACTCTGTGTTTTCCTTCAGGTAATTTTGATTTCTGAGAAAAGTGGCTTTTCCCAACAGCGCACACAGGTCATGTTTTAGATTATAGAAACCTTACTCTGTGCCACATCATTTGAGACTAAAAGGCTCTCTCGGTTAGTTGATTTGTTTGTTTGTTTGTTTGTTTGTTTTTAAGACAAGGTCTCACTCTGTAGCTCCAGCTGGTTTGGAGCTCAGAGGTCACCTGCCTGCCTCTGCCTCCATCCACTTTGGGATGTAGCCCTGGTTGTCCTGGAATTCAGTGTGTAGACTAGGCTGGCCTCAAATTTACAGAGACCCTCCTGCTACTGCCTATTGAGTCACTTACTCACAGTGCATGTAGCTAGGACACGGCACAGGCCTATAATCACGTCCCCAGTGACATAGCTTAGTTGGCAAAGGTGCTTATTGCCAACTGTGCTGAGTTGAATTCTGTCCCTGGAACCCACACGGTGGAAGAAGAGAACTAACCTCTGTACATTGTCTTCTCACCGCCACATAAACTCACCGTGTCACGTAGGACACACACACACACACACACACACACACACACACACACACACATACACATGGGGCAGCTCATAACTGCCTGTGACTACAGGTCAGGGGGATCTAACAACTCTTTCTGGCCTCCCTGGGCACTCACATCTGTACATATAAGCAAATAAAATACTTGAAAATATTTTTAATGCATTCATAATTTCATAATTCAGTAAATAGTCTACCATAGACTGGAAATTTTGGTCACCAAAGGTTGAAATACCCATTAGTTACAGCTTCAGCAATGTCATGTTAAAAATACAATTTAAAGGGGCTGGAGGGATGGCTCAGTGGTTAAGAGCACTGACTGCTCTTCCGAAGCAACCACATGGTGGCTCACAACCATCCATAAAAGATCTGACGCCCTCTTCTGGTGTGTCTGAAGACAGCTACAGTGTACTTAGATACTTTGATATACTAATAAATAAATCTAAGATAGTTATGGTGGTGCATACCTGTAATCCTAGCAGACGGAGGAAGATCAGGAGCTCAGAGTCGTCCTTCACTATAGAGCAAGTGGCTTTAAAAGAAAATTTAAAATGCAGTTATTAAACCCAATAACTACAGTTCTCTAAACATTACCATGTTTCCCTAATTTTTAGAAGTAAAAAACATAATTTTTGAAATACAAATATATAGACATCCACTTAAATTTCCCAGTAGAAATATTTTAAAAATAATTAACTGGATGTATTGGTGCATGCTATACTGGGTAGGTTTTTATAAACTTGGCACAAGTTAGGGTCATCTAAGAAGAGGAGACCTCATTTGAGAAAATGTCTCTATGACTCTGGCATGTGGGTAAATCTGTGGAACATGTTGGCTAATGAGTGGGTAGGAGGGTCCAGCCCACTGTGAGTGAGTCCTCCTCTGAGCAAGCCATGGAGAGCAATGCAGGAAGCAGCCCTCTTCTGTAGTCTCTTCATCAGTTCCTGCCTCCAGGTTCTTTCTTGAGCTCCTACCCTGACTTCTCTCAGAGATGGGCTACAGCTATAAGCTGAAATAAATCTTTTCTTCAAGCTGCTTTTGATTGTGATGTCTTATCACAGCAGTGGAAGGCAAACCGGGATGCATGCCTATAATCTTAGCACTTGGGAGGCAGAAGCAAGATAATCATCTCATTTAAAGCCATACTCTCCATAAGGAAACTGTATATCCAAAAAAAAAAAAAAAGAGAGAGAGAGAGAGAAGAAAGGAGGATGTCTTCTATTGATTTATTCAACAAATACTATGTGTCTTTACTACTTACCAATTTTATGCACTTGGATTCAGTAGTGGCTATTATTTAAAATTGTCTCTTTTATTCCTTAGGCAGTCTCGACAGATAGTACCTGATATCAACACAGAGCCCTCCCAAAATGAGCAGATCATTTGGGATGACCCAACAGCAAGGGAGGAGAGAGCAAGGCTTGCCAGCAACTTACAGTGGCCTAGCTACCCAACACAGTATTCTGAGCTTCAGGTTGAGATAAGAAAACTGGATGATTCTCCTTGTCAAAAGCCTGCATACCTTTCAGAAATTGCTGAGCAGGGTAATAAAAAAAACCTATTTATTTGTACTTTCTGCATGACACTGTGGTTCTCTGTATTACATATGCAAATTAAAATGAAATTTTTTTAGTGCCGTATCAATCAAATGAGAAATGTTTTTTGATTTTTAAAAACAGAAATTTAGCTGAAAATGTATCTTTTATTCTTCTGAAGAAATTGTCTTTTTTGGAAGCTTCTAGCCTCCATACAATCTAATCTAGGCCCAGAATATTTTCAGCCTCTGAGACTTAGTGCTGAATAAGTTCACCCTTTCCAGATTGTTCTGAGCTCTGACTGGATAGCTCAACTTAACTGGTCTGGCTCAAACTCCTCTCCAAAGTGACAGATTCGGTCTGGCTTCTCTTTCTTGGCCTATCCTGAATTGCTCTTCTTGGCCTCATCCTACCTTTGACGACATGCTCTAATCTTCTTGCTCCTTCTCATTCTCTGGCCTGTTCTGTTTTCCCGTGTTAGCTGTTCTCTCTGCAGCCTGTCTTTCTATAATGTCTGGTAAAATCACCTCCTTTCTTCTCCCTGTGCTTCATCTTACAGCTTCTCTTTCTTCCTCTCCTTGTGAGTTGGGTGGATCCTATTCTGTCAGATAGTTCTCTGATTCGTCACTTTGTCTGCCACTCAATTAGACATCACATACAAGCATGTGTGCTTTCTTCTACAAACTAACTTTACCTTTATTGCTTGGAATTAAGAGCATGTCTGTATTCCAGCCAGAGAGATTAAAAGTGTGTGCTAAAACTGAACCACACCCCAAGTAAAAACAGGTTTTTTCAGCAAATAACACAATCTCGGGCTTCACTGTGTGATCAAATATCCTGCAATATTTAAGACTAACCCTTTTTTCTTTCTGGCCTCTTCTGTTTGTTAGGTAGTGTCTGTTGTTCTTTGGCTTATGTGAGCTTTTCCCCAGTTCCTTTTTTTCCTCCCTTCACACTGGGTAAGGTTATCTTCCTATGCTGGATACACAGATCTGATTTTCTCCAAGAATTGCTTTCATTTTAAAAAACTTGGGTATATTATACTGGTAAAAGGAAGGATTCACAAAACCCAAGGAACACACTGCCCTTTCAGAACTATTTAGCTGCATTTACTTATAAGTTGGAGAAATCAACCACTCCCTTCTATATGTGTTGCTTGTTTTTAAGTCGGGGTTGTACCCATGCAGGGCTCAAACCTGAGATTTTCTTGTCTCAGCCTCCCAAGTTGCTGGGATTACAAGCAGATGCCTCCATGACTGAGTCTTTGTATACTTTTGATTGCAGAGTTCATGTGATACGTTTTATTTTGGCCAAGATAGGTGAGAGTATTCCCCAGATTTTGTTCTGAGTTCCATGTGTACACTATGACACAGTATCTCTCCCTTACCCTCAGCCTCGTGTGTGACTCAAGCCCCAGGGCACCCAGGCTCTGAAGAAGCGGAAACTCCAGCAGCAGCAGCAGCAAGGCATCTGATCCCCGAGCCTCAGGCCCCCAGCATGGCGTTCCCCCTGGCTCAGCCACCTGAGGCTCCACAGCCTGCAGACACGGTTGGTTGGCCTTTGGTGTGGCGATGGCAGCAGCTGTGGCGTTGCTCTTACACTGGAGTAGGGATTGTTCGCTGCGTCAGGCTCGTCACTACTGAAAGTTGAATTTCTTTGAATTACAATTTGTATACTTGATACCTTAGACAACTAGATAAAATGTCACTATAAAGTAGTTACACCTGATAATAGTTTTAATGTTAATTTTTTTCTGAAATAAAACTATTGCGTTCTAGATTGAAATACTGGAGGAGTCGCACGGAAAACTTAAAAAGCAGTACGTGTTCCAGATGTCGTCTCTGAATTCTCAAGAGCGGATTGATTACTGTTGCCTGATTAAAGACCTAGGTACCAATATTTTACTTTTTTTTAAATGGTCTTCCAATATTTTACTTTAAAACATTATTACAACTTATTTGGAATACAAATACAAACATATTTCTATCTTGTGTAAAGGGGAGGGCAGTTGAGAAAAGAACATGCACATTGAGTCTGTTCTGCCTCGCAGACTCTGGTACACAGATATATGTGTAGGCAAAATACCCATACATATAAGTAAAAGTTTTCTTTTTTAAGTCAAGAATGGGACTGGGGACTGTGTGGCTCAGTGTGGGGTACTTTTTTTGTATACATGAAGCCCTGAATTTCAAGTGTATACATGGATCCGCATTGGAATTTTGATTTTGATAAAAACTCAATCTACATTTCATATCACTAGGTCATGGAATGCTAAAGGCAGGAATGACGGGTGATAAATTGAAGTGAATGTTACTTTAATGTCTCTATATATCCAAGTTTTTTATTTAGGTTGATCATTTTATATAAATAATTTTTATGCACAGTTAAGATAACATATTTTTCTAGAAAGAAAGTTAAGAACTAGCAGAGCCCATTTCTCTCCATACAAGGTGGGTCGGTGATTGAGAAGCAGTGCTCGGACCCCAGCTGCACACACATGATTGTGGGGTGCCCACTGCGCAATGAGAAGTACTTAGCGTCCATGGCAGCTGGTAAATGGGTGCTTCATCGCTCCTACCTCGATGCTTGCAAGGCAGCTGGACGCTTTGTGCAGGTGTGTATCATATGCCTATGAAGGTTTGTTCTCTTGTTAATGTCTTAGGAGATCCTGGATCATACCCTCACCATGTATTTAATTTAAATGAGCACCATGTGGCCAGTTAGATTGCAGCTGTTGGGTGAGGATCTTTGTAACAGAACAAAGTCTACAAGGTCAGGTTGCTCTAGTCACATCTTTTTTCTTAAATATTTTGGTTGGCATACAAATCAAAACAAAATGAGTTTTATTGTGGCCTGCTCACTTTTGTTACCTAATTTGTTGGTGCTTTTTTATTAAAATGATATTCTCTTAATATGAAATTTCAAGATATCTTATTATAAATCTTTTTCTTTGCTATTCGCTTATTCCATAGTAAACTAGTTGTCACAAACTGGGCATCAGTAATATCTACCCTGTAGTTTCTCAAGCTTCCAATCTGAGTTCTTTGGGAATTGTCTTACTTTGTACCTCCTCTGGCTGTGCTCCCATGAAGCCAAATATCCTAAATATTACTAAGTTGCCAGAATACAGCTGTCTGGCCAAAAGGTTTGCTTTTGGGAAATTAGTTTCTGGTTTTAATTAAAAGCCAGCTGTACTTGGTTCTTAACATAAAACTGAGTAAATGGAATGAATCTGTTTTTCCTATGAGTTCACAGAATGTTTAGTGTTCTCTGTATCTAACAATTGAACATTTGACTTTGATCTTAATAGGCTAGAAACTTCTTGGGGCCAGATACACATTTAGCATAGTGATGTTAGAGGAACCCAGAAGTTCACTGGCCTGATTTTTCTAGGAAGAAGACTACGAGTGGGGAAGTAGCTCCATACTTGATACTCTCACTGACGTCACTGAGCACCAGCAGAAGCTAGCACTTGCAGCAATGCGATGGAGAAAAAGAATCCAGCAAAGTCAAGAATCAGGGATTGTTGAGGTATTATTGTAGGATTCAGTATTGTGACTTGTTTTAAAGCAAATATGCGTGACCAATTAATTCTAATTGTCTTTTATTTCATAATTGATATATTTAGTTGCACATTCTATGTTAGGAAGCAGCTATGTTAGGGTGCTGTTAGGGAGCAGCTCTAGGGAGGCAGAGGCTGGTGAATGTCTGAATTCCAGGATATCTGAGGCTGTGTAGAAATCCTCTCAGAAAACAAAGTATTATGTTATACAATAAGATAGGGTCTTCTAAAGATAACTTGTCTTTTCAGGGTATAGTATCAGGAGTCGTAAGCTGGGTCTGCAAATTCTCCCTAAGGAGTCTGTATATTTTTGAGTAGGGAAAGTACTTCCTTTCTTTCCTAATCGCTAATTGAAAGCTAACATTTCCTTTAATTCTAAATCTATAGTGAGTTGGTCTGATGCTCCTTGTATTCTAATGCTAAATACTAAGTAAGGTTCCTCAAGGTGTGGTTGCCCCAGATGAACAGATCCTCACATATTCAAGTGATGCTATATGAACCTTCTCCCCAATTAAACTGGTCAATAAAAAAGCTAGAGCCTGTGATTGGGCAGGGGGAGGGAGAAAGGTGGGACTGGGGTTTCGAGGGGGCTTATTGTAGGTAGAGGGAAAGAGAGGAGGAAGATGGAGGAGGAGAAAGCCACCATGACCAGAACCTCATAGCCAGTAGAAACAGCAAGTAACAAAGGGTCTTATAGCTGGGGAGTAATTTCGTAAAGCTCTAGATCTGCTCAATCTAGGCTTATAAACAAAATATCTGGATTATGTGTCTTTTATACGGGCTTATTAAGATTGTTAAATTCCATCTACAAAAATAAAGGCAAATCACAACACATACTTGTTATTTTTACTGATAGAAAACAGATTATATTTCTTAGCTAGCATACATATTGTTAGACTTGCCATGCTATTTCATCCTGTTTCCTCCCAGCCATCCTCCCTGGCTGGCTGACCCCTTTCCTCTGCTCCACACAGTCCTGCTTCGCTTTCATGTCTTATATTTATTTATTAACTTTGAATTTAAAAAATTTTGATTCCACATATAGGAGAAAACTTACTACTTGTTCCTCATGATCTGCCTGCTCACTTAAGTGATGACCTCCCATTCTCTCCATTTCCTTGTGGATAACATCCCATACTTTACGGCTAAATAATATTCCATTATGTGTGCCTATGTAAATAAGGGTTCCTTTTTCTTTCATCTTTGCCAATATTTGTTATTTCCTGATAACGGCCATTTGGCTAGGGTGAGATGGAATCTCATTTCAGTTTTGATTTTCATTTTCCTGATGGCTAAAAACTCTTGATTAATGTGTTCATTATTGTTCATCATAGCCATCAGACCTGTCATTTGTGCTTTTGGTTAATGTGTTAGGATAACCTCTACCATGTCAAAAATTTAATACTTGATCTTTTTTTTTTTTTTTTTTTTTTTGGTTTTTCGAGACAGGGTTTCTCTGTGTAGCCCTGGCTGTCCTGGAACTCACTCTGTAGACCAGGCTGGCCTCGAACTCAGAAATGCTCTTGCCTCTGCCTCCCAAGTGCTGGGATTAAAGGCGTGCGCCACCACCGCCCGGCTTACTTGATCATTTTTAAAACATGGGTCTTTTTATTTCGAAATTTAAAAATAGTACCTATATGGTATGGTGTTATCTGACAAATAAGTTGTTTTTCTAAAGAAAATAAGAATCCATGGGTTTGGCTAAACTGTCAAAGGAGCCTATGGCTCACAGAAAGGCTAAACATTCCTCACTTAAAATGCTCAGGGTCTTTTGAGCTCTCTGCATCCTCCAAAGCTTAGTTAGCCTTGTGTCCCTTTCTTTCAGAATAATTTTACTGTTTTCTGTTAAGTGTTATTTCTTACATGTTTAATTTTTCAAGCTATCAAACACTGTAAAAGATATAAGGACCCCTTCTCCCCCTCTAGAGCCAGGCTCCCACCCCTTTCCTTGACAGCTGCTGGACGCTTAGATCAGTGACATACACCATGGCTACTCACTATGGTTGTACATTTGATGTTCTTTGGCCAGAAATAGCTACATGGTGACAGTAGTAAAGGTTATAGGATTATTGGCTCAGCAAGTAGAAAGCTACTTGCTGCTAACCCTGACCAACTTTGATCCCCGAGGTTCGAAAGGTGAAAGCAGAGAACCAACCCATGCAGCTTGTCCTTGGACTGCCATGGCACGCTCTGTATCGCTTACTACCCACTGACTAATCTACTAAGTCCACTCGGTGCTCCTCTAATCCTAGCACTTGGGAAGCCGGAGGATCAAGAGGTCAGAGCTTAGCTACATTGGGAAATTAATTTGAACTATATCAAACTTTGTCTTTTTTTTTTTTAACTAATGGGTTGGAGAGATGGCTCAGGAGTAAAGGCACCTGCTGCTTTTCCAGAGAACTTAGATTTACTTCCTGTCATCCACATCTGTAAATCTACTTCCAGAGGATCCAACACCCTCTTCTGACCTCTGTAGGCCCTGCATGCAAGTGATACTTAGTATATATAAATATATGCAAACAAAACACCCAAATAAACATTAAAAAGACAAGAAATTACTTATTGACAATAAATAATTAAATTCATGCATTATCTTTGCATTTTGAATGCTTAGTATGTTAATATTACATGTACTTATTTTATTTTTTAAATAGGGAGCATTTAGTGGCTGGAAAGTTATTTTACGAGTTGATCGGTCCCGAGAAGCTGGGTTCAAGCGCCTTCTTCAGGCAGGAGGAGCAAAGGTTTGTCTAGAATTAATTTACTGCTATTCTAGGGGCAGGTTTACACAGACTTGTCTAGCAAGGTTTCTGTGATGTCTCCATTCCCTCTGCCTTTTGAAGAGAGGGTCAGTCTGCCCTGGAGCATGAGGGGATTAATCTTTCCTGTTTTTCATTAGGTGTTACCTGGTCATCCACAACCTTTATTTAAGGATGCTACACATCTCTTTTGTGACTTCAATAAACTGAAACCTGATGACTGCAGAGTTTTCATCGCAGAGGCTACGGCCCAGAACATGGCCTGCTTGAAAACAGAGTATATTGCTGATTATCTCATGCTGGTTAGTCTCCTTCTATTCTTCAACTTGTCATTATCAGTTTTATTATTTGGGTGTATATGTGGGGTGGGGAGCTAGCACATGTGTGCTGGTCAGAGGATAACCTGAGGAGTTGGTTCTCTCCTACAGGTAGGTTCAGACTTAGGTTGTCAGGTTGGTAGCCAGTGCCGTTACTTGCTGAGTCATTTTGCTGGCCCCGTACTTCCTTATTTCTAAAGATAGGCTTATGTTTGTAGATGAACAGCCATACATCAAATCTTGGTTTGCTGCTAATAGAATTGATAGTCTGCCATTCTCTAATCAACGTCTTTCAGTTTAGTTCCATTTCTATATTGGTTGCGTGTAAACATTTTTTTAGCATGAAATTTAAATATGACAAGTTTATGAAGATCTGGGTAGCTATAAATATTTTACAACTTCTTTAAAATATTGGGCTATAAAGAAAGCAGGGGGCTAGAGAGATGGCTCAGAGACATGAGAACTGGCAGCCAAACCCCTGGAGCTGGAGTTAGAGGATGCTGTGTCCTGTCCAGTGTGGGTGTGAGACTCAAACTTAGATCTCTACAAGAGGGCTGTGTGCTCTTAACTGCTAAGCCATCTCTCCAGCCCTAAATGAACGAATTTTAAACTGTATACTTGCTTTCTAGGTCAAGTGACATTTTAATTTAATCAAGTAACATTGACTTATATATCAATTTCTTTCTCATTTTTTTATGCATTTCAGAGTTGGAGAAATCAGAATATGTGTCTCCTCAAATACTTAGCATGTGTATCATTAACTAGAATCCAGTATTTGTTTACTGTTTTCTTAAAAGAGCTATTGTACAGTGAAATTTGTAGATGACAGTTCCATCATGTGAGTCAGCCTCCTGATAGATGACCTTGCAAACCCTTTGGTATCAAGAGCATGACCTCATTGCAACAAGCATCCTTGGGGCCCTTTTCAGTGACCTCTATCCCAGCCCCACAGAGATAAGCTTGCTTTATTTGTCCCCAGAATATATGTCTTTCCTGTTTGAGAGCTTCATGTACCTGGCCTTAGAGAACATGTGCTGTTTTGTAGCAAGCTTCACTTAGTATACTGTCCATATGTCTAGGTCATGGTGCACATAAGTAGCTCATCCTTTTTTATTATAGAACGTTCTGTCTGAATAGATCACCTGGGTAACTTCCCTTCAGTTTGCTGTTAAAACTACTGAATATGTACAGGTGTACTTTTCCAGGGGCAGATGTGAAGTAGTATAATTGCTGGGCTATAGGCTAAGTATACATTTAGTTTATGTGGTCAGGACAGCTTTAAATTTGTAGGGCTTCCTACTTCTGCCTCCTAGTACTAAGATTGCATGGTATTCAGTATCAAACTCTAGAAGAGATTTGGTGCCACTTTACCCCAACATTTGGTTTTATAACTTTTAGCCATCTGGTAGGGCTATAGTGGGGTAGCATCATGCTTTTTAAAGAATCAGTCTTTACATCTCTCTTTGCCTGCTAATTGCTGGTATTACAAGCATGAATCACTATGCTTGACTTGAATTTCTATTTCTTGTTAAACACTAAAATTACATATTTTGTATTCTGCCATTTCTAAAGGTACCAATTTGTTTTCTAGTATTCTTTTCCTAAAAGTTTTACAATTTTAGCATTTATCATTTTGTTTTACCTGTCTTTTGTGTGCACATGTGTGTGGGTGCTGTCAGAGGCCAGAAGAGGGTGTCTCATCCCCGGAAGCTGGAGTTACAGGTAGTTGTAAACTGTCCAACAAGGGTGCTGCAAACCAAATGCTGGTTCTCTACGAGAACAGCAAGTGCTTTTTTTAAAAAAGATTTATTTACTTATTATATGTGAGTACACTGTAGCTATCTTCAGACACTCCAGAGGAGGGCATCAGATCTCAAAATGGATGGTGGTGAGCCACCATGTGGTTGCTGGGATTTGAACTCAGGACCTTTGGAAGAGCAGTCAGTGCTCTAACTGCTGAGCCATCTCTCCATCCCCAGCAAGTGCTCTTAACCTTAAGCTCTCTTATAAGTTCCATAGCTTTTGTCGGTGACCTGTCTCTAATTAATTATCCTTTGTCCTGTGATATAGGGGTTGGAGTTTCCTTCATACAGATAGATGGCCCACTCTTTGTTGAATAGACTTTCATTAGTTCAAAAGGAACTTTGGCATTTGTCTTAACTATCTTTTCCTCACTTCTCATTGAGTTGCTGTTTTACTGTTGAACTTTAAAATGTTTGGTCTTGGCTAATGTCTCTTTGCTGAATGTGTGGATTTTATGTTGTTCCTCACCCCCACCCAATCTGTAGCCTTTTTATTCTGTGGCATAGAAACGTTTTTATATTGTAATGAGGTCTGATTTAACATTTTATGGATTGTTGGGTTTGTCAGCCCTTAACCTAGCTAGCTTTAATCCTTCACTTCTCCTCCTGAAAGTCTTTCAATAGACTTGTGCTTGTGATTAGTTTTGAGTTAATTGCTTTGTGTGATTTTGGATCAGAAAAGTTTAAGATATTCTTCTAAAAATGTTTAGCTGTATGTTGGAAGAGCCATCTTTCCTCTGTAGATTGGCTCTGTACTTTGTAAGGATGGACTCTGCCCTTTGGGACTATACTTAGGAGGCTCAGAGGCAGGAAGCCCAGTGCTTTGTCAGAGTCCTTCTTTAGTTACAGTTGTTTCCTTTTTCTAAAGCTCTGCCTTGTGCGTACATCTAGGCTCAACTCATGTTGTTGTTACTGAAGTTCTAACAATGGTAGGTATTGATGTTAGATCACTGTGACTGTTGTTTTGATTTATGGAACGTGGGAGAATGTGGCATCAAATTACATCTGCAGTTTTTCGCAGCATTTGGTGATTGTCAGGATATATACTGTCTTTGTCAGTTTTAAAGTAGACACTTGAGTTTTTCCATTTGGTACTCCAGACTGGCCTGGAACTCTTTTTTTTTCTTCTGCACAATTCTGATTGAAAATAGGTTCTAGCCGGGCGGTGGTGGCGCACGCCTTTAATCCCAGCACTTGGGAGGCAGAGGCAGGCGGATTTCTGAGTTCAAGCCAGCCTGGTCTACAGAGTGAGTTCCAGGACAGCCAGGGCTACACAGAGAAACCCTGTCTCGAAAAAACAACAACAAAAAAAAGAAAATAGGTTCTACTCTGTTTGGGTTGTGGCCTGGATATCCCGCATAATTTGTAGCTTGTGGCGTTTCCTTTATCAGTTTGCATTTACTTAATGACAACAGAAGCAGCTGAATTGTCAGTTCACATTTTAGCCTTACTAAATAAAAGCTAAATGTGTCTCCTATATATGGCTCAGTGGCCAAAGACTTGACCAGGCTCCACAAACTATATTTCTGGCTTCTAAGCCTTTGCTTTGGGATTCCCGACCTTGTTTTTTCTGTGGGAATAGTTGCCTTCCTGCCTGCTTCCTCAAGCCATTTCTATTAGAATTTAAGCCAGCTTGTGGCACACATAAACAAACCAAAAAGCCCACAAAAGCTAAATTGATCTAAGTTTTTTTTCAGGTATGAACTGCCCTGTGGCATTTACTTGGTTTGTTTATTCTCCAGCATCTTAATATATTTATGTCAGAGTTTATCATTGCTGTCAGAAGGCAAGGCTGGGAACTGGCTCTTAGTGCAATAAAGACTTTAGTTCAATTCCCAGAACCCAAAGAAGGCAAACATGCTGGCTCCTGCTTAAATAATCATAACACTCGAAGGTGGACACAGGCTCAGAAGTGACTAGTGAGATTGGTGTGGTGACTCAGGCCTTTAATCTCAGCATTTAGGAATTAAAGGTAGGAGGATCACTAAAAGTCTGAAGGATCCTGGGCTACAAAATGCACTCCAGGCCCGCTTGTCTGTTTTAAAGCAACCTTATCTTTTATGATTTTATTGTCTATGAAAATAGGAAAATGGCTCCAAAGGTAGCCATTGCAAGGATTTGGTATTAGGTAGAAACACTTTAATGTCCTTGCTACCTGCTAATTATGTGATGATGGTTCTTAAGTCCATTGCACTTTTATCTGTAAACGGGTACGGAAACACCTATCTTGGGGAACAGATAGTAATTCACACTACTACTAGCTACTAACCACCCTTTCCCCCAATTCAATCTGTATTTTAAACCATGGAACCATTAAAATTTGAGCTAGCCAAGCTTTGCCTGAACTTTGACCGACTGGTAAACTTTGGGGGGGGGGGGAAGAAACCCGGGAATATGCACTACAAATTTGAAATATTCCTCTTTCCATTCTAGGAATCCCCTCCTTGTGCAGATAATTACCGTGTATCAGAAGCTGCTTTATTCCATAATAAGGAAGGTGGGCCTGGATTACCACAGAAGAGGAAAACTCCTGCAGAGAATGTCATCAAACGGCCACGAGTGCGCTGACAATGAGTGTTTTGAGTTTAGTGTGCTTGCCTAAAATGCGTAAGGCCTGAACCTGGGTTCAATCCTCAACAGTGCACAGAAAATTTTCAGCTACACCTTGACCATTGCTGTGTATGATGCGTTTATGTAGCAGTTTAAAGGCATACATCTGAAAGACTTTGCTTCAGATTCTAATGATCTTGTGATCTTTTGCCTTTAACCTGAATATGAATCACTGGATATTGACTGTTCCTAATAAAAAGGAACTAGCTTGTCAAGCCACACTGAATATATAAGGACTTTTCTTGTAAATATAGTTTTAACAAGGAGATAGATTTGTTTCAAAAATATCTTAGTTCATAAAAGCAAAAGTTATACATTATATTCTTGCCATTTAACCTCTTTTTTAACAGCCTAAGCAGAGAGTTTGATAATGAAGCTGGGGCTTTAAACTTAAAATATGTATATATGTAAATGTGTGTATGTATAAACTTCTATCATTTGCCAAACATGGGCACCAAAACTTGGAGATAAAAGATAAAAAAGATAGCAACTCAAACTGTACTGTTTTGTTCATTTAGATCTGTTGATATCGCCAAACTTCATATTACAGGATTAAGAAAGAAAAATAATTGGCTGGGTATGAGTCCTGGCTGTCTCAAAACACACACACACAAAGACACATGAAATGGCTCACTTGTAATCCCAGCACTCGATTGTGAAGTAGGAAGGTCATTGAGTCTGAGTCCAGCCTAGCCTGGGTTGGAATGAGACTGTTCAATAAAGCAAAGAGCCACCAACACCCTTCGAAGGTGGCTCACAATTGCCTATAAAGCATCTGGGCTCGCTCCATGGAACCAGCACTCATGTGTAGACAAAAAAAAGTATTATCTTTTTAAAAGGTGACAGAAACTTGTGCTTCAAAATAACTTGCTGCACCGGCCCAGATTAATCAAATACATCTTAGAATAAGGGAGATGGATGGCTTGGCTCTGGATAAAGTGGGCTGTACCAGCATAAAGAGCATCCAGGTGTAGGATTATCTAAACTGGGGTTCACTGGCTAGCAGAACAGCCCTAGGTTCAGTGACTTAAAAAGGGCAGAGGGGCTCAGAGGATGGAAGCACTGGAGTTCATGGTGCCTTAGAATCATCTTAAGTCTCCATATAGTGCCGCCTTCTACAGGTACCAAGCAGCATCCAAATATGCAGGCAAAACACCCATATGTTAAATGTAGAGCCAGGCAGTGGTGGTGCACACCTTTAATCCCAGCAGATTAAAGACTTGGGAGGCAGAGGCAGGTGGATTTCTGAGTTTGAGGCCAGCCTGGTCTATTTAGTGAGTTCCAGGACAAACAGGGCTACACAGAGAAACCCTGCCTCAAAAAATAAAAAATAAAAGTAGAGGGCCAGGGAAATGGCTCAGACTCAGTAAGTAAAGGTGACTACCACCAGGCCTGACAACAAAGTTTCATTCTCCAGAATCCACTATAGAAGTAACTTCCCAAGTTGTCTTTAGATCCCACTTTAACATCCACAATTTATTTTTAAAAAGAAAAAAAAAATCTAAAAGACCAATAGAAGACACCACAAACTGTATGTGTATTTTTAAAAAAAAAAAAGTGCTTGCATGCAGGAAGCCTAGGTTCAGTCCCTAGCACTGCATAGAAGGAGGCATGGTGGCACAGGCCTGTAATCCCAGCACTTTTGGGAGGAGGTAATAGGATCAGAATGATCTCATCTGCTACACCAGGTTTGAGGCCAGCCTGGGCCATGTGAGATCTTGTCTCAAAACTACAATAAAAGATGGGACAAAGTACCTTACGAACAACGTAAGGCACTAACATCTAGAATATATGAAGAACTCAGTAATAGCCCAAAGTAAACACCAACAAGGAATGACTCACGTACAGGAAATAGAGATGCCAAAGCCACTAAGGAGATAGTTAATGCTTCCCAGGTGGATTAAAATTGTATTTGCTCAAAAAACAAAAAAAAAAAAAAAACTGGGCAGTGGTGGCGCACGCCTTTAATCCCAGCACTTGGGAGGCAGAGGCAGGCAGATTTCTGAGTTCGAGGCCAGCCTGGTCTACAGAGTGAGTTCCAGGACAGCCAGGGCTACACAGAGAAACCCTGTCTCAAAAAAAAAAAAAATGTATTTGCTGGAAAGGATACAATACACATAGCCACTTAAAAATGGTTCCAGCTCTAACATTATCATGTGACTCTGATTTTATCTTTAGGAATATACCAAAGATAGGCAAAAGCAAGCTGACACTTGGCAACTCAGCAACACTGAGGCAGAGTGGAAACAAGCCAAATGTCCACTTAGGAATACAACTGGTTTACTTAGCAAGTTGTACTAATAGTACAACATGGATGGCCCTCAAAAGCAGGTTTGTGAAATGCCAATCACAAAGCACCACCTATTGTTCATGTGAATGCTCAGAAGAGGAAAACCCATAGACTGGGGGACAGGGCAATATGTGAGGCAGAATGGCAACTCACTGGTAAAGCTTCTTTTGGGTGTTGAAATGTCTGGGAATGAACAGCTACAATGGGCATATATGCCCTAAGTTGTTTTATAACCCTGGCTAGTTTTATAACAAGCTATATGTATATTAGGTTGGCCACAAAATATCTCCTGCCCCTGCAAGACAAGATTTATAGATACAAGCCATTGAGTATATACAAGATCAGGGTTTCAATGTTAGCCTAGCTACAAAGCAAGCTTGAGTAGCCTGTACTCATATGAGACCCTATCTTTAAAGAGCCTATGGAAGCTTTGACATCTTGAGTTCAAAGCCCATCTTAACTAGTAAGACTCTAAAAGATGTTGTATATAGCCTGAGAGTACTTTGCCCTGCACGTTTGTGGCCCTAAGGGAGTGTAAGCTTTGTATTTTAAATAAGCAGTTAAGGAAAAAACAACCCTCAGAAATGGGGATACATCAGTGGTTAAGAGCATTTGATGCTAAGAACCAGAGTTGAGTTTCCAGCACCCACGTAAGGAAGTTCTTGCCTCATGCTCTAGGGGCCTAACACTTTTTTTGGGGGGTGGGGGGTGGCCAGGGGTCTCTATAAGCACCTGTACATTAAGTAGCATATGTTCACATAAACATACATGAATATTTAAAGCCAAAACCAAGTAAAAAGAGTAAACAGTAAATATGGAATCCGCTACCAAAAATGGCTTAAAAAAATATATATCTTTACTGACTTAAGACTAAAAACCAAATCCTGAAACTGGAAAATGCTGTTCCTTTTAAAGATGTGTAAGGCTTGAGAAACATTCCTAAGTGCGCTCTTGGAGAACAGGGTCATATCCACCAAGTGGACCAGACACTGTTCTCTGTTCTCCAAGAGTTTAGGCTAAAGGGTTTCAACAAAAAGCATCACATTCTACCATCCATAGGTTTACTGTTTATTCAATGTTAAATGTTACAGAGTTCTTACACTGTCAGAACCATGCCTGAGAACCCAAAGAAAGAAATGGTGCAATGGATAGCCTCATCCACCCAGACAGTGTATTAAAACTTGATTCATATGCATTTTGATAATTTCACAATCTTAAAAAAATTATAACAAGACTTGGAATTTACATCTGCTGCAGGTCTTCAGCGTTCCAGTACAGTATGCCATTAAACAAACCTCATCATATGTCTGTTCACTTCTTAAACCACAACCCCAAACAGAATTTGTATATGTGTGTCTAGCTGGGGTAAAGCATACTTTAAGAGAAGTTTGCGGCTCAAGGTGTGAGATTACTTGTTAAGGTTTCTGGTGCCCAAATTAAGTCTTCAGTTTAACTAAGAAGCTCAAGCTTCTGATCACCCAACCTCCTCCTGGCTGGCTCAGATCATGCCAACATTACTGCCCGTAAGTGGCATACAGTCATCAGGAGACACTAGCCAACGCTTCCTGCTTCCCACACTGGTGCACTAATCCACTAAGCTGCAAGACATGCTCTCAAGCTGGGAACACTTCCCCCATTACCTGTTCCACTCCTGTCAGTAGTGAGCAAGTCTGAACTGTGTTTGGCAAAGGGATTCATTTACAGAGAGAAACCCAGGCACTGGCATCGTATCACAGTCATATGCCAATATAGAGTATGTGTGCTGGACCATTTGTAATGACATGAAAGTAGGTAACTGACAGACTATTTCATTAGGTGGAAAGAAATTTAGCAGTAACCTCTTCTAAGAGCCAAGTACTACTAGATAGTTAAATTGTAATTACTAACAACAGAAGAGCTACATTACTGGCTATTCCCCCTGCCTCTCCAAGTGAATATCATAAACATACTCCCAAGGTGAATGTCAAGAGCTGGCTAAACAATAAATGGATCTACAGAATAGCCCATAACGTTCAAATTTGGGGCACACACAAGGATTTATCAGACACCACGCCAGATTCACGAATGAGCTCCTGTTGCTTTGAACTATTAAGAGCCAGGTCAGTGAAACCCTCTCCTTCTGAGCAGACACCACACCCCATCCACAGATCAATTTAGACCTGATTAGAAGGCTTGAGCAGCACCTGGAGTGGAGCGGATCCGCTGGCCTTTACACTTAACAAAGGCTATCTGGCTCCACAGACTGGCAAATTCAAAGGGAATTTCACAATTCCAATGCTTCTTTCAGACTATTTCACCACACAATATGCCCTTTAAAGAACTTACTCCAAGTCAAAGCAAGGCCTTAATGTGGAACCGAACAAGCACTATCTGAATGAAAAGTTATTCAAAGAAACAAGACTCCCCCCCCCCCACCTACTCCCCATTTGGTGGACCCAAGTTTGGTTGAATTAAATCCAGTTACCTCATACAACTAAAAACTTAAATTATAAATCATAAGCCCCACACAGATGATCCAAGCACATCATTTCTGACAGCGGCTTGTTCCAGGAAGTCTAACACAGCCACAGCCTATAGAGTATTCCTTAGGATGGGGCAAAGAACAGGTTAATTAAGGTCACTTAACTCTTCATCTTTTAGAGCGGATCAGAACCCAGATGGCTGGCTTCTGAAGGCTTTCTGACAGGAATCCAGTAGAGTTGGTTTCAAGGTTCACACAGACACTAATAGCTGTAACCTTATGTAGAAGTTGTGATCCACATGAAATCCACAATTAAGTGCAGCAAATCTGAGGTAGTCAACCTTGCAAAGGCTCAGTATCTGAACATAAAGATGTTTGAAATGACCACTGGCTGCAGGTTTGGCTTTATACGCAGAGCAACTATGGAAACACTGCTGAATCTACTTCACAAATATTTAAGACAATGAAAACACCCCTAAATCCAACATACATCAAGATCAGTCGTGACTCTTGAATTTCCATAGTGCAACAGGGACAGTCACTGGACTCGAGGTCTTCAGTCAGTCACTGTAGATCCAGAAATCAAAACGCTGAATGGCTGTTCTTGGTGGCTAGCTGTGGTCTAGTTATCTTGGAAGGCTTAGCAAAGACCATTCCTTAACTGTACTGTGTGTGGCTGTACTTCTGATTTTCAAGCACAGCATACTGGTTGTCTAGCTGAAGTTTAAGGGCCTGGTTTTTTGAAACCTCCTCCCTACCTCTATTTTTGTGTCTTACTACTTCAAAGCTCTTCTCCATTTCTTTATCCCTAAAGGAAAGAAATGTAATCAGTAAATATTTCTTCTTCACTAGGGAATTTTGAAAGTATTCTTCCTCGAATTTAAAAAAAAAAAAAGCCCCTAAGAATAATCCTGGAGAGACAAGAAGGGAATACAAAAATCCTTATCAAACCATTTTAAGGCTTCAATTGAACAGAAAACATGTAATACTGTACTGAAGCTCTGAGGTCCCATCTTCTGAATATTTTGGGACCAACTTGAAGACAACCAGAAAGAAGCTGTATAATGACATTCCTTCTAAGACTCACTTCTAAGTTTTTGCAGTTAGTAGATAATACGTCTTTATGCATAAGGGCAACAATTTTCTCATTCAAGTAATGTTCTCATCATTCAACGATTTCTCCTCCCTTTTGCTCTGGGGGAGTGGTCTGATTAGATCAGGTACAGAAAGATGTGTGTGGCAAGTCACTGCTCTCCCAGAGTCCCCCACACGTGAGGACAAAATGGAGAAGCAAGTCCAAGTAGAGGTCTAAATTCAAGCCAGCTGTGCTCTCAATGAGGCGAAAAGGCTGGGATTTACTTTAAAACCACCCAAAAAAATTTTTCCATCTGATGCCATTTACATTTCTTCCCATTTTATTTACTTTTGAAAATTCATGTCCCTAATACGATGTAGATGTGCCATATGTGGTCATTTAACTTCAGGTAGTATTCACTTTAAGTACCTGCTGAAATAAGATTATTTATAGTATTAGATTTGTAATTGCCAACATCTTTCATCTACTCACATTTATTGTGAATGAAATGATAAATGCTTTTACAATTCTAATTTCCATATTTAAAAGGAACATAAGCCAGTAATAATGTACTTTTTTAGCATCCTTTCTCTTGTTCTTTCCAAAAAGGATTCATCCCCCACCTTCTCCTTCCCTCCTGGTACCCAAGTCCCACCACCTGGTTCCCAGCTGCCTGTCAGAAAGCCTAACTCACAGTCTCACATACTTACTTCCGGCTCTCTACATGCTTGGCAGTGGACTGCAGGGCTGGGAACTGTGTGTCACTGTAGATTTCTGGTGGTCCTTGTGGCGTTTTTCTTGTTGTGGTTAGCCTTGCCCCAGGAGGCCTATACACACCACTAGGCATTGCTGGCTCCGGAGTTTCTGTAACTAATAGAAAAACCATTCATTCATATGGTTGACTTTCTCCTAACATTTTCCTACACTCCTGATCATTTAACAATTTAAATTTAAATTTAAAAATTTTGAGAGCTGGGCAGTGGTGGCGCATTCCTTTAATCCCAGCACCTGGAGGCACATGCATGCGGATTTCTGAGTTCAAGTCCAGCCTGGTCTACAGGGTAAGTTGCAGGACAGCCAGGGCTACACAGAGAAACCCTCTCTCAAAACACCAAACCAACTAAAAACAAAACAAAACAAAAAAATTGTGTGTGAGAAAGGCAACCCTGATTGAGAAAGGATTTAGACTAGACAATAAAAGCAAAGTTCAGTGAGAAAATGTCTCAAAGTAGAAACTTGCCCATCTCTTAATCTCAAGAAGTTACCCTTCTGGAATATAACACTGTAGTCACTGGTGTTTCTTATTAGTAAATGTGCCATCCACTTCCTTTACTTGAAAGGTGGGCTAAACACGGTATCTTATATAAACTATTTAATAATATGCACATGCAGTATTTTAAATTCCTAAAGATAATAAAGAAAATAGCTAACTCATACCTTTATTTTATTCTCTTAAGATCACTAGATGTTAAGTTTCTCTATTTGCTTATAACACAGGAAAAAGCACCTTGGCTTAAAATTTACTGTGACTTAATTTGGGGGCCACAATCTTTCAGGTTTTTCCTATTTCCCATCTTCCCCAACTGACCCTTGATATGTTTTCAAGCAGTCTTGTTTTCCACTTGTCAAAAACTTTCAAAGTTTCAGGCTAGGGAGGCTCAATGGGACAGCACTGTAATTATTTACTAGCTGAAATAAAACGTTCTTATAGTTTAAAAGATTGTTTTCTATAGGCTTAGTTATACCAAAGGGAAAGCAACGTGTATTACTGAGTATCTAAATTGCACTTGAGATACACACATTAAAAACTGCCTTGAATAGTGGAACATGCTTGCAACATGGGAGGCTGAGACAGGAGGATCTTGAGTTCAAAGCCAGCCTGGTCAACTCAGATCCATCTTCAAAGAAACCAAACCAAACCCCAAACTATTACATTTCAGCCACTACGTGTGGCTTTTTAAAAAAATTCATTATTTGTGTTTGTGGGTGATATGACTTATGAGGCTTGCCTGTTCGCTCGCTCATTCATTCATCTATTTTAAGGACAATCTCATTCATTTCAAAGACAGTCTCCACTTTGTAGCCCTGGCTGCCCCAACTCAGACACCATCTGCCTGTGTCCTGAGTGCTGGGATTCAAAGCAACACATGTAGCTATTTTAGATGAGTAAACTGAAATCTAGATTTCAATTCCTCACTCAATTGTTACATGTGACTAGCCATCACTCTATCACTGAGCTCATCCATCACCTTGGGAAAATGCTAACTAACGGGCAGTATATTCTAGGAGACAAAATGGGAGATGGGGTGCCATACCAAAAATGGCAGCAGGAATACACAGGAGCTACTCTTTAATGCGTGCACACACTGTGTACATACACAGATGCCCCTGGTGGCCAGAAGGGAAAGGTGGATTCCTTGAAACTGGAGTCATAGATATTTGTGAGCTCCCTGATAAGCATTTCTAAGATACAGTTTTGGTGCTGGTAGAGTGTAGGTTGTTAGTACTCCTAACTGCTCAGTCCCAAAGAGGGATATATTTTAAAAAAGGGCTTGGGGAGAATTTTAGTAACAGGGTAAAATTAAGCAGATGTGAAAAGACCTGGAGGCCAGTGAAAGAGATGACTTGGCAGGTAAAGATTGTCTCTATACAAACCTGGTGGCAAGATCCAGCTCCACAAACTCACCACACAAATAATAAAAAGAAAGCAAACACTTAAAACTAAATGTTCGCAAACAAGCTGAGTCTGACCCAACAAGTGGACACAGCTATCATCGGTGTTAAATACGCATTCGTATCTATGCCAAGCAGAACAGAGAACACACAGTCATCTAAGTTATCTGCCATCTGGCTTTTCAGGCACCTGACACAAAGAGGAAACATATAGTCCAAAGAGTAAGAACTAAGGTTCTGCAGGAGCTGTGTCAGGAGCATTCCATGAGTAGCTTGAAAGAACAAGTTCAGGAGGGGGAAAAAATAAATAAATCAAGCAGCATCACCCGTGATTCCTACCAGTCACTTCAGCACTTGCCCTAAGCATTAGAACTTAAATTCATATGCACCCAGAACTCCAGGCATGGCGGCAGCATGTGCCTGTCTGTAAGCAGAGACTTGGGTGGGTGACAGAGAAAAGACCATCCCAGGAGTGTGCTAGCTAGCCAAGTGGTACAACCATTCTTTAGACTCAGTGAGAAACTGACTCAAGGATTTAGAGTGACAGGGGAAGACACAGCCAACTTCTAACCTCGATACCCACACACCAAGACCGATCTCTCTCTCTCTCTCTCACACACACACACACACACACAAATTCAGGGCTAGCCTGGGCGGAGTGGGGATGAATATTACCAAAAATACACCGATGACATTCTCAAAAACTAAAAACTTAAAAAAAAATTTTTTAAAATTAGAAAGTTGCCAGGAAACTCACATCTGTAATCTCAGGTTTAGGGAAGTAGGGTAGCACAAGGCCATCCGTATTACCCTGTCTGAGCTATATAAAATAAGTAAAACTAAGATTTCTGAGCTGAAAGCATGGCTACGAGGAGGTACAGTGCATTTAGCATGTGCAAAGCTCTTAGAGTTCAATTTCTAGCACAGCAAAAACCAAACAAAAATGTTGAGCTAGGCAGCTGACTCGATGGCTGTAGTCTGTTGAGCAAGTTTAATGACCAGAAGTGGCTGGTCAGATCCATGGAAGCCTAGGCAAGCAGGGCAGTCACCTCACTGGAGAGGCAGAAACATGATCCTAAAAGCAAACTGGCTAGCTAGGATAGCTAGAGAACTGGTTTGAGTTCCTGGTTCCTTGAGAAACCCTACTCTCAAAAAATAAAAGTGGGCAATGGCAGTGGCAGCAAGCTGTGGTCTATCCACAAGCACTCATGCAAACACATACTCCAGCAACACAATACACCCCTAACATTTCTTTAGTCCCAAAGAACTTTTACTCACTCCCTTCTGCTGAGAATTTAAGCTTCAAGACCTAAGTGTAGCACGAAGGATGTAATTTAGTGGTAGGATGATGGCAGCAGGTGAACTATTTGGCTTTATTCCCTAGCATCAAAAACAAAAGCAAAACTTTGACAGCCTACAGGGCAAAAAAAAAAAAAAAAGTATGTCACTCAATTTCTACAATCCTTCCACTAAAGAAGCATACACTCGGATCGGATCCACTCTCCCCAACCCCTCTCAAGAGGGAAACAGAAGATCACCTGTTACTGGAGCAGGAGGCGCTTGTACCGGAGCAGTTTTATTCCAGGGACCTGAAGATTTCTCTGTTCCACTGCTACCTCCACCTTCTTCCCAATTATCTCCTGGATCTTCTCTCTTTTCATTATCATCATCTTCCTTTTCACTATTGGAAAACAAGCACATTGAACTTCCTAAGAACTGGACTAGATGTATGCACCACCATATGAAACGTCTACAAAAAAATTATCTTTTTTGAAATACAGTCACATTATGCAGTCCTGACTGAAATGCAATCAGAGACACAGGCAAAGTTGATCTACATCTCAGAGATCTGCCCGTCTCTACCTTCCTCTGCTGGGACTAAAGGTGTGAGTGTACCATTAAGCCCAGCTAAGCTTTCTAGGAGTAAACTTTTAGAAGTCAGTTCTCTTTCCACCATGTGGGTTCTAGGGAATAAACCCAGGTCATCAACTTTAACAGCAATGCCCAATAAGCCATACTGCTGGCCCCCATAAAAGATATTTCTATTAAAGCAAGACGTGTCCTAGTTTTAAAACAATTTCTTCTGGCTTAGTGTTATTGATTTTCCCCCCATTTGGTGAGTAGAGTCTAACTTGGATTATGTATTCTACAAAAGCATGCTATAAACTGAGCCATACCTAGAATCCAAGACAAATTTCTTGACCTCCTTTTTAACTTGATTTTGAAGCATGGTCTCAGGTAGTCCAGGCTGGCCTTAAACTTACCATATACTCAAGCAAGTTGATGTTCCTGGCTGATCTTCCTGTCTCTATCTCCCAAGTGCTGAAATTAAAAGTGTAAACCACCATACCCATCTTTATTAAGACCCTTTAAAGACACTGCCCACCAGCTGGAAGTAACTCCAGCATTTAAAGACTTATGATGTCAATGAAGAGGAATGACCTAATTTTCAATCTGTATTTAAGACTGCCTTTCAAGGGCTAGGGACAAGGCTCAATAACAGAGCACTCTGTGGCTGATCCCTGTAACTCAAAAAGACAAACATAGAAGTAATCAGCATTTGGAGACTGACTGGTGACCTCAGCATATAAGCTGAGGCAAGAGAATGGTGACTTCAGTGATACCTTCTCCAAAAACTAAAGGTCACAACTACATAGTCCTTGCCACCAAGCTTAACTACCTAACTTTAATCCCAAGGATCCAAAAGGTGGAAGAGAACTAACTCCTGCTGGTTTTATTCTGATATGCATGCCACAGCATACTCACACAAAATAAACTGCAATTTTTAAAAGACAAAGGAAAAAGAGATTAAAGGATATGGTCAAGCAAAATTTCAGTTTTCCCTTTTAACATCTAACCTTTTCAGCCACATAAAATGATGCTGGTCACTAACAAATAATATTCATGCCATTTAAGTCATCATTTAACACTTATACTTATCATAAATACCAAAACATCCAGAGTGAATCCTAAAGATCTGTAATTTTAATGTCACATAAACATGTTCTTTAAGTCATACAAATTTTATACATTGAATACATATTACCTTCATAACAGGAAGTAAAAATTTCTAGCTTTCTTTTAAAAAAAAATGAAAACACGTTATTTTCTAATGGATCTTAAAAAGCTGATCAGATAGTATAACACCATTTTCTAACAGTAGCTTATTAGTCAATATAAAGTTATAATTACCCAGGTTCATTGTGGCATCCAATCTTTAAAATTTAAGAGTTTTTTTGCCTTTTTAAAATTTTAAAGCCATGTCAATATAGTTGCACTTTGATAATTCCTTCAAGGATGAAATAGGTACTCATCTGAATGCAACTGACTAATGGTAAAGTCCCAACAATCTAATCCATCCAAAAAAGGTGAAAAAGAGTTCCACCTACATGGAACTTCCAAAAAGGGGGAAGTTTGCTAAACTAAGCCAGGCATAGTGGTGCAAACCTATAGTCCTAGCACTGAAAGCAGGAGGATCACAGCAGTTCAAGGCCAGCCTGGGCTATGAAGTAACTTCCTAACTTTAAAAAAGCTAAAATAGTTTTATAGCCTGCTAGAAAACCAGTTCAATTTAAATGTTCTCCATAATTTAACAAAATCAAATTTTATACTGAAAAACTTGAAGTCCCTCCCCCTACACCTTCGGAAAGTGTTACTTTTACCCACTAAAATTCAAGTCAATATGACCAAAAATTACCACTTAAGGGCCGACTAAGAGCCTAATTTAATAATTTAACCATAGAACAGGGACCACATCAAGTCTACCAACCACCCCAGATAAAAGGAACCTATAAACTCCCTCTCCATATTTATATGGCGACAAAGTAAACAAGAACATATATATACTCGAGACAAAGTAAACAAGAACATTTTCTACTTTTTCTTTTAAATTTTTGATAGGGTCTCACTACACTGCTCAGGGTAACCTTAAAACTCACTCTAACCCATGCAGGCCTGATTTTTCTTATTCTCGGCTTCAACAGCTGACAGTTACAGCTTTTGCCACCAAGCCCAGTGGCAGTATTTTCTAAAATTACTCATAAGAGTTTATACTGCTCTTGCAGAGGATACAAATTCAGCCCCTAGAACTCAGACAGCTCCCAACTACCTGTAACTCCAGCTTCAAGGGATCTGATGCTCTCCTCTCGCCTCGGCAGGCACCTGCACGCACATGTACATAGCTATCCCAGACATACATGCATAGACACCACAAAAGCCACACCAAAAAGGAAGATACCTTGTAAGTTCCTAGCTATAGAAAGCAATGTTTAATTTGGTAAATTCACAAGTGAGAACACCTAGAGACATTAATGTCTGGGCGGTACAGACATTAACCATATTAAAATACTAGCTGGCTTTTCAATAGAAATTACCTCAGATCATAAATACAATAATCTAGATTTTAAAAGATTAAGGGGCTGGAGAGATGGCTCAGCAGCTAAGAGCACTGAGTGCTCTTCCGAAGGTCCTGAGTTCAAATCCCAGCAACCACATGGTGGCTCACAACCATCTGTAATGAGATCTGACACCCCCTTCTGGAGTACCTGAAGACAGCTATAGTGTACTTACATATATTAAATAAATCTTTAAAAAAAGAAGATTAATTTAGAGTTAAGAAAGTTATTTCATCAACAACTGTCCCATATGGTCACTGGAATTCTCTACAAATTGCAAGCTTCAAATCAAAGACAATTTCTGATCATTTTGCTTGTTCAAGATGAGTTAAGGATTTTGAATCTTAAAGCAAAGAGAGTCCTACTTACTTTTGTACTTCAAAATCTTACCTTAAATACTTACCTTTCCTACTTAAAAATCTTAACATGTCACTTTTAAAACCAGATCTAAAATGAACTACCACAGATTGAACCTCACCATGTAGGCTCTCAATCTTTAAAGTCTCTTAATCAACCAATCCAACTGTGGAAAATGACTTTTCTAAACTTTGAAAGCCAGTCACTTCAGAGCCTGAAATGGCAGCCAGCATGGGCCTGTAACTCCTGCAACTCACGTTCAGCTTGGAATGCACAGCTAAGAACTGTGCAAACCATGCTAGGCTAAGCTACCCTTGGGAATAAAGGTGGGGATGCAAAGGTCGGGAGAGCTGCTCTAGTAACTGGGGTGGTGAGTATTCAAGTGGCTACACTGTGAATACAAATCCGTGTACACTGGAAGTAGCCTACACTATAACTGCAAAAATATTTCAACTTGTTTACCAAAGAACTAAAAAACAATTTTACTAAATAAGAACAAGTAAAAGAAAAAACTAAGTTCCAGCACAACCTGGGGTGCGTTTAGGTGGACACTTTAGAATCAAGAGTTCAAGGAGACAGCTCAGTGCTCTTCCACAGATCAGGGTCCAGTTCCCAGCATTCACATTAACAGCTGTAACTCCAATTCCAGAAGACACTACAGGCATATACACAGGCAAAACACTTCAAGTACTTTTGGAAAAAAAAAAGGCTCCTTATACTGAGCTACACAGTAAGTTCTCAGGGCAGCGTGAGCTACAGGAGACCTTATTGAGGGTAGGGAAGACATAAGTTCAAACCTATATGTTAAAAATTTTAAAATGACAAAAATCCTTTTTAGTCAACTCAAAAATCCAAACAGCTGCAAATAGGGGAACTCTCACAGGATTTTAGAGTTGGCAGCTAATTTAATGACACCAGAGGCCTGCCGTTGCTCGAGACCAGGGCCTAAAGAAAAAGTAAATGTGTGCACTACTTTTATCTGCAACAAGGTTATCTAATCCCACGTGTAATCACATCCTACCTTATTTGCATTGCCTGAACTCTTAATCCGCTGTAATCAACCTCCTTTTGCTCAAATTCTTTCCACTCATTTTCATCCTATGGAAGAAACAACATCTGATTAGTTTTTGGTAAGCACGTTTCAGACTAAAAGGCATCAAGCAAGGGCCAACGAGTTTCCCCCAACTGGTAAAGGTACCTGCAAAACATCTGATAGAGGATCTTGGTAAACAGATTTCAGACTAGGAGAAAAATCGATCAGGAGTCGCCAGGATTCTTAAGCCGGTATTAAGAATCGGCAGTCAACACCGAGGGCCAGAGTCTGACTCTCTAGGCCCACGTGGTGGAAAGAGAATTTATCCCAGCCTCTAACCTCTCCGCACACGTACACATGAGTGCGCCCACACCAACAGGCAAATAAATGTGATCTTTAAAAAAAAAAAAAAATCGCAGGCCGTGACACAGTATTCCAGAGGCAGAGGTTCTTTGTGAACTGGAGGCCAACGAGGGCTACAGAGTGAGACCTTGTCTCAAAAAATAAGACGGGTCTAGTGGCTGGACTGTAAAGTTTAGCCCGTCCTTGCAAGATCCCGACACGTGCCTAGTTAGCAAACGCCCTCTCTGCCGCCGCTTTTACTTAGAACCAACTACAGGGCAAGCTGAGCGGCGGAAGAGAAATCGACAGAAATTCCCCAACTCAATTCCCAGCTCTACGTGGCCGCGGCTGGTAGAGCAAGCCACGCGACGCCGGCGGCACGTCTGCGACTCAGAACACCGTGAGAAAATGAAATCCAGTCCCAACGAAGCTCGAGCGGGACGACGAGGACTCAGGCACACGTCACCCGGGGACCGGCCCAACCCCCGTGGCCCAGAGGACGCGGCGCGCGGAGGCCGGCAGCCGGGGGCGACTAGACGAGCCCCGGGGGCCGCGAGCCCGCCCGACGTGCGAAGCCCGAGTCACGTGGCCTCCCGGGCCGGCGGGGGCGGGCGCTGCTGCCGGCCGCCGGCCTCCCGACCCTCACCTTCGTTACGGCCTTGCCGGCGGGGCCCGCGCTCCCGCCGTCTCCCGACCTCGAGGTCCCGCCGTCTCCGGACCTAGCACCGGAGCCCGAACTCCCGCCGTCGCCCGACCTGGCACCGGAGCCCAAGCTCCCGCCGTCGCCCGACCTGGCACCGGAACCCAAGCTCCCGCCGTCGCCCGGCCTGGAGCCCGCCGCCGCGCTGCTCCCGCCCGCACCGCTCGCCGCGTTGGCCGCCCGACTGCTCCGTTCCTTCTTCTTCTTCTTGTCCCTCTTGGCGAAGAAGTTGTCCAGGCTCCGCTCCTCGGTCTCAGCCATGGCCGCTGCCCGGATGGGTGGGGCCGGCGGAGGGCGCGGCGCTCGCGGCTCGGAGCTCTGGGTCAAGGCCGGCTGTGCGCTCAGGCTGCCGGGTGCGGCGTCGCCTCAGCCCCGCGGGGTCGCCGAGGCGCGGGCGGCAGGGCGGCCGGCTCCCCCGCGCTCCGGGGAACGGTGGTACGCTTCTCGCCGGGACCGCGAGCGTGGAGCAGGGTCGCGCCCGCCCCGCTGCCTGAGGGACAAGGAAGGCGCGCACCGGCGATCGCTCCGCTAACGACGGCGCGTGCGGGAGGAAGACGCGCGGGCCTGAGGAGGGGAGAGGGGACGGGGAGGGGAGGGAGGGGAGGAGGGAGGGCGGGCCACCAGCAGAGAGAGGCAGCGCCGCGCCTGCGCGCTCGGTTCCGCCCGCCGCTGTGGGCGCGCCGAGGGGGGCGGGCGGCGGGCGGCTGGATGAGAAGGGGGCGGGCCTTCCGGGAGAGCCAATCAGATGCCGGGACGGAGCGCTTAGGTGACAATCCGTTCCTTCTACGGGGCGGTGCCCTCTATGGGGGCGGGGAGAAGCGGGTGTAGGCAAAAAGAGTGACGTCCCTAGTGACTCCTGCCTCCGATTGGCCAAGGATTTTGCCTTGAGGGCGGGCATTTAGAGGGTTGGTGACTTGGCTGAAGAAGACCAGCCGGAGGGGGCGGGTGTGCCTTGGTTGAGCGCATGCGTAGGGTACACGTGCATCTGCTCGCCAGGACTGTGGCCTGGTAGGCGTTTGAACTTTCAGGAAAAGGAAAGAGACCATGTTAAGCCAGCTATGTTCAAGCTTGTTCCTCCTGCCCTGCTTTTCTGTACTTGCACCCTCTCTGGTCGGGCACCTATTACTTTTCTTCTGAATGGAATGCTTTTGACGAGGAGCGCTGGATTAGTATCCGTAGTTCCATTTATGGAAGGCTCTTAAATAAGCCAGTACATGAATGAAAGGGAACTGGTTTTGAACTCCATCCTGGACTAGATGTGTCTACCAGGGCCAGGTTAAATAAATATGACCCTCTTACGCTAGCTCTTGTGAGATGGAGAATGGCTGGGAATGTGATTTTGGTGGTAGGGTGTAACAGGCGCATGTCAGCGCTGAATCCATCCACAGAATCACAAAAAGAAAACATACACAAAACCCCTCATTTTCCTGGACCTTTACCCTTTTGGCACATACTAAGTGAGTATTTTACTCCTGATACATCTCCAGCCCAGAAAGCTTTTCGTTTGCTTGGGGGGAGATTACTTTGTTTTGAGACCGGTCTCACAATAACCCAGGCAGCTCTGAACGCCATACATAAAAAATATTATGTGTTTCTGATCTTCCAGCCTCCACCGTTCCAAGTGCCAAGAGTTCCGGCACGGACTCTCGTGCCTATGTTATGTGGTGCTAGGGGTTTCCATTCTTGCTAGCGAGGCTTCTCTACCAGCTAAACAATGAATGACCCAATACAGATGGTGGGAGTTTGTTGTTTTTAGTTACAGGATTGCACCTGGAACTCCTTCCGCTCTGACTTTGAGTGATGGCTACAGTTTAACTTTGGCTCCTATTTTGGATCTCAGAGAAAGTGAACAACCACAAGATATAAAAGCAAGAATCAAAAATATCATTGTTTCCATCTGACTTGACTTTGGGGCCTTAGAGAATCAAATGTGTGCTTCTCTATGAGAAGTGTGGTCTGGGCATGTTTTAAACTTCTGCTTCCTCTTACGGGTAGAGGAGAAAGCTGTGACAACCACTGAGGAAATGACTATAAAACCTAGGTCTATAGCCTTGTAGGAAAGATAGAACTCAGCTAGTAAATGGAGAGATGTCTTTCCACACCAGTTCCCTCTTGTCTTCCCTTAGAAGTCCTTCCCTAGTCATGGCTATTGAAGACCTAATTCTGAATATGTCAATGGATAAGTGAAGGCCCTATAGCTGGAGCCAACAATAAGCAGACCTTTGTTTTATTTTGTTTTGTTGAGACAGGGTTTCACTGTGTAGCCCTGGCTGTCCTGGAACTAGCTCTGTAGACCGAGCTGGTCTCGAACTCAGATTCACCTGCCAGTGCCTCCTAAGTGATGGAATTAAAGGTGTGTACCACCACCACACCTGGCTAATAAGCAGACATATTTGTTCCCTTCCCCCAACCAGGATGGTTCCTAGGTGACTTCCTTTTGTGACACCACATATCTTCCTGTGGCATTGTCTGAGTTCAGCACTGCCCAGTGCCACCAGCTTTGCTTAACATCTCTTAGCAAACTTTCTTTTTACCTTCCTTGTCTTCTTCCTTCCTCTTTCCTTCTTGTTCTGCCCTTTCCTGCCCCCCACCCCCTCTTTAAGACAGGGTCTAAAGTATCCTAAATTAACCTTGAACACAGAGCCAAGGATGGCCTTGAATCCCCACCTTTTGGAGCTTTCATTTTTCTTTCTTTCTTGTTTCGTTCCATTTGTTTTTAGGATGGAGTCGCCCTGTATAGCCCTGGCTCTGACCTCACAGAGATCTTCCTGCCTCTGTTAGCTTTTGCTGAGATTAAAAGTGGGATTCCCACCATTGTTTACAAAGCTGTGTCCTGCATCCACTTTATCATTTGAACTCCCACCTGCTTTCTCTTTTTCAAAAAAGAGATATTTATCTTTATTTTATGTGTGTGCGTTAGTACATGAATGTAACCATGAACATTGAACTCCTGGACCTGCATTTATTGTGGGCCACTAGTGTGGGATCTGGGAGCTGAACACAGGCCTCTGTGAGAGTACTTTTCATCACCGAGCCGTCTCTCCAGCTGGATCTCTCCCTCTCCCGTAAACAAGGCCTTCCTGTGTAACCCAGGTGGGCCTGTCTCTGTCTCCGAAAGTGTTGAGGTTCTGGACCTACACCACCAAACATGGTTGGTTGTTGTTTCTCAGTGCTGGCGGTGTGGGTGAATGTGGGGAGTGGTGCACGTGTGCCTGTGCATTCATGATCTCATTGGAGGCCATGGGCAACCTAAGGCGGCCAGGCCTCAAGTGCTATCTACTTTTTTTTTTAATTTATGTAAGTACGCATGTGATCTCAAATATGTCAAGGTCAGAGGGCAACTTGCAGGAATCTAGAGGATCAGGCCCAGCAAGCACCTCTATCCACAGAACCATTTTGCCACCCCCCCTCTTTTTCTTTTTCTTTTTTTTTTTTTTTTGGTGGACATAGTTTCTCACTGGGGTTCACTTGGAGTGCACTTATTCAGCTAGGCTGGCTGGTCAGTGATCACTGGGGATCCACCTGTCTCTGCCTCCCCAGAACTAAGATTACGAGGGCCCCTGTAACCAGCCAGGAGGAGGGTAGCCAGGGAGACTTAACACGAGCAGCTGGTGGGAATAGCTGCTGCCGGTTTCAGGGCATTAGAGTCAAAGAGGAAGGGACCCGCTTCATGCTGCAGAGACTACAGGTGACAACAGCCGCAAAGACACTCCTGTCGGTCTGACCTCAATTTCTTACACACGATGGCGTTTGGGATGTATGCCATCCATCACATCGCAAAACACAGGAGGGAATGCTGCTGCGTCAACCCTTGGCTGCGACTCCTTCTCTGCATTTGCTCAAGCCATTGATTCCTTCAAGCCTATCATGGATTATTGATGCGGGCCCATTTATTTGTATCTAGATCCTGTCTTCCAGATTATTAAAGAGCTGAAGGCAGGCATTACTCAACCCTGAATAAGGCCCAGTGTTTCAAAGAGAAGTGCTTCATAAAGGAAGAGAGCCGGGTAGGGAGATGGCTCAGTTGATAAGCAGCTTGCCCTGAAAGCATGAAGGGCTGAGTTCAGTCTCCAGAACCCACATAAAAACTGTATCCCATGCAGCACCCCGAATCCTGCCATGATCACCCCCTCATCCTTATCCAGACCCCATCTCCAGAGCATTTTTAGCTCTTGCATGACTCACATCAATTTTTTTTAAGATTTATTTATTTATTTCATGTATGTGGGTACACTGTAGCTGTCTTCAGACACATGAGAAGAGGGCATTAGATCCCATGACAGATGGTTGTGAGCCACCATGTGGTTGCTGGGATTTGAACTCAGGACCTCTGGAAGAGTAGTCAATGTTCTTAACCACTGAGCCATCTCTCCAGCTCCACATCAATCTTCCAGTGTGTGCAGACCATCCTTAAAGCCAAGCAAACCTTCTCTTGTCCATGTTGCTAGGAGAGAGGAAGTGACCAATTGAGGCCATTCTAGAATATTTCAGGAAGTCTGGGAGGGGCTTTTGTTGTCTCTTTTTTGAGACAGGGTCTCTGGTATGTGTATAAAGTGAGGACATGATCACTCCAACATAGGGTTGAAGAGAAAGTCTTTATTGTAGACTTGAGGGAGAGTACAGCAAGAGGTTTCTGGAGGAGTCCAGAGCAGAGAAAGTAAACTGAACACGACCATAAGAGGAGGTGTGTGTGTGTGAGGGAGAGAGAGAGAGAGAGAGAGAGAAGACAGGATACTAGTAGCATGGACTCTGTATCAGATATTTGTAATGCTGAGAGAACCTGGAGGCCAGCAGCATGGGCTTTGATATGCTAATAGGTACCACAGCCATTTGTGTTGAGTTTTTGGTTTGTTTTTGTTTTTTTTTTTTTGAGCCTGACAATATGTAGCCCTGGCTGTCCCAGGATTTGCTATACAGACCAGGCTAGCCATGACTCTGCCTCCTGAGTGCTTGGACTTAAAGGCATGTACCACCACAACAGGCTTCTTCAAATATTAATACTGTCCAAACATGGGCATTTCTCTCTGGGTCCTCAGAATGCCTGTTTTAATGGAGGTCAGTTATCCCCCATTTACCAACGTTTGCTGAGCTCTGATATTCTATTGAGAGCTGGCAGAAGGCAGCTGAGCAGCCCCATTGTTGCTGGGTTCTTTTCTGCTGAGCTATTTGTTCCAAGTTCCATTCTGCTCCCTAGGCTGGAAATACCACCAGTGCTCAGCTCACAGGAATGCAGCACACACTGGGCGGACAGCTCAGCAGGAAGCGGGTGGCCAGGATCCGCCACTGCCTGAGCGGTCTCCTCCAACTGGCCTTACAGGTCTCATCTGGGGGTGGTGGAGGTGGGTGCGTGTGTCTCTCCTATGGTCACCACAGGCAGACAGGGTCTCTGATCTTACAAGGCCTTGAACCCTTTCTTTTGGTGCGTTCGATGCCTTGCTTATAGTCCCCTGATTTCTAAGTTATCCAATTACTCTCATTCATTGATCTAAACCATTTTAGCAATGTGTATTATATGACCAGGCCCTATGTTAGGAGTTAATAATAGGAGAGGTTTATGTCAGTGGTTGCTGCCTGTGCCTGGACCCTACCCGCCCTTGGGGGCTGGAGGTGAGGTGTCGTGGAATGGATGGCACAGACTCATCTGAAAGCTGCTGCAAGCTCCTTTAATACCCTCCACCCACTCCCCATTGGTCCCAAGAAAGCATCTCTTCTAAATGGCAGTTCCCGATTGGGGCTGCCGTTGTCTGCCTCAGCAATCCTTGGTCTCTCAGGCAGTCCTCATTTAGGTCCTCTTGCAGGAGATACCTTTGCAGCTGTGCACCCCCCGCCCACACACACACACACACACACACACACACACACACACCCACACCCCGGCATTTATGCAGAGGCAGCCGTACCATTCCTCCTACAAGTGTTAAAGCCCTTGCCTACCCAATGTGTGAAGCGCTGGGTTTGATCTGGAACTTGAATTCCTGATCCCTCTATGTGCTGATGAATTTTTTTTTTGTCAACATGACACAAGCTGGGGTCATCTGGGAGGAAAGAACCTCAACTGACAAGGTGCCTCTATCACTGTGGCCTGTAGGAATGTCTGTGGGCATTTTCTAGATTAATGGAGGGCCCAGACCTTTGTAGGCAATGCCACCCTGGACAGGGGGTCTTAAGTTGTATTAAACAAAACAAAACAAAGCCAAGCTTAATGTGCCCCAAGGAGTAAGCTGTTAAGCAGCCTTCCTCCATAGGTTCTGCTTCAGTTCCTGCTTCTGCCTCTGCTTGATTGAGTTCCTGCCCTGACTTCCCTCAGTGATGCACTGTGACTAGGACGTAAACCCTTTCTTCCTCAAGTTGCTTTTGGTCATAGCGTTTATCACAGCAATAGGAGATCAAGCCAACACCTCCTGCGGGTTGGACTTACAGTTGGGTGCCACCACACCTGGTTTCCTTTGGTTTGCTTGGTTTGGTTTGATTTGGTTTTGCTTTCTCCAGGCTGGCCTCAAAGTCCTGGGCTTGGATGATCCTACGAGCTTAGTACCCTAAATAGCCAGGACTATCTCTGGCTTGATAAAACTTTTTTTTTTTAAATTATGTGTATTTGTGCTGGCTAGTTTTGTGTCAACGTGACCCTAGCTAGGCTCGTCAGAGAGGAGGAGGGAGCCTCAGCTGAGGAAATGCCTGCATAACAAGGAGCTGTGGGCAAGCCTGCCAGGCATTTTCTTTTTTCTTTTTTTTTTTTTTTCTTCGAGACAGGGTTTCTCTGTGTAGCCCTGGCTGTCCTGGAACTCACTTTGTAGACCAGGCTGGCCTCGAACTCAGAAATCCTCCTGCCTCTGCCTCCCAAGTGCTGGGATTAAAGGCGTGCGCCACCACCGCCCGGCTGCCAGGCATTTTCTTAAGTGACTGATAGGCAGGGCCCAGTCGCTGTGGGTGGTGCCACCTTGGGCTGGCAGTCCTGGATTCTATAAGAAAGCAAGCTGAGCAAGCCAGAAAGCGGTAGTCTTTACTGGCCTCTGCATCAGCTCCTTCCTGCCTCCAGATTTCTTCCCTGTTTGAGTTCCTGTCCTGACTTCCTTTGGTGATGAACAGTAATGTGGAAGTGTTAAGCCAAATAAACCATTTCCTCTCAAAGTTGTTTTGGCCATGGTGTTTCATCACAGCAATAGTAACCTGAACTAAGACTCTGTGTGTGTGTGTGTGTGTGTGTGTGTGTGTGTGTGAGTACCTGGGAAGCTATAGAGGAAGGTGCTGGATCTTCTAGAGCTAGAGTTACAGGCAATTGTGCGTCACCTCATGGTGGGTGCTGGGAACTAAACTCTGGTCATTTGCAAGAAGAACAAGCGCTTAACCACTGAGTCATCTCTACAGCCCAGTTTCCATGATTTTTGGTTTTTTTGGAGGTACGGTCTTACTATGCAGGCCAGGCCGGCCTTGAGCTTGTGAACCTCCCCCACTCTTGCTTCCTGATGAATGGGATTTTAGAGTTGTGCCACTGTGCCCAACGAGCTCGATCCAATTATTGTATAAAGGATACAAGTTGAAGGGTGAGACGATACTGGAGACTAGAAAAGGAAAGGAAAAGATAGGGTAAAGCTACCCGACCAAAAGCACCTCCCACTACTGTCCAGGAAACAGCAGCGTGAATTGGTGGTCCCTCAGACCAGCCTGCTGTGAGGCAGAGATGAGTCACCAGGGCCCACCCTGGCTTGGATGAAACGGCCTCCAAATGTCTGCCTTGCTTAACTCAGGATAAGTTCAGTAGCCAACTCACTGATGACTGCTTCGGCTCATATTGAAAGGGCGCCCCAGCAGCAAGTTACTGAAGGCTGAACCCCAGCTTAACATATCACTATGCGATTGTATACTTTTGGCCTACTGTGCATTGGATTTCTAGGGGCAGATGAAAACCCCCATCCGGCAACATGTGGTAAACTCACTGAGGAAAAGCTACCAGCCAAACAACTGACACAATGCAAGTCCTCCTGACTCATTCACTTTGATCCTGGAGTGCAAAAGATATAATTACATTGTCAAGGTGGGATTATCCTGTCCCTGACCCCTACTCTGATCCTGTTCCTACCTCTTGGCCCAACAAGAAGGTGTGGCATTTTCTGCTTCTGACTCACAGCTTCCCCAATCCTGGTTACCAGGTCAGGTCAGTAGGTCAATGGCATTGTCTTTTTTTTTTTTTTTCCTGAGAAGATGGGGGTGGGGAGGGGGAGAGGTAGGTCCAGGAATAGAAGGACACACAGCAATCTTCCTGTGCCCAGGCAAGTCATTTACTGTCTCTCTGACCATTTTAATTCAGCAATTTGAGGACTTGGTCAGGTACACACACACACACACACACACACACACACACACAGAGAGAGAGAGAGAGAGAGAGAGAGAGAAAATGATAAAAACAAGTGTCAAATAGCTATTTCCATTTAGTAATTCGAATAATAATCTATAAATCACCTTTTTTGTTTGTTTTAACTGTGACAGGGTCTCACTACATAGGACTGGCTGGTCTGCAGCTTGCTATGTAGATCAGGCTGGGCTTGAGCTCAGAGCCATGCCCGCTCCCCTCTGCTGGGATCAAAGGTGCTCACCTGGCCCTCTTTTAGGTTTTTCTTTTTCTTTTTCGTTTCTTCTTCTTCTTTTTTTTTTTTTTAAATTTTTGTTTTAAAACAGCCTTGTGTGGCTTGAATTAGCCTTGAGCTTCTTTCTAATCCTCCTGCCTCTACCTCCTGAGTGCTGGGATTATAGGTGTGCATCCTTGCACCTGGCTTTTGAGTTTTTTTCTTAAATGCCAACAAATGCTTCCTGATGTTCTACTGTGGGGCAATTACTTACTCAGAAGGCATTGTGGAGCCAGTGAGGACTGCGGGTGAGGGCTAGAACAAACCAAAACATATTCACTGAAACCCCATTCCATCTCTAGCAGTGGTGGCCCTGCATGAAGGGCTCCATCGTTTGACTTTCCTACTTGTTAGGCAGAGCTGAGTGGCCTGAAAGCCCTCCCCTCGTGTCCTCCCAACTCACAAGGCAGATGCAGTTATCATCAGCTTGCTTTACGGGTGAGAAATCCTGAGACGGAAGGGAAGGGACAGAGCCGTGACTTGACTAGATCTGACTTCGTTTGAACGTGTGCTCTTGTGAGGGCCCCTGCAAGGTCCTCTTCATGGCCAGTGTCTCTGTGGTGGCTCCTTAGCCCTTCCTACATCCTGCCTCCCCTCTGTGTTTGGAAGCAAGCAAGTCATCTTCCCTGTAGATGCAAATAGAGGGGGTTTTGTTGGCTTGTAGCCAAGTCATGGGTTTGAGACAGGGCAAGGGTAGCCTTGGGTAATCTTTGATTATCCTGCTAGAGAGTGGTTATACAGGGGACAAATATGTGTTGAGGACTGTGGCCCAGTTCCATGGATAGACTTCAACCTCGATGGGATGGTTCTGAGCTCTGACCTCAAGCCTCACCATATAACAGGAAGCCCAGCCTGGGAATGCCAAAAGGATAGAAACTGGACATGTTTCTAAGATGATGTGTGTGCTCCCTTGCTACTGGCAAATCTCATCCTGATCCTTTTGATTTTTATTTTTTGAGATAGGGTTTCATGCATTCAAAGCTAGCCCGAAACTCACACTGTAGCACTTTGAATTTCTGATCTTCCTACCTCTCTTCTCGTGTGCTGGACTTCTACATCACCACACCACACTTGGTTCCTGGATCTCATCTTTATGGGCATCATTGAACCCTGAAGGAGCAAAACATTTGAAAATGGAACAAAAATTATTTGAAAATAATTTAAGATTCATATAAATCAACAGACTATAGTGACATACATTGAACCTGTTTCTAAACAGCTCAGTGAAGAACTTACAACCTATAAGTCTCAGTAAAACATGTCACTCAAAGGTTCCGAGGAGGGCTGTGTCTTTAGCTCTCCTCTCCCTTCCATGGCAAAACAGCTCAGATCCCAGCCTCCTCTCCCCCACATCAGCACAGTGTATAGAATCCCAGTCCAATCCCCAGGCCTCCACAGTCCCCAGGATGGCTGGAGCCTCCGATCCTGGGAAGAGATGATATGAAGCCTGGAAACCTCTATCTTTACATTTTTAACCTTTATTGTATAAGTGTTTTGCTTGCATGCATATATGGGTACCACATGTGTGCCTGTTCCCCTCAGGTCATAATAAGATGATAGAACCCCTGGAACTAGAATTGCAAATGGTGGTGCATCTCCATGTGGGTGTGAACCCCCGGTCTTCTGCAAGAGCAGCAATACCACTGAGCCATCTCTCCAGCCTGTCTTTCCTGCATTTCATTTAGTGTTCTGCCTTGCCTCTTAGGTCTCTGCTGGACCCTGACTACTCTGCTCATATATATTCATCCATGAGATTTACAGGAACGTAGCTGAAGATTCAGTGTGACCCGAAGAGTCTTGATTTTGAGGTTAGCCTGGACTATGTAGTGAGTTGGAGGTCAACTTCAGGAGTCAGTTCTATCTTGTCACTACATGGACCCCCAAGGATCATACTCAGGTTACCAGCCTTGTCACCAAGTGCTTTCACCCACTGACCCATCTTACCCACCAGCCCTCTTTAAAAATTGAGAGACAGAGTCTTACTATGTAGAGCAGGCTGGTTGTCAAATTCACTAGGTAGTCCAGGCTGACTTCAAACTTATGCACTTTCTAACAATCCTAGATGATATCACCAGGAAATTTCCATCTCTACCATTGCTGATAATGTTCCAAATCCAGACTGTTGTCCTAGACAGCAATGTCGTAGATATGGACAGTGCAAACCAATGCATCTATGCATCCAGAAAACTGCAAAAGTCCCTCAGCTCCAGGACACGTTGTGTCCATATTTGGATCTTTGCACATGGCTTTCTCCCTTCCAAGAATATCATGACCTGCTCCTACCCATTGGTGGAATAATGCCATTCTATTTATTTATTTAATTATATTTTTGAGACAGGGTCTATTTAGCCCTGGCTGTCTTGGAATTCTCTATATAGACCAGGCTGGCCTCAAACTCACAGACTTCTGACTTTTTACTTTCATCTACCGAGATTACAGGCATGCCTCCCTGTTCACTGCTCTGCTGTGGCTTTGAAATGGTTCTGTGTCTCTCCCTTCCTCCTCTTTGCTAAGGCATTGAAAAATTCTCCATCATAAACAGCTTTGGGAGAAGATTGCTATAATTAACACTTTTGGGGGCCATAGCAAAGCTGGAACGTGGGCTTCTGTTCAAAATTTAATAAGACTTCCAGGCTGGCCCTAGTGGAATATTGAATCAGGTGTTCAAGTGTGGAGCCCTGGGGAGGACAAGGCTCTATTCCCTCTCCCCATTTACCCTCCTCTACCTCAGACTGGAGGTTAGGCTCTGAAGCTTTAGCTGCCTTCCCTTTCCAAGTGTCTGTATGCTGGCAGCCATCTGTTCTATCCATATTTGATATATGGAAGAACAGGATTACAGCACAGCCATTGTCTGACATCAAAGTAGGCTCACGTTGTCTGCCATAAACTATGTTAATCATTGAAATGACAAGTTTTGCAAAGGAGACTGTGTTCGTGTGGCTACCAAGCAGATGAGAGCAGGAGGCCCTACCTCAATGCTGCCTTCAAGGCTTAGATGTGATCGGAGGTAATTGGAATGATGGGGATCTGAGGAAGAGTAACCATACTTCATGCTTATGTATAAGACTCATGTTCAAAAAGGCAACCTTAAGGGAGGGGTGTGGTGGCGACCGTTCACAGCTCCAGTACACAGCAGTCTGAGGCAGGATAACAGAAGTCAAGACCAGCCCAACTCTATAGCAATAGTCTCTTAAACAACAACATAGGAGCCAGGGTTGGTGGCAAATGCCTGTAATCCTAGCATTTAGAGGGCAGGGGCAGGAAAATCAGGAGTTTCTGCTTAGTGAGTTTGAGGCTACTCCAGGCTATGTGAGACCCTATCCTAACAAAGCAAAACAAATAATGAGGAGAAAGAAGGAGCTGCAGAGATGGCTCAGTGGCTAAGAGTGTTTGCTGACCTTTAAGAAGCCTGAGGTTCAGTTCCCGGAAGCCACCGTCTGTAACTCGAGCCATAGGGGATCTGACACACTCCAGCTGTAGGGGATCTGATGCTCTCTTCTGGCTTCTTCAGAACCAGAACACAAGTGATAGACACAGAAATGCACACATGCCCATAAATAAAAACTTACAGAACACAAGTGATAGACACGGAAATGCACACATGCCCATAAATAAAAACTAATAGAACACAAGTGATAGACACGGAAATGCACACATGCCCATAAATAAAAACTAATAGAACACAAGTGATAGACACGGAAATGCACACATGCCCATAAATAAAAACTAATAGAACACAAGTGATAGACACGGAAATGCACACATACCCATAAATAAAAACTAATAGAACACAAGTGATAGACACGGAAATGCACACATACCCGTAAATAAAAACTAATAGAACACGAGTGATAGACACGGAAATGCACACATGCCCGTAAATAAAAACTAATAGAACACGAGTGATAGACACGGAAATGCACACATGCCCGTAAATAAAAACTAATAGAACACGAGTGATAGACACGGAAATGCACACATGCCCGTAAATAAAAACTAATAGAACACGAGTGATAGACACGGAAATGCACACATGCCCATAAATAAAAACTAATAGAACACAAGTGATAGACACGGAAATGCACACATGCCCATAAATAAAAACTAATAGAACACAAGTGATAGACACGGAAATGCACACATACCCATAAATAAAAACTAATAGAACACAAGTGATAGACACGGAAATGCACACATGCCCATAAATAAAAACTTACAGAACACAAGTGATAGACACGGAAATGCACACATGCCCGTAAATAAAAACTAATAGAACACGAGTGATAGACACGGAAATGCACACATGCCCGTAAATAAAAACTAATAGAACACAAGTGATAGACACGGAAATGCACACATACCCATAAATAAAAACTAACAGAACAGTAGGAGAAGGACCTGAGAGGCCAGATGTCTCTAATTTCAAAAGTTGTCCATACACAGAGCTGTTGTCTGTAGTAAAACTGTTAGGGGCATCCTATACTTCCTGAAGTTCATGGTGAAAGCAAATGCCTACAGGCAAGTGAGGGCGGAAGGGTCAGGGTCTCCTTCCATCACATTGCCAGCATGGAAACCTGAATGTCCCTGCGTGTGTTAAACTGAACTGAACTTGTCATTTAAAGTCCCAAGCCTTAGTGTGGTGGTACAAGCTCCTGAGATGCGGAGCAAGAGGATCAGGAATTTAAGGTCAGCCTGAGCTACATAGCCCACGAAAAGCCAGCTTTACCTACATGAGACTATTTGGCAGAGAGGAAGGAGACGATAAAAAAAAGCCCAGAGACATTAGGGGACTTCATGTATGTGGGTGGTTGCTCGTTCTGCCCACATGTGGGGTAAAATGGGAACTGAGCCCCTAGCCTGGTCTACTGAGCTGGAAAAATCCAGCCTCCTTACACCCGCACACATCCCTGTACCACCTGTCTTGTCTACATTCCACTTAGTATGACATCATATGTGGTTTTCCATGTGGCTACAAAGCCTTTGAAGGCCTTTACATTTAAGGCCCCACATTAGTCCAACTAACATCTTCATCCCATTCCCCTGGTGTGAGTAGTTATGTTCCTCCAACCCCTTTATCCAATCACAAGGAGTTCTGTAGGTAACAAGTTATATCAGGTTGGTTCAGAGGGAGGGAGGCTGTACGCATTTGGCATCTCCTTTCTGTTCCTCCCCCCGCCCCCACCCCTACCCCTTGCTCACCTCCAGGCTTCCACCTAGAGGCCCTCAAAGAGCCTGGCTTCTCTGTCTGTGAAGAAGGGAGCTATTGTGTCAGAGGGTGGAGAAGGTGAGTGGGAGAAAAGCAGCTCCCTTGGAATTCACATGCCATTCAGGCTGAGTTAATCACCTTTAAGCAGTTTAGCCAGATCTCATCAATCTTAAATAGCTTTGACAGCCAGAAAAATTAAGATCGTCCTAGGATGCTTACCAGTTTTGAAAAGATTATAAATCCTCGATCACAAAGGGACCAGGTGAAGGATTCGTAAATCCTGTTAAGAATTTTAGCCTTCAAAGCTGGGTGTGGTGTTACATGCCTGTAATTCCAGCAGTCAGGCGGGGTGGAGACAAGAGAATCAGTCATTCAAGGCTATGGTTATCTACATAGCAGCTCCTAACTAGGCCAGGCTACAAGAGACCTATCTCAAGTAGCAGAAATAAAATAATAATAATAATAATAATAATAATAATAATAATAATAATAATAATAAATTAGCCTTTATCCAAAGAGTTATAAGTAACTGTTGTATTTATGACTTTGGTCTTTTTTTGGGGGGGGGGGCGGGGAAGACAAGGTCTCACATGGTGTAGGCTTACCTGGAACTCATGGCTATCCTCCTGCCTCATCCTCCTAGGTATATGGGATTGAAGGTTTGTGGTACTGCACCCAGCTCCCACTTAACAGCTTTAAGAATAGAGAATTGTAGGCTGGTCAGATTCTTTGGAATCTGGTCAGATTCTGGTCAAAAGAATCAAGGGATCTTGATTCTTGGATCAAGGGAAGGGAGGGTTGAGTAAGGAAGGATGCCTGCATGATTCTACCCAGGACTACTGAGCAGGTAAAATGCAAGCAGGAATCTGGTTTGAATGATGGGAGATTCCATTCTTTTGAACCTGTCGAATTACGGGTGGTTTAAGGCAAAGTTCCAGCACAGCCATAATTTGGGGAAGGCAAGTCAACATCTATGTACTCTCTGCCTGGGGCTCTTGTAGGCTGACAACTTGATCATATAGACCTGTGTAGTGGCTATTCCTGGTTGTCACCTTGACTGTATCTGGAATGAACTAATCAAGAATTGGAAGGCTCACCTATGATCCTAATCTGGAGGCTTAGAGATACAAGTTTCTGACCTGGATCTTGGCATGGAGATCTTGAAGCATAGTGACTATGAATTCCAGAAGATTAAGATTAGGAGATCTCTGAGTTCAAGGTCATCTGGGATTAATGGCAAGGTGGCACATGTCTTTAATCTGGGTCACACCCTCTGCTGGAGACCTACAGTCTTTAATCTGGGCCACACCCTTCTGCTGGAGACCTATATAAGGACATTGGAAGAAGACACGCTCACTCTTCCTTGACTACTTGCCTCATGGGACTGAGCAACTGCTAGATCCTTGGACTTCCATCCACAGCTGCTGCTGACCATTGTTGGGGAGTTGGACTACAAGCTGTAAGTCATCGACAAATTCCCTAACTATATAGAGACTGCCCTTACGTTCTGTGACTCTAGAGAACCCTGACTAATACAACCTGGAACCAATTGGTACATCTCTTTCAGGTCTGGCCAGCCCAGGGAACTGGGTGTCCTGGGAAGTCACAGCAGGATCTGCAGGAGAAAGGGGACAGTAGAGACATTCCAAAGACTGTGAAAATGACTGAACCAGAAGACTACTGATCTCCTCCCAGTAAAGGGTTCCAGACTACTCCATCCTTCCCACTGCTTGAATTATAAGTCTACTTGCAATTCAACTTAAAGATTTAGATAGATTTATTTATTTATCTATTTATCTGTGTTTGGTGGTGCTACGGCTCAAACCCTCCTCAGACTCCTCCTAATTCCTTCTAGCCAGGTCTACCTCATCCCTACCTCAACTGCATGTCCTTACTCATGTACCTATTTTATGATGCCCATATACTTCTGGACTATGGATCATCCGCTGGAGCACAGTTGAACAATCAGGAGCCAGACCTTTAAGAAAGTTGACTCTTCTCCTGGAAGTCATCAACTATCCACAGCTCCTCAGGGTCAGACTCATAAGTCTCTCTCCCGTTCAAGCTAAATGGCGACCAGCTTGGTCTTGTGCAGATAGGAGTTGGCTGTGTAGATTGTTGGCCTTGGGATGGGCTCCTGACTGAATTCATAGTCTTGGTTTGTTTGTTTGTTTGTTTAACTCTGTAGCCAAAGTGGTCTGGAACTCTCTATGAACCCAGCTGGGCCTCAAACTCACTCTTATCCTACTGCCTCAGCTTCTGGAGGTCCGAGTGTTCAGATCTGTAGGCCTGAGCATCACAGTCAGCTCCAGACAGCTTTAAAGACAAAGGTTATTAGCAAATCACGGAAGGAAGACTATGGTCCTTCTGTCTTCATTTCAGCTTCTTCATATCTGTGATTCTTCATTTATAAGGCACAAGAAGGGCTGTAAGAACGAACCGCTAGGATCACAGGAGCTGCGATGTTTGCCGAGTGATTGGTTAGGTCACCTCTGCTCTATCTCATTTCCCGTATCCATAAAGTGTAGGCAGAAATGTTCCCTTTGCATGGTATTGTGAAGATCTGGTGTAGGAGTGCTCATCTCCCAGTGGTGGAGAAATAGAGAAGGAAGGTGCTGGAGCAAAGAAGATAAGCATTTAAAACTTTACTGCAAACCCAGAAAATGCATAGCCTAGGGGTGTAGAGCACTGGCCTAGAATATATCTGTGGCCCTGGATGTAGTCCCTGGCACTAGAATTAGGGTCTTTCTTTTCTTTTCTTTCTTTTTTTTTAATGGGAAGAAGGATTAATCTCGTCTCACAGTTTGAGAGGGTACCATCACCACGGCAGGAAGGCGTGGCTGAGTGCATGTTAGCAGGAGCATGCAACTGGAATTCCTCATGTCCTGGCCAGTCGACCAGGCAGCAGAAATGTTTCTCATCCTCATCGACTCCATCGAGACAAGATGAACTGACCCTCTCAGTGGTCTGCTTCAGCATGCACTCAGCAGGAGAAATGTCTCCTTGATTCCACTACTTAGAATAACAACTACAAGGCCAGCATGTAGATAGAGGTGCTAGGGTACAGGCCTGCTGACCTGAGTTCAATCGCTACATCCCATAGGAATGTAGGAGATAAGTGACTCCCAAGAGCTGTCCTCTGATTTCCACAGCACACTCATGCCTGCACACATGCTCGTGCGCGCGCACACACACACACACAATTAAAGTGAAAGATAACAGCTGCTAAGAATTCAGAAATTGCTCTGTGCCATGATGTTTCAACTGTCTTTATAAATCCTTGCAATAACTCAACATGGATTGGGGCTATGACTGTTACCTCACTTTGCTAATGGGGTTCAGAGGTTAAATAGCTTGTTCCAGGGATCCTAGAAAAGAGACCAGATATGGCTCGTAGCTGTATTATCTAGCTATGTGATCTTGGTAGTCCTGAATCCTCTCTCTTTGGTATTTTAAACTGTGCACTGGTCACCGGGCGGTGGTGGCGCATGCCTTTAATCCCAGCACTTGGGAGGCAGAGGCAAGAGGATTTCTGAGTTCGAGGCCAGCCTGATCTACAAAGTGAGTTCCAGGACAGCCAGGGCTACACAGAGAAACCCTGTCTCGAAAAACCAAAAAAAAAAAAAAAGCTGTGCACTGGAAGAGGAATCTCTGTGAGGTTAATAGAAAGCATATATGAAGTAATTATGCTACTATATGGCACTTAATGGATTGTGACTTTTAAAAAATAAATGGTCAATGTCTTTGTTACTGTTCTATTTCTATTACTGTGAAGAGAGACCATGACCAAGAAAACTTATAAGAAAAAGCATTTAATTGGGGGTTTGCTTTAGTCCCCGGCTGTGATGATAGCAGAAAGCACAGAGGCAGGCAGACAAGCATGATGCTACAATAGTAGCTGAGAGCACATCTGATCTGCAAGTTGCAGGCAGAAAAAGAGGGGAGACTGGGCCGGATGTGGCCATCCCATAATATACTTTTTCCAACACAGATGCACGTTTTACTCTTTCCCAAACAATTCTACTTACTGGGTGGGAATCGGGCCCATTCAGATTACCACAGTCCGTGTTATTGAATTGTGCACCCCTCAAAGATGTTGAAAACCTAACCACCTGATGTCTATAAATGTGGCTACAGTTGAAAACAGAGTCTTTACTGCCGATGAAGTAAAATTGAGGTGTCCAAGGTGGAAATGTCTATGTAGATAGACGTGCACACAACAAGAACATTGTTTGCCGGTGCAGGAAGGCGTTGGGGTGTGATGCCTCAACAAGCCCAGGGAAGCTAAAGGCTGTTGGCCAAACTCCAGAAGCCCAGGGGAAGGCCTGGCATGACCGCCCTTCCTCGACGCAGAGGAACCAGCCTTGCTGACACCCTCATGTTGGAAGTGCGGCCTCAGGCGCGATCAGAAAACCCTGTTATTTCAAGCCACCCAGTTTGTGACACTTCATAATGACAGCACGGCTTTTGTTGTTGAGACAGTGTCTTGCCATATGTGCCCTGGAACAGATACACCTGCCTCCTGCTGGCTCTGACTGGCTCGCTTCTGCCTCCCCAGTGAAGGGATTCCAGGCACGCATCGCTGCGTCCACCCTTCCCGCATGTTAACTGCATCTTCTCATCCTCTACATTTCCAACAGATTTTATTATACTTCTGTTTTTTGTTTGTGATAAGGTCTCCTGTAGCCCGGGATGACTTCAAACTAGCCAGTAACTAAGGATGACCTTGAACTCCCTAACCTCTACCACCCAAATGTGTGGTTATGTGGCCCACCATACCCTGCTGCAAAGGCTTTTTTTGTTTATCTTAATGAATGGATTAAGAGAAAATAAAACATGGCTGTCATGATGGCTCAGTAGAGGAAAAGCTTCGAAAACACGAGGACCCGAGTTCAAATCTCAACACCCACTCAGCGGCTACATACACTTGTAAAAGCCAGCAGTGTCAGGTGAGGGAGTGGATGTAGCCTGATCCTGGGATCTCATTGGCTAGAAAGCCTTGCTGAAGTGGTAAACTTCAGGTTCAGTGAGAGACTCTGTCACACACACACACACACACACACACACACACACACACACAGAGGCCTTCGAGTGCACTGCATGTACACAGAGAAACCTACTAGCGTACAAGTAATTAAAAATAAATCTAAAGACATAAGGTGGCGAGTGAAAGGGGAAGATAGCCACACCCTCCTCTGACCTCTGAACCCATGCTCTCACATACATGTGTACATCCCCAAAATCCTGAAAAGGGGCGGGAACCTGGGGAGATGGCTCAGCTGATAAATTGCTTGTTGCATTATGGTGAGTACTTAAGTTTGATTCCCCAGCACCGGACTAAAAACCTGGGCGTGGCTGTGCAAACTTTTAGTCACAGTGCTGGAGAGGCCAAGACGAGAGGCTGCTCAGCCAAGTCTAATCAGTGAGTCTCCAGTCCCAGTGAGGAGGGACCTTTCTTTCCTTTCCTTTCCTTTCCTTTCCTTTCCTTTCCTTTCCTTTCCTTTCCTCCTCTTCCTCCTCCTCCTCCTTTTTTTTTTGGAATAAATGTCACGGCTTTATTTATGGTGCCTGTGTTTTGTCTCAAAAATACTTTCTCCCCCTCCCCAGACAGTGGGTGGGAAGGAGGCAGCAAAAATAGAAGACATCCCTCCCTACTGCAGGCCCACCTGACAGAGGCCAGTGGGACTAGTGGGATCCCTGCTGGGAACGGGGGGAGTGAGCCTTTTCTTAAAAACAAGATGGATGGTTCCTGAGAAATGACATTATAGATTGATATCTGACCTACATATGCATGCACGTATGCACACATGCAAGCATGCACACAAACCTACACATAGGTGCACAGAGAAAAAGAGAGAGAGAGAGAGAGAGACAGAGACAGAGAGAGAAAGAGAGAGAGAGACAGAGAGAGAGAGAGAGAGAGAGAGAGAGACAGAGAGAGAGAGACAGAGAGAGAGAGACAGAGAGAGAGAGAGAGAGAGAGAGAGAGAGAGAGAGAGAGAGAGAGAGAGAGAGAGAGAGAGAGAGAGAGAGAGAGAGAGATGGGGGGAGGGAGAGGAGGAGGGAGAGTGAGAGAAGAGTTTAACAATGTTTTACATATAGCCAGGACAAACGAGTAAAGATTATGGCTATACACAAAACACAGTGAAGATCCAAAATGGATGCTATCTCAGGCAAGCCTAAAGATTACCATCTCTGCTATTTTGGATTTTAGGTTCCAGTCCTGGTTTGGGGGTGGTGTGAATTGTATTCTAATCTACTATGAGAGTTTCAGGTGTGCACATCGGGCCCCCTCTCGAGGGTTCCCTGAGGGTGAGCGGCACCTAAGCCTGACTCTTTACACAGGATCCATCTAACACATAATGATGTGCTGCCACAATCAGCTTTGCAGGGGTCCCACCTGCCTTCTGTGCTCCCCCTGTGGGTTACTTCTGACCGCCCTCATGCTACACTGGACAGGGAGAACGGGTCTAATCTCAAGCACATCTTTTGGGTGCTGAGTGAATTCCTCATACTATAATAGTAAAGTTTCAGATACCATGGGTTGCAACTGGAAGATTTTGAGAGACTCCCATAAACCCTCACAAAACATCTGCCTGATTTGTAGGCATCATGTTATTGTGATTCTTATTTGGTACAGAGTCCCTCCTGCTGTACTCGAGGGATCCTTTCTAGCTGTTTAAGCAACCCAGGTAGGCACCTCAGGCCTTGAGGGAAATTAGGTGCATGGAGCAGGGAGAGGGCCTCCTGGGCCTCGTGACCCCTGGGGACTATGGTGGAAACAGAAAACAATTACAGCAGAGAAAGCTTCTCTAGCGGCAGCCAGGGCCTGCCCAGCTCTGCTCTTCCAGGAACAGGAGAAACCATGTTCCCTCCCTTTTGTTGGAAAGGGATGCTTTAAACAGATGATTATCTTAGCTGCTCCAGACAGAGTGAGAACAGCCCACTATGCCCTCTGTATTATCTGATGGGAGACAGTAATCCATCTACATAAGATATCTATTATCATGCAACAAATTAGCCCCAAGCTTAGTGCCATAAAAACACAGATATGCACTATCTCCCAGTTTCTGATGGTCAGTTTAGATAAGTGGTCCAGTCTGGGGTCTCCAATGGGACTATAGTCAGTAGGAACTCAATCAATCCAAGCCTTGGCTGGACTGGAGAACTCACTTCCAAGATGGCTTCCTTGTGGGGCTGTTGGCTGGAGGCCTCTTCCACGCATGATTGTCTGGATGCTTCCGTTCCATACCACACAGGTAGGGTGACCAACCTCTGTGTCAATCCAGGACCGGGGGCTTCTCAAGATGTGAGAGTTCCTATGATAAGAACTGGATGGTCCTAGAAACCTCAAGACTAGTTGGTCACCTTCTATGGGCTTCTCCATGAGGCTGTTCACAGCATGAGATGGGCTGTGAGAGTGACTAAGATTGAAAGTATTTTACAGTCTAATCTTGGAAGAAGCATCCTGTGCATCTAAATGCATTTTTTTCTGGTACATTCCATTGGTCACACAGACCAGCTTTGATGAGAAATGCAAGGGTTGGACTGCAGAGATGGCTCAGTGGTTAAGAGCACTGACTGCTCTTCTGAAAGGTCCTGAGTTCAATTCCCAGCAACCACATGGTGGCTCACAATCATCTGTAATGAGATCTGATGCCCTCTTTGGCTGTGTGTCTGAAGAGAGCTACAGTGTACTTGTATAAATAATGAACAAACAAATAAATAAATAATATTTTTAAAAAAGAAATGCAAAAGTCTAGAAAACGGGTATGACTATCAAGAGGTGGAGTTCAGGAGGACCATCGTGTGTGTGTGTGTGTGTGTGTGTGTGTGTACTTGTTTTGTGTTTCTCATGTATCATGCATGATGAGGCAGGCTGTCCTCAAACTTATGATGGCTTTGCACTCCCGATTCACCTGCCTCCACCTCCCTCATGCTGAGATTACTGGTGGGTGTCACCAGACCTATCTGGAACTATATTTCAAACAACAGTATTTGCACATCGTTTCTCTGTGCTAAGAGGTCTCCGTGTTGTGACCCTTCTGTGCCAGAATAGGTTGTTTAAGGCTGCAGGCAATGGGAGTGGGATCCAAAACTCCCTTAGTAGGCTGGCAGCTGGTGCTGTGGTCGCAGGAGAGCCTTCTATCTCCACCCATAGCCTCTCCATACAGAACAGCTGTGTTCCGGCAGCTCTAGCTGAAGACGCAGAAGCTGCCTGGTTTCCTGGGGTCAGATAGCCTTCAACACATTGCCAAGCTTCCTACTCCCAAAGATGTCACAGGTCAGCCCTAACACAGGACAGAGGACTACCACTGCTTTCTGCAATGAGGAGGGTGTGTATAAGAGAGGAGTTATATGAGTCTACCCTACTCTCGGAAGCTCAGACTTTGGGGTCTCTCCTGAGAAATGCACAAAATTCTCAAGATGATGGATGATCCGAACGTACACTCTCAAAGTTAGTGTTCATTATTATAATTCATTCCTGTTATGGAGTACTGTGAAAAGGGTCTCTCTCTCTCTCTCTCCTCTTCCCTTTCTTTCTCTCCTCTCATTCTCATTTACTTCCCCTGTGAATCACATGTGGAAGGTATTCTTTTCCCTTGGTGCATGGGAAAACTGCATTTCCAGGAGATTAACAAGGCCAGAATGCTAAAGCTGAGTTCAGCTCCAAATCAGTGTTTTGAAGCAGCACTCCCTAGTTTTAATTTTAATTAGTCAAATATTCACTTAGTTAATTATAAAGAATTCCCTTTTGTAAATGGAATTAGAGGGTGAATTTATGAGGTCAGAGTATTTGGGTTTAGGAACAAGAGAGGAGTGTTAAATTAATATTGTTTTGTCTTTTTTTTTCATTTTGATTTTCATTTTTGGGGGACTTGGGGGCTCAAAACAAGGTTTCTCTGTGTAGCTTTGGCTGTGCTTACTCTGTAGACCAGGCTGGCTTCTATCTGCCTGTCTCTGCCTCCTCGTGCTGGCTTTAAAGGTATGTGCCATCATTGCTGGACGGGTGCGTGTGTGTATGTGTGGTGGTGGTGGTGTTTAGTTTTTCAAGACAGGTTTTCTCTATATAGCCCTGGCTATTCTGGAACTTGCCCTGTAGATCAGGCTGGCTTCTGATTCACAACAATCCACCTACCTCTTTGCTGCTGAGTGCTGGGACTAAAGGTGTATGTCATCTCTGCCAAGCTTATGATGATGGTTGTTGTTGGTGGTGGTGGTGGTGTGTGTGTGCGTGTGTGTGTGTGTGTGTGTGAGAGAGAGAGAGAGACAGAGACAGAGACAAAGACAGACAGAGACGGAGAGAATGAAGTTGGGTGCGTATGAAGGCTGGAAGTGTCAGGCCTCTCAGAGTCACTACAGAACACACCCAGACACCAAACTCTCAGCACAAAGGTGATTTATTACCCCTAGGGACAAGAGGTGCAGGAAGGTGGGAGGAGTTGAGGGAGTGGGGATGGGGGGCAAGGCACTTCCCCTGGGTCAGACAAAGACAGACAGCAAGTGGTATTTTTGTTTGTTTGTTTTTGTTTTCAGGTTTTTGTTTTGTTTTGTTTTTGTTTTTTGAGACAGGGTTTCTCTGTGTAGCCCTGGCTGTCCTGGAACTCACTCTGTAGACCAGGCTGGCCTTGAACTCAGAAATCCACCTGCCTCTGCCTCCCAAGTGCTGGGATTAAAGGCGTGCCCCACCACTGCCCTGCCAGAGTGGGTTTTAAAGGAGAAAAAATGGGAAGTCTGTGCTAGGGTGAATTGATAAGTCCTGATTGGGCAGGTCAGTCAGTGGAGCCAAACAATGAATTTAGACTGCTGGACCTTGGTGTTCAGTCTCAGGAAGGAGTCAGTGGCCAAGTAAGGGACTAGACCTTGGGGGGCTAGCCTTAAAAACGTAATCTCACAGTTGAGCAAGGGGGAGGGAAGGGGAAATGGTAAAAACCGCTGGGGTCATGTTTGCAATGCTCAGACCTGTTAGCCCTTCGAGGAGGACCTAAGAGAGGCTGGGGGAGGGGAAGAATATGACAAAAACATATTGTGGGATATTTTTTCATTAACAAATGGGGGCTGGAGAGATGGCTCAGTGGTAAGAGCATTTATTGTTTTGACAGAGAACCCAGGTTTGATTCCTAGTATTCACACGGTAGTTCACAACAATCTATTACTTTAGATCCAGAAGATCCAATGCTCTCGTTTAGCCTACACAGGCACCAGGTATACATGTGGCACACATACATTTTTAAAGCAAAATGCCCATAAAATTAAAATAATTTTTTTAAGCAGCAAATGATTAGTGGGTTTCGAGACAAGGTCTTGCTATGTAACACAGGCTGGTTTGGAGTTCACTATGTGGTTCAGACCCTTCCCTCTGGAAGGTTGAGATTACAGGCGCAGGTCCCTTGCTCAGTCCCTCTTTAGGACCCTGGCTATGAGAATTCTACCTTTCCAGTCCCAGTCACTGTACTGTGGGCGGTCCACACACACAGGAGGCCAGGGGTGGACATGTCTCTGCACAGTCCACATCTCAGCTGACAGCGATCAGCAATTAGCAGCCATCTGAAGAGCCACATTGGACTTCTCAGTCTAGGTGAAGTCCCTAGGTGCTGCAGTCCCCATTGACATCTCTCAGCCTGTACAGATGAGCTGATAGCAAAAAGAGCAATAAAATGTCGGACAAGGTTTGGGCAAGATTTGTTATGCACAATGGACAATTACAACAGGATAGTTGCGCTTCCTTGGGTGAGCCCCAGCAGAGCCTGAAAAGGGGGTTCCTGTCCTGGGAAGTGTTTGAAATAGGGAACCTTTCAATGTTCAGGTGAGGCCAGTGCATGTAAGAGACTGCTGAGTCTACTGTTGACATTTCTCCTTGTTTCCTGACCCAGCTGAGAAGACTTCATCGAGTCACAAGACTGGGAGGAGAAGGCATGTTGTGAACGAATTAACAGAAATCTGGGCAAGAGTCCCAAAGTAAAATAATGTTGATTCTCAGCACAAAGGAGGCTTTGCTGCGTGGTGGTTGAACTTGTCATTGCCTGTTTGTGACAGATTTACTATTTTTGAATTTTTCTAATTTCAGAAAAGTGACCATAATAAGCACCATTTAAACACTGGGAGCCCTGGGAGATGTCTAAACACTGTGCACAGTTCCTGAGGGGCATAAGGGGGTGCTTGTCCTTGGAGATTAGTCTACACAGTTTTGTAGACAGGGAGTAGTGCCAAGATGACCTTGAGTTAGCCTTAGTTGGCAACTGGATCCTGACTCCTTCCTGGTATGAAGAGGGCAGAGGGGCCCCCAGTGTCTTGGGAAGAGAGTGGCTCTGTGGCCTGCACCAGTCATGTTCATGTGCTCTCCACCTCTTAACTCTCAGCCTTTCCCAGTCGAGTGTCTCTCAAATTTTAGGGCATCCATGCCATCTGGGAACTATGTAAAAGATGCAAATTGCAGAGTTCTCCCTGAGAAGAGTACCGGTCCACAGAGAACCAGTCCACATATCTGGAAGCAATTTTCCGCAGCTTCCTTTGGATAACAACCGGGTGATTCCTTGAACCAGGTTGATCTCGCAGTTTCTTTGCTCATGGATTTATTTTCTGCTTTGTCCTATTTTGTCCGCTGGCATCAAATCCTCAAGTGCCCCACTCCCACCCACCCCCTACCCCCACCTCACTCTCTCAAGTGCTGGGATTATGGGCTTGAATCACCCAACCCAGTTTATAGAACTCTGCAGCTGAGACTTGAGTCTGGCTGTGGTGACACTCGTCCATGATCCCTGTGCTCAGGAGGTCAAGACAGCTGCACAAGTGAAACCCAGTCCTAAACACAATGGGAAGCATGACAGCCTCAGGCCTTCACTGAGGCACAGAACAGATGAGAAGACCCTGACCCCACCTGGGAGCAGATGGGATCTTGATCCACGCATAGGTAGATCAACAAGGTCACCTGGAACAAGAGTTTGTTTTATTTTGTCCCAAAGCCCTTCTCAAAGGTTCTGGCACCTCCTGCAGAGCAGGGGTCTGGCTCGTTTGCTTTGTGTTTTATGACTTACTGTAGTGGATTTCTGAGAAAGATCTCAGAGGAAAAGGATGGCAGGTCTATGACTTAGCGCTTGCCTGGAAGTTTAAAACCAGTGTCCAATCTCCAGGACCATGGAAAAGAATATAAAGTCAAACAAAATAAAAATGAGTCCAGGATGGTGGCTTACCTCCCCCCCCCTTTTTTTTTCTATTGAGGCAGGTTCTCTAGCCAGGTGACATCAGACTCACTATGTAGCAGAGGTTGACCTTGAACTTCTGATCCTTCTGCCTCCACTTTACAAACGCTAGGATTATAGACTGGCACAGCCGCACCTGGTTTTTGAAGGTTTTAGAGATGGAACCCAGGGTCCCTGGGAGTGGTAGGCAGGCACTCTGCCAACTGAGCTACTCCCCCAGCTCAGGGATACTTTACAGCTCCTAGGAGACAGCATAGGACTGGAGGGAGCCCTTCAAGCCTGAAGCTGGAGACATCACATGTTCACATATATGCATTTGCTGTTAAGGTATATCTAAGGTTGGTCTTGAACTCATGATCTTCCTGTCTCATCATCTTCAGCATATTATATTATGGGTATATGACAGTGGGATATTAAATACCATAACTATGACATATTATATATTCAGTCATACAAACTAAAGAAATACTAATTCCTGCTATGGTATAGAATAATCCCAACAATGCTGTTCCAAGGCAAAGGAATCAGATTCAAAAGGCCACACATTGCATGATCCAGTTGATAGAAACACCCAGTACAGGCCCAGATGCCTGAGACAGAGGCCAGCTGGTTGTTGTCTTGAGGGGGGTGGGTGCAAAATGAGGAGCGACTCCTTAGCAAATATGTAGCATGTAGGGAACATGACTGGGTCTAAAGTGTGGTGAAAGTTACCCCACATTGTGAATGGACTAAGTGTTGATTGATGGTGGTACATTTCAATGATGTCTTACCACACTAAAAAAAATACCCGATCAACGAATCCACTAAAACAACCATGTTTCCTTCTGATGAAGAGTTGGAGATCTCCTAGCCTGTCAGAGATCAAGCAGGGCCACTTACTGGAACCTACTTCAGCAGCAGGCTGCTTCTCTTTTTCAATCCCACCCCACCCCAATATCCAAATGGCGGGGGGGGGGGGGAGTTTCCTGTCTCTGTACCGGATTGCACAGCAGGCCTCCTTACCTCCCAGGTAAAGGTCTGCCTTGTTCTCTCACAGAGGACCTGGTCTGTCCTTCTTCTGTTGGCTCCAGAACCTGCTCCTTTCAAGTGTGTGGAATGAAAGACAAATGGACTTCCCGCTTCAGATGAAAGCACATGACCCAGGGCCACGGTGGCAGCCGCAGCTGCCCAAGATAGTTGACAAGGGCTGTACTGATATCCTTATATTACGGACATTCCGTGGTTTCCCAGATTGCAATGGGGCAGACAGCCTGGAGGAGTGGACGATGGGCTCAGGGCTGTCTAGGATTAATCCCAGGCAGGTATATTGGTATGCAGTTGGCTCTTCTCTGACCTTCAGACGGGAATCTGCTTCCGAGTTGCTGGTTAATAAAGGCTTGTTGGTAGGTTGAGTATGGTGGTATAAACCATAAGTTCTAGTACTTGTGAGGGTGAGGACTAAGTTCAAAGTCAGGGCCGGAGGGCTGGTTCAGGGGTTAAGGCACTTGTTCTTCTTTCTGAGGACAAGGGTTTGATTTCCAGCACATACCTGGTGGTTCACAATCATCTGTAATTCCATTTCCAGTCGATCTGAGGCCCTCTTCCAGTACTAGACACACAAATTGTACATATACATACATGCAGGCAAAACTTATACACATAAAAGTAAAATAAATTTAAATTTAAAAAAAAAAGCTCAAGGCTAGGCTATATTTGTAGAGTAAGTTCAAAGCCAGACTGGGCAACATGGTGAGGCCCTGTGTGGAAATGATGGAGTTGGGGAGAGGTCTGAGTCAGAAGGGGCTTTCTGTATAAGCATGAGGACCTACATCTGACCATCAGCAACTACACCCAAGGATGGCCATGGGACATGCGCTTGCAATCCCAGCGCTGGACAGGCAGAGACATGCAGATCCCTGTAGCACACATATCAGCCAGTCAAGCCTCCCTGGTGAGCTTTGGGCCAATCAGAGACCCTGTTTCAAAATTCCAGGGTCTCTGATTGACCACTGAGGAATGACTTCTTTTTTTTTTTTTTTGGCTTTTTTCAAGACAGGGTTTCTCTGTGTAGCCCTGGCTGTCCTGGAACTTACTCTGTAGACCAGGCTGGCCTCGAACTCAGAAATCCGCCTGCCTCTGCCTCCCAAGTGCTGGGATTAAAGGCATGCGCCACCACCGCCTGGCGAGGAATGACTTCTGAGGTTAACTTCTGGCCTCTACGCGCATATGGACATATGTCACCAATACAAACACAGAGGGGGGAGGAGGAGGGGAGAGAGGGAAGGGAGAGGGGGAGGGGAAAGGGGGAAGAGAGAGGGGAGGGGAAAGGGGGAGATGAGGGGGAAGGTAAAGGGGGAGGGGAGGGAGAGGGAGAGGGAGAGAGGGAGAGGGAGAGAGAGAGAAGAGGGTTGAGGATACAGTTCATTGGGAGAGTGATTGCCTAGGCTGTACCGCTCGCCGCAGGTCCAATCTTTAGGATAGCATAGCATGCAGGGAAGCTTGTATGAGAACTGAGACCCATTGTTTGCTTTTCTTCTTTCTTTTCTTTTCTTTTTTTTCTCTTCTTTTTCTTTTTACCCCCTGCAACAGCTCCTCATATACCCTGAGCTGGCTTCAAACTCAATACCTAGTAGAGAAATGTCCTTGTACTCCTGATTCCCTTGCCTCCATCCCCTTGAAGATAAGTGCCTCCTCGATGTGCTGAGCCTGGTCACTCTCTGGGGCAGAATCAGTCACCATCCTGGGATGGAAGCCAACAAGAGAAGGGGCTCCCAGCCCCTCCCCCAGTCTCAGGACTTTGCCTAGGTTGTTGCTTTGTTCCTGCTCTGACCTTTTCCTTAAATCTCTTAGTTATAGTCTCAAAACTCATCATGGTATTTTTTTTTAAAGCTCATTAGCATACAAACTGGCAATTGCAAGACCCAGGAAATTTACTCTCTGGAAATCTACTGCGCTGGAAGCTGGGAATCTTGGCTGAAAAGGGAAAGCAGTTACTCTTACAGATCAACCAACATGAGGCTAGCTGAGGATGGGAATGGGGGTGAGGCACAGCAGGGATGGATGGGGACACCAAGGCTGACTTGGGATAGAAGAAGGGGCATCCACCCTCAGGGTGGATATTGAGGTTGACCTTGGATGAGCATTGGCGCTCTTGTCTGTTTGAGACAGAGTCTCATAAAGCCCAAGACAGCTTCAAATAGAAGATGTAGCCAGAGATGACCTTGAACTCCTGATCCTGCCGCCTCGGAATCCCACGTGCCAGGATTACAGTTCTGTGCATCACAGCCCAGCCTGACCTTGGGAGGTGACGTGTGGTTTCATCACTATGTGGACAGATGCCTCATTTTCCTTGCCAGCTAAGAAAGGTCTCCCAGGACAAAGGCATTTAAAAAAAACCACTGCGGTCTGTCTCTCGTCAGAGATTAGGAAATGGATAGCTCTGCTCAACGCTCCAAAAGGTGTTGCAGGAAAGCAGCTCACTTTGCTGTTAGGTAACCCAAGGTTTCCCAAACTCATTTGACCTCAGATTTCCTTTGCACCCTTTTTCCACTCACACATAGCTTGGGCAAGCCAAGGTCTTAATCAATTAGTCTTTGGGAGGCAAGAATTCTACCACTAAGCTACCAATGCCCTTTAATTTTTTGGAACGGGAGATTTATGAGCATTTACAAATATCTTACCATGGGATGACACCCTCAGTTCTATTATTTTAAGACGTATTTTTAAATTTATGTGTATGTGTGTGAGTCTGTGTGAGTGCATGCCATGTGTGTGTAGGTGCTCACAGATGCCATGAGAAGCCACCAGAGCCCCTGGAATTGGAGTTATCAGTGCCAGTGAGCTGTTGCACATTACTGCTGGGAATCGAACTCTGGTCCTCTGAGAGAGCAGTAAGAGTTCTTTAACCACGGACTCATCTCTCCAGCCCTCTTTTTATTTATTGTATCTTGAGACAGGGTCTCACTAAGTGCCTCGGCTGGCCTTGAACTCACGCTGTAGCCCAGGTAAGCATCGAGCTTGCAGCCCCTCTTCATTAACCTCTGGAGCTACTGGGGTTTCTGGTCTGTATCCCCAGTGGAGTGAAAGCCAAGTGTTTTGGAATTTTCTTGGAATCCAGGTATGGTGGTGGCAGGTGCCTTGAATCTCAGCAAAAGGAGGCAGAGCCAGGTGGATCTTTGTGAGTTGGAGGCCAAAACGATCGAAATGGTGAAGGCCAGGGCAGCAGCCAGGAGCCAAGGTTCCAGAGAGAGACCCTGACTCAAAAAAAAAAAAGAAAGAAAGAAAAGAAAAAGAAAAAGAAAAAGAAGGAAAGAATGGAAAGAAAAAGAAAAAGAAGGAAAGAAAGGAAAGAAGGAAGGAAGGAAGACACTTGGTTTCAGCGTGGCGGTGCGCAGCTGAAATTGCGTCGCTTGGGCATATGAGGGAGAAAATGGACAGTTTGAGGCCCACCACCACTACAAAATACAATCCTGTCTCAAAAACCTAAAAACTCGCAAAGCTCCGAAAACAGCTGGGACTGACGATGCCCACCTGTAATTCTGTATTTGGAAGAAGGAAGGGGGAAGAGGAGGAGGTCAAGACCAGCTTTGGCTATTGTGCTGTCGAATACTGCCAAGTTAATGAAATCTAAAATCACCTGGGGGCCAGGCTCTGGCCATGCCTTGAGGAATTATCGGAATTAGGTTAATGGAGCTGAGAAACTGCAGTGTGCTGCCGGTGCAAGTGCACCGGTGTACCTAGACTGTCCCGGAAGGAGACGGCATGCTGAGCACAAACGCTCCTTGACCAGCTGCCTCAAGCTCCCGCTGCCATGGTCAGCACCTCACTCACCATCATGGACTGTAACCCCAGACTATGAGCCAAAATAAATTCTTTTTCCTCTAGGTTACTTTTGTCCGGGTATTTTATCACAGCAAGAAGAACAGCTAAGATGGCTACACAGTGAGTTTGAAGCTAAGCTGAGCTACATTGAACTGTGTAAAAAAAACAAAAAACAAAAACCAAACCAGTTCCTTTGGGGTGGCTCCTGGGGTCACTCAGGGCATCAGGGTTGCTTACCGAGTGTTTTAACCTGTTGCAGCCATTTGCCAACCACTAACTTACATTTCATGGCACAGCGCTCAGAGAGAGCATTCCTTTTCTGTTCCTGTTCTGCTCTTGGGGAATCCCAGCAAATCCCCGCTAAGGATGCTTCACACTAAAGTGAGCCATCAGGCAGCTGAAACTGTTTGCGACTTCCGGGAGGGGAGGGTGTGGTGGTTTGAATGAGAGTGACCTCCACAGGCTTGATCACCACAGAGTGGAACTATTTGAAAGGGTTTAGAAAGACTAGAAGGTGTGGCCATGGTGGAGGAAGTGTGTCATGGGAGTTTGGGGATGTGGGATGTGGGATGGGGATAGGGGTAGGAGTGGTGGGGGTAGGGGGTGGAAGGAAGATGGGGGTCGTGGGGTGTGGGGTGTGGGCTCAAAGCCCATGCCAGGCCCAGCATTGCTATCTCTGGGCCTTCAGATCAGGATGTAGCTATCAGCTACTGCTCCAATGCCACGCCTGCTGCCGTGATGAGAAGGGACTAAACCTCTGAAACCATAAGCCAACCCCCAGTTAAAGTCTTTTATAAGAGTTACCTTGTGGGCTGGAGAGAGATGGCTCAGCGGTTAAGAACACTGACTGCTCTTCCAGAGGTCTCGAGTTCAATTCCCAGCACCCACATGGTGGCTCACAACCATCTGTAATGGGATCTGATGCCCTCTTCTGGTTTGCTCTGAAGAGAGGGACAGTATACTCACATGAATAAATAAATAAATAAATCTTTATAATAAAAAGTTACCTTGTTTCTGGTGCCTCCTTACGGCAATAGAACAGTGACTAAGACAAGGAGACTGGCGAGAATGGAGTGCCTCCTTAGATCACGGGAAGCTGAGAAAGCGAATCTGGAGGCTATCAGAGTCACCCTCCTTGGCTTTGTTTCCAGCCTGGACTACATAACTTCAGCAAAGCCAAGCAGCAACAGCAAAAGGAATCTCACATATTTGGCTTTTTTTGTTGTTGCTGTTTTTTTGAGACAGGGTTTCTCTGTGTAGCCCTGGCTCTCCTGGAACTCACTCTGTAGACCAGGCTGGCCTTGAACTCAGAAATACGCCTGCATCTGCCTCCCAGGTGCGGGAATCAAATGCTTGCACCACCACTGCCTGGCTTTGGCTTTTCTTTTTACATCTCTGCAGCCGCTATGAATTGCACATCCTTCCCTCCAGCCCACCAGCCCCCAAGAGACAACGACAGATGTATGGAGAAGAGTCGTTCCACCGGCTGTCCCAGATAAGCCTAGGTCAGAGCTGGTCCTCCTGCCAAGGACAGCCACAATCTGATTCCACAGGTTAACTTAACAGTAAGGGATTATTGCTTAAGACACTGAGTTTGGGATGGGTTGTTACATAATGGTAGCTAACCAGTACATTCCCTAAGCATCTTCTTATTACTCCATAGTATCCTTTTTTTTCTGGGGTTGTTTTTCATCTTGACCTCTCTGCCCACTTAAAAAATATATTATTATTGGGGTTGGAGAGATGGGTCAGTGCTTAAGAGCACTTACTGCTCTTGAAGAGTTTCAGAGTTCAGTTCCAAATGCCCACAGTGGGTGGCTTCGTGCTCTTATAATTCCAGTTCCAGAGGGTCTGACACTTTCTTATTCCCTCCACCGGCACTGTCATACACATATACTCATGAACACACAACATAAAATTAAGCAAATCTTTAAAAATTATTCAGGGGCTAGAGAGATAGCTCATTGGTTAAGAGCTGGAACGACTCTTACAGAGGACCCAAGTATGTTCCTAGCACCCAGAATATGTGACTCACAACCCCTGTAACTGCAGTTTCAGGATGTCCGACACTCTCTTCTGGACTCTGCAGGCACCACAAAAGACAACAGCGAGTCTAAAACCAAGGGGGGAAATTAAATACTCAGTCATATAAAACGATTGTTTTCATGTTTGTGTGTTTTGTTGGTGTTTGTTTAAACCTTTTATTTATTTTAAAAAAATTTATTTTTAAGTTATCCGTGTGTGTATCTGTGTGTGAGTTTGTGTACCTGTGATTGTAATGTGACCCACTGTGGCGTCCAGAAGAGGAGTCACAGGTAGCTGTGCGCCACCTAAAGTGAGGGCTGGGAACGGAACTCCAGTCCTCTGCAAAAGCAACACAATCTCCCGACTCCGAAGCCAATTAAAGCTGCTCCGCTTGTTTTATCCCAGTCTTTGACTTTTTTTCTCAGTGCTGGGAATCGAACCCAAGCCCTCAAGCATGCTGAGCACACACGTCGCCGCTGAGCGCAGTTTTGACTCTCTTAAGTATACAGACATTAAAAAAAACCAACACGTATGTGTATGAGCAGTTCACCTGCCTGTCTGTCTGTGTACAGCTTGCCTGCCTGGTACCCTCAGAGTTCGGAGGAAGGCATTGAACCCCCTAGAATGGAACTGACAGATGATTATGAGCTGCAGTGAGTTTGGGTGCTGGGAATTTAACCTGGGGTCTCTAGAAGAGTATCCAGTGTCCTTAACTCCTGAGACAACTCTCCAGCCCCAGTAAATATACCTTTTTCTTCTTTCTTTCTCCTTCCCTCCTCCTCCCTCCCTCCCTCTTTCACTCTCTCCTTCTTCCTTCCTTCCTTCCTTCCTTCCTTCCCTTTTCTTTTTTTGAGAACAGGTTTCACTAAGTAGCCCACACCGGCCTCCAAATCCCTCTCCTTCTGTCTCTGCCTCTAGAGTTCTGGGATTTCAGTCCCATGACATCATACTTGGCATTATAATTGAAAAGATTTTTTTTTTTGTTTTTCGAAAAGATTTTTGTATGGTGTCGAAGATCCTACCCATGGTCTTGCTATTGCCGACAGGAGTCTGACCCTGAATGTTGTGTCTCTGTTCCCCTCCCCGCCCCAGTCCCTGGATTTCTGCTTCTTTCAAGCTTCACGAGTGACTTTTGTCTCCTGATTTTATTGAACAGCAAATGGGAAGCACACCTTCCACTTGGCTGCATCCTTCCATTTCATCCATCAGATCTTCCTGACTCCCACTGTGCCGCAGGTGCTGTCTCAGGGCTGACGGTATCTTTGTTTCTGTGAACATCCTGAAAACGTAACCTTCTTGGGTATGTTTCTTTTCTCCTGAAAGGATCCTCCATGTCTTGGATTTGAAACCAGGCTCTGATACTTGTTGGCCGTTGTTATGGCTTGAATCTCAAAAGTCCGTCACAGCTTCATGTCTTAAATATTCCACCCACCTGACGGTGATGTTCCAGAAGTTCTGGTAGACTTGTAGGATGTGGACCTAGTTGGAGGATTTAGACCACCCAGGATGGGCCTTTGAAGGTTACCAGCAGCCCCTCGTTTCCTGCCTTGCTCTCTGGTCTACTGTGACGTCCCTCTATGAGCTAAACTGAGCTTCTCCATCATGCCCTTCCTGAGCCCCCCCCCAATCTGTGAGACTGAACAAACATCTCATTCCCTTTCTCCTAATCCTTTTTCCCTCTCTCTTTCCATCTTTAACTTTCTAGCTCTTATTTTTCCTCATCTTATATTAACTTCAGCTACTTGCATTTTCTCTGAGATCTTTAAAATTCCTGGTGGCACACACCTTTATTCCAAACCCTTGGGAAACAGAAGCAGGGAGATCCCAGTGTGTTCGAGGCCAGCCTCATCTACAAAGCAAATTACAGCACAGCCAGGGATACATAGAGAGAGAGAGAGACCCTTTCTCAGAAATGAACACGAACAAAACAAAACCACTCCACTGGGGGTACTCTTTAAAGTGGCTTCAGAGGCACTCTCTCTTTTTTTTTAAAATAACCAGCAGAGAAAACAGCTGCTAGTTAAACCTGCAGCTACCATGGTGCTCTGTGTTCTGCATCTAGAATAGGGCAGTTTCCAAGGTGACCAAGACTAGCCTGTGAGGCTAGGTGAAGCCCTGAAGTTATGAGCTGCCAAACTCATAAACCACACAGGCGTCCTCTGAGCCACGCGATCCACACGAGGCGCCAAGTAACTTAACAGCCAAGTGTTCCAAGAGCGTTTAACGATCAGCATGTCTATAAATAGAATCCTGGGCTGACTCGGAGCGATGTTAATGTATGGGTTTAGTCCTGGAATGACTAAACCCTAAGTCGTTTTGACCTCAGAGAGCCATCAAAAATCTGCTGCCATGAACAAATTCTGCAGTTGTCAGTGGCAGATGTTTCGCTCCTGTTGAATGTGTCCTTGTGTGTATAATTTCCTAACATGATAATGATGCACTGTTTGGCAGTTTGCAATTTACGAAGCGTCGTCACACACATGGTCTGTTGGATTCTTGAAAGGCAGGCGCAATTACTGAGATTCAAGAGAGGACAAATGACTTGTTTCTGAACATCCGTACTGGGGATCTGGGGAGGCCAGCGGGACAGGTGACAGTGGTAGCTCCTGAATTGACCCTCCCAAGGTAACTACCCAATATTTTATTTTATTTTATTTTATTTTATAGCTAGAGTCACCCAGCCTCTGATTACCCAATTTAAAGATTGGGGAGGGGCACCAGTTTCTCTAGTGTTCTCACAAGTCCTTGGGGTCCAGCACCCTGACTTTTAATTACTTGGCACTAAAATGATTTGGTACAGGGGCTAGAGAAATGACTCCATGGTTAAGAGCCCCTAATAAGGTCAAATGTGCTGGCGAAAGCCTTTACCAGCATTTGGGAGGTAGAGGCAGGTAGATGGATCTCTGTGAGTTCAAGACTGGCTACATAGCAAATTCTAGGGAGGTAAAAACCATGCTGAAAAACTCTGACTCAGGGAAAAAAAAGAAAAAGAAAAAGAAACCACTTCATGGTCTTGCAGAGGATATGGGTTTGATTTCAGAACCCACATCGTAGCTTACAACTCACCCTAACACCAGCTCCAGGGGATCCAGCGCCCCTTTCTGGCCTCCTGGGTTGTCAGGCACAAAGACGGCACACTTACATACAGACAAGATTCTCATATACTTATATACATAAAAAAGATTTGCTATATTTTTTCAAATTTTCATTATTTAATTTGTGTGCCAGAATGCAAGAGCACACACAGACACACACACACACACACACACACACACACACATACATGCACCTACACATGCTGCTTTGAGTCAGAGGTGTTGGATTCACTTGAGCTGGGTGTAATATTTAGTCATTTAAATGTGCTTACTATTTATGCCAATAAAGACATAGGAGGCAGAATCCAGGTAAAAACCTGCTAGCTCAGCTAGATAGTTTTATTTTCATAACTATATACAAAGTATCTATTTACAAGCCTGATTCTACAACTAAATTGCTAGTTCTTCAGAAATCTCTTTCTGTGTCATTCTAGCGAGCCAGCCTATCTTTCTGTTGCACTCTTCCCAACCCAAGAGGGTCCCTTAGCTCCCTTTCTTAGGATACTGTTTTACCTGTGCCCTGTCAGCTGCTTCTGTGGTTTCTGCAGGCCCAAAGAGAAAATCCCTCTCTCTTACCCAAAGCTCCTTCCATGAAGACTTTTCCAAGCCAAAAGAGAGAGCTCTATCAAAGGTCCAATTGTTATCCAAGAAGTTCTCTACACCCTTGCCAGGCTAAACCATATCACTGTCATGGTGGGAGTCTCAAAGTCAAGTCAGTAAGGGCCCAGCCATTTCATCATTATAATGGGGCAGCTCAAGGCTATCTAGTTGACTTTCAAGTCATGGAGCAAGGACTTCTCCTTAAAATTGGCAGAACTTTCCATTCTTAAGCATTCCTCTCTAAGGAGGGTTTTAGAGGCACACCCTAACTACATCTCTACAAGACACACCTAATTGTATCTGACAAATGCAGTATCTTTCTAGGCTTGTATGTTTTGCTAACGATTAGGTTTTCTATTCACAAGAATCAAATACGTAACGGCTGGGATCATCGTGGGCCATGTGAAATGTGCTAGGAAATGGACTGTCATCTCTGCAAAAGAAGAGCAGACTCTGAAATGCTGCGCTGTCTCTTCATTCGGATTTGAATAGTTTTAAACTGAAGGAAAAAAGAAGGGGGCAGGGAAATCAGGTTACAACCTGTCTCTCCCCAGATCAAATTTTAAAAATCACTTTTTCTGATTGCGTTAATGTCGGCCTTTCTGCTCGGATGGGAATGTATTCTGGGACTTAGAAGCCCAGGAATCACACAGCTCTGAGGTGGGACAATGTCCCAGTGGAAGGGCATCCTGAGACACAGGAGCCCAGGAACCACACAGCTCTGAGAGGAAGCCTCCTCGGAAGAGGTTTTGCAGCTCCCAGGTGAAGGTATTTCCAGCTGAGCTGAGGCGCTCAGGAGCCTCAACCCCGCTCATTCTCTTCCTTTTTCTTTATTGCTTCTTGTCTTCTTCTGATGAGTCACACCAGGTAGCAAATCTCACGAAAGAGATTTATTGCAGAGCCCAGAGAGAAGAGGGGCGATCCCTGGAGTGGGCGCCTATGCTCCCTAGAAGGAGCGGAGAGCAGCCGGGAATTGGACAAAGCACAGTGCTTATATAGAGGTTATTGGGGGTGGGGCTTTTTAAGGTGGAGATTTCCAGGGTAAGGATTAGTGGCATTTCAAGTCCTGAGCTTGGGGGAGCTCAGGGATTGGTGGATTTTCCTGTTCAGGGATTGGTGGGATTTTTTACTCATGGATTGGTGGATTTTCCTATTCAGACTTTTCACCTAAAATTAGCATAATCTGAGGAGGGTCCTGTTGAGGGACTGGAGATGACCTTTGTGACAGTTATGAAAGTTAGGGAGGTCTGGGGGAGGGGCCTGGCTGCTGGAGCTCCTGGGTGGGCGGCTGGGCACTTTCCTGCCTTGAGGGTTTACAAAGTATACAAAGTATATAGAGTTTACAAAGGGAGTCCGAAACTGGGAAAACCTTTTCTGCCCCTTGAGTGGCATGAATATCTAATAGTTAATGTGACAAATGCTTTCAATAACTAATGTCTAATTTTTATTTTAGTTAATACATTAACCAGTAACATCATTTATTACCATGACTGAGTATTATTAGCCATACTGAATAATATATATATATCATAATATATATGCTTTTACTGACAGTGCAGGAGGCAGAGGTATGAGAGGTTGTTGCACTATGACTTTGTGATGGTTGTGACACCACTAAAGGTTCTAATTTCACTCTGTTGCTATGACAAATACCATGACCAGAAACATTGTAAGGGAGGAAAGGGTTTATTTCAGATGTTACTAAGGGAAGAAGACCAGGAACTCAAACCAAATCCATGTAATTTTACTTTCTGGATGTCCTATAAGCTAAAGCTTAGCTGGTTTTCGCATACATCTCAGGACCTCAAGGCTACGGAATTTCTGCTACAATTAAACACCTTGACCAGGCGGGGCTGTGGAGTCACATGCTTTTAATCCCAGCGCTTAGGAGGCAGAGGCGAGTGGATCTCTGTGAGTTCGAGGCCAGCCTGGTCTGCAGGGTGAGTTCCTGGGCAGCCAGGACTACACAGGGAAACTGTGTCTCAAAACCCAAAACCAAACCCGAACCAAACCAACCAAACAAAAGACCATGACCAAGGCAACTTAGAGAAGTAAGGGTTTATTTGGGTTTGTAGGAGTCCATCAACACGGAGGCATGGCAGCAAGCTGCAGGCATTGGAGACAGGAACAGGAGGTTCAGGAGGAACAGGAGCTCAAGTCTCAACCATGAGCATAAAGCACAGGGGAAAATGAAACCGGCAGGAGCCTTTAACTCTCAAAGCCCGCCTCCAGTGATGCACTTCCTCCAACAAGGCCACATCTCTTAACCCTCCCTAAACAGCACAAGGGCCCAAGTGTTCAAATATCTGAGCCCATGGGGGACATTCTCATTCAAACCACCCTAGATGAAAAATGTGCCCACAACCTCATGTGTCTGACTACCAATACTTGGTACCCAACTGGAGAATTGGTTTTGGGGGCTTGTAGAACCTTCATGAGACCTGACTTGGCAGAGTGAGGGTGCTGGGGGAGGGTCTTTGAGGATTACGCTCCCTTCTGCTTTCTGACTGACTGAGATGTGAGAAGTTCCTGCCTGAAGCTCCAACTGCCATGGACAGAGCCATTTCCTCCACTGCGCCTTCTCCACCACAATGGACTGAAGTAAGCTGAATAACACGAGCTAAAATAAGCTCTTAAAGGGTCTCTGTCATGTATTTTATTATGGCGACAAGAGTAACACACCAGTTATCTTGCGTCTCTCAATTGTGTCAAGTCGCAGCACTAGGATAAACCACTGCACAAAACTACCCAAGTCTGAAAAGATTAAATCACTGAAGACAGAAGTGACTGCCAGACCCATTGCAGAAGGACGAAGCATCTCTGGGACAGAAGACCTGATTGCAACCCTGACAAGAGGAAGGATTTATCTTGCTCACAGTTTTAGACGGTTTAGTGAGTGGCTGCCTGGATTTGTGTGCTTGGACAACGTGATGGCTTATGTTGGCTGTCAAACTGACACAATTGAGAAGAGTGAGCCTCAACTAGGAAGTGCCTCCATTAGGTTGACCTATGGGCACCTTCTTGATTTTTGATTGATGTGGGAGTGCCCAGCCCATTGTGGGTGGCGCCATCCTGTAGGCAGGCGTGCTTGGTGACTATATATAGCTAATTGTGAGCCTGAGAATAAGCCAGTAACAGCATTCCTCCTCAGCTTCTGCTTCAGTTCCTCTTAATGATGGGCTTAGTGAGAAATACTAGTTGGTATTATTGAAAAGTACACGATTTCTCAAACTGAGCTTCACAATATATTAGAGTTAATAAAGTTCCTATATTGAGCCTCCAACAGAAGTTTAACCAATGAAACAGATCCAAATAATGCAATTATATGTATGGTGTGAATAAATACTATTCTATGAAGGAAGCCCTTGATTCACCTATATTTGTCCTGTATGTAAATGCACATGATTACTATACTGTTGCAACAATTATTTATTAACCAGGAAGTATAAGTCAAACAAACCCTTTCCTTTCCAAGTTGCTTTTGCTCATGGTGTTTATCACAACCACAGGAAGCAAAGTAGGACAGGCAGTAAATAGTGACAGTAGTGTGTGGCAAGGGAGGTACTTTGCCTCAGGAAGTATAGAGAAAGGAAGAGACTGGGGACCAGGTACAACTTTCAAAGAAACACATCCTTTGTGACCTACTTCCTCCGACTAGGTTCTAGCACATATTTTCCACACTCTTTTCAAAAATAGTGCCAGCAGCTGGGAACGTAGGACACTTAATCCTGTAAGGAACGTTTCATGGTCAAACCTTAATAATGTGGATAAGGTGGTTCTCGGGGAGGGGTTGAGCTGAGTCCCTCTAACATTCCAGAAAGGGATCTACAGTGTACAATAATAGTGTGAAAGTCAATGAATGTTTTTCATTTAAAAATTGTCCAAGTGATCTGACTGCACATGCGGTCAAGAGAAGCAAATCCCATAGGTCCAGGTGGAGTGCCTAAGCCAGCGAGAGTGATGAGCACCGAGAACTGGATAGAGAGGTGTGGCCGAGCAAGGCTGTGGCCAAGGGGTTACATAAAAGAGTCTTAGATTTCTGTTGCTCAAAAAGATAATTAAATTTAGGGAGCCAGGCAAGGGCCCCAGAAAGGAGTTTAAACATATTAATAGGAAAAAAAAAGACCAATAATAGAAAGTATTATTTTCCCAGGTTGAAGACTGTTGCTCAAAGCAATCAGAAGACGGTCTATAGTCCCTGTCTGTGGGAACCTCTATTGTCACTGAAAATCTCCTGATTTTGCTGCAGGAGGCTGTTTTAACTGAATAGAAATAAGGTTTGTAGGGGGTGTCTTACCAGTTAAGGGCACTGGTAATTCTTCCAGAGAACCTAGATTAGGTTCCTAGCACTGGTAAGTGACAGTTATTTATAACTTCAGTTCCTAGGGCACATGGTGTGCACATACGCATGTAGGTAAAACACCCATACACATTAAAAAACAAAGTCTTTAAAAAAGAAAAAAGAAAGAATCAGAGTCCTTTCCCTTTCCATTCAAGAATTTCCTAGTAGCTTTTGAAACTGGTGGAATATTTACTATGAAAGTCAGAAATGGTGATAATTTGGACAGTCTTGTTGCTACTGCCATGACATGAAAAAAAAAAAAAGAGAGAGAAAAATTTTCTAAAATATGCCTAATACAAACCAAACTATCATTTTATTTATCACTCTAAAGATATAGCATTTATTATTTGTTTGTTTGTTATTATTCATATGTGCCAGAACCCATGTATAGAGGTCAGGGGACAAGCTTTAGGAGTCTGGTTTTATCTTCCATCATGTGGGTCCCAAAGTTTAGACTTAGGTCATCAGATGTGGCATGTCATCAGTAAGCATGTCTATCCACTGAGCTATCCATCCAGCACCTCACATTAATTCTTTGAGATAGAGTTTCATGTGGCCCAGGCTGGCCTTTAACTCACTATACAGCTTAGCATGGCCTTGAACTCCTGATTCTCCTGCCTCCACCCCTGAGTGTTGAAACTAGGTTTGCACCCACACATAGTTTATTGCGGCACTGAGGATGAAGCCCAAGGCTTTGTGCATTTTGGGAAACCACTCTACCAACTGAGTGCTATGTCTAGCCTGTGAATCTTCTTAAGCATGTTTTCATACCTCATCTTAAGGACCACTGACAAAGGATGAAAAGGCTGGCCCCACTCAAGACAAAACCATAGAAAATCAAAGCACTCCCCATATTCTTTCCAGGAAGCAAATACTTTAAAATATTGAACCAAGTACTGGCATCATCTTTCTAAATCAACATTGCTTCCATCCCATGTTATTTCAGTTGTGAGGCCGATGAAACTGATACTTGGTTAATAATATTTATATTGGTTCATGTCTCTGCCCTACCCTTGCACCCAAGAGCTGAGAAATACTAATTGGTATTTTTGAGGAGTATAAGCTTTCCCAAACTGAGGGCCACAATATATTGAGAGTTAATAAAGTTCTAATATTGAGCCTCCAACAGAAGTTTAACCAATGAAACAGATCCAAATAATGCAATTATATGTATGGTGTGAATAAATACTGGTGCATGAAGTCCTTGATTCACCTATGTTTGTGCTGTATATAAATGCACATACGCTGTTTGATCACTTACTGATTTTTTAAAGTTATTGGTCACCGTCCACAACGTTTGAAACACAATACAGTAATTGACATAGGCTCTGGAGCTACACAACCTGGCCCCATCACTCTCTAAAAGAAGAATAAGTTCCCTTGGAAATGGGGATTATTAGAGGATAACTTCAGGGCCAGTTCACCCAGGAGTTCCAGGAAGACAATGGGCTCAATGACCTGGCCCTTGATAATTTTAGAGACATTTTAAGGATGCCTGCAAAATGGCTCTACTCAGGTAAAAGGCTCTTTCTGTGGAGCAAGATGACCTAAGTTCAATGCTGGGACCCACATGATAGAAAAAAGGAGGGAAGGAACCTCTTTAGGTAGTTGTCCTCTGACCTCCACATACCATGTAGCTTGTATATGCTGCCTCCCCAACTATAATAAATAAATGTATTAAGAAAAAAAAGAAAGGAAGAAAGGAGGAAAGAAAGAATAAAGTCAGAAGTGAATCTCCCCCAAACTTTAGTACTGGAGATATTTTGACTTTTTTGTTACATCATAAAAATATAATTTTTTTTGTTCATGAGTACATCATTGCTCTCTTCAGACACACCAGAAGAGGGCATCAGACTCCATTACAGACGGTTGTGAGCCACCATGTGGTTGCTGGGAATTGAACTCAGGACCTCTGGAAGAGCAGTCAGTGCTCTTAACTGCTGAGCCATCTCTGCAGCCCGATAAAAATATAAATTTTATAAGATCCAAGAAAAATCTGATTGTCAAGTCCTCCAATCCCAATTATGAAGACAAGACTGGATCTGCGTGGGTGCTGACAGCCCTCAGAGACTTTAAACAAATCGCAAAAGCATTATCTAAGCTTTTAGGGAAAGTGGTCTTAGGTGTGGACTTTCCAGGGAACACATAGTAGGGCAGGGATTTTGGAGCTACAGGATAAGGGTTGACTCTTTTTGCACTTATCTGTATATATCTGAGGAGGAAAGGCTAGGAAATGGACCCAGTAAACAACTTAAAACCCACTAATCCACTAATACAAGCATATGCATAGCACAATGCAAAATATAAGAGTTACAAAAAAAATTTAGGATAATAATAATTTTCAAGAAGGTGGGTACCTTTGGGCTATGACCCAAGTCCTTTCAAGTCTATTCAATGTCATTGCCTCTGGGACCTGCTGGTAGAAAAGTCGCAAAGGCCTGGGACAGGTGGAGTAGGCCTCCCACCAGGGAACTCTCCAAACCTATTCCTGTGTATGTCCCTTTGTGTATGTGTGTGTGTGTGTATGTGTGTGAGGGATGGGGAGTAGGGTGGTTTGTGATGGGGAGGTCTTAAAGTTTCCTAGCTCAGCTTCACTTCCCCTTCATCTCTATCCTGCTAAGATATGACAAGGCAAGGAATCTCAGCTAAACACTCCTTTTACTATGGGGAGCTCTCTGCTGTCTCAACCCCCTTAAACCATGAGCCAAAATAAACTTTTCCTTCCCTAATGACCTTCTATCAGGCATTTTGTCCCAGCAACAAGGAAAGTAAGTAATACCTCCGGAGAGGAAGCCACAGAAAGTACCAGTCAATTGTAACCTACAAATTCAATGACACTGGATTCTTCTATGATCAGCTTGGCTAAACTGGTAGTCATGTTTCCAGAAGTTCTTTTCCTGTATAGCTTCAGGTTACCATTGGCCAAAGAGTAACTCGAACAAAATTGGAGAGGTGGAGAAGCAGTAGCCATCCTGTCTCAGAGGTTCATCTATGGCTAGATAGAGTGACACGTGGTACCTGGCAGGTCCCAGCCTGTCCCTATCCTCCCTCAACCCTTGACATGCCTTTCTCTTCAATGGCTAATCCTGGAGACCAAAAGAAACCCCAGGACAAATGACCAGATTCTTGGCTGTGGACCCAAACCAATATAGTCAGATGGCACTCACATGTTCCTCTGTCGGATTCTCTTTGACCTTGACAGCAGACTGTGCTTCTTAGAGGAACAGTTTATTGACCATGATGTCATGTCTCTCTGCCTGCCTGCACATCTCAGCTCTTCTGTCAGGTCTAGTTCCAAATTCCTTTTCCCAGAGTTCTTTGTTGTTTTGCATTCCAGACACTGGATTGGGAGAATAAGTTCCGTTCATTACTTTACTCAGCCTTAAGGAAAGAGGTTTTTGTAGAAATTGAAAGAGGAGTTTGTTTTGAGACTTTGTAGCCCCGACTAGCCTGGAACTGGTTACGCAAGCCAAAATTCACATAGATCCACTTGCCTCTGCCTTCTGAGCTCTGGGATTAAAGGCGTGCACAACCATGCTTTGCCAAAGAGACATACGGCTATTGTGAGATACTTTAAACATTTATCTGTGTGAGTTTATGTGTGTGAGGGAACCTACAGAGGCCAGAAGAGGATGATGGATCCCCTGGAATTAGACATATGGTAAGACACCATTTAGGTGCTGAAAATGAATCTGGGTCTTCCGTAAGAGAAGTAAGCATTTCAAACAATTGAGAGCTCTTTCCAGCCCAGAGGTGGAAAGTAGAGTATTGGCCATGTTTGAGGAGGTGAGTCTCCATCGGGCAAGGCTATGGGAGGCTCGAGAAGGCCGGACATCAGCAGTGACCTCCACAGCGAGTGGAGATTCTAAGCAGGTGAAAGGACATCCAAGAAATCAGTCCTACTCTCTGCCTTCACAGACCTGTCTCTGCTCATTCACTGTGGCTGTCAAGACGGCGTGTGGAACAATGGCTTGTATAGAGAGACCCTACAAGGGAACTGCAGAAACAAACACAAAATCACAGATACATCTCACTTCCTGCTTTATATTTGGGGCCATGGAAGAAACAGTAATAGGTAATCTCTTACTTAGAAAAAGATGACTTTTGAGAATGTTTATTCTATTGTTTATGATATTTTTATAATACATACAGATCTATGTAAAAATTGCTCCTTCCAAATTCAAAAGAAAGAATGCTGACTCTTTTAATACTTTGGAATAAATTCCTTTGTAAAGCAAGAGGAGGGCTGGCTCCCTTCCCATTTTCTTCATTGTGCTGGCTTCCAGGAAGCTCAGACAGACATTCATTTTTCTTTTGGTTACATTCTTTAGTCCAAGTTCATGTTATTATTCTGGTGTGTGTGTGTGTGTGTGTGTGTGTGTGTGACTGTGCAGGTGTGTATCCTCATGAGAACACACACAAAGGCTAGTGCAGGATGTTGGGTGTTTTCTCTATCAATCTCTTGTTGCTTTGAGATGGTCTCTCACTGGAAGCTGCCTGTTTCTGCTAGGGTGGCTAGCCAGAGTGCTTTTGAGATTCACTTTTGGGAGAATTCAATACTGGCTTTCTATGTAAGAGCTGGGGTTTTGAACTCTGGTCCTCTGAGCTATCTTCCTAGTCCCATGCTATTACTCTCTATTTGATTCCTTTAAGGATTTGTATTGCTCTTCAAAAAGTTTTTTATGGATGCCTAAAGTCTTATGAACCAGCTGACTCTAGAGGAGAAATCCTAGAGGGAAATTATTTGATTGCTGACTCAGGGTGCCACTGATTTCATCTCACTGAAGAAATTGATGTGATTCCTACCAAAGGAAGAGTAAAGAGAAAAGAGGGATCAAATTTCTGCTCAGAATATAAATAAAAAGTACACGTGCACTGAGGCATTAAAGACAAGGTTGGTGTGGGGCTTGGGAGATGGCTCAGTGGTTAAGAGCATTGGATACTCTTGCAGAGGGCCCAGATTCTACTCCCAGCATCAACATGGTGATCCACAGCCATCTGTGACTCCAGTTACAAAGGATCCAGTGTCGTCTTCTGGTCTCCTTGGGCACCAGGCATGCATGTGGCTCACAGACATATATACCGGCAAAACATTTACACATAAAATAAAATGAATAAATATAATAACAAATTTAAAAAGCTAAGATTTGAAGTTGGAGAGGTAGCATATTGTCACAGCAGTTGCCAGGCATGGGCAAGGCCTTGGGTTCCATTTCCAGCACACACACACACGCACATGCACACGCACACACATGCACACACACACACAGGCACACACACTCACATGCACACGCACACACGCACACGCGCACACACACACATGCACACACGCACACACACGCACACACATATACATATGCACACACGCACACACACACACACGCACACAAATGCACACACACACACACACAGGCACACACACACGCACACACACGCACACACATATACACATGCACACACGCACACACATACACACGCACACAAATGCACACACACACATACACACACACACGCACACACACGTACACACACACATGCACACATACACATACACACACACACGCACACACACACGTGCAAAGATAGTTGGGTTTGTTACAAAATACAACAGAGTTGTGCAATTCCTTCAGGATTGGTTATTTTCAAGGAGCTATTAGAAAAAGTTTAGCAGTTTCCTTGTACATAGTCAATAAAGAGGTTTCAGAATCATACAATGAGTCTGCTTATATGTTACCATGGAGACAATGGATGATTCTATTGGGTACATACTTTTAGATGGTGGTTCATAAATACATGTGTGCATATATATATTCTATATGTATATATAAAATATATACATATGTGTATTTCCCCAATAGAATCATATATGGATATTTTTCTATAAAAATGTAGCTATATTATTTGTAATTAAAATTGAATTCATAGACAAAATTATTAGAAACAATTTTTTTTTTGAGACAGGGTTTCTCTGTGTAGCCCTGGCTGTTCTGGAACTTGCTCTGTAGACCAGGCTGGCCTCGAACTCAGAAATCCACCTGCCTCTGCCTCCCAAGTGCTAGGATTAAAGGCGTGCGCCACCACCGCCCGGCCATAGACAAAATTATTATTGCAAGAAACCCCCTAAATTTCCACTTGTAAAGCTGAAGTCTATAAATTTAATCATAACAATTCTATCCTTGGGCTACAGAAAAATAGATTAGTATCAACAGGCCAAGTTTAAGCTGAAACCCTGAAGGGAATTCAGGCAGATCCCAAATAATGTGGGGAAAAAAATGTCAAGAAAGCTCACTCTCACTTTATTATAGAATGAGATATCCCAGTTAGAATTACCAGATAGAATGGTGTATCCCAGTTTTAAATTTTCTTTATTTATGTAGTGTGTGTGTGTGTGTGTGTGTGTGTGTGTGTGCAGAGATCAGAGAATAGTTTTGGGAGTTTATTCTTGCCTTTCATCTTGTTGAAACACAATCTCTCTTGTTTTTGTTTTTCATTATTAATTTTTTCACACAGTATATTTTGAGCATATTCTTTTCCTTCCCCAAACCTCCTAGATCCTTCCCCCTACCCAACTGCACGTCCTTTCTCTCAAAAACAAGGACAAAACAAACAACAATCAAAACAAACAACCAATAATACAAAAAAACTAAAAAAAAAAAAAAATCCCCCCCCCAAAAGCATGTAATCTATTTTGTGTTGGTTACCTACTCCAGGGCACAGGGGCTGAAATGCCCTGGGATGTATGGTTATACCTGGTGGCACTACACTAAAGATACTATTTTTTCCCCTTTTCCCATTAGGTGTCAATTGCAAGTAACATTGTGGTTAGGGGCAGGACATTGTGTCCACCTCCCGTTCTCAGGGCTGGACTTTGGTTTGAACCTGTGCAGGTCCTGTGGAGGCCGTCCTCGGTTGGTTGTGTCTGGAAGACACTGTTTCCTTGGTGGCATCCACCACCTCTGGCTCTTACAATCTTTCTACCTCCACATAGATTCCATGTAGATCCCTGAGGCATGAAGAGAGGAGTTTGATGGAGACATCTCATTAAGGACTGAGTGCTCCAAAGTCTCTTACCCTCTGCACACTGTCCAGTTGTGGGTCTCCGTGTGAATTCCCATCTACTGCAAGAAGACACAAGAAGAGAGTTGAGTATGACACTGACCTATGAATATAGCAGAATGTTACCAGGAGTCATTCTGTTGCTATGTTCCTCTAGGAGAATAACGGGAGTAAAGCAGCCAATGGTGTTAACTGACAAGCCATCTCCTCCAGCTCTACTTGTCTTGACTTTGAACTTTGATGTGTACTCCAGGCTAGCTGGCCTGTGAGCTTCCAGCAGACTCTCCTATCTCTGCCTCCTATCTCACCAAAGAAGTGCTGGGATTACAGATGTAGTGTCTGCATCTGGCTTTTTTACATGGGTTCTAGGAACTACATTCAGGTCATCAGGCTTGTGAGGCAAGTGCTTGTATCTGCTGAGCCACCTCCCTGACCCCTCATTTCCTAGTTTAATCACTAGTAAACAGTAAGAAAAGATGTAGTGTCCAGTGTGGTGGGGCACAATTTTAATCTAGCGTTTGGGAGGCAGAGGCAGGTAGATCTCTGGAAGTTTGAGGTCAGTCTGGTCTACAAAGCAAGTTCTATGACAGCCAAGGCTGTTATACAGGGAAGCCCTGTCTCAAAAACAAAAACAAAAACAAATAAAAAACCTCTTAACCAACTAGCCAACCAATCCAAACCCAACCAAACCAAAAAAACCAAACCAAAAACAAAACAACAAAACCCCAAAGCAAAACTAAAACCAAAAACCAAAACTAACTAAAAGGAAATGTAGTAATGAAATGTATTCCAACAGACTCAAACTCACAAATGTGCTTGTATACACACACACACACACACACACACACACACACACATACACACACACACACACACACACATACACACACACACACACACACACACACACACACTAAGCAAACCCATGCATTTTCTGTGTTACCAGAGCCCCAAACACTGTCTTACAGTAATAGTTACTAAAGTCCACAATAAAAAATTAGAATAAAAAATGCATACAAAGTTGGCAATAGAGAAGAAATTAGCATTCTTGAATAGGAGCATAGCCTTCAACAGTGTTTTGTATTATGAGAACACATAGAATATTAATTTAATATAATAAGATACTTGACATAATAAGTTAAGACAAGACAATGATTGAAAGGGCCATCACAGAGATAAAGAAAATCTACCCTGTTAGTTATGCCACAAATCATACAGTCAGACACTGAGCACACTTGGCTGGAAGCCAAGTTTTAGTGGAGAGTCTTGAGATAATTACAGTTGTGCAAAGAAAAGAGAGAAGAATAATGAATTAGAGAGATGAAGGAAAGTGACAACAACTCCTTGATGGCCTTGAAGTAGAGACTCAAAAAGATGGTATAAAAAATATTCAGAGATATCATACAGAATAGTTGCCCTGAAATGAAAGAATCAGGCAGAAGGGGCATGCATGTATTTCAAGTTTAATAATGAATGAAAAGGTGCTGGTGCTGCAGCTGACGCCACATTTGGTGGTGTGTAGCTCTCTCTCCCTCTCCCTCCCCCTCCTTCCCTCTCCTCCCCCTCCTTACCTTTCCCTCCCTCTCCCTCCTTCCCTCTCCCTCCTCCTTCTACTCTCCTTCTCCCTCTCCCTCTCCTCTTACTTTCACCTCTCTGGCTCTTACATTCTTTCTCCCTCTCTTCTGTAACATTCTCTGAGTCTTACTTGGGTAGATATAGATTCCCCTTTTTGGATTGATCACTCAACAGCAGCTCCTCCCTTATTCTCAGTGCCTTGACCAGTTATGAGTCTCTGTATAACTGCTGCCTACTGAAGAAAGCAGCATCTCTGGCCAAAGAACGCTAATCCATGGATATAAATATAGTTAGAAGGCAGTTTATAACATGTCCATTCAACAAAACAATAGTAATAGGTTTCTCCCTAGGTCCATGAGCTTTTGACCAGATTTAAGGTACCAGTCTTGAATTCTGTGGAGCAGGTCTTAAGTCCAACCACAAGGCAATTGGTTACCTCCATAATATTTGTGACATGATTGTGTCAGTATCTTCTCTTCTCTTCTCTTCTCTTCTCCTCTCCTCTCCTCTCCTCTCCTCTCCTCTTTCCCTTCCCTTCCCTTCCCTTCCCTTCCCTTCCCTTCCCTTCCCTTCCCTTCCCTTCCCTTCCCTTCCCTTCTCTCTCCCTCCCTCCCTCCCTCCCTCCTTCCCTCCCTCCCTCCCTCCTTTCATTCCTTCATTCCTTCCTTTCTTTAGGCACAGTCCACTGACAGAGGTTGGAGTTATCAACCTTAGACAGTCTGTGGACTGTTTTAAGCATATAAAGAAATCTAAGGATTATTATATTGAAGTTATGGAAAATGTGACCCCAGAATAGATGGTTGCTATGGCAACTCATATTAGAACATAAAGTCATCTGTTTTTGTGTTGAGAGGAAGAGTTATTGCTGTTAGTGGTGAATGTGAAGGGAACCCTCTTGGAAAATTGTTATTACCAACTCTTACTTTGCTAAGCAAGAAGCTGAGCTATTATAAGATCACCCTTGAATGTCTACCACAAAACGCTGGTTTCTATAAAAAACTTGCATATACCGTCACTGAAGAAAATTACATGTATTGGGGGTTCCAACAAGAAAATCCCTTTAAGACAGGGAGTTGTCAAAGGAGCTACTGCTACCAGGATTCATTCTTTCTAGAGCTGAGACAGTGGTGTGTTGCTGGAACTCAGTGACCTCTATAAGTGTTGGACTGGGGAAAAACACCCAACACTAATACCATAAGCACAATGATATTAGAATATTATATTTGGTGGTGGGACATGCTGAAGTTTAGATTTCAGATAGACACCATTAAAGGGATTATTTTTGGCCAAAGGATTAAAAACCATTTTTTATTTGTGGGGTTGTAGAGATGGCTCAGTGGTTAGGAGCATTGACTGCTCTTGTAGAAGATCTGGCTTCTTTTCCCATTTCTCACATGGTGATTCATAAGCATTTGTAATTCCAGATCCCAGGGGATCTGATGCCTTCTTCTCACCTTCATGGACGCCGGGCATGCACATGGTGCACCTACATATATGCAGGCAAAACACACATACACATAAAATAAAGAATAAAGTATACCTAAAACGACAAATGAAAGATTTATTTATTTAGTGTGTATGAATGTTTTGCCTGAATGTGTGTATCTGCATGTTTGTGCAACATGTGTGTACCTGGTACCTGCTAAGTTCAGAAGAGAATCGGTGTTACAGATGTTTGCAGAACCGTACAAGGGGAGGCAAAGGGCTCTCTACAAGAGTAATATGTATGTTCTCCTGACTGCTGAGCCATCTCTCCAGTCACAAAAGACTCTCTCTCTCTCTCTCTCTCTCTCTGTATGTGTGTGTTTATGAAGATGAGTGGACAATTCATTGAAGACGATTCTTATTCCTCTGTGGGCTCTGAGGATTGAACTGAGGGTGCCTGGCCTGAGCTGCCCGTCCCTTTACCCCATGAGCCATTTCCTCAAGCACAAGGGCAGTAAGAAGGGCTATGTACCTGTGATCTGTGCATCTTATTTTAAAAAGTACATTGTATGTATCCAAGCAAACAAACACTGGTCTCATGTGTCCTAGGCTAGCCTTGAATTTTCTAAGTAGCCAATTACTTTGAACTCCTGCTTCCACATCCTAAGTGCTGGGATTACATATACCATCACGCCCAGTTTATGTGGTGCTAGGGATTGAACTCAAGGCTTTATGTATTTTAGGTAAGCATTCTGCCAACTGAATCACATCTCACTTATTTGGGCAGTTTTTAAATAAGTGGAAGAAATGAAAATTAACTTCTAAAACTTTTAAAAGCAAAATAGAACAATTTAAAAGTTTTACTAAAGTATGTATAGTTCTAGGTAGATGAGTACAACTTGTCTTATATTTTTTAATAAAATTATTAATTTGTTAAAATATCCATGAGTAATTATAAGGGGGCATCCCTGATACAATTATTTATTTAATTTATTTTAAATTTATATGTATAAAAATTTTATTTTTATTTTATACGTATGACTGTTTTACCTACATATATGTTTGTGTATCACACCAGGTGACTGCAGAGACCAGAAGAGGGCTTTAGATCCTCTGGAACTGAAATTGTAGATGTTTGTGAGCTGCTGTGTGTGTGCTGGGATTAGAACTTGGGTCTTCTGATAAAGCTATCCAGTGTTATTGATGTCTGAGCCATCTCCTAGGCCCCCAAGGTGCTTTAAACAATGCAGCTGTGGCTCTTAGTACATAAATGTCACCCCGCTGTTTCTTATCACAGGGAGCTAAGCCTTTCTTCTGAGTCACAGTTTTATGAAACATGGAATATTATAAAATGAGTAGAATATTTGAAAATGTATGATCCTGTGTTTGTTCTAGCCCTAAAATGCAGATGGAAGCGTTCCTACTTAGGGCTTGCAGCAGTCCTGTGTTTGTTCTATCCCTAAAATGCAGACGGAAGCGTTCCTACTTAGGGGTTGCAGCAGTCCTAGTCCTGGTTCTGGTCCTGGTTCTATTTCTAGTTTTGATTCTGATTCTGGTTCCAGTTCTGGTCACTGTCACGTTTTGACTTTGCTTATTTTAGTGATTTTCTTTTCCTTTCTTTGTCTTTTATTTTTATTTTTGAAACAGTTTGAAATAGCATCCTACACTTGGTGTGGTAGAAAACATCTTTAATCCTGGCACTTGGGAGGCAGAGGCAGATGAACTCTGTAAGTTTGAAGCCAGTCTGGTCTGCCTTGTGAGTTCCAGGACGGTCAGGGATATGTAAAGACACCCTGTCTCAACCGCACCCTGCTCCCCCACCCCAAATAGCCATATCCTACTATATGGCGCTGACAGGCTCAGTTCTCTATGCAGACAATGCTGGCCTGGAACTTGCATTGATGCTCCTCCTGCTGCTACTTCCCAAGTTCGGGGCTTACCTTTGTGAGCCACCACACTCTGATCTAGTTTAATGTTTTGTTTGTTTGTTTATTTGTTTTTTGGGTTTTGAGACAGGGGCTCATGCATCCCAGGCTGGACTGGTTTTGATTGAACTGGCTACATAGACAATATGGTTAAGGGGAAGGCTCTTATTGTAGCTATGAGTGAAGAAACAGGCAGAGAGGCATCTGGAAGAGTCCAGAGCAGACAGAGAAAGTCAAAGATTGAACATGGCCAGCAGACTGGACCTGACCATAAGACAGAGAGAGAGAGAGAGAACATAGGGATGGGAAGGAAGGAGATAGAAAACAGATGATATAGAGAGGAGAAACAGAGTGGCAGAGAGTTGGGGAGACCAAAGAAGAAAGACAAAAAGGGCAGGGTCGGGGGAGACAGAGAGACAGAGCGTGAGAGAGGGGAGGGGAGGCTGAGAGAGCATAGCTGAAATAGCAGGGTTATAAGGAGAATGTGTGGCTGAGGGAGGGAAGCTCCTGGGCTGCAGGTAGTTTCTGACAGGGGAGAGGGTGGGAAGGGTGGGATGCTATCATGGACTTTGAGCTGTGATACCGAGGGAGCTCAGAGGCCAGCATGCACTTGATAGGCTAGAGGAATGAAGTTTCCTTTGGACCTGACATTTACCTGGTCATTTATTATACTTTTTTTTTTTTTTGAGTCAAGGGCTTACTATGTAGCCTGGGCTGGCTTTAAACTCCTGGCCACCCTCCTGCCTATTTTTGAACTTCTCTGGTTACAGGCATATGCTACATACCTGGCAATTATGTTTTCTAGTAAAGAGGTCATCGATAGCCTATGAAATTGAAATGTGTACTTAAAAGGATTACATGATAATCCAAGCTAGCAGCAATTTTCTTTATTCTTGGGTGTTTGTTTGTTTGTTTGTTTTTGGGTCAGGGTCTCATATTCATTGCTTTGTTTTAAATCCTGGGTCCAGAAGTTTTTCTAAGGTTAAAAAAAAGTCAAAGTTTAATATTTTAATTTTATTTTTCTCCTTGGTTTAAAAGGACTATGTACAGCCCAAGCCTGGTCATAGGTAGAGATTTCTATTTTTAAAGAAATTAAGTTTTATTTTTAAGTGTGTGTCTTTTCCTTCTTCCTTTCCTCCCTCCCTCCTTCCCTTGTTCCCTCCTTCCCCCCTTCCTTCCTTCCTGGGCATTGACCCTAGGGCTCTATCATTCAGCTACACCCCAGCACGGATATTCTTTTCCATTATTCCTTCTTATCCATTCATGGGCACAAACAGAAGCAGAGAAAACAATCACCAGATGTGCTTCTAAATTATTTCTGGATGGTGATATTTATTTATTTATTTATTTAGTGTGTGTGTGTGTGTGTGTGTGTGTGTGTGCTCACCTGTGCACGCACCTGTGGAGGCCGGGGATTGACACTGAATATTTTCCGATATTACTCTTTCTTTACCTTAGCCGTCTCCCAGGGAATTTTCTCCCTTGGATGGGTGCTAAGTAATGTCTACCCACCTCCTCATACGGTCCTAATGACAAACCAAAGCTCACCCTGGGTGACCACTGATTTTTTTGGGCTTCCTTATGGATCTTGAGGAAGGGGTTACTGGCAGGAGCGTAGGTTCTGTTCAGAGGACAGTTCTGCATGAACCACAGGGGCTCCTACAGAGTCTGGAGTTTGCTGATTGGGTAGGCTGGTTGGGTGAGTTTGCCCACCCCCTCTTTCCCCACACCCGAGTTACACATGTGTGCCTCTGTGTTGGACTTTTGATGTGGGTGTTGGGACCCAAACCGAGGTCTTCTCTCTTGTGCTTTGCACACTGAGCCATCTCCTCAACCCCTTGATGGTAAGATTTTTTTTAAGTGATTGATTCTTTCTTACTAGTTTTCCAGTTTGACAAGATTCTATCATGAGTAGGGCTTTTAAAACATTTTTTTGTTTTGAAATAAGTTCAGACTTTCAGAAAGATTCCAAGAATAGTTCAAAGAATCCTTGTATTGCTTCTATGTGGATTTTCTCAAATACAGTTTTTTTAAACCACATTTGCATTCCCGCGCTTTGTATTTTTGCCTTCTTCCCCCCCCCCCCCCCCGCGCCCCAGCCATTAAGAAACAGATCTGCATACAAGGACCCTTCCATCCACGAGCATCTCAGGCGCATTTTCTAAAAGCAGAGATGTAGGTATAGAATACATCACATGAGGTGTTAATAGTGTCCCCAGAGGAGGGACAGTGGGGCACTGGTAACCACCTCTAGGCTTGTGTAGCTGACAGGAAAATTCATTTCCAGAAATAGCAAAGATGGAGTTCTTCTAGGGCCACCTGACACCGTAATGACTCTGGGTGAGATCCCTGGCCACCCAGAGGTGGGACTTCAGGGAAGGATGATGGAGTAAGAACCCCAACAACTCTCTTCCCTCTTCTGGCTTCTGCTAATACAACCCACACATTAACAGAGTGAAGAAAGGAACAACCTTTCTTATAGGAGAGTGCTCCTCCCTCTGACAAATGTCGTAGAAAAGACGAAACTGGAAAAATCAATGTGTTAACTGTAATGGGAAAAAATCAGTTCAGCCAAGGATCGCTGATGCGCTAAGGCTAGACCTAGTGGGCAAAGATTGGAGGTGTGGGGCTGGTGTAGGGATACAGCTCAGTCAGCAAAGGACTCACTGCCCAAGGATGAGGACCTGCGTTTGGACCTGTGTGAAAAACAAAACAAATGAAACAAAACAAAACAAAAAACCCCACCACCACCAACAACAAAACCATGATGGCATGAGTTTATAACCCTAGTGCTGCAGAGATAGACACAGGTGGATCCTTTGGACTTACTGACCAACTTAGTCAAATTGATGACCCTGAGTCAATGAAGGACCATGCTTCAAAGACTATGGTGGCTAGTTCCCCATGAACAAAACTCAAAATTGCCTTCTGGCACACACACACACACACACACACACACACACACAGAGGAACATACATTCACATTTATACACATGTTATAAAATATGAACATGTTTTCTTACACACACACCACACACACATAGTTTAAGGAGTAATAATATTTACATAGATTCTTATCAGTTCCCAAGGGGAATCCGTAACTGGAGTCACTAGAAACACTGGGCGCACACGCCCCTAACTAAATCATGAAAGTTTACATCAGCACAGTGGGATGCACTGGTACCATGTGTCTCCTGATCCATTTTGCAGCCTTCCAGACAAAGGTGCGCAGTTGTATGTAATCCAGAGCAGTGGCAGAGGAGTCCGAGGACAGGGACATTCCGTAAAACAGAGTCCGCTGGTGGGGGTGATCGAATTGTTTCAAATATACATTTAAGTCCTGATTCAGGACTTGATTTAGAAATAAGGCCATTGCAGATATAATTACCTAAGGTGAGCTCCTGAGTGAGCTGGGCCCTAATCCAATATGAGTACGTTCTTTTTTTTTCTCTCAAGAATTCAATTAAATATTTATTAAACAAATATATCATAAATGAGCTGAGGGGCATTTTAATTTGAAGATACAATAAGCAATTTCAAATATTTGGCGGGCGGTGGTCACATAAAGAATAAAAAGATTTAATCAGCGTGTCTACTACAAAAATCAAGGCTTAAACCACAGGGTAAAGCGAAGTCACAGACAGACTGCAGCCGAAGCGGCTAAAGTAAACCACACAGCTTAGCATTGTCCTTTCCCACAGAACACATTCCATGCTTAATTTCTCCCTTCTTGAGACAGACCGTGGGGCCACTTCTCTCTGGGTAATGGGCAGGTGTAATGTATTGTAAGAACATTGTTAAATTCATGGTTAATGTTAAGTGTGTGTTCTATATTATAAACGTTTACAAATTTATACTAAAAGCATACTTTCTGATGTGCATTTTCCTATAAGCAAAAACACTGGCGACCCAATTATTTGACTCCCTAATTAGCAGCTATTGAATTCTCTCTCTGTTTCTGTCTGGCCCGTCTTAATCGAAAGGCTTATCAGTCTAACAGACAGCAGACTACCCTATGCTAGCACCAACTCTTCTGAACACTCCATCAAAGCCTTGACACACTTATGCAAAACATTGCAACTAACTGCCCTGGCTCCTGAAGGTACAGTGCCAGCCAGGGCTGTTAGAAATAGTTTATATGGCAAATTTTTACAAGCTTCTCTAAACCATTTCCACCTTGGCCAGACTGGGAGCACTAACCTTGGTAAAGATACCTCAGTGATTGGTGCTAAGGGGTGTAGCTGTGATTGGTTCAAATCATACTCTTTAATGACTGTGATCTGTGATGAGGCTCATGTTGGCTTTGGGTGTTTCAAACTAGGTTCCAAACACCTCAGAGACCCTCACTTGCATGGTGACTTCAAGTCTCAAGTTTCACCCTCCTGAGAATATAAGTTTCTGTCAAAGTCTTAAGAACAAGATAGCTTGTGTTCCTTTTTTATTTTTATTTTTGGTTTTTTTGAGACAGGGTTTCTTTGTGTAGCCCTGGCTGTCCTGGAACTCATTCTGTAGACCAGGCTGGCCTCGAACTCAGAAATCTGCCTGTCTTTGCCTCCCAAATGCTGGGATTAAAGGTGTGTGCCACCACTGTCTAGCCAAATATTGCATTTATTTATTTACTTTGTGTGTGGTGGTGGTCGTGGTGGTGGGCCATGACACAATGTGCTTGTGGAAGTCAGAAGACAACTTGTAGGAGACACTTTCTCCTTTTACCACATAGATCCCAGGAATCAAACTCAGGTTGTTAGTCTTGGCAGCAAGTTCCATTTCCAACTGAGCCATCTCATGGGCCCTTAATACAAAACAAAACAAAATGAAACAAAAGCAACAGCAACTAGTGTCCAAAATTATATAAGCTTTGGGCTGGTCCCCTGGCTGGGAACTCATCATAATGTGAGTCTACTTTTCCTGTTGTTTTTTTGGAGACAGAGCCTCATGTATCCCAGGTTAGCCAGGAACTCAATATATAACCTAAGCTAGCTGTTGGGGTTTGAATAAAAATGGCCCCCATAGGCCAATACGAAGTGGTACGATTGGCCTTGTTGGGGCAGGTGTGGCCTTGTTGGAGGAAGTGGTATCACTAGAGGGTGGGCTTTGAGGTTTCAGATGCTCAAGCCAGGCCTAGTGACTCACTCTTCCTGCTGCCTTCAGATCCAGATGTGGAACTCCCAGCTAATCTCCAGCACCATGTCTGCCTGCATGCAGCCGTGATGGAAATGGACTGAACCTCTGAACTGAAAGCCAGCTCCGATTACATGCTCTCCTTTAAAAGAGCTGCCGTAATCATGCTGCCTCTTCATAGCAATAGAAACTCTAACTAAGACACTGACCTTTAACTTCTAACTCTCTTGCTCCTATCTTAAAGTACTGAGATTATAGTCGTGGGCCACAATGCTCAGTTAATATCAGGCGACTTTAAATTCTCTGTTCACATGTTGCAGGTTTTTTCTTCTTCCTCTTCCTCCCCCTTTCCTCCTCCTCTATCTTTTTTTTCTTTTGGATTTCATAAATGGCACCACATGTCTATGTGAGGAGCAGCTTTACATCTGTGTGGGTTAGGGGTTTTTTTTTTTTTATTGGTCAGTTTGACACAAGCTATAGACATCTGAGAAGAGGGAACATCAAGTGAGAAAATGTCCTTTTGGATTGGGGGGCATTTTCTTGATAGATGATTGATGAAACAGGGCCCACTGTGGGTAGCGCCATCTTTGGGCAGGTGGTCCTGGAGTGTCTAAAAAAGCAAACTGAGCAAGCCAGTAATAAGTGGTCTCCTGTGGTCTCTGCATCAGTTCCTCTGGGTTCCTGTCCTGACATCCAATTATGATGGACTTCAAGTCTAGCCCTTTCCTCACCACGGTGCCTTTGGTTATGGTATTTATCACAGTAATAGCAACCTTAACTAGGGTTCGAATTATTAGGAGTATATATTTTCTCTTCTTTCAGTGGCAAAACTGAGTCCTGAAGCTGATCTTGCTGTTCCTTGTAGTATACTTTTTCTCTTCCACTGCTCTACATCTCATTTATCCCTACACAAAGGCTTTTAGTGTCTCAGCATGAAGGCGTGTCCAACTGTGACCCATAGGATGCATGAGCCCCAGGATAGCGATGAATGAGGCCCAACACACAACTGAAAGCTTGCTTAGAACACTGAGACCTTTTTGTGTTTGCAACTTTTTTTTTTGTTACTCAGTTGTGAGGTTTTTTGTAAGCATGAACTCTGTAGGTGACAATGTCATGATCCAATGTCAAAAAGTTGCGCATGCATGGTAGTGTTTAGTAGACTTCTATCTGGAAATGGTTTTACTTCATGTAGTTCTGGCTTTAGAGTCAAGGGTAGAAGGGGTTACTGGAACAATTGATTCTGGTTAGCTGGAGCTAAGAAATTAACAGTGATTAAGGAGAGACCACCATCACTGAGGTGAAATCTTCTGGGAAGTGTTTTCTGAGAGCACAAGGAAGCTGTGTTCCAGAGATAGCCAAGGTTGTACTTTGTGCTATAGCTGGATTTGATAATGTGTAAGAATCACCAGGTGGTACTGGTTTTGATGGGATGAAGGGGTAATGAGAGCAGCTGAGACTTGGCACTGTGAGAGGCCAGGAAAGCCCACTGGTGAAAGTGCAGCCTTAGTTGCAGTTGATGGCCCAGGATTGAAAGGGTCATGCAAAAAAGCTGAGGCTTGGCACAATGAAGGGCACTGGTGAGAGGCAATTGGTAAGCCTAGTTACAGTGGAAAACCCCAGTGTCTTGGAGATGCCAGTACCAGTACTGTGAGATTATCACCAAAAACAGCAACAACAGTGGAGTGGATGATCACCAAGACCAGAGCCTAGAGTGCTACAGTGGGCAGATCAGGAGAAGTGATCCAAGCCCTTTGTGGGAGCCCAGAAGATCATGTGTGGATACAAAGCACTGGAACAAGAATCTGTAAAGTTGAAGTTGCTGTGGGCATCCCAAGATGTTAGAGATGCCAGAGTCATGGGATACTTGCCAAGAAAAACTGCTAACAGGGCGTGGAACCAGCACAAGAGAACAAAGTTTGTTGCTGCCGAATGCCACATCTGCCAACACCAGTCACAAGGATGAAAGGAGCTGGAGATCTGAAGAGTGCTTTGACATTGGACATGGAGTCTTGGGGTTTGTAGCTGGGTTTTGGTCTTGCTTTGGTCCAATATTTCCTCGCTATGACATTTGGAATGGTAATGAATATCCTGTGTGATGATATGTGGGAAGTATGTGATCTGCTTTTTGATTTTGATCATATAGGGATTACAGTTAAGAGATCACATGAACCTCAGAAGAGAATTTGAACTTTGGACTTTTAAAAACTGTTGAGATTGTGATAGTTTATGGGGACTTTTTAAAGTTGGAACATACGTATTTTGCATTATGCTATGGCTAGGTATGACCCCCCCATAGACATGTGTTCGAACAAGCCTATGGAACCAGGGAGCAGAATGTAGTGGTTCGAATATGTTAGGCCCATGGAATGTGGCACTATTAGGAGGTGTGGCCTTTTGGAGGAAGTATATCACTGTGGGGTGGGCTTTGAAGCTCCATCTACTTGGAGGGGTGTGGCTTTGAAATGAACATTCCTTTGTTTCAAAGTCAAATTCTGTTAAAACAGGTGAAGAAATTATGGAAAAGAATTTTTTAAAGGTTTATTTTTTATTATTTTAAATTATGTGTAGGTGTGTATATTCAAATGTGGGTATGTACAGGTAAGATCAGGTGTCCCTGGATGCCAGAGGCATTGGATCTCCTGAAGCTGAAGTTACAAATGGTTGTAAGCTGTCTGACAAGGATGCTGCAAACTGAACTTGAGTCCTCTGGAAGAGCAGCCAGTATTCTTAACTGTTGAACCATCTCTCCAGCCACCATTTATGCCAATATAGAGATGAAGACAGAAAACAAAACAAGTTTGGGATTCTGAGTTAAGCTTTGAAATATTCCTGAAACACCTTGTATACATTTTTTTTCCAAGTAAAAGTTTCCTGGAGTCTGAATTCAAATATATACACAGATCAAGTAATTCTAGGGAGGATTCAGTACCCAAATTGAGATAGACTGTAAGGGTAATATGTAAGCGAGATTTGAAGACTTGCTACCAAAGAAATAATGCAAAATACCCCATTAATATTTAAAGTATTGATTATGCCATGAATGATAAGAGTTTAAATATATGGAGATCATTAAAATGTGACTAAAATTAATTTCACCTGCTTATCCCACTCCCCAGCATTAGAGAATTTATAGTCATCCCTGTTGCTTATGTTCTGTTTTTGTAGGACCAGGCTGGATTAAGTACAGGTGGGTTTGCATTCTGCACATACCATATTGTTGGGACCTAACACAAGCTGATGTGCACCAGGGATGGTGTAAATCTTTATGGAGGAAGATGATTTAACCCAGCAGGGAGGAACTGCTATGGGGCTTGATGGTTGTCAGGTGGCTTCTAGCCTTTATTCCCCAACTATGTAAATTCACTATAATGCTTCCCCAGGACAACTCAGTACCCCAGATGCTCATCTTGCTTACTCTGGTTCACCAGAAGCTAAATGACAGGGAGCTCAACTCACCATGGGATTATGATTTCCTGCACCTTTTGTTTTGTTTCTTTTCAAAGCACCAAAGTGTCACTAAGTGTTGTAAGTTCGAAACCTCTTTCTTCATCATCTTGTCAAGTTTACAAAATAGACTTTTCAGCTTCACATTTTTTTTTCTTATTTGGGGTGTCAGTGAGAACTTTAGCTGCAGCAACATACATATATGCACTGACAGGCATACACACACACACACACACACACACACCACACCACACATACAGGCACATATGCACACACATACATGCACACACACACACCACACAATATACCACACCACACCACACACACACATATACACACCATACATACATACATATACACACACATACATACACATCACATACACATACGCACACACCACACATACAAACACACCACACACACATATACACACCACACACACACATACACTACACATATACACACCACACACATACACACGCACACCACACATACATACACAAACCACACACATACCACCCACCCCACCACCACACACACCCCTATGACTTGACAAAGCAAGTCCATAGCTTGCTACCTGTCCACCTTGCACAACCAGCTCACCTAATATGCAACATGACTTTTGTGTTGGATGGAGAATTATGCAAAAAGCCTGACTCCCCACGGTGTGAGTTACCTTCCACTCCTAGGAAGAGGAGAACAGAATGTTTCCTGTGGGGCATGACAGGGAAGGCTGCATTGTCTGTTGACTGCACAGATCTGTCGATGCTGGGATTCTGTTTAACCTTTTGTTCAAAATAACCAGCCTATGTGATCTAATTAAGTCAGTCCCTCCGGTTTCAAAAATAGCTTACTTTATTGCTCACTCCCCAGCCGGTTGATCCCTAGATATGCTAGGGATATGATGGGAAGCACACAATCAGAGTGGCCCCTTCCCTACTCCCTGTCTTGGGATATCCGAATTATACATCCTAGCCAACCTTTCATGTGCCACTTGAAGTAAGATAACCTTGTGGGGAGCATAAAGCATGGGGTACTTCTGTCGGAGTCTTGGGGCTGTCAGATAAGACGCCATGGTGGGCAGAGGCATCAGGTCTCATGGAGGCGGGGCTAGTAGGCAGTGGTTCTAGTGACCCTTTGGGAGGGTCTAAGGACTCTTCACAGGAGTGGCCTGAGACTACCAGAAAACACAGACATTTACACCACAATGCAAAGCAGTAGCAAAATTACAGTTATGAAGTAGCATCAAAGTAATTTCATGGTTGGGGGTCACCACAACATGTGTATTGAAGGACCGCAGCATTAGGACCCTGAGCACCACTGAGGTAGAGCCATCGGACATGGAATCGAACTAGGGTCCTCTGGATGCTCTTAACAGTGGAGCTGTCTCTCTAGCCTCGAGACTCAGGTAAATTTTTTCTTTTCTTTTGTTTTGTTTTGTTAAAATACCATCTTGTATTCTGAAAATGCCCCACCCCACAAAAAAGACTATCTTGTGAAAATCAGGTGTGTTGATACATGCTTAGCAGGTGGAGAGAGACGGGAGTTCAGGGGCCTCCTCAGCTGCATAGCAAGCTTGAAGTCAGTCTGGGCTAGATGAAACCCCGTGTCAAAAACCAGGACCAAATCAAACCGACAGCAGCAACGACAACAAAATGAATAACAGCGCGGTGGCGCACGCCTTTGACCCCAGCACTCTGAAGGCAGAGGCGAGGGGCTCTCTGAAAGCTCTAGGCCAGCCTGGTCTATAAAGTGAGTTCTAGGCTAGCCAGGGGTACATAGAAAGAGCCTGGGTTTTTTGTTTGTTTGTTTTGTTTTTTAGACAGAGTTTCTCTGTGTAGCCCTGGCTGTCCTGGAACTCACTCTGTAGACCAGGCTGGCCTCGAGCTAAGAAATCCACCTGCCTCTACCTCCCAATTCCTGGGATTAAAGGCGTGTGCCACCACTGCCCCTCTAAGATCCTGTGTTTCAAAAAAAAAAAAAAAAAAAGAAAAGAAAAGCTTATATAATATGTTGGGCATACGTACACTAAAAACAAAATTGGTATCTGACAAATTAAACCAGGCGTCTTACATTTCTGTTTGTCAGCGGCAACAACTGCTAAGATCCTGTATTTGCCCAAATCCTGTATTGCCCAGAGGGGCAATCTCTTGGGCCAGCAAGCTGGCTCATCGGGGAAAGGCACTTGGCATCAAGCCTTATGACCTGAGTTTGATCCCCGGGATTAACACAGTGGAAGGAGAGAACCAACTCCTGAAAGCTCTCCTCTGACTCCACCTGCACTGTTACAAGCTCCTCCCAACAAACAAACAGATGTAATTAAGTAAAAATAGGTGAGGTGACCCAAGGGCTTATTGAAGAATGTGGGTAGGGCATTTAAACAAAGGCCAGCGTGCTACCAGGTGGCACTGACTGAATTCGGTTGTGGAGAAGCAACTGAAATCAGACCCAGATATCCATCTTTATGCCTTTGGGGACAAAATGAATTCAGGGGAGGGGCCATGCAAACTGTAAAGTGCCACTTTGCTTTGTTTAGTCCTTGCCCCACCAAGATTGTCAACCCATGAGGACAGAAATGATCTTCCTTTTATGGATATCTCCCCCAATCTGTCAAAACATTTGAGCATCAGTGTGTATGTGTGTGCATGTGCGTGTGCGTGTGTGTGTGTGTGTGTGTGCGCGTGCGTGTGCACACCTAGAAACCCAGAATCCATGGAGTTGAGCCGCACGGTGTGGAAAGAGCTTCACTGTGCTTAAGAGGAATTCAGCCAAAGCCCTTTACCCATCTACTCCAGAACAAATGCTTGTCACCACCGGCAGCAGCCTCCCCCACCACCTGTCAGGGAACCACTGCCAACGGGTAATTGTACCATGATGTTGTGAGAGGAAGTCTGATTTTAAAAAGGCGCTGGCAGAGTCCAGGGGCCAGCGAGGCCTTTTCATACCTGCTAATGAAGCCTCATTAGAAGCAGCAGGAGTCTGTGCTGGGAACTGGAAGCTGCAGTCAGTCATGATTTTCCCCTGCCAAAAGGTGATTAACTTTCTGACTCTCAGCACCTGCTCTCGGAGATTTGCAGGGCAGAAGAGTCTAAAATGCGCAGCCCCACGCAGTCAGTAGGCTTCTGGGAGAAACTCTTGAGAGTGTGCACATCTACTCTCTTTGCCTTCCAGTGGCTTCCAGATTCTGCAAAAACCACGTGGGGTCCTCTTCACCTTCCAGGCCCCAGGCTGTGTAGAGGTTGAAAACTGAGGTCTTGGCTTGGAAATAATAATTAATGTTAATAAGAAAGAAAAGAAGGCTACCACAGGACCTGCAGCATCCCACGTAGCTGAGACAGCTGCACTCTCTTCCCGAGTGGCTTTTGCACCCATGTGGTTCAATTAGGAGCAGTTCGTAGCGAGCAGTTAGTGGGGAAGTGGATGCTTGGCTGAAATGGAGCGTAAGTGGCATCTTTCTATTTCTGTACTTCAGACACTGAATTATGTAAAGATACTGTGAAGAGTCTAAGTAACTGGTCTTCTGGGAAACTTGTGGGTTCACTTTCTTTGGTCCTGCAGGCCAGCAAGGAAATCTACCTGACAGAGTCCCAACCAGGACAGCTTGCTTGTTTTAAAAGGGTGTTGTTTTATTGTGTTTTTGAGACAGGATTCCTTTGTGTAACAGCCCTGGCTGTTCTGAAACTCTCTTTGAGGACCAGCTTGGCCTCAAACTCACAGAGATCCGCCTGCCTTTGTCTCCTGAGTGCTGAGATTAAAGGTGTGCGCCCTCACACCCAACTGTTTTTTAAATAAAGATAAACAATGTTTATTTGTCATTTTGGAACTTTACATATGAAGGTCTTTAAATGTTCCCACACTGGAATATATATCCCTTTGTTGGGTCGAGCAGCTCACAGTGACAAAGGGACAAAGACTGAGCTTATCTTTGTCTAATTCTGTGTAGCAGGCAGGTAACAGAAACAGAAGTGTTTATTTTTGTGGTGCGGTGGTGTGTGGTTTTAGAAGCACTGAGAGCCTGTGGTGGGACACAGGTGGTGGTTTCAGTTTTAATCTGAGGGCAGGAGAGTCTTGTCTGTGTGGGAAGCAGATGCATGAATATATTTGGCTGGCCCGAGCCTTGAGAGGGCTGGCGTGGGGGCTGGCATGAGGATCCCAAAAAGAGATTCTGAGCCTGCAAGTGGGTGAACCACCACAACCTAATTAGTGCCCCATGGGTTGAAACTGGAGAGAGGTGCTATGCCACGGGCAAATGAGGTGTGTGCGTGTGTATGTGTGTGTGTGTGTGTGTGTGTAAATATGCATACGGGACATTTGAGAGGTTGGAATGCCCCGTGATATCTGTAATTATGGTATGTTCAATAAAGTAACAGATTGATCCCTGTTTAGGCAAAAGTACATGTGCTGTGTGCGTGTGTGTGTGCACACACACACACACTTGTGTCACATTTGCATGTGACCAGGGTACCTGTCAAGTGCAGAACTTTTGAATGAACAGCCTTTGTGTGTTGATAAAACTAGAACAGTTGACCTGGAGGCAATGGTGAGATGGATGGACTCAGTCAACATACTCAACATCCCTTTCAGAAGCATCTAAGAATGGTTCCCTGTACAGGAACGTAGTGTAGAGTATATGCTTAGCATGCATGAGGCCATGAGTAAATGCTTAGCATCCTATCCTTTGAACCAACAAAACAAACGCGTGTGCGCGCGCACGTGCGCGCGCACACACACACACACACACACACACACACACACAGAAAGAGAGAGAGAGAGAGAGAGAGAGAGAGAAAACCAACCCAAACCCCCAAAGAGGCCCTGGGATCTGCAGATAAAATGAAGGGTTTCTGCACCAATAGCGAGTTAACCACAAAATGGCAGACGGGAGCCACATGCAAAGTATTTATTCAGAGAGGCCTTGTTTGTTCAAGCTATAGACTACAGGAGCGAGAGCAGAAGGGTCCTCCCCACTCCCAGGAAGCTCCTTCTGAGTCAACTAGGAACCCAGCAGCAACTGAAGTTCTTCAGACATTCTCACCCATGGGCTGCTGAGGAAGGTAGCGTTTTCTTTGTGAAAAGAGGAAGACATTTGTGTTTTTCCCATTAGCTGAAAAGAAACACACACAAATCAGAAGTGACAGAAACAGAACATCAGTAAAGACACCACAGTAGGAGTGTGGGAAAGGGGGCCATGTTATGAGAAAGAATTTGATCTTTGGGCTAAGACAGTGCCAAGGTTCGAACCCCTGTTTTGTGACTTGATGGATTTTGGACAAATGACTTCCAGAACTCTTGAGACGTGAAGTCCTGTCAGTAACTGGGGATGTGTGGTGTTCTGGTGGGTACAGGAGGGAATGAGGGCAGCCAGAGTTAGGGCTGGATATGTGCAGAACAGCCGCTCAGTGGGTGCTCATGTTCTTCAACTACATTCCACCCCCTTACTCCTCCATGTTTACTTAAAATGACTTTATATGTTTACTCATGTGCGCGTAGGAATCCGAAGGATTTAGTTTTGTCAGGAACATCTGGCTTTCACATTCCATAGAAAGCAACTGGACAAAAGGACAGTTGGGGGAGAAAGATGATGGTTTTTCCACTTGAAAGGAGGGGCTGGAAGGTTTGCCGGTGGCTCTGTGGTGGTTCATCCCAGCAAAGGGATGCTGTGTTCTTTGAAAGAGGGCCAGGAAGCCTGGGCTCTAGTTCCAGAGTTGCTTCAACCTCCGTGTGTGACCATGGACAACCCCCTGCCCCAACTCCACATGGGCCTTCCCATTCTCTTGAGTTGTGAGAGGTTGGACTATATGATCCCTAAATTGTCTTTTGTACTTTATTTATTAGCATTTGTGTGTGTATGTGTGTTTGTGCATGCGAGAGTATGTGTATATGTGTGTGAATGCACATGTGTAAATGCTCACACACACATATACACCCATGCCATGGTGCATAATAGAAATCAGAGGATGATTTTGTAAAGTCAGTTTTCCACAAAGGTGACAGTGGCCAACTCCACCATCATTCCTGACACCTTGTCTGTCTTCTCTATAGAGTCCAAAATTTCACAAGAGTTTTCTCAGCATTCCTATAGACCAGTATGTCACTCAGATAAGAAAAAGTCGACAGGAAGCCTCCTCAAAATGTTTGAGAAGTAGGGCTGGAGAGACACTGGCTGCTCTTCTGAGGACCTAGGTTTAATTCCCGCACCCCTGTGGTAGCTCCCCTCCCCTCTTCTGATCTCTGTGTATGTATAACACAGGCAGTACGCAGACTTACACGTAGGCAGAACACCCACCCATAAAATAAAAATAAATAAAAATCTCAATGAAAAAAGCTTAAGAGTCATTCAAGAGAAAGGCCTTTTGTTTCTCCCTGCTCTGGTCTTGCGTGAACTGTGATAACTGGGCTCATGAGGATCAGTTTTATGCAGTGCTGGGGGTGAAACCCAGGGCACTGTGACTCCTAAGCAAGCGTTCTCTTCCCTGGTCCAGCCCCACTCTCCATGCCCCATGTGCACCCTTCCTGCAGATAAGAAGGAACCGGAGCACGTCACAAGTCCATACCTGCTCTCCTCTCTGTCCAGCAGGGCGTGGTAGGCTGCCACATCCTTCTGTAGCTGGCTCTTGTATGCCAGCAGGTGTGTCCACTCGTGCTGTTGCTGCTCTGCCTCTGAGCGGACCTCGGCCAGCTCCGCCTCCAGCCTGCCCACCACGGCACCCAGGTTCTGCAGTTCCATGTCGTGCCAATGCTGGGCGTCATGCAGGGTGTTTTCCAGGCCTCGTTTCTACAAAAGAGTGAAGGTCATCAGTGTGGGCAAGGTAGGAACTGTGTGACCGACCCACTCTGCCCATTTTTTCTGATGTTGTCAACCCTGTAGAATGATAGAGGTCAGTCTCAGTGGCCCTGGGCAAGAGCAAGAAGGCAACACTCTGCTTCGTGGACTTTTTGCAATGGGCTAGAGGGAATGGCCGCGGGGGTTCAGGGGGAGCTGAAATGGACGTGTCTGACCGTTACCTCTCAGTGGTTTTCTGTGATGTTTAATAATACATCTTTGTCAGGTCCTGTCCTGCTGCTCCTTGGTGAGTTGCAAGCATCTCATAGGGAGCTAGAGATCTTCCAGCAGGGATTCCGGGTCTGTGTGACTGATGGCTACCTCCCTCAGGTTGCTAGCTTTCAGTTCATGACTCCTGCACTGTTACCTCCAGCGCAGATGTCTACCTCAGCTGTGGGTGCTTCCGTTGGAGAAGCTGGGAGAAACTGAGTCCCAGACTTCCCTTCTGGTCATCGTGGGCATGGATGGATTCTGAGTCTCAGCTTTTATACCTCCTGTGAGACTTTCACATTCATGCTGCCTTTTCTCTCCCAACACTGTGGCCTGGGATTGGACGCTTATCACCTGAGGTCAGCTCAGTGGCCTCTTTGTACAGTACCCTGCTTTCAGTTTCTGTCTTCGTACATTCTCCACACAGCTCCTATAGTGCCTTGACTAAAGTACACATCTGGGTTTCTATCTCCTCTGCTGAACCACACAAGTGGTGCCCAGGGAGCCCTAGAATGGCTCCCATGGCTGGCATGTCTTTCCATTTCATCTCCTACTCTATATTAGTGTCAACATTTCTGGTCTTGGAAGCTTATGGAGTTCATATTGTTTTTGTTTGTTTCTTTGTTTCTTTCTTTCTTTTTTTTGTTTGTTTTTTTTTTTTTGTTTTTGTTTTTTCGAGACAGGGTTTCTCTGTGTAGCCCTGGCTGTCCTGTAGACCAGGCTGGCCTCGAACTCAGAAATCCACCTGCCTCTGCCTCCCAAGTGCTGGGATTAAAGGCGTGCGCCACCACTGCCCGGCTTTCATAGTGTTTCTTTTTCCTCTTCTTCCTCCTCCTCCTCCTCCTCCTCCTCCTCTTTCCTCCTCCTCCTCTTTCTTCTCTTCTTCCTCCTCTTCCTCCTTCTCTTCTACTTCCTCCTCCTCTTTTTCTTTCTCTTCTTCTTCCTCCTCCTCCTCTTCTTTTTTGAGACAGGGTCTCACTGTATAGCTCTGCCCACTTACTATGTAGACCAGGCTGGCCTCAAACTCACAGAGGTCAGATCCATCCACCTGCCAAGTTGCTGGGATTAAAGCGGCACGGCACTCTATAAAGCTGCATATTGTTTTTTTACACCTGCACTACCCTCTCTGTCTCTCCAGTATTCTGACTTGGTTCATTCCTACTCACTCCCAAGTTCAAGTTCAGGGGTCACTTCTCTAGGAAGCCTTCCTCGATGCCCACTAAGTCCCTACTATAACCAATTTGGGTTAGGAACTCCCCTGTGTTTCCATGGTTCTCCATGCACGTGCATGTCCTTGAACTTACCACAGGGATATGCCTTTCTCATAAAATGGTGGGACTTAGCAGAAAACTGGTCTCTGTACCCTCAGTGCCAGGAAAGGGCCTGTGCAGGCCAGGTGTTTGGTACATATGTGTCGCCTGGATGAAGGGGCCTGCTATGTGGTTGCATTTATTGTCCTGCTGCTCTCTTCCCATCAGACTGAGGACCTGTGTCTTCTCATCCTTCTGTGTACTGTGCACTCAAAGTTATCACAGGTCCGTCAGAAACTAAGCATCAGTGTGCCCATATTTAAGAGCTCCAGGTATACTGGCCTTATAATTTAGTACCTGGCTTTGAAGAGACTTTTTTCTTATTTATTTTATGTATATGTGTATACTAAGTGTATGTCCATCACATGTGCACAGAAGCCCACAGGGGTTGGAAGAGACATTGGATCCCTGGAACTGAAGTCGCAGACGTTGTGAGCTGCCGTGTGGGTGTTGGAAACAGAATCTGGGTCCTCTGCAACAGCAGTAAGTACACTTAATTGCTAAGTCACCTCTTCAGCCAAAAATTGTATTATTTTGAATTTTGTGAACTCATGTGTGTCTGAATGAGGGTGTGAACCCATGAGTGTAGGTGCCTGTGGAGGAGGCCAGATGAGCCCCTGGAGCTGGTGGTTGTGAGTCACCTTACATGGGTTTTGGTAACTGAATGTGAGCCTTCTGCAAGGGTAGCACACGCTCTTAAATGCTGAGCCATCTCTGCAGCCTCAGTACCTACCTTTTTTATTTTCTTTTATTTTATTATTATTTTTTAAGATAGAGTCTCACACTATAGCTTTGGCTGTCCCAGAACTTACTATGTAGATCAGGCTGGTCTTGAACTCACAGAGATCTGCCTGCCTCTGCCTCCCAAGTGCTAGGATTAAGGGCATGTGCTACACTGTCTATGTAACAAAGAAAAACAAATCTCTCTTTTTTTTCTAACTCGGATTCAAGCACATTTTGATGAATTAAATTCATGTGCCCATCCTCTAGGACATGTTTTTAAAAATAGACTTCTAACTGCTGTAGCCGAAATAGATTCTTGGTGGTGGTGCTGTTAAGCAAAGTCATCATATTAGCTAAATCTTGTAAGTGTTCGTGTGTGTGTGTGTGTGTGTGTGTGTGTGTGTGTGTGTGTGTGTATGTAAATCAGAGGACAACCTCAGACATTATTCCTTAATGTTTGTTTCTTTTTGAGGCAGGGTCTCCCTCTGGTTTATCCTCCCCAGTGCCTGTCCCCCATCCCCGCAATATGCAGGTTCAGGAGATAGAATTCAGGACAAGCTCTTCACCGACTGAGCTCTCTCCCCAGCCTCTGGGTATTCTTAACTCCACAGGACATGTGAACTCTGAGTTAGATACCCCGTCTAGTGCCTTTTTGGAGGCAGTGTGAGCTACTATGAACTATGCATAGAGCAGCTTCTGGCCTCAGTTGCTATTTAGCTTGTGAGATCTGAGAGCCCTTCACAGCAGCAGGCATGCAGAAATGGCCTGGACTTTGAGAATCATTTGTTCTCGTGGCCTTGGGTTTTCTCTCTTTCGTTTTATATAGGAAATAGATTTTTGTTTTGAACGGGCTTCTAAACTTATGTACTTTTCGTGAGTCGTTGTTGACCCTGGATCTGTAATAGCTGTGATTTAGAGAAACACATCACTGGAACATGCTTGGGCAGTCCGTGTATAGTTTTTGTCCCATGTTCTAGGGGAGTTCCCCAGCTGAGGGATTTCCTTGATGACTCGGGATATTGTCGAGGGTTACACTTACGAGACTCCTTATCAGAGATCCTGTGGGCCTTTATCCCAAGAGTCCATGATCAGCATCTTCACCTAACTTCCTGACATTCATTCTTTACTCTCCCCCACCTACCCCAAGACACAGTATCACTATGTGGCCCTAGCTATCCTGGAATTCACCATAGACTAGTCTGGCCTCAAACTCACAGAGAACCCCTTGCCTCTGCTGCCTCCTGAGTGCTAGATTTAAAGGCATACACTGCTATGCTGGGCCAAGCTTCTGATGCTCTAGAAGGAGATTCTTTGTTCTTCAGAGATATTTGAGCCTGAGCAGCTATGGCTAAGCTCCTGTTGCATCTTCCATAGCGCTAGGGACTTGAACAGCACCACTAACACTCTGAGGCCACAGAGGCTCTCTGAGAACTGAAAGACACTTTCTTGAATTATCAAATCCTCCAGAAAGCAAGATAATAATTACTTTTGGCAAATTCTGGGCTTGAGTTCCACTAAATACAGAGTTCAGTAGGCCTAATGGTGCCCGGCTTCCAACACAAACAGTATCCTAGTGGCAGAGAGGGCTGAAAGTCCGGCCAGCAAAGCTGTCTGCCTTACAAGAGTAGTGGGTACCATGCAACCATGCATGCTCAGGTTGTGACTCAGGGTAGATGGACAAACTATCCTCTATCCTCCCCCTAACCCCCTGTTCTCAGTCTGTGCTCCTCATCTTGGCTGTGAGGCACAGTAGTGGGAACCCACAGGGGATAGAGCTAGCCCATCTTTGGGCAAGTCATGAGCTCAGGTGGAATGCCATTGCTCTGAAGACATCTGGTTGGCATGTGAGTTCCTTTTTCCATTTGTCCCAACAGTTAGAAGCATGGGGGTTGAAGTGAGGTGATCAGATGGCTGACACTGCCAACTCGGGGTTCCTGAGTTGGTTGTCTTGGTTTTGCATAATAAATTATAATAGGTGCTATTTGTTGACTGCTTGCCTATGTTGGGCACAGTGTAAAAAGCTTGACATACATTATCTAATTAATTGCTCCAGTGACTTTCTGAGGTCAAGTCTATTCTGATCTTAGGATAGATCACATTTCCAAAGGCAGCTGCAATGATTATCACTATCCCACATGGGCCTTCTCAATGTGACCTTGCCAAGAATCAAGGCTCATCGGAGCTCTTGTGATTGCTTTGAATAAGATATACATGATACTCAGATCAATTTATGCTCACTCTATAAGGGAAACAGGGTCCCTCATCAGAATTCCTGCTGTAGCAATAAGACCATAATGCAAGAATCTCCAAGCTAGCTATATGGAGAGGTCTCAGAGAGCAGGACACAGAATCACAATTGAGGAATCTCACACGTGAGCTGAAGAAACCACTGTGGGTGTCCCAAGCCCAGCAGACACCTCGAGGGATAGGGAAGAGCTGTCCCTGCTGACCTCTTCCTAAATCACAGGATGATAGAGCACATGATTCACTGTGCAGCAGTACATAGGACAACTAAAATAGATCCTTACTAGACAAAGGCAAAAATAGAAGCTTAGAGGATCATATGACCACTGAGAAGAGGAGCCTGGGGTTCAAGATCACAGTCTAAACACTTGTCCCAAATTCACAGGACTTCCCTGTCTAGGAAAAGAGTAAAGACAGAGGTAGATTTCCTGGTGTGTGGGGACATTCTAGACCCTACCCCAACTCCGCCTTTCTTTATACCCACCAAAAAATAAACATATGGACTCCTACAGTGGGGCTGGTCTCTCCCTTGTCACTCCCTCACATGCTGAGCCTTGTGATTCTTAATTGTGACATCAATTCCTCTACAGAGGTCACTAAAATTTCCTAGGGGTAGAGGCCATGTGTCTTATGTCCCCAAAGTACTTTGTATAGCTCCTTGAACATGGTGAGTTCTTATATATAGATATAAGAGGGGCTGGAGAGATGGCTCAGCGGTTAAAAGCACTGACTGCTCTTCCGAAGGTCCTGAGTTCAAATCCCAGCAACCACATGGTGGCTCACAACCATCCGTAACGAGATCTGACGCTCTCTTCTGGAGTATCTGAAGACAGCTACAGTGCACTCACATATAATAAATAAATAAATCTTTAAAAAAATAGATATAAGATATATCAATATAGATATGTTGATATAGATGTAAAAACATGCTAACATACACATATGGTCCAACAATGCTCTGTGGTTAGAATGATGGGGGAGATGCCATGCTATCGTAATAGAGCTTCAGTCCAATCCAGACCAGAAGGTGGAATTTAATTTAGTCCTCTTAGGAGCTGTGTGGGGTTGGGTCCAGGATGCCTGAGAATACCTAAATCTATAGACATAACTCTTTTACAGCAATAGATATCATATGTGCATATGACCTATACTTTCCTCCTGCACTATTTCCTTAAATCTCATGAGGTTTCTATAGATGTCTTACACATGATACAATGTGCAGCCCACTATAGAGATGATTAGGTGGTTGTTTAGGGAACACTGATAAGAAATATAGGCTGCACACATGCAGAACAGGTGCAGTGTTTTTCCTGAAGGTTGACTGAACCCACAGATGGAGAAACCATGGATACAGGGGCTGACTGTAATTATTTTAATTGCTAATAATTAGTAGTTGCAAGGCACCTGCTTGCAAACCACAGCGAATCTGAGCTTACTAGGCGTCTGAGGTTGGGTGATCTGAGGCAGAGCTTGAGACAGGATCTTGGAGCTTATAAACAGTCCCAGGATTACTCTCAGGAAAAGGGGGATTGGCTGAGGAAAAGAAGACGGGGCAGGGAAGACGCTAAGCAAGGATGTAGCCTCCTTGAGAACTGGCTCCGGCCCAATACTGTGGAAAGCTCTGTACAGCTATTCCTACTTTGAAGCTAGTAGACTGGGCTTTCAAAACCATCAGCCCATCACTGTCTGGGTCAAGGGCATGGCTTGCCTTCTTGGATCAGGCGCCTTCTGTTTGGCTGATAGCGATGTCTGAAGAAGCAGGGCAGCTGAGGAGGAACAGCTGCAAGTGTTAGCAGCCAATATTCCCCGCAGTGGCAGGTAAGGGCTATTTCCACAGGGCCCTGCCGTGTCCAGGACACTTGTTAAGTGTGAGTCAGTATCTGGTGATGTTCAGAGGTTAGAAGATACTTCAGGCACCCAGACCGCATCCTGTGGGAAGGAAGCCCTTTGCAAGCCATGAACTATGAGACATCAAACTGACAGTTGAGAGTTAAACATAAAAACCACCAGGGCCTCTCTTGGCACACTCACCAGAGCCCGTAAAGATTCCGTCTCAGCCTGGAGACTCTGGACTTGGCGTGAAGTGTCGTGTAGCTCTACACTGAGGGCAGCCGCCAGCTTTTCTTCTTGGGTCTGGGATACATGGACCACCTCTGTCTGCTGCTGTGGAGAGTCAGGTCTCAGGGTGAGCTGGGAGAAGTGGTGAACCTGAACCTGCCTTCACCCTTAGTTCTTCTAAACGGACTCTTTGACAGACTTAAAAAAATATCCCCCCCCCTTTATAAACTTGCTAACCAATTCGTATACAAAAAACTATTTTGAACCTTTGATGCCTAAAAATAGAATAACATTCAGAAAAATTTACTAAAGACCAGGTGAAGGCTATAGCTCATGGTGAAGTACTTGCTTAGCATGCATATGACCCTGGGTTCAACCTCTATTCATTTTCATTCATTCTCTCTCTCTCTCTCTCATTGAAAACAGTAAGATGTCTCCTCTCCAACCTGTGTTCTAGTCACAGTTTCCCTGCTTCCAGTTTCTTATGCTTCCTTTCATAAATATTTCATGCTCTGACTAATGGCACAGATACCATCTGAGATCTATAAAGGAATTTCACTGTTATGTGAACATTTCAGAACTCTGCTTGCACAAACGAAGGTGGTTACAGCATCACTAGGTGATACCATCTTATGAGCCCAACATTGCATATTTAATCTATCATTGATGTGAACATCCTTATGTGAACAACTGTATTTATAGGTAAATATGCATTATTGCCTCTCTTGTTTGCTGCAGTACTTAGTATGTGTTAGTAATTGGTCTCTGCCAGCATATCAAGGTGAGTATAATCTTTGAGCAGCTACATAGCATCGCCTTGTTTGGAGGTACTGTCATTTATTTAGACATTCCCTGTTGGTGGACATTTTGATTGTTTCCAGATTTCCCCTATTTCCTACAATAGTGTAAGGAATAACCTTAGATGCCTTGCATTCCATCTAAGAAGGCATCTCTGAGGATAAATTCTTTAGATAAACTGTATTTATGTGAAGACAGAGTCTTGTTATGTGCCATCGAACTCCCAATCCTCCTGCCTCAACCCCCAAATGCCAAGAGTACATGTGTACAAATTATCCTTCAGAGTAACCCTGGGGGACAGTGCCAGGTTCCCATACCTTTTTCAGACAAGGGGCTCTCTTATATTTATTCATTTTACTTTTATGTGCAAGTGTTTTGCCTACATATATGTATGAGCACCATATGTATGCTTGTTGTCCATAGAGGTCAGAAGGCTGCATTGAATCCTTGAAAATGGAGTTACAGAAGTCTGTGAACCACCACATGGGTATTGGAACTTGTACCCGGGTCCTCTGCAAGAGCAACAAGTGTTCTTAACCGCTGAGCCATCTCTCCAGCCCTAGGTTTTCTATCTGGATCTTTATATCTGATAGTCATATATTTCCTTTAAATTTTTTTTAAGGGCTGGAGAGATGGCTCAGCAGTTAAGAGCACTGACTGCTCTTCCAGAGGTCCTGAGTTCAATTCCCAGCAACCACATGGTGGCTCACAACCATCTGTAATGGGATCAGATGGTATATCTGAAGACAGCAACAGTATACTCACATAAAATAAATAAATAAATCTAAAAGAAAAATAAATAATAAATAAAAGGTAACAATATAAAAGAGGATTAATTTTTTTTAAAATTACACTATTTGTATGTGGGGGGGGCATGTTTGTGTGGGTGCACACATGCCACGGCTTATGTGGGTGCACATGTACAATGGATGACTCACGTGGTGGTCAGAGGACACTACAGGAGCCAGTTCTCCTCCCACCACGTGGGACTGAACTCAGGTCATCAGGCTTGGTGGTGAGTACCTTCACTGCTGGGTCCTCTCTCTGGCCTCAGTCCCCTTTTCATTGTACAAACCAGTGCAGCTGCAGTTGTGAACACAGGGGGAGCTCTGGGTACTGGACCTTTTTCCCCAGAGCGAGATGAGATGGATGGGCTCTGACTCCTCCCACTGCACTCAGGGGAGCAGATTCCCTGCTGGTGGATGATAAATTGAGGTCACTCTCTTTTTTTTCAGTACATTCTGATGCGCTGTCTCTGTGTTGTCTCTGTGCCAATGCTGTAGGCAGAGAGGTCAAGGAAGCCTTTATGATCCCAGGCCCCAAGAAGGCGAGACTCAGTGTATTTGTTTAGGGTATATGATCAGATTCAAATACATTGACACTCAGGTCTTGAAATCTTGGCTCCATTTCTGGATTGGGAGAGCATGCTAACATTTTGAAATATGGTGAAGATTTTCACACTCAAAAATTATAAGTATGGGGCTTGAGAGATGGCTTAGTGGTTAAGAGCATTTGTGGCTCTCGTAGAGGACCCAGGTTTGGTTTCCCGTACTCACACAGGGGCCGATGACCATCTGTAACTCCAAGGACATTTGACACCCTCTTCTGACATCCAAGGGCATCAGGCATGCAAGTGGCACACACATATATGCAGGTAAAACACCCACCCATACACATAAAATAAAATATAAAAATCTTTAAAAATTATAGCTCGGTGTGGTGACATATAACTCTACTCTAACCCTAACCACTTGTGATTCAGAGGCAGGCTTTGGATTTGAGGCCAGCCTGGTCTACACAGTGACTTCCAGTCTAGTCAGGAGTACATAATAAGACCCTGTCTCAAAAGACCCAACATGTGCGCTCAAGCACACTCTCTCTCTCTCTCTCTCTCTCTCTCTCTCTCTCTCTCTCTCTCTCTCTCTCTCTCTCTCTCTCTCTCTCTCTCTCTCTCTCTCTCACACACACACACACACACACACACACACACACACACATGCACCTTGGCTAATCAGTGAGAGATCCTATATCAAAGATAAGGTGGAGAACAACTGAGAAAGCTACCAACATTGACCTCTGGCCTCCCATGTGCACCCACACCTGCACACACACACACACACACAAGCACATACATGTTCTAATCAATTACTTAGGGGCTGAACAATTGGGGTAAAAATAAAGGAAGAATAAGGAAATGTTTTTCTAAAGCTGACCACTTTTCTGGCCACCATTGCCAGTGTCACAAGCAGCACCGACTGTGACTTAGAGCTACAGGGTGAGGACTGGATGGGCTTTCAGGAGGAAAGAGAACACAGCAAGCAAGCAGTGACCCGCTCTGATGTCAGAACTGGTCAGCGTTCTGATAGCTTGTGCACCCAGGCTGAGCTTTGAGACTGTGTATGCGTGTCTGCCTCCCCCCAAGCACTTGCTGTGGGTTTGAGAGTCATGCAAGCTCTCTGTTTTGACCTAGAAGCGAGCAAGCGACAGCCTTGCAAGAGCAGAGAAAGGCAAGCCACCGGCACCTGGGGACACAAGGGCTCCTGATCTAGAGGAGGGGGTGGGGCGCTGCTTTAGAACTGCAGTTCTCAACCTGTGGGTTAAGACCCCTTTGGGGGTTGAAGGACCCTTTCCCAGGGGTCATCGAAGACCACTGGAAAACACGGATATTTAAACTACAAATCATAACAGTAGCAAAATTACAGTTATGAAGTAGCAATGAAAATAAATTTATGGTTGGGGGTCACTGTGACATAAGGAATGGTGTTAAAGGGTTACAGCGTTAGGAAGGTTGGGAACTACTGCCCTAGAAAGATCCTGACAGCAGCCCCACATATCTGTAACCCTCTGTACAGACTCTCCATCCTCACTGCTACCCAAGGCAAGATTTCTTTGGGAGAAGTCTGGATACCATTCAACCTGCATCAGTGACACAGGGCTTCCTTGGCGGTGTATTAAATAGTAGCATGACTTTCAGTGAAACCTCAACGTGATCAGGATGCCGGCCTGGCTAGGCAGAGTCTCATTGTTCCTTGAGTGGACACAAGAGCCGCCTGGTTTCACTAGCTGTTCTCTGGGGTGGAAAGCCAATTCCCAGACTGTGTGGTATCTGCCAAAAGAAACAGCTGAGCTAATGGTCTCGTGGACTTGCTGCCCATCTCGCATCTGGGATGTAATTGAACATACTGTATGCTAAAAGCAAGAGTAGAAACTCACCCACGAGCTAAAAATAGATTTTTTTCTTAATTATTGGAGAAGTCTAAATCATAGTATTTTTGTCTTTGCTTATTAAGATCATCCTCCTCTTAAGGGACTTGTTTGCTTGTCTCCTAGGAGATGGCTACGTGTGGAGTATGAGTGACAGAACCTTAATTCTCCAGGGATGATTTGGGTTGTTTCATCTTTGACAATCTCCTATTTTAGAAGTGGCATATTTATACCTTTTATGGGAGCAGCCAATCAAAAAGTGTCTACGAGATGCTCTGAGGTCAGGCAAAGCCAAGGAAAAGCATCCTTCTGAGGTGGAGACTCTGTGTTCAAAGCACCAACCAAAGCCTCACAGCTGGTTGAGCATCTCCTGTGGGTTCTGAGTGCAGGAGAGGATGGGAATCCTTTAAGGGACAGTGAGAAGGGATCCAGCTAGTCAACTGCTAGTGACTGACACCTGGAGGCTTGAGAACTGTAAAGATGGGCTTGAAGGTGGCCTTTCGATGTCTATTTTCTTCAGTAAAGAATCAAAGGGCAGGAGGAAACTACTTCTACAGGAAGTCTCTGTTTCTCTTTCAGAAGCTACTCTGATTATCTTCCCTGACCCAGCAGAGCCACAAATGTAGTGTGCCATGGGAACCCAGAGCCGGAACACACGCACATGCACACATACTCCTTGCATCATAGAAATGCTCTCTCTCCTTACATCACTCTCTCTCTCTCTCTCTCTCTCTCCTTACATCACAGTTACAGTCACGCACACACACACACACACACGCACATGCGCACACACTCCTTGCATCATAGAAATTCTCCTTACATCACACACACTTTCTCTCTCTCCTTACATCACAGTCACTCACACACACACACACACACACACACACACCCCTTACATCCCAGAAACATGACTGTTCTATCCTGATCTATCGTTACTTTTTTTTTTTTTTTTTAACCACAGCTCAGGCTGGCCTTGAACTTGTAGTGAACCTCCTGTCCCAACCTCCTGAGTGAAGTGATTACAGGTATGCACCACCATGCCTGGCTGACAGAACTGATTTATATGCTCTAAAAAGAGCCACCTCGAAACTAAGTACAAAGTCCAGAACATACCCGACGATGGCAAAAGGCACGATCTAGAACTACACACGAAAGCAAATCTGTATGAGATCCAGCACATCAAAAGGAGCTCTGCCTCCTCAAAATACTGGAAATACACATAAGAGCTACGCTGAAGATCTCTTACCTAAAGTACTGGGCGCACAGTGCCAGTGAGGATGCAGGGACAGGGGTCCTCTCAGATGTATTTTCATCACTAACGTAAATTCTTCTTCCTCTCTACCGTCTCGCAGCTTTGAGATTATCACCGGCTGAAAACCTTATAATTTGTTTCAATCTACACACCTCGTCAATTTTAATAGTGCGTCCAGTCCATCATCCTGACTGCTTGAGGCCCGATGGCTGCAGCTTACGGAGAGTTCTTGACCACAGATGCCTCAAGCTGCCCGGAGGCAGGGGTGACTCTCCTCCCTGAGCACAGCAGAGTAAGGATCTGGCTGTTGAGAGGTTGAAGCTCCAGGGATAAAGTATTCGTTCTCTCTCTCTCTCTCTCTCTCTCTCTCTCTCTCTCTCTCGGCTGCTAGCTTGGAGTGGTGGGAATGGACTAAGACTTCAGGAGGTAGCATGGGCAGCAGGCTTTGGGCAGAGGGAAGAAGAGAGGATGGCATAACAGAGCTTGCTGGCTGGCCAGAAGGTGACTGTACCCCTAGCCTAGGGTAAGGGAGCAAAGGCTTGCCCATGCCCAGACTGGGACTGTGGACACAGAAGAGAGGGCCTCTCATCCCCCAGGGGAGGTGGCTAAAGGTCAGGGCATAAGAGGCAGATGATGGTCTCTGCTTTGGTGGTAGTGATGTGGAGGATTGGGTCTTCAGCCTCCCTGACTTTGCCTTCTGAGATCAGGCTGTGTTACAGAACAGGAATAAGCAGCTTTTAAAGGTGTCCCTCTGCCTTCAAGTTGATCGAAGTTCATCAAAAGTTAAGAGCATCTAGATAGGACTGATTTAATCGGACCAAGGGCCTAACATGCATGTTGTTGTTCTGTTGGTTTATGAGAACACTAGATCTTTTTTTCACCGTTTATTTTAGGTATGAATAGTTTTCCTCATATGTCTGTGTACCACGTGCATGCTTGGTATCCTTGGAGGCCAGAAGAGGGTATTTGGTCTGTTGCAACTTGAGTTATAGTTGTGAGCTGCCATGCCAGTGCTGGGAACTGAACTGTCTACAAGAGTAGCCATTGCTTTTAACCACTGAGCAGTCTCTCCAGCCCCGCCAAAACATAATAACTTTGGAAGTATCTTTTGAACTACCCAGTGTAGTGACATTTTAAAGAATTCTGGAATTTCGTTTTCTTAAAAACAAACAAAAAAAACAAACCCAGAAATATAAGAAAGTGTTTTCATTTTAATCCCTGGTGTGGGATGTGTTGGGCTATCCACAGCAGCTGACTGTGATTTGCCTCATGTCTAGCATAGACATTTTCACCAGCTGCAGAAAGTTTCTGCAATTGTGTGACGTTTGGAATTCTGGGATCTTTTCAGAGGGTGTATAAATGCTAGAGCCCCAAGCTTGGAGTTGGTGGTTGTTGGTCAGGGAGCTTAGATATAGTTTGTTAGTAGTTGTGTTCATGGAAGAGACAAAAGGAAAGAAATTAGATTTAGGGATCTCTCTCTCTCTCTCTTTCTCTCCCTCCCCCACCTTTCTCCCCCTCCCTCTTTTTCCCTCTCTCTCCCTCCCCTCTCTTCATCCCTTCCTCCCTCCATCCTTCTTTCTCTCCTGTCTAGTAATAGGGGATGAAACCAGGGAGGATAAAGGCTGGGAAAAAGAAGAACCCACAAATTAGCAAAAAACCAAAAAACAACAAGAACAAAAAAAAAACCAAAACCAGATGTTCTTTGTTGTGACTCCAGAACACCGTTTTCTGTTGGTCAGAGGTGACCATAGAAATGCTTACATTCTATCACATAAACTTTCATGGAATTAGGGAGGACCCCCCCCCAGACTCTCCCTCCTTCCTTTCTTCCCTCCTCCCCACCATCTCCTCTCCCACTCTTTCCATGAAATACAATCTGTAAAATGGGCATTCCTGTGGTCTGAATGTGACAATATTGCACAAACGTGTGTGTTTGAACGCTTGGTCCCCAGCTATGGGTCCTTTAGGAGGAGGTGGGGGAGGGCCCCTGCTCCGGGTGGGCTCTCAGCTTCCCGATCTGTTTAGGAACTAGGTGGCGACAACAGGGACTTCAGGGATTTAACCAAGGTGGTCTTTGTAAGGTCAGTTGGCTGCAGGTTGGAGAATGTACTCTATCGTGTGATACTGTGGCATAATGAAACATATTTTGTAGTTTTGGTCTGTATCTCTGGCTCCTGGCCAGAGCTCTTAAAACCCTGGCAACTTCCTAGATGATGAGAACTGAAGAGTGCTCTCAGCTGTGATTAGTTTTTGTTTCTAGATCCTGAAATAGCTCCATGGTTTAAAAAAAAAAGGTGTGTTTTTCTATCATTATCATTGGTAACAAACCTCTTTCAACAACATCCAAGTTTATGTTAAAGAGATATCTTTGGCAAGACCTTAAGGAGTGTGGGGGTTGGTGCACCTCCCCCCCCCCCCCCCCCCCGTGATTAGAAGCTAGAGTTTTCAGCCTTATTCCTGACTTAGGGAGAGGGGAGAGGCAGTGGGCCAATGAGAGCTGACTTAATTGCTAATGGTGATTTAATCAATTGTGTCTAGAATGAAGGCAGTGGTGAACCATAGAGGGCCAAGCAACACCCAGAGAGCCTTCCAGGCTGGTAGGCAGTGGAGGGATGGAGTAGGTGGCTCTCCTGGAGAGGACACAGTTCTGAAGCTCCATTACTCATCTGACCTCAAGCATCTCTCCCACTGGGCTGTTTTGTATTGTGTTTGTTATAGAGAACCAATGAGAGGAAGGGGATGGCTTCCTTGGGTTCTACGAGCTGTCCTAGCAGTTAATGGGATCTGAGGAGCAGATTATGGAAAACCCCAAGTACTGGTGGTTGGTCAGAAGTAGGAGGGTCAGTCTTGATTGTCATCTGAAGTCAAGGACAGCCTTGTGGGATTGAGTCCTTAACCTATAGGATCTGGCAATAACCTCAGGTACACAATGCCAGACAGAATCTTATTGAATGGCAGGACACATGTTTGCTATTTGAAAATTTCTCTGTGTGGAAGCGATGTAAACATTTGGTATATATATACCAAATATATATATATATATATATATATATATATGCACACACATATATGTATATATGTGTATATGTGTGTATATACATATATACATATATATACATACACACATATATATACATACACCAACATATAAACATATGTTGGTGTGGTGACATACACCTATAATCCAAGAACTTGGGAGGCAGAGGCAGGAGGATTGTGAGCTGGAGGCTAGCCTGGGATACATAGCAAGAACCTGACCCAATGAATAAGACATAAACAGATGAGACTAAAACTTAAAAAGATAAAAATATTCCAGGCCATTGTTTTCAAACAACTTCCTTTGGAAGACCTCAGCGTACCAGAGGAAGAATAAAAATGGAGTCAATTGTGCTAAAACTCCCACCCACGTAGGTGAAGCTCAGATGGTTGTTTCACTGTGAGCAATCAAGATTAGTCACATTGCTGCCAAATCCTCAAAAAGTCTAATGTTAACTGGATGATGCTGTTCTGTCAGAGCTAATCTAGAAGCACACCGACAGGTAACCTTGACCTAGCCAATCAGTTGTTTCTCTCTTGTTCTGTCTCTCTGTCCTCAGTTTGCAAGCCAAGAGACCTTGAAGTCACTGGTCCACTTTCTGTCTCTTGCGCGTGCCATCTTCAACCCTGTTTCATAAAACCAGCCTCTGCTGTTCATGGCGACTCCAGACTGTTCTCGAACTGAAAATAAGAGAGTCTGTCCTGGAGACTGCTGCATCGCTGCAAGGACATGCCTGCTGTAACCCACTTACAGCGGGGGAAAGATGGCTGTTGCTCCTGGTTTCAGAGGACGGGTCCCCACTACAAACAAAGGAAGAGGCTTCGGTGATAGCTCAGTTCATAGTAAAATGTTTGCCCCGAGAGTGTGAAGACTTTGATCCCACACCCCATGTTAAAAATAAACAAAGCCAGGTGAGATGATGCACACTTGAAATCCCTTTGCTAGGGAGGAGGAGGCAGGGGAATTTTGGAGCTTGCTGGACTGCCAGGATAGTCTAATTGGTGCATTCCAAGCCAATGAAACACTGTTCTGAAAAAACAAGATAGCTGAGCATGTCCTTTGGCATCCCCCACCCCCCTGCCATAAACACCCACCTGTACACACACACACCACAGACAGAGTCGGCAGTAGTTGCAACAGATGTCTTTATCCCTCCGGCCCTCAATGTTTAGTGTTCCTGGCTCCCCACCCCTGCCTCTGCCTCTGCTTCAGCTCGCCCTGAAGCCTTGGAAAGGTCACGTTACTAGCAGCTAGCTGAAGTATTAATGTCCCAGCCCCTGGCTGCCTCCTTCCCTGTATTCTGCACCGTTTCTCAGCATCCCTCTAAGCTCCAGTCTCAGCCGCTCATAAGACAGCCTTTGTTGGTTCTCCCACCCCTGACTCACCCACTATTCCAAATAAATCACCACTACTCCAATATTTATCTCAAGATCTGCTTCTGGGAGAGCATCAACTAAGACATAAATTAATCACGTTAATTAATTTTCAGCCTCCTTGGGCCGAAAGGTAATTAAATGCATGTTTTCCTTCCCTTTCCAAAGGCCTTTGCTGAGCCATTTGCGTTTGGCTTTGCTGCCAAGTAGCAGACATGAGAAGCTCCGGGCAGGCAAATGTCAGCCCCCGAGGGCACAGCCACAGCCGACAAAGCTATTTATTGCAGGAATCCTGGCTGTCAGTCCAGAGCCCTGTTGACAATCAGAGGAATTCACTCATTCTGCAAATATTTTCTGAGTTCGGGCGTCTCTGCAAGAGGCCCAGGCAGCACTGGCCAAATGAAAACAAATCCTGTCTGTCTTCCATGAGATGTGGCCTTCAGATCGCTCTATTAAAAACACTAATGAATCTGTTCAGAATTAATGTTTGAGTTAGTGTTGAGCTGACGGCCAGTCTCAGATGAGGGCTGATTGATAATGGCCAGTTTTGTGGGTTTTTACATTTTCACACTAGGCAGCATTTATTTCTGATAATGATAACAACCTCGTCCATTCTTAAAGAGGCAGCCGCTCAGTGCGGTGTGAGTCCCAGCAGGGCTTGGGGGGGGCGGCAAACTGGGGCTTAGCTTTGGCAATGGGAGCTGGGAAAGACACAGCCAGCCAGATGTGGGGGTACACACCTGTAATCTTTTTTTAAATTTTCCATTATCTCATTTCTCAGTGGTAACTAACTTTATAACTTTTCTTTCTTTTTTTAATTTTTTTTCTCCCATACATTACATCCTGACCACAGTTTTCCCCTTCCTTTACTCTTCCCAGTCCTCCTCCTCAACTTTCCTCTTCCCCAAATCCACTCCTTCTAGTTTCCCTTCAAAAAAAGAGCAGCCCTCCCAGGGATATCAACCAAATATGGTGTAATAGGTTACAATAAGCCTAAGCACAAACCCTCATATCAAGGCTAGTTAAGGCGACCCGGTAGGAGGAAAAGAGTCCCACGAGCAGGACTAAGTGTGAAAGGTACCCCCACTCCCACTGGTAGGACTCCCACAAGGGCACTCAGCCACACAACTATCATGTATGTTAAACAAATGGACAAGGTGGGTGTGGTGGTAAACACCTGTAATCCTAGAATTTAGGAGGTTGATGCAGGAACGTCAAAAGTTCTAGTGTGGGACTGGAAAGATGGCTCAGTGGTTATGAGTATTCACTGCTCTCATAGAAGACCTGAGTTTGGCTCCCAGCACCCATGTGGTAGCTCACAATTGCCTATAATTCCAGTTTCAGGGAATCTGGTGCCCTCTTCTGGTGTTCTCTGGTACTGCATGCATGTGGTGAACATACATATACTCAGGCACATACACATATATACTAAATAAATAATAAAAAAGAGTTCAGGCCCAGCATTGTCTACATATAGAGTTTGAGCTCAGCTTGTGGCATATGAGACCCTGCGTCAAAAACTTGAAGGAAGAAAGCAAGAAGGGGGAGGAGAAGGAGGGGGAGGAGGAGGAGGAAGAGGAAGGTCCTTGGACTAGGAGCCAGGAGAGTTGAGTCTGCTGCTCCCAATCAGTCAAGTGACCTTGGGGAGTCCCTTGCACACTCTGGGTCTGTTTTCTCAGATCTTAAATATAACTCGGTACTTGAGGGACTGATATTAGATGGCCCCCAGGGTCATAAAATATTCATAAATCTCTTTTAAAAGAGGCAAGCTCAGGTCCATGGTTTGATTTCACTTTGCCCTATGGAGTTATATCTCCCAAAAGATAGGGTAGGGGTTGGGGTATAGGATTGGAGGAATAGGAGTGACTATTTGAGGGGTACAGAATTGGGGAAGGTCCTTCTGGGGTGGTCCTGATAGTCCTTGGAGGATGGAGGAGAAGGGAGAGGCAAATGCTGAGGGGGTTCTCCTTTTGTCTTTTGGCAGCTCACAGGACCAGTTCTCAAGACTGAAGGGAAGGTCGGAATTATCCAGAGGAGGACTTTACAATAGCCACAAATAATATGAAATATTTTGACGTAACTCTAACCAAGCAAGTGAAAGACCTGTATGACAAGAATTTCAAGTTGCTGAAGAAATTGAGGAAGGTATCAGAAGATGGAAATATATCCCATGCTCATGGGAAGGTAGGATTAACATAGTAAAAATGGTCATCTTACCAAAAGCAATCTCCAGATTCAATGCAATTCCCATCAAAATTCCAATACAATTCTTTACAGACCTGAAAAGAGCAACTCTCAACTTCATATTAAAAAAAAGTGCCGGGCAGTGGTGGCGCACGCCTTTAATCCCAGCACTTGGGAGACAGAGGCAGGAGGATTTCTGAGTTCGAGGCCAGCCTGGTCTACAAAGTGAGTTCCAGGACAGCCAAGGCTACACAAAGAAACCCTGTCTCGAAAAACCAAAAAAAAAAAAAAAAAAAAAAAAAGAGTGGGGTGGGGTGGGGCTGGAGAGATGGCCCAGTGGTTAAGGACACCGACTGCTCTTATGAAGGTCCTGAGTTCAAATCCCAGCAGCCACATGGTGGCTCACAACCATCCATAACAAGATCTGACTCCCTCTTCTGGAGTGTCTGAAGACAGCTACAGTGTACTTACATATAATAAATAAATAAATCTTTAGAAAAAAAAAGTTAAAACAATCCTGTACAATTCAAGAACTTCTGGAAGTACCACCACCCCTGATTTCAAGCTATACTACAGAGCAATAGTAACAAAAACCATAAGGTATCGGCATAAAAACAGGTTGATCAATGGAATAGAATTGAAGACCTAGAAATAAACCCACAGTTTGACAAAAAAGCCAAAACCATATAATGGAAACGGGAGAGCATCTTCCATAAATGGTACTGGTTTAACTGGATATCTTCATGTAGAAGAATGCAAACAGACCTATATCTATCACTGTGCACAAAACTCAGGTCTAAGTGGACCAAAGACCTCAACATAAAACCAGATACACTAAATCTAATAGAAGGGAGTGAGGAAATTCCTTGAATTCATTGGCACAGGAAATAACTGAACAGAACACCAATAGTTCAGGCACTAAGATCAACAATAAATGGAACCTGATGAAACTGAAAAGGTTTTGCAATGCTAAGGATACTATCGATAGGACTTTTGCCATTTTTGGCAGCCATCAGAATGGGAAAAGACCTTCATCAACCCTACATCCGACAGAGGACTGATATCCAAAATACATAAAGAACTCAAGGAACTAGATATAAACAAATCAAGTAACCCAATTGAAAAATGGGGTACAGAGCTAAGTAGAGAATTCTCAACACAGGAATATTGAATGGCTGAGACCCACTTAAATGTTCAACATCTTTAGTCATCATGGGAATGCAAATCACAGAACTTTACAAAGTCAGTCTCTCTCTCTCTCTCTCTCTCTCTCTCTCTCTCTCTCTCTCTCTCTCTCTCGTGTATGTGTGTGTGTGTTTGCATGCAAGGGTGCATTCAGAAGCCAGAGGAGGATACTGTATCTCCTGGAGCAGCAGTTACAGGTGGATTACAGGTGGTAGCTGTCTAACACGGGTGCTGGGAACTAAACTCAGGTCCTCAGGAAGAGCAGTATGTGCTTTGAACCACTGAGCCCTAACTTCAGCCCTGAGAACTTTTATTAATAATAATTTTTTAAAAACCCATAAAGTCTTTCTGCTTCTCCTGGTTAAGTTGTTCTGGGATAGATCCTGGCTGTTCCAGTTTCTAAGATGACTCTGCTGGGCCATCGGCGCTGACCGTTGCTAACTGAGCACCCGCAGCAGTGGGCTGCTTGCCTCTTTGAACAAGCTCGCCTTGCTTTTCCAGTTCCTTTACATGGTTCTTCCTCTCTTTTCCAAGTCCCCGGGTGAGTGGCAGGGGCAGACCCGAAGGACAAACCACCTACAGTCTATTTTTTAGATATCTCTTTTGCTATTTGTGACATTTCATACAACTTGACTTTTTTTTCTCATTAATATATAATTCAGGCTACTTAGGAAATTAACTTGAGCAATACTCAAAAGAGAGAAAAGCATCTCGAAACATCAGTGAAGCCACCTAGTCAAAGGCAGCCCACTGCTGCTGCAGCTAGCGTGTGAGCCTAGTTTTTGGAGATGCCTAGTCCCCTCCTTGAGAACAGTGTTCTCCTGTGTATCGTAGGAGATGACAAGAGCTGAAAGGCCAAGTCTAGTTCACTTGGTGTTTCTATAATTTGTTTTTTGAGATTGGTCTTATAAGTAGCTGTAGAAGAGGCTGGCCTTGAACTCACAGATATTCATTTGCCTCTGTCTCCCAAGTGTTTGGATTAAAAACATGTGTCCTCACACCCCATTATAAATAAAGTTTTATTGGAACACAGGAGTGCTTGCTGCTGTATATTGTGTCTGGCTGCTTTTACACGACAGGGGCAAAGCTGAGAGGCTGCAACATCCCCTGGCTTCCCAGGTGAGTCTCAAGTACTCACTGTTTAACAAGAACCTTCTTGTCAGTCCCCGGTATATACCAGTCTGCAATTGCTTTTCTTCCATATTACATTCCATGGGCTTTCCCTATGTTGTTATAATTACCTCATTTCTAATAACAGGTTTCATTGCACACAAACATAGTTAGGTGACAGTGTAGTTTTTCTCTTATGACAAGACATGTATTTTTACTACCTTTTAATGCAACCCTTAAAATGCTTCATGGAGTATGTTTAGACATAAACTCTTTCTCTCTCTGTCTCTCTTTCTCTCTCTCTCTCTCTCTCTCTCTCTCTCTCACACACACACACACACACACTATCCCTGAGCTATATTACAACGCTTTGTATTTCTAATGCGATCTATAAGATGGCTGTCCAGATTGTTCAGCTAGCAGTACAGTACAGTAGATTGTACAGTAGCATACAGGCAGCAGGTAGAACATACAGACACTTTTGATACAGACAATAGCATCCCTTACTCGAAGGTTGGATAGAAATGTCCACCTTATGCTCTTTGATGACACAGTGGAGAATCTTTTCAGAACTGAACATTGCCATTTTAAACATTTTCTTATTTCAGAGAGGCAAATGAGCATTATTACTTTACTTTGCATTTCTCCTCTTCTCACAGTTACTGAGCTTGTTGCTAAATGGCTGCTTTTCTTCTACATGCTGGCTGCCTCCATCTTGCTCAGTCTCCTTCTTCCCAGGACCCAGGGGACCCCCTGGCTGGTCTCTTACCTTAGCTTGGAGCAAGGCTCCTGCTTCTGCTCGGTTCTTTTCCACGTCTCTCTCCCACTGAACTCGGATCGTCTCAAGGACATCATCCAGACCAGTGCCCATGGGAGCATCTGTTTGTTCCAGCTCAGACCCTGCCAGCTGTTTGTACAGAACCTTCACATCCTGAAAGCAACAGTGGACACCTTAGGTAAGCTCCAGGGAGGAAAGAACAGATGTGGAATTCTAGCCTGAAGCAGGCTGGCTCTGTGGTCACTGCTTGCCATTCATTCATTCTCTATCTATCTATCTATCTATCTATCTATCTATCTATCTATCTATCTATCTATCTATCTATCTATCTATCTATCTATCTAGCACCATGCATGGGCACCACAAAGACTGGTGAAGTCCCAGATCTTCTAGGTGTAGGTATCATTTTCTTTTCTCAAGGATGCATTTCTTAGATTAGATCCTCCCAAGCCCATGTCCATGCCCAAGGGAAAAACAAAAACTAAATAAAAACATAATCAAAAGTAAGTATATAGTATAGCAAGCAACTATAGAAAATGGAAGTTAGGCCGAATGTCAGGATATACTAAAGGAGATTAAAATTCATTCTAGAGTCTAAGGAGTTGCTAACACTGGAGCATGGTGTTCAGGAACAGCCAGGAACAGGAAGGAGCAGGTTTCCCGTCACTGGTCAGCTTCAGGATGGGCACAGGAGGAACTCCACATGCATGGGCAGTGAGCTGTGACTGTCAGCTTGAAGCACCCTCAACCATGAATCAGAATGATGTGTGTGCGGTGGCTTCCTGCAGGTGACAGACGTGACCACATCCCTGTTGGAGGTGCCCTCTGGTTCCGTCACTTAAAGATACAACCTTCTTTTGTTAATGAGTGTGTAGGAACCACACGTGTGCCTATCTTTAGAATTATTCAGTTTATACTGTTCATCTGAAATAGAACACTTTAGGGAGATGGTCCCTCCAGTTTCAACTGTTTCTAACAGTCATGTCTGTTTGTGATTGTTGCTTCCACTTATCTACTTTCCTGGTCCTTGAAGACATTTGAGTTTGAGACTTTAGGGGGTGGGGGTACTGTGACACATGACAAAGACTTTACAGTCTTTTACTAGCATTTTCCCTGTATGTCTGGGTGAGCCAGAGAAGAGTCCCCAAGACCTGTATTAGATAGAAGGTTACAACCTCACAGGTTGAGTAGTGCCTTGCTTTGGGGGTGGGGGCGGGCTAGCACCCCCAGCCCCACTTACCTCTTCATAGCTTCTTGACAAGAAGCCCAGTTCTTCTTTCAGGCTTTCTATTTGATGCTCCAGATCCGTCTTTGTCAAATTAGCTTCATCGATGACTTTGTACAGGGAGCTTACCTCCTCTTCTGCTGCCTTCCTGAATGGTTGCTCATTTTCATATCTGCAGACAAAGGGACAGCTGGGTAGCAGCGCCCAAAGGGGACTGTAACCAGACTGTTAGCTATTACCCAAAGGCCCCCATGTAATAGGCAGCGGAGGCTGAAAGCCAGTGTTCCAGTAGCTTCGGGGCCCTGTTACTGCTATTGCTGCAGAAAAATTAACAGGAAAACATCAGCAGCTTTGTGATGGGAACACAGCTTTGTGAGGCCTTTGGAGCCTGATACTCTAGGGAAGGTTACTTCAGGAGTTCGCCTCACAGAAAGGCAGTACCCGACATCTTTGTCATTATGCTGAGAGTCCTTATCATCCAAGGATCTTCTGCCATCATTGAAGACCTGCTAAGTATCAGGCGGGGTATCCAGAAATGGACACTATGCTGCAATTCTAGACAGTGGTTACAAAGTCAAGTGGGACCAGGGCAAGACGTGGGCAGAGAGAGAGGTGGAGATGAACTCTATCAGCACATACTTCACTTTCCCTACAGGGGGCGCTGCTGCCCAGCTCCGCCCCTGTCTAGTGTGCAGAGAGGTGCTTCTGGCTTGGCCCAGCTCTTTTTGGGGTGGGGTGGGGTGGGGTAGGAAGCGTGGATTTATCTATCCAGAGATTTAAATGACCGATCAGTAGTAGAACACTTTGCCAGCTTGTGCGGGGCCGGAATCGCATACTCACATCACACAACCAAACAGATAAAACAACAAAAGGCAAATGCTTTTAAAATAATGAGTCTGTGCATGGACCCGCATCCCAAAACTGCCCATGCTGAGTTTCAACCCTTAGCCCTTCTTTGTAACTACTACCTGACATCTCTGCTGATTTCTCCTGGTCTGCTCTCCTCATTCCATAGCTGCACCGTTCAGCCAACGTTTCCATCTTGCCTCCATGTGTCCACAGGAAGATGAAAGCCACATCTCTATTCCAGGCAGCCTTCAGGTTTTAGAGGTGTAAGTCTTCACTTAAAAATGTGTGTGTGTGTGTGTGTGTGTGTGTGTGTGTGTGTGTGTCGGGAGCAAGGATTGAACACACTACCACTGAGCAAGCACTACCACTGCCCCAAGCCCTGTAATGGCCTTTAACATTCACAATTCCCTGGGACAGTCCTTTGAAGACTTTTGTGACAGGTGATTTTTATTGGAGTATCTGCTTGTATGTCCCCAGGGCTGAGCCACTCATTCCCTGTCAAGGCTGATGGTCCATTGGTGCAAAGCTCTAAGCATTGCTCATTTCTTTGTGGAAAAGCTTAAACCTCTAGTCCTATAGAAAGGTGAGTTTGACGCTGGGAATACCAAAGTCATGTCTCTAGTAGTCCTGTAAATGCATAGAGAGGTCGGGGATGATCTGGTCTGTTGTGGGTCACCCAGATGCTGTTTGTATTCTGATATTAATTCTGCTTCCTCAAGAGGGGTTGCCCTGGATGAGCAGTCGATCACATACTCAGGTGATCTCGTGGGAACCTTCTCCCCATTCTAACTGGTCAATAAAGCTAGACCCTGTGATTGGGCAGGGAAGGGAAAGGTGGGACGAGAGGTTTTTGGGGAGTGAGGGAGGAGAACCAGAAGGGAAGAGAGAGGATGAGAGAAGAGGAGGGAGCCATGAAGGAACAGAGCCACCTGGCCAGGAGACAATGCAGGTCGCAAAGGGTCTCATAGCTGGGGAAGAAGTTAGCATAGTGCTAGATCTGCCCAATCTAGGCATACAGCTCACAATTATAATAACTGCATTGTGTGTGTGTGTGTGTGTGTGTGTGTGTGTGTGTGTGTGTTTAAAAGGGCTTTTGGGGTTGGAAATTCCAGCAACGCTGGTCAGCACAGTGAAATCCCATCTCAAGATACACCAAGCATGGTGGATCATGCCTACAACTGTGATACTTGGAAGTTGGAGGGAGAAGGACACACACACACACACACACACAAACACACACACACGCACACAGAGTAATTTTTCTTTAAAAAAGGGGGGGGGGGCTGGAGAGATGGCTCAGCAGATGCTCTTCCAGAGGTCCTGAGTTCAATTCCCAGCAACCACATGATGGCTCAAGACCATCTGTAATGGGATCTGATGCCCTCTTCTGGTGTGTGTGACAGCATACTCATTTACATTAAGTAAGTAAGTAAATAAATAAATAAATATAAAAAACTTTTCTAAAACAAGTGGCCCTAGGCACAGTCTTTGAGCCCCTAGGACCTGAGTTTTGAGGCACTGGGTTCTCCTAGATTTTTGTTGTCTCAGGCCATTTTTCTACCATAGTGGTAGGGACTGATGTGTACTCTAAGGCAGCATTATCTACACTGACTGGTCTGGAGTCTGGATCAGGGAGGGAGATCCCCTTGCTTCAGAGCGTTACCTCTCTTTAAAGTCATCCGCACCGGCCTGGATGGTCTCCATCTGCAGCATGAGCCGGGCATTTTCCAAGACGGCCTCTCCCACCTGGAGCAAAGAGAAGAGGGCATTTAGCGTAGTGGCTCATGTGGGGCCCAGAGCTCTGGAGCATGTGGTGAAGCTTCACAAATGCTTGTCTTTTCAGAATGGGTCTCCCCCCTTTGAAGACAAGGAGGAGATAAGAAAGCAAACATCTAGGTGTCTTTGAGACATTTTAGAGTGAGATTTAGAATAAGATTTTGGGGATAAGATGGTGACTCAAAAGGAGACTAGTCTACAGCCTGTGCCATAGCTTTGAGTTCTCAACTCATCCAGGAAAGAAAGGGCTCTGGTGTGTGTGTGTGTGTGTGTGTATACATGCATGCATATATATGCATTCATATATATACATGCATACATATGTTATTTTTAAGTTATTTTTAAGAATAGTTGTTGATAGAACTGGAGAGAGCAGTTAAGAGCACTGGCTGCTCTTCTAGAGGACCAGGGTTTGATTCCTAGAACCCACATGGTGGCTAACAACAGCCTAACTCCAGTTCAGGGGATCTGAGATCTTCTGGGCTCTGTGAGCCCCAGACCTGCATGTGATACACAGACATACATGTAGACAAAACACCTATACCCCTAAAAACAATAAATTTAAAAAGATTATTCATTTTGGTTCTTTGGAGATAGGATCTTCCTGTATAGTGCAGGCTAACCTCGAACTCACAATCTCCATCCCACAAGTCCTGGGACAGCACACATGTTCCCCTCTGTACCTAGCCAGGAATTTTCATGTTTAGTTGGCAACAGTTACATAGTTGCAGAATACAGCCTGAGGTTTTAATATACGCTTTACATCGGGAATGATTCTATCAAGCTAATTAGCATGCTCAGCACCCCTGAGGATCAGGAGAATGCAAATTAAAACCACAGCTAGACATCACCTCCTGCCAGTAAGGTATGTGTTATCAAGCAGATAAAAGATAAGTTCTGGCAAGGATGGGGAGGGACTGCACACCGTTGTGCAAGGTGAATTCATGAAGCCATTATGGAACGCAATGTGGAGGTTCCTCAAAAAAACAAAACACACGATGCCCGCCTCCCTAAAATCCAAAAATACCACAGAACTGAAAATAGAACAAACCACCCTATGATTTAGCTAAATATACAAACCACTGGGCATATAGGCTTCGTTTATGCATCCCTGGGCACACAGTTTCTAGTTCCTTATTAAGGGGGGAAAGACATGGGCAGGGCGACAATCTACTTCATCTATTTGCCGGTGTGCTCGAGGGCCAGGCTCCAGATGAGAAAATTTGCTCTTTGCTACTGGGAAATTCAAAGAAGAGAAACTAAACCAAACGGTCTGTAGGAACAAGGGAGCCTTATCATTTTTTCTTCCACAAATGGAACTCTGTGAACTGGAGAGAGGGTCTGGCAGTTAAGAGTGAGTGTGGCCTCCCATCTGAGTACTAACCAGGCCCGACCCTGCTTAGCTTCTGAGATCAGGTGCATTCAGAGCGGTCTGGCCTTAGTTGGGGACCTCCCCTTTCTCAGAGGAGAAGGGGAGGAGGATCTAGGGGAGGGGCTGTATGAGGGGGACCGGAAAGGAGGGGTTCTGATCAGGTTGTAAAGTGAGTGAATCAATCAATCAATCAATCAATCAATCAATCAATCAATCAATCAAGGGGGGACGTTTGTGGTTCTTTCAGTGGGGACCTGAGTTCTGTTCCCAGCGATCCAGTGTCTCACAACTGCATGTGACTCCAGCTCCAGGATACCTGATGCCCTCTTCTGGTCTCCTTGGGCTCCTGAACCCATGTGGAACGTGTGCTTGCGTGTGTGTGTGTGTGTGTGTGTGTGTGTGTGTGTGTGTGTGTGTGTGAGAGAGAGAGAGGGGGGGGATGGAGGACGAGAGAGACAAGCACATGACTTGGCTTGTTTCTTTTACTTTTTCCCTTTTTAAATAAGCTTTATTATATAAAAATTTCAAAAAACTTATTTTAAGAATTTTGATTGTCAATTATCTAGATTCCATATTCAAACACGAGAAACACTGAATAAGGAAAATTAAACATTTAAGGCTTGTTTGAGCTGTGCAGTGAGTTCAAGGCAAGTCTGGGCTACAAAGTGATACCTAGTCTCAAGACAGAAATAAAGGGCCTAATAGATGACTCAGTACATGAAAACCCTTGCCACCCAAGCCTGACCACATGACCTTGAACCTCAGAACCCACTTGAAAAAAAATCCCAGGAACACTTGGAAATTCTTTTCTTAATGACTTATTGGAAACAACCTCAAGACCAGAGCCAGGAAATGGCTGAGAACTGTCACTGTGGCCTCACGGGTCATTTATTCATGCATTCACGCATCAAATATTTAAGACTATCAGCCAGCTTAGACATGGTGGTGCATGTGTTTGTGTGTGTGTTAAGTGTTCATATGTGTGTGTATTGTTTATAGGTTTGGTGTGTGGTTTTTGTATATGCATTTGAGTATGTGTATGTATATGTGATTGTGCATGCATGTGTGTTGTGCGAGTTTGTGCTTGTGCTTGTGTGCATGTGTGTGTGTGTTTGTATGTGTTTATGTGTATGTGTATGTGTGTATTTTATACATGTTTGTGTGTGTGTTTTCATGTATGCATGTGTTTGTGTTTATGTGTTATTGTATATGCATGTGTGTTTGGATTTTGTGTGTGTTGTGTGTGCATTTGTGTTCCTATATGTATTTTGTGTGTGTGTGTGCGCATGTGTTTCTGTGTTTAAGTTTGTGTGTGTGCATGCATGAGTGTGTGTATGAATCTGTGTATATTTGTGCATGCATGTGTTTGTATCTTTATGTGTTTAGTGTCTTCATGTGTGTGTATGTGCATGAACATGTGTAAAGGGCAGGATACAGTTCTACAAATGCAGAAAGAAGGTGGAACTGTGGCTGCTTCAAGTCTGACCACATAGAACTGACTGGACTTTGGATAGACCCAAAGCTTTTTTTATTTTTTCCTTGCTATAAGACACATGGCTTTGTGACATTCCCATCTATTACAAATTCCTGATATTAATTAATACAAAGATGCTTGAAGCCACGCCCAAAGACACTGGGTGGAAACAATTTTTGGAGGTGAGATAGAGGTTGCGACTCTGTTCCTTGGTGGCCTTTGAATTCTCATTCTGGGCTGAGAATAGGAATAATGCAGATGATGCCTGCTGGACAGATAGGGTGGCTTTGTCCAAATGTCTGTGTTTTGAGGCCCTGTGGGCTCAGGGCTGGGTGAGGCAGAAGGCCTTTCCGCTTTTTGCTGGTGTGTAGTAACAATCAAGGGTTTATTCCACCCTCAAGTGGAGGCTAATTGTAGGCCCCGGCTTGCCAATGTATAGCCTGCTGGCCCTGCTTTTCCCCCTTTCTTCCCAAACAGAGATCCTAAAATAAACTCACAGTCTCCCCTCCTCACTATAGAGGACCCTGCAATATCTGTCACTGCCTTTCCTAACCAGGAAGAGACGCATCCAAAAAAGACCAGTTATGTGGTATGAGGAGGGTTAGAACCTTTGCTGGGGCTTAGTATAGACTCGGGCCTGCTAAGGTGGCCCAGAGGGGTCCTGACTGAAAGCAAAGCATGGGGCCTGTAAGAGAGAATCTTCAGGAAACCTTCACAGAGCTGAAGATCAGAAGGAAGGGAAGAAGTAAGAGAAGCTGTGTTTATTGACTGCCTAAGCCTGGACCCAGCATTATGCCTGAGCTGTCTTGTCCTGGCTTAGATAGTGAACCACCAAATGTTTTAGAAGTTTTGAGCTGATTAACCACACCATCATGAAGAATTAAATTATGTGAGCTTACAATTAGTTGCTTTAAAAACAAAGGCAGTATATACTCAGAATTAAAAGGCAGTAGCCCCTGCCCCTTTCAAAATATACTGAATGTTAGGTCTGATTTTGACGATGTCTGGATGTTGGAAATGCTCCATTGTGGTACCCTGTATCTCTTTCCAGCCCTGTATTTAGTGAGATGTTGGTAACTTGATATCAGCCAAGGACAGAGTATTTACACCAGGAAAATTGACAAACACTGTAAACCACAGGATGTATTTGCAGGGAGGCAATTGTTCATATTAAATACACCCCGCCTTGACATCGGTACTGGATATTCGCAACTTCATTAAATGCTTGTGGCAGCATTTTAAAGCTGCCAACACATTCAAGTCACTGCTAAGAATATTATTGCTCAGAGAACTGAGGTTGCCCCAAGTCACAGAGCTGGAAAATAGCAGAGCCAGAATGCCACCCCATGCTAGTGTGACTCAAAAGTGTGTGTGTGTTTGTGTGTATGTGTGTGTTTATGTATGTGTGCATGCATGTTCTCATGTGTATGTTCGTATATGTCTATGTATGTGTTAATGTGTGCATGTGCATGTGTGTTTACATGTGTGCATGTGTGTATATGTGTGTGTGTACATGTGCATGTGTGAGTGTATGTGTTTATGTGTGTGTGTGTGTTTGTGTGCATGCACATTCTTGTGAGTGTGTGTGTGTGTGTGCATGTGCATGCATGTGTGTATGTGTGTGTTTATGTGTGTGCATGTGTTTGTGTGTGTATGTATGTGCTTATGTGTGTGTATTTGTGTGCATTCGCATTCTCATGTGTGTGTGAGTGTGTGTGTGTGTGCATGAGTGTATATTATAAGCTAAAAGGCTCATCATATTTAGCGACCCTCCTGGGCCACTTTCACCTTTCCTCCTTTGCTTTCCACATGCAGACAGCCAAGACTTCCAGTTTCTCTTTGGGTTGCACCATGAAGATAAATATCTTTCTCACAGGTTCTGAGATTGCTAGCCCAACCCTGCTGATCCAATCCTCTTTCTCTTCAATCCCCCACCCCTTGTTTTGCTTCCAGAACCCCATGACTGGATGGGTCTGGGGGAAGAGCTTTGTAGCCAGGGAACTTTTCTGCTGAGCATTTTCTCAGGAGGAGAAAGAGTATTTCTATTTTAAGCTCTGAGAGAGGTACATTAATTTTCTGGTCCTCACTGATTTACAGCTGAAGAAGATACAAATTAACATTGCCTCTGTGCAACTTTCTTTCCAGGAGAGAAGGTGGTGAAAATAGCAAATGTCACCACGAACAGTCATCGGAGGGATGCTCTGCCCTAAGAAGAGTTCTACCCCATGACCTTGGAGCCATGTGGCCCGTCTCTCTAGGGAGAGAAGGTAGAAATGAATGTACTTATGAATGGTCTTCATAACTAACATTGAAGGGTAGATAGGCTGGAAGCTTGCTACAGGGAGAGCTGGGAGAGCTTCTAGTGGGGTGTCCTCACCCCCTATTCTCCCTCTGACCTGAAATGCCACAGCTATATGCTTTAATGCCAGTTTCCCCCCCTCAAGGAGACTGCATGTGGTGATTTGAATATATGATGCCCCTCCCCCAGACTTATGTGTTATAGCTTCAATCCTCGGGTGGTAGAGCTATTTTGGAAGGTTCTAGAAACTTAATGAGGTCGGAGTCTAGTTATAAGGAAATAGCCCCCTGGGGCATGTTCTTGGAGCTGTCTCTTTCCATGACCTCTCCTCTATCCCCGTTTCCTGGCTGTCTTGAGGTCAGCCATAATATTCTGTCTCACAACAGTCCAGAAACAATGCTGACTGGACCAAAAGTCTTCAAGTTGTGAAAGAAAAAGAAGCATTTTTTTCCATTTAAGTCATTTATCCAGGTATTTTGTTACAGCACAGAAGTCTGACAAACTCGGCTCATCCAAGCAGTGTTAGTATGAACTGATTGTGGGACTGGGTGGTCTTGAGGGAAAGAGACTTGAGACCTGTAAGTAGCAATGCAGGGAGAAGCAAGAGATGCTTTCAGAGGAGACATCTCAGATGGATTCCAGACATGGGTAGTGAGAGACTGTGGTGGGTTATAGAGTAAATTTTGAGGGGCTGGTCAGGAACAGAAGATGTGGCGATGGCCGTTGTTGAGGGAGGGATGGCTGCAGGCACCCTCCTCATGGAGGTGTCTTTAGGGTACCCTATCTAGTGGCTCTTCAAGGGCAATCCCCAGCATCTCTGGGAGCTCATGGGAAATGATCATACCCCAGTTCAATGTAAAAATCAGGAGTTTTGAAGCTGCATTACAACAATTTGTGTTTTAACCATTCACCCCTCTCTTATGTGCTGAACAAATGTTTTTGTGCAGAGAGGAATCACAACCATCCAATAATGGCTACCATTCATGGTCTACTCAGTTGGTGCCAGGCAGCTTGCTGGACAGGGTCTCTCTCTCCCTCTCCCTGTCTCTCTCCCTCCCTCTCTTTCCCTCCCCTCCTCCCCCCCCTCTCTCTCTCTCACACACACACACACACACACACACACACACACACACACACACACACACACACACACACACACACCTTGGAGAATCAGTGGCTTGTGGAGCAAGCCCTTCTTCCCGAATGCCCTTGCTCTTGTTCCCCTAGTTGTCTGTGACACCTGGATCACCCGCCATCCCTCACAACCCTGGATGTCTAATAAATCCTACATCACAATAATGCTCATTTCGCATATGCCTTTCTCTGTATAGCCTTATTCATTCTTGCCCCTGTTTCGCCTGCGTATGACTACGGTTTGTCGGGCAGCAGGTTCTGAGCCTGCTGTTGGAGAACGAGCAGCTACTATGGGAGATGAGGCTTAAGGGACAAGCAAAGGCCATCTACGGAAGGAAGGACCCAGAGACAACAAACGAGTGAGGGCAGGGACTTCCCTGGCACCTGTAATAAGAGTCTGAGCGTGGTATAGGTGTGATGTGGTTTATGAAGGAAGGAAAACTGCAGTGCTAGAGAGGATTCTGAGGACCAGAGGAGGCTCTTAAGCCTGTATGGGGGATTTATCCTCCTAATGATAAATGGTAGCAGTATCGACAAGGTTGGTTGTGGCGGCGAAGAGAAGATGGGCAGAGTAGACACTTTTTGATGACAGAGCACTCTTTTAGGCCGAGTTCCCGGAAGTCTGGGGTGAACGTTGCTGACACTGCCCCTCATTCCCATCACCATTCTCATCCAATGATTGCATTGGAATCAAGCCATCCCCACTCGGTGCACACACCCTGTGGGCAACCACCCTCTTCTTCTATTCTCAAACCCAGCTCTTCTCCTCGCCACAGAGTAAGTAACACCAAGATTTGGTTTCCTCCTCCACAGTTCCACCTCAGTTAGTTGTGTGCATTGAATGACTCAACTCGTGGAAAACACTGCACAGCGGCCTGGCACAGGCGGAGTGTTCTACACCTGGTGGCCATTATGATCATTGTTATTTGTCTTTGTACAAAGCAACTGTATGGTGAGTGTTGGATGAATTAGATTGGTATGTGCATTCAGCCATTGCTCCCACGCCATCTGTTCTTTTAAAATCCTCCTTCCTCTTCTGTGTGTGTGTGTGTGTGTGTGTGTGTGTGTGTGTGTGTATGCTGGGGATTGAACTAGGGGTCTCATGCATGCCAGGTATCATGCAGTCTACCACTGAGCTACATGCTGGCCCCTTGCTTCTTATTATTTCTTCTTCTTCTTCTTCTTCTTCTTCTTCTTCTTCTTCTTCTTCTTCTTCTTCTTCTTCTTCTTCTTCTTCTTCTTCTTCTCCTTCTTCTCCTCTTCCTCCTCTTCCTCCTCTTCCTCCTTCTCCTCCTCCTCTTCTTCTTCCTCTTCCTCCCCCTCCTCTTTTTCTTCTTCCTCCTCCTCCTTCTCCTCCTCCTCTTCTTCTTCCTCTTCCTCCCCCTCCTCTTTTTCTTCTTCCTCTTCCTCCTCCTCCTCCTCCTTTTAATGCACAGACAGGTGAATGAAGACTTCCATCTAGTGGCTTCACACACATATATTTTTTCTTTCAATTTCTCCTTCCCACCGTCCTTGGGAAAGCCGCAGTCACGCTCACGCTGATGTTCTGGGTCTTATCCTTTCCTGTTGCTGCTTCGCCAGGGGCATCGTTATTAAAATAAATGGAGCTGGTGGTGGCAGGTGAGGGACTGAACCACGATTGTGTTTTTAAAAAGAGACAAGGACAAGGAGCATTTTAAAGAAGCTTCTCATGTGAGCCCAACAGTTAGAGTTAAAGATATTGGTGTCCCAGAAGCCAGAAGTCCATGCGGGCTTAGGGGGAGCTGGGCGAGACTGGGCTCCTGGGAAATGAACTCAGTTGGCACAGTGATGCAAGATTCCCTTGCAAACATCTTCACTTTTATTTGACTTCAAGTAAGGGTAGATAGATTCTCAGCATGACTTGCTTCTAGCAACAAATAAACAGGAAGTCAAAATCTGTGCCTAGGACCCTGGCCACACCTCGCTTACCGTTACAGTGAAGACTGCCGTCTTGCTAAGCCTTCACTCATATGTGGCTTTTTGCCTCTTGGCTCCCATGGCACTACTCTCCACTCTTCCTGCTATGCTGGCCGATTCTCCTTATCAGAGCTCTAAAGGCTGCCGGTTCAGTTCTGAGGGCTGGCTCTCAGGGCTCGGTTTTTATCTGTAAGTGATCTCATCTATCCACGGGGATTTAAATGAAATGAAATTGTGTGTGCCACCTTGATTTCATTTACCTATTTTCTTTTTGAGATAGGCGCTCACTATGTAGACCAGGCTGGCCTCACAGAGATTTGCCTGCCTCTGCCTGAGTGCTGAGATCAAAGGTGAGCACTGCACTATCATGCCTACTGACCAATGTTATGGAGACATTTTCCCAGTTGACACTCCTTCCTTTCCAATGTGCTAAGCTTATGTCAAGTTGACATAAAACTAGCCGGCATAATTGGGAATAAAGTGTGGAGCCTTAGACAGTGGTCTTTACGGCTCGACATGCTTGTCTGAGTTTCAGTTGTTCACACGCTCAGTCACTCTGGGGTCTGGCCTTTCTGGATCATACTGGTCTTCCCTCCTGCCTCTGCTTGGATCTCTCCTCATCCTAACCACCTCACCTCAAACAGAATTTCCTCTTCTCTGCTCATCTCTGTCACGTTGGCTTTCTCTGAATCATTTATAATGGATTGTAATAACCACCAAGGTTATATTTTGAGATAGAATCTTACTCTGTAGCCCAGGCTAGCCCAGACTTTGCATTCTTCCTGCCTCAGCCAGCAGCATGCTGGGATCACAGGTGTGTTTTGTCTTTCCTGCTTGCTGATTGACAACAGAAACCCCCCCGTTTCTTCCCTATTTGCGACATGGGGTGTGGTACAATAGATGTCAGCTGAACTGGCAAGCTGCCAGTATTCCTTTGTGAGGAATCAAAGCTGAGGTAAGAGTTGCTTCCTACACTTAGAAATGCCAGGCGCCCCACCTTAGTCTACACTAAGAATCCCCCTTGTCATACCTCCATCTGAATGCCTCCAAAGGAATCTGTTTTGAGCACTGGACAGGTCAAAGACTCAGTGGCCTTGGGGAATCTGTTGGGTAGCCAGCTCACCCCACCTTATTGTCCATCTCTGTTTTCCAAACTCAATCCCCTTCTACGGGAGCAGTGGTTCTCAACCTTCCTAATGCTGTGACCTTTAATATAGTTCCTCATCTTGTGGTGTCCCCAACTATAAAATTATTTTCCTTGCTACTTCATAGCTGTAATTTTGCTCCTGTTATGAACTGCAATATAAATATCTGATATGCAGGATATCTGATATGCGACCCCTGTCATTTGATCCCCAGGTTGAAAACCACTGTACTAAACTGTTCTGAGGTATGCTCCTAATAACCCTCCCTCTTTAGCTTGCTGTACAAGGCCCCTTATAACTTGACCTTGCTGATCTCTAAGTTTGACCTCTTCTCAGGGGCTGAACTCTTTTTGACTAGCTCGAACTTTCCAGATTCCAACTCTTGCCTCATTCTGCTATGTGCAAATGTCACAGGCAAGCTTTATTTAGCCCTTCCTCCTTTTGTGAGGGGAGTTCCTATTCATCCCTCAAAACCCAGCCCTGGCTGCCCAGTGCCTCTCCACAGTGGTCATGCTCTCTTTTGTCCTCTTCCTTGTCTTTACCTTTGTGTTCCCTGGCCAGTGATTATCTCTCATTCCTGCCTCCAAGGCCTGCTCAATGCTGAGATTATAGTCAGGGGCTTCCTCATCTGGCTCTCTTTTGTTCTCAACAACAATTTTAAAAAAGTAAATATATATATATTATGGAAAATTTCAATATAATGATACACTGATATAGAGAGATCAGAAGTCTGACTCCCCGCATGTGTTTCAACAGTTACAAATCTTATGTCTGATTTTAAAATCTCTGCTCTTGTTAACTTCTGGCCTTGCCTCAGAGGTCATTATGCAAACCTCATCTGGGATATATGTTTCATTAATCTTTGATGTTTTGTGTCCTTATATTTCAGTTTTTAAAATTATGAAGATATCACATACAGCCAGGTGTGGTGGTACACACACCTGAACTCCCAGCACCTGGGCCGCTGAGGCAGGAAAAGCACAAGCTTATGGCCAGCCAGGGTCACAGTAATGAAACAAAAGGGAAACTCCAAAGGAGGAGAATACCTATGAAGACGTCACCAGCAGTGGGCACGCATCTACATCTGATTTTTAAAATTCAGCGGCCCTAACAGTCCTACAATTTGGCATCCTCCTGCCTTAGCGCTTTCTCCCCTGACGCTCTCTTCAGCAGCTTCTGCTTTTCTTTGGTTTAATGCCTGTATCATTCCTCCGTCTTTTTGGATGTCATGATTTCCAGCCTCCAACACTGTGCTCTGACTCCCAGGCTGACGATCTGGCTGGCACAGGCTAGCTCCCTTCCTTTTTACTAGCTTTAAGTAGCTCCATTTCTTATTGTATTAACTGTGGACAATGCCTTTCTCACATACTCTCCTCCTCTTATAATCACAGATGTTTTATTTTCTAAAGTCAAACGCCAGGACAGAAGGAAAAAACAAAACAAAACCCTGTTTAATCACCAGAAGACTGCATTATGGATGCCAGTATGCGATAGCGCCCTGTCCTCCTGAGAATTATGATGTAGGTGCCCCTGGCTGTCAGATGCTTTGGGCAGATGGCCAAGTGGTTGTTTTACTTCCCAGCTGAGCATCCTGAGCCTGCCAAATCCTGATTCCGTTGTTTCCCATGGTGCTCCCTCTCCAGGGCAGGCCAGTAAGCTCTGCACTCAGCTGTCTGCCTCCCACTATGATCAAACCAGGGCTCTGACATCAAATAGCAGCCATTTCCCTTCGTATGAAGCAGGGCAGCTTTATCTCAGCCGTAGCAGGTGCATGTTAATCCCTTAATAAGTAATCAGTAAATGGATGAATATGCTGAAAGTGTGAGGCCCGTGAGACAGGGAGATATCCGTGCACAAAGACCAGGCCAAGACCCAGGCGAGTAGTGAGAGACTCGGATGAAGAAGCTCTGGGAAGGAAGTGTAGGAGGCCAGTTCAGAGCCATCTGGTAATGCTATGCACCAGCGGACTTGTGTACTGTCCTCGACAGGCATGGACCTCTGCTGCCGAGGGTCCGATAATATACATGTCAGGCTTCATGGGTTGTGCCGTTGCTGTGATGCACAATCCCACCCCTCTTGGTATGAAAACAGTTGGGTATGATTAACACACAGGCGGGAAGGACTTTATTTTAATAAAAAGCTATCCACAGGACTGGAGAGATGGCTCAGTGGGTAAGGTGCTTGCTATGCAAACTCGAGGATCAAGGTTCAAATCCCAGACCTATATGAAAAAAGATGCTGGGTGTGGAGGTGCACACCTGGAGTTTTCCTGTCAGACAGTGTAGCCAGAGAGTGAGTTCCTGGTTCAATGAGAGACTGTGTCAGAAAAAATAAGGTTGGAAAGCCACTGAGGCAGACACCTGATGTTGACCTCTGACCTCTACATACATGTTCCACACACCACCAACCTCATTTGCCCAAACACAGATTCCCGAATGGATGTGCACCATTCCTGGCATTTGCACAGGAAATTCTTGATCCCAATGACTTTGTGACAGAGAAAATTGGAGCAATCTGAGCCCAATGGCTAGATGTTACTTGGCTGGGCTCTAGTGCCTGGGTGTTTGGTTGATCATTCTTCTGGATGTTTCGAATGTTAGATAAAATTGACATGGGCCGTGGTGTTGGGCATGGGGTAGAGGCTTGTTATTTTAGCTACTCTGTAGGCTGAGATAGGAGGACTACAAACTCAAGGAATGCCTGGGCTATAGAGGACATTCTAGGCCAGTTTGGGCATTTAAGTGAGACCCTGTATTAAAAGGAAGAGGCTGAGGGAATAGCTCAGTGACAGAGTACCAAGTACAAGGCCCCAGGTTCAACTCCAGAATCACCACTGTAATAGTAATAATAATGATATGCTCATCAGTCCTTTATTATTATCATCATTATTATTATTTATATAGACTACTTTCTGTAATGTGAATGAGCCTCATTCAGTCAGCTATATGATCAGATAAGATAGACACCAGCATTCCCTGAAAAACTGGACCCTGCCAGCATCCCGTAGTCTGACCTGCGACTGCAGCTTTTCAGCACAAAGGGGTTTGCATTATATCTAAAACCTTTGAGTTTTGCATCAAATAAAGTGCGTCATGTACAACGTTAAGGGTGGACATGCTGAGTGCTGGATGTTCTTATATTAGAATATTTCACAATTAAGAAAAATGAGATGGTACAAGCAAAGTTAACTAGAAAAAAAAATCAACTGGCCCAGTGGTCAACACGTCACAGCGCTTAAGACAGAGGCACTTTCTGGGGAAGTGTGCTGGGCTGGAGGTGGGAGCCATTGGGAAAATGAAGAGGTACAGAGGAGGACAAGTTCCCAGGGTAGCAGCCATGAGGCCGGAGTGGAGTTTGCTGCAGATCCTGGGAGCAGTGGGTAAGGCTGCTGTAGGCACAGGCACAGGAAGGTCAGGACACAAGGACACTCACAGTCCACACGGCCTGAGTCTCCCAGAAGTCCTTTCTGTTCACCTAACAGGAGCTATTTGGAAATGAGTATTTCTAACTTTCCTCTGATGAGACTTATCTCCTGGGTATTTGCTTATGCCAGAGGGATTTGTGCTACTCAGAAATATGCTGGGGTCCCCACTTCCAGGGCTCTTCTCTGATTTCAGGTGTGGCTCTCAGAGAAGATCCTTTGTGTGCATACATGTTCATGCATGTGCCTGCATGTGCATACATGTATATGGAGGACAATCTCTCCATTTTTTTTTTGAGATGGGGTTTCTTATCGGGACTTGGAGTTCACCAATTAGTCCAGGCTGGCCAGCCAGGGATTCTATTGTCTCTCATCCCTGGGATTGTGAACCTGGGACCAGGCTAGGGAGATAGTTGTGCAGGTAAAGTGCTTGCAAGCAAGCCCAATGACCTGAGTTTGATACACATAAAAATCCATACGCACTACCAAATTTGATTACCATGTTACCATGTTTGGTTACCAGTCATCAGAAAAACCATGACACCACTTGTATTTCCACTTCGCGTCATGGGCAGTGTCTGTCTTCTACTGAGTGGGTTGAAAGAGATCTAAGGAGGGGTCCTTGTGTTTTGACCACACCTCTCGTGTCCCTCCTGGTCCGTTTATCATTGACATCAGTCACATGGCCAGCACTGTGCTGACACAATCTAATGCGGCTGGACCAAAGTGTGGATGTGCTGATTCAACATTCTTCCCAGACTCCAGGGTCTGCGGTTCACAACTTGGTCTCTTTAATATATGAATTCTCATAGTGCCTGGTACGTGGCAGTCTGCATTCAAAGCCTCAGAAAGGGACAGAATAAAAGGGAGTCTGTGACAACCGCACAGTAGCTACTGTGATAAATGCTACACTGTCAGCTGCTACAAGGAGGCAGGACCAATGGGGGCCACCACCGTGAAAGATTCTGTACTTACGTGTGACACTAATTACACACACAGGCTTGGAAGTGGTAGTCTAATCTGACACTGACAAGGCCTTCCTCCCTCCTGCTATAGTCCTTTAAGCTTCAGAAGGACCTCCGCCATGATGGCAGCTACAATTATTTCCTCCCTCTTCAGAGCGGGAGGTGAAAGTGGGCTGTGCTCGGAACCTGGGAAAGCGTTCGTAGAATGGGCTGCAGAGCTTGGGACTCTGCCTCTAAATTCAAGCTCTGGCCTAAGCCCCAAAAGCAACACAAAATGCAACTCAAAGAGGAGAAGGATTTCTTCTGTCCCAAATAGCACCGGCGGAGAGGGGGGACGAGTGGGCTCACTGAGCAACGTCTCCGCGCAGAGGGAGATTTTAGGGTTGGTTTTGAATCCTCAAGAAACTGAGACCTGTAGTAGAAATTCTGACATGGTTGGATTGGCTGCAGCGTGGCACGGATTGTGTGGTTGGCGTCCCAAGTCGAGGTGGCTCCTATGGAGTGGTGATTCTAGGAGTTCAGGACCTGACCCACAAGGAACATTTTGCAACCGGGTGGAAATGCTAGGTTTGCAGGACAGCTCCTAGAACAGCCAGAAGGTGGCGCCACTTGCCAAGAGGCAACAGCCAGGAACTCCCCCGCGCTCCCACCCCACCCCCAACCGCGGACCCCATCTCATAGAGGGTCTCTTTCAGCTCTGGGTTTGGCTTGAAGGCCACTCTGGGATTGCTGGCCACGAAGAGACACCCGGGCCCATCCCTATGTGCCACTGTACAGATCCTATCTGTACTCCTTCCTGCCGGAGATACTATCGAGTCGGATCGGCTGGGTAGACAGGCTACAAGGGCTATGCAATATCCATGGTTATTATTATTTAACCATAACAAATGATGGCACCAATTACTCACAATGAATGCTTGCTATGGCCAGGCACTACAATCAGGATTTGAAATAAATTCTTGAAGTCTCACAACAATGCTGTGGCATGAATATTATCTTCCTTTTATGGACCACAGTGTTTCATCCAGAGAGGTCAAGGTTATGGGGTTTGTCTTAGGTCACGAAGCCAGGCAAAAGCCAGAGTGTGAACTCAGGTCTTTTGGAATGTTTAGTATGCCCCGTTAGCTGTTACCTCATCTTCCTTCCTGCCTGACTTCCTCTTTCTTCTCCCCTTTCCTTCCTGTCTCCCTTCTGTCCTTATTTCCTGTCACCAAGTCATCGTTGCAAAATTCAGGGAAGACTAGACCACACTTCTGATACTGGGGAATTCTCAGTGTATTGAGTTGGCTAAAAGATACCCACCTTGGGGGTACAGAAGGATGAGGACAGTTCATGAATATTCATTAGCACCTACTTGCCAGCACAGCGGCTAGATCTGGCCAACCCAGGAACCCCAGATGTGTGTTGGTTTAATTTAATCTGGGGCTTTGTGAACTCAGATACTGTGTGGGCTTTGCTTGCTTCCATTTGACTCTCCGTCTAGACAAGTTCCTCTGGCAACACCTGAGATAGATACATCCTGAGATACCTTCCAGGTATGTGAAGTGAATGACGCAGATGTTTCATCACTTCTGGGGCGGGGGGGGAGACAGGTCACCATCAGAATCTTAAGAATGCAAGGCCCATATGTGCAGAACATTCCCAGGCTGGTCAAGTTTCTAAGACTAGGGAGAGGGCATCTCTTGCTCTTAGCGTCTACCCGTGGCTCAGGAGTTTATAGCTGGCTCTACAGCATGAGGTTTGGGAGGTCAGAGAAGCCCACCCTCTGATTTTACAGATGAGCCTCTGAGTAAAAGGGATGCTTTTGTCTAATGGGCTCAAAGTTGGGGAACCGCCAGGAGTCAAGTAGAACTCGTCCCTTCAGGCCCACGTGGAAGACCCTGTCACTTGCCTTCCAGGGTTATGAACTGGAATCTGGCTTATTTCCTGTGTCTTCTGCGAGACCCAGGGGAGCTGGTCCCTCTGTTTAACCACTGAGAAAAGGGTTCAGAGAGGTCACATAGTAACCGTGTGTGTCCCTCCACGATGAGCAGTTCTCTCGGTACTGTCTGCATTGCAGTTTGCCCTCGTGAATTTATGGTTTTCTAGGAGGCAGAATATGATTTCAAATGGAAAGGGAAGTACTAGAGATGAAAATATTGGTAGGTAGTTGTGGACTTTTGAAGTGGTATTTGACGAACTAGAACAGAAACCAGGAATATATGATTAAAAGAAAAAAACCCCAAAACAAACAAAAATAAAAACCTACCCCAAAACAACAACAACCACCACCACCCCAAAACAACCAGTAGCTTTAGTTATGGTTTACATTGCATACTGCTCCAAAGAGTCACTGAAATCCTAATTCCAAGATTTTTTCTTTTCTTTTTTTTTTTTGAAACATGGCCTTTGCAGATGTAATCAAGATTCTCTGCTATCTTTGGTGGCTTCCCACAGGCTCTTGTCTCATTCTTAGACTGAGAACCTTCCAGGACACCATCCAGTCTCCAACATTTGGTGTGACCTCTCACTACTTTCAAAGAGTCCTTAGCGCTCCAGATTGGCATGAAGCTCAATGTGTGGGGGAAGCAGTCACCTTAGAGGCCACAGATCCCATCCAGCAATCTTTGGAAAGTCCCACAGCAGGCTTAGCATAAGCCTCTCCCCCCCACACAGGCAGCTGCCCAGGCTCCCACTGCACAGAGGCTTGGGGCAGTTGGAACTACACACTCCAGAGAGCCTCTGAACTCCCATCAAAGGAAGGTGTCCTGCCTCAAGGACTGACTGCTTGGCATATTTTTTTTTTCTGAGTCTGAACATCATTGCAAAAGAAAAAAAAAAAAGAATCCCAAGGGAGGCCTCACCATTCCTGGCAAGCAAAGCTATCAAACTTTCAAGTCGGTCTGGAGCAGACTGAGGCACTGGAAGGTGCCCTAGCCTCCTGTGTCCTAGCTACAGACCTTGCTTCTAGTCATGGCTGTGCCTGAGGGAAGATCAATCTACCCTTTGTGACATGGCTTTCTAGATTCAAAGAGGAAAAGAAAGGAAGGAAAATAGAACCCTCCCAGAGGCTAACCACCTCCCAGAGAAGAACCTTTGTGGGCGATACTCCATTTGAACAGGCAGAGGGTACTCATAGTAGATGATGGGTTCTAGTTAGGGCCCTCTGGATTTATACATGAAGGTACCAAGGAGCTTTTCATAATGTCTTGTGGTGGCTGGGTGGTGGGGATGGGGCGGAACAACACTGAATTGATCCTGGCTGGAATACAAACTCAATAGAGTAGCCATTCCTCTCTAGACCTCAGTTTCTTTATAAATTAGGAGTCATGGTGATACAGCTTTCAGGATGCTGACATGGAAGTATCAGGAGTTTGAGACCACCTATTTCAAGAAACCAAATATCAAGATAAACTAATAAATAAGTATAAAATACAGTCAGAGGTTATGATCTGAATTATATCCCCTTGGTCCATATGTTGTTGTTCTAATTGCTCAGTACCTCAGGATGGGACCATTTTTGGAGCTAGGATCTTTAAAGAGAGGGTTAGGTTAAAATGAGGCCATGAAGCTGGTTCTAATCTGACAGGACTGGGGCCCTTGCAAGAAGAAACGTGGACATGCTCGCGCAGTCGCACAAGGGGTCTGGAAGCAGCTGACTCCCGTGGGGAGGAATGCCCTGGCTGCCAGACATCTTTATCTTGGGCTAGAGCCTCCAGGAGAGTTGGAGAATACATTGCCTGGTGCTGCAGCTCTGCACTGGAGGCCCAAAGCTGGCTGCTTCTTTAGCATCTGTGGTTGTGAGAAACACCAGAGAGATTTACTCCCCAGGCAGGTCTCCTTAGGCCCCTCTGGGAACTCTCACAGTGAATTCCTGAAAGGCCCCAGGTCCTTCCTCATCTTGTCTGATTCACTCCTGATAGGAGTTAGTACACCTGAGCGACAGAGACTGTTGTATAGCACTAACCTCAGAGCCAAACCACCGCCATCTTGGGGAGTTTGGCTGTGCTGCCTGAAAAAAAAAATCACTCTAGCTGGGGTTGTCGACTGTTAACTCTAGAGGAATAGGGAGGGTCACATAACCCTCACCTGGAGGGCCAGCTGCTCCCTACCACCCATTGACGACAGCATTGACTTAATTGGTCTTGGGGAGGAGCTAGAAAAAATAAGGAAGACTAGGGGAAGAACCTCCCTCTAGGTGACTCTGGGAAAGTCAGCATCCGTTCTGGGTTAATGCTGGGTTAACAGCTTCTACATTCCAGTAAGTAACCCCTCCTCTGGGCTCCATAAGGAAGCCTGACAAACCCAATAGTTCCCCACAGTTAACATCTGTGGTGTCATTTTGACTGTAGGAGGAGGGTTAGACATTACTTATGGGTTCTCCTGGGAAGACATTTTAGCGAGAGAGTTTCCTCTCATTATCTAGATAAATAGCCAAGGTTCTAGTAAGAGACATGCCCGATGCGTCGCTTTTCATGACGAATGAACAATAATGAAATGTCACTTGCTGGTTAGCGTTGCTAAGAGCTGCCCCTGATGGGGAGGGGAGGGGCGCTTACCTGAAGATGAAAGTGGAAACTAATGGAGAGGAAATGTAAGGTAGGGCAGGATACCTAGAAAGGCTCTGACTTGGTGGGACTGCTCGGAGGAAGTGGGGAGGAGGGAGAAGGGGAGGGAAGGAGAAGGGGAAGGAGGACTCAGCTGGGCTGGGCCAGGCACATCGAGGCAGTTAGTGTTCAGACAGAAGCCTATCTTCTGTACAGTGTCTCCCGAGCCTGCCTAACTCCACGTCTCTCACTGCAGTGCAGTGTCTTCTCAAGACTTACAATTACTCCATGACCCCTGAAATACATACATACATAAATAAATAGGAAATTGTTTTCCAGTAACTGGTCAGTGTGAAGGGGGAGGGGGTCCTCTGCAGCTTTTCATTACCTCCCGCTAACTGCTGAAGTAACTTCTCAGTTCTGCTGAATCATGCATCTACGATCACCAGGCTCGCTCGTTTAAAGCAGACAAATGAGTCTTTCTGCGCAGTTCCCCTGGCAGACAAGGATGAACGAGGTTTTATTTGCCTAAATGGAGCCCTCAGCTTCAGGGGCTCTGCCTCATTCCCCCGGGGGGACACTGGGGGACCCCGTGCCACTTTTCTGCCTGCCTCAGCCACTTCTTTCCATAATCCCCCAGAAAGGCCTGCCACATTGTCCTCCGAGCTGTGCCAGCTGCCTGGATTAAGTTTTAATTTAGTTCTTCTGGAGAGTGCAGCCCATTACAGTCTCCTCCTACAGCTCTTAAATGTGGCTGTTGGGCTTTTGCTTTGAGAGATCATCTTTGAGATGTGTCTTTTCCTATTATAGGACAGACTCATGGATGGTTCTTTATTCTGAGAACTAGTAGGCTCCTCTGCTCTATCTTGGATCCAGAGTCCTAATAAGCTGTTGTATTTTATAAGATAAAACTATTTTCTTTTTGAGACAGGGTTTCTCTGTGTAGCCCTGGCTGTCCTGAAACTTGCTCTGTAGACCGGGCTGGCCTCAAACTCAGAGATCTGCCTGCCTCTGCCTCCCAAGTGCTGGGATTAAAGGCATGTGTCACCACCACCTGGTGATAAAACATTCTGTTTTTCTTTTTCTGGTATTGAGGATTAAACCCAGGGTCTTGCACATACTAGACAGGTGCTCTACACTGAGCCATTATTATAGAATTTGGATATTCCTTAGGTTTCCTTAGAGGCATTTTTATGAAAATTTCATTTAATTGTTTTTTGTTGTTGTTACTGCTTATATTCGCCTATCATTTTTTGGTGAAATTCTATAACCTGTGACTTAATTAAATCTTATTGTTTGTTGTATAATTTTTACACTTAGTTCCCTGGGTTTCCTAGAAAGAACCAACATTTTTCTCTTTCTAATTTTTACACCTGTCTTTTCTAACTGCATAGGCTATCGTCTGTGACTATTTCCCCAGTTCTCATCTCTGCGGTGGGTCTCTAGAGCAGCCTCTGTAGAGACGTCTTATCAAGTCAAAGACCCCCCCAAGCATCGTCAGTATTATGAGAAACTGAGATACGCAGACGTCCTTGTAGGAGCCCGTTCAGTGTCCTGCAGGGGGCAAATGGCAGAGTCTGAGCTTGGCCTCAAAGTCCCAGTCTTCGCACCGTCTGCTTTTCATTACATGACTCAACTTGTTCAACGTGAGCCTTATACTGCAAGGTGGCATAAGAGATTCAAGAGTGACTGAGAGGGACGTACGAGAGGGGCTGGGGTGACAGAGTTTGGGTCTGCTGTGCTTTCTTTTGGCCACTCTTCTCCTCAGCTCCACTCTATATAGCAAAGCAAGAACCCTTCGGAAGTCAGAAGCTTCCCCTCTTAGAAAACAATTTATGACTGCTTCTGAGTAGCGACTTCGTGCCTCCTTCCCTCTCCTGACCTACTGAAATACTATTCCAATTTTATTCATCTCTGCCCCTAGGAATTTTCCCCAATGCATGCTTCTCCGTATCCTGGTGTTTCTAACCACACTGTAGTGTCCTGCAAAGTTTAGCTGGTAGAGTCACCGCCTCACAGCCTGCCCTGCCAAACTAGATTTTATAAGGAAGAGGTGGATCCATCTAGGTGTGGTATATTACAAGTCTATATAATCTTAGCACTTGAGAGGCTGAGATAGGAGGATTGCTGCAAGTATGAGGCTAGCCTGGACTACAAAGTAATTGCCACTCTAGCCAGGACTCTGTATCAACAAATAAATAACACACACAACTGTGTGTACATTAAACAAGAAAAGGAAAAAAAAAAGCAATGTAATTTATTTTTTTCCCTCAGAAAATACTTTCTGGCTTTTGTAGACATTAAAACATTGCAGGGTTCTGTCCTGCCCCTCCCACCTCCTTTCAGAGACAATAGGGTCAGTCTTCATGCTGACCTCTTGCCCTTCTCACCCAGTGAGTGAGATTAGTTCTCTGTGTGGTTGGAATGCCAGCCTCACAGCTTCCATGGCGAAAGAACTGGGACCTGAACGGTACCATCAGGCTTCGAGCACTTTCTCCAAACAGACCAACTTCACTTGTTTACACATACACACATACACTCACCCTATAGGTAATGAAATGAAATGAAATGACCATTATGGGCCATATTCCCATTGATCCCATATATCCATTTTATCTGGATATAGAACACCCCTCTATTTAGTCATTTTTAAAAATAGCACGTTCATTCAATGGTATTGGGTTCTTTGAAAACCTTTTACAGTAACAGTGATGGAGGCAATTCCAGATAATAGGACAAGTGTAACTCTGAGGAAAGACAATCGAGGGTCAGATATCTGCTGCATCTCTCCATTCTAGTGGTGTTCAACCTTCCTAACGCTGTGACCCTTTAATACAGTTCCTCACGTTGTGGTGACCCCCAATCATAGAATTATTTTGTTGCTACTCTATAACTGTACTCTTGCTAGTTATGAACCATAATGTAAATATCTCATATGCAAGGTATCTGCATGTGACCCCCAAAGGGGCTATGACCCACAGGTTGAGAACAGCTGCTCTATTAGCTTGTGAACTGGGGGCCCTTGTGCACAACTTGGGTTTCTCTTCTGAAAAGTGTACACAGTGAGAGATTGGTTGCAGAACACTGTTGGAATGTTTTTGGGCGATGGTGCATTATGCCTAGGGGGTCGTGGCTCCCGGTCAGCCACAGTGTTACCATAAGACCACCAGCAGGTTTGGTACGGAAGTGGCCAGCTTCCCTGGCTTCTCTATACACCATCTTCACTGTTGCCTTCCCCATCCCCTCTCAGACTTCTAGCAAGCCTCCAGGCACAGTTGGAGGACTTACCTGCTGGTAGCTGCTGGCCCAGGAGGTGCGGAGAGCATCCCAGCCTCCAGAGCGCTTGGCCTTGCTCTCCAGGTGAGCCCGCAGTTGTGTTTCCAGCTCCTGGCTGACTTGCTCCAGAGCGTGCACCTTGGTCATATACTCCACCAGGCAGCCCCCCAGGTCCTCGACAGTAGTGTGATCTCTTTCTGGGCCTGGAGCGGGCACAGTGGCAAGGCCTGAACTCCGTAGGCCCTGCAAGAAGACACTGCTGATCCCCAAGGCCCGGCGGGTCACTCGGGCACCGAGGCCACCTATGCCAACACTGGGTGCTACTCCTACATAGACCCCAGGGGCACGGACGAGGCTACCCACAGCACTGGTCCTAGATGCTGGGGGGCTCTCCAGGGAGGATGGAGATCGCGTTCCCCTGAGGGATGACACCCTGTGCCTCTGCAGGGGCATGCTGGAGTTGGTTCCCGAGGGCAAGTCCGCTGCTACTCTCCTCTCGCTCATCCTCTCTGCCTCTGTGATGCCTGGCAGGTTTACAGGGTCCAGTGGCTTTTGGTTGCCAGACGCAGCATCCCCATGGCCTGGTCACGGGCCTCTCTAGAAGCTCCCCTTTCCCCGTGTTCTTTGTCTACTGCCTTCCATGAGCTTCTAGCATTCATTGAGCTGGAAGAGAACCGCCCTACCAGCCTGTGAGAGGCACACAGGCATTCTCTGTTGCTGGGTCATGTGCTCAGCCATCCAGACTTTTCGGGGGTTGGGGGTTGGGGGTGTAGCAGTACAGTCTATGGGAGTGGGTCATCTAGATTTGCCTATTTCTTTTTAGATAGGGTCTCTAACATAGGTGGGCCTCAAAATCCTTATGTAGCCAGGAAGACTTTAAACTTTTGATCCTTCTGCCTCCAATTCCTGTGAGAGAATCCAGGGCCTCATGCATACTAGGCAAATACTATATGAACCCCAGCCCTTGATTATGTTACTACCACAGAGAGGGTCAAGCGGGCATCAAGCTGTCCCTACTTCACAGGTGAGGAAACAGGCTACAGAACCTTAGATGACAAGCGTTCTGATCTCCAGATCTCATACTACAAGCTGGGACTCAGGGCCGATTATAGGGATGTCCGTATCCCTTCATGTACGCATGCGCTCATGTGCGCGCGCTTGAACCAGCCACGGAGCAAGGCAGCCTCCACAGGCCTCAGGAAAATAAAGCAAGCCTGCTCTTGTGTTCTTCATTCAGGTCTGGCAGCCGTTCCAGGCCTCTTCCAGCTCCGTTCTCTCCTCCCACTCATGTTTGCCCTCAGACACTCTGCTTGTCAGCTGCTGGCCGTCGGCCATGTTTCTCCTCCTCTAGACCTTGATGTATGTGCTGCTTGATTGCCAACTCTGACCCAGCAGACGCTCTGGACCTAGTTTAGGACCTGAGCTGCTGGGCTCTGGTCTCCCTTCCACCTCTGTCTCACCCGTTAATAAGACCAAGGAGGGAGAACAACATACAACATAGGGATTTCTGGAAAGCACCCAGGGGTGCTCCAAGTTTGGGTTTTCTCAGCACCCAAGGTTTTTATTTTATTTGTATTTTATGTACATTGGTGATCTAACTGCATGCGTATCTGTGTGAGGATGTCAGATACCCTGGAACAGGAGTTACAGACAGTTGTGAGTGTGCACTCCAGGTTTTAACCTTTTCCTTTGGCATCCTGCAAGTCACACCGTCAATGGTTATATCTCAATCATTTCTTGGGGGCTAGAATAGTCCCTCCAGCCTGATCATGACATGGTCCTAAAATGCCATGTGCTGAGTGAGGTTTTAGTGCATTTAAAGCATGCACCCTAGGTCCAGAGATGGACCTTGGATTCCTTGGTCCTGTAATGTGAGGGGTGACCCCAGGCAGGAGAAGGGGACAGGAATCAATTTCTGGTAGGTACTGAATGTATCCAGTTCTGAGCACAACTCCATTCTCTGACTTTTCAATTCAACTTTAGAATGCAGGAAAATAATATGGTTGACATGTACTGCTGTTTGGGGTGCATAATGTACAATTCCAGAAGTATTATCTCATAGACTATTATTTCCTTTGGAATAAAAGACCCTGGGATCCCACGGCCAGAATGTACAGAGCTGAGAAAGTCTCTTTAATCCAGAATGTATAAGGTTGTCTCCAGCAGCTACTACTCACCAGGTCACACAGGTGCTAATCTTCTACTAGAACTTTGTGGGTTTTTATTTTCTATTCTTTGTGAAAATTGCAACCTTTCTCCTTCTGTTTGGTTTACTTGAGACAATGTAAGAGGGACTTTGTTACTTTTGTCTTGTGTGTCTATGTGGAGGCCACAGATCAACTTTAGGGCCATCTTTAGGAGCTGTCTGCCTTGTTTGAGACGGGGTCTCCTGTTGGTCTGTAGCTCACCAAGTAGGCTAGACTTGCAAGGCCAGTGAACCCCAGGGACCTGCTTGGCTCTGCCTACCCAGTGCTAGAAGCATGTGTCACCACACCCAGATTTTGTATATGGGTTCTGGGGATTGAACTTGGATCCTGATTATCATATACTTTACTGAGGTGTACCTCTCCACTTCTCAGGAGATACAAGATTAAATATCAGTGTTATCTGATTAACAAATTAAGGAGCCAATTGAATAAAGGCCAGTAGCTTATAGGCCGTAGCTTATGTAGATGTGGCGTTCTTCCTATGAACACCACCTCTGCAGCTCCCATGATGCACTGGGGACTGGGTTATGGTAACAGCCTCCTAATCCAGGTGGTATTGCTGGGCTCCATAGAGCTGCATTTCAGTCAGTTCCAGGATGTAATATCCAAGTCAAAATGCAGGGGGCAAGCTACTGACTATAAAGGTGTCATGTGTATCTAGGCACCGGTACTGCCCAGGGATTGGTAATAATCAATGGTTTTAGACAATCTCAGACCTAAAGACATTTACTTTAAATCTACCCGGTCCTCTGGAGTTGGGAACAGGCAAAGGGAGACACCTGGATGGACACCAATGTTTCAGAGCCGTAAAGAGAGCAGACTCTCCCTTGGGAAACCCACCCTCTTATTCTAAAAGATCTCGCCAACCCTGTTTTCTCATCACACTGTGAAGTTCAATACAATGTTCAATTAGATAAGTACACATGGAAACAAGATAGTTACCGGTACCACTGAAGGGAGGCTTAAAGGTTATTTTTTAAATGAAAAGAATGCAAAATGTATTAGCAACTTGATCCTCTGGGTAATAAAATAAGTTTATTTATATATACATGGTAGCTGAATTCTGTGGATACGGAAAAATAAGTCATACATCCACAAATGTATATATAACATATGTATCTTTGATGACATATATTATATATAAATTTTACTTTACAAACATGTTTTTCTCAATACATACACACATTGGTATATTCAATGCAGTAGCTAACAGAAATATTATGATAAGGTTAAGACAGCAACATGTTAGCAAAATCTCGGCACAACATTTAACCTGCTTCTTTGTGGGTTGAAGTCTTTGAAGAGAGACAGGCAGACTTGTGTTAAGAAGGTCCATATAACATTGAGAACACACATTAGTTTTGAAGGCCGTCTTTCTTTTGGAAAAGGGGAATGGAAGAAGAGAGGCAGTCATGATGAGAAGACCACAGCAACAACACAGACATCGAAATCAACAGTCAGATTCAAGCTCCAATCTGATAATAAGAACATCTATATTCAAAATATACTATCAAACTATTTTTTTCTTTTAGAGAAGGGGGGAGGGGTTGAAGTTAAATCCCTAGCCATGATGGATTAGGAAAGTAACTGAGAAAAGCAGTTGGCTCCAGAAGCCCCTCTTGGGTCTCTGAGAGTCTGCTCCTTGTTGGCCACACTGGGTACAACTGGGAAGGCAGCTAGACCTGGACCCAGGGGAACAAGAGGGGGGCACAGGGGACAGTGAAGGCGGATGGCAAGTTTGTGGTCTGCCGTGCTTCTGCCTGTAAACAGAATGGCAGTTCTTTCAAGCGATTCATTTGGCAATCTTTTTCTTTAAAGAGTTAACGGGGGAAGGTTAAAAATAAAAATAGTTCTATACCACAAGGCTTTCTAGATAAACCTGTTTCTCAGGGGGCACAATATCATTGCCCTTGGAGAAAGCAATACTGAATCCCGACAAACACTTGACCCTTGAACAGGGACAGGCACATGCTGCACAGCCCCTAGGCTGCGATCTGCATCTGTCCTCCAGGATGAGAGGCAGGGGGTCCAGGGGTGTGGGGTGTTGGAAAGGATGCTGAGAAGGGTTTCTAGGGACCACTTTTCTGCCAGACAAAGGCAGTCCTGTTTGTTCTAGCATGGCTGGAGCATCCTGTGGGGTCACGGAAGGGGGCTAGAGCCTGTTGATGCCTTGATGGCCTTCGCTGATCCTGTCAAACTCGACATTCAGTGATGGTACGGTGAGACTCCAGGCTGACAAGATCCCTTCTGTTTTGTACACTTGCCTGTGGCTTCTGTCGTGGTGCCCCAGCTCCCGCTACTAGGATACATACAAGACGACAGGAGATGTGGGCACACCGAGTCAAGGGAACTAGAACCAAGACCACACAAATGACCACCCATTTGGCCATAGTAACATTCAGCTTCCACGGGAGACTGGTCTCTTTCCTCACCTGCCCAGGGCTCCTGGAACCTCTACATGCCCAGAACAGTTAAGAGAAGCAATCAGTGCAACCACTTTGCTTAGAAATACCTTTATTTTATAAAGCCATGGGTCATTCTGTAAATTTTTTGTTTTAAACCACACTTGTAAAAAAGATGTTGACAATTCTTAAGAAAAAAAGCTGAAAATGTCTCTTCTTAAGTCAGGGTTACACAAAGGTTATATTTATAATATATATTTATATTTGTATATTTATAATTTAGAGACAAAAATAGGGAGTGGCAAAGCGGAGGCTGCTGCATCTAGATCTCAGAGACTTGATCATTTCCCACGAACAGTGTTTCCTGGCAGAAGGGGTTCACGAGGACCATCCCGGTGTCTTGATAGTCACCATTGGCTGGGGAGCGGGGCTCTGAGAGCTGGTCCTGAGGAGAGAGGGAGGAAGCTGGTATGAGCTAGGGATGGAGTGAGGGGCGGCTGCTCTTCAAGAAATGCATAGGTAGAGCTGGGTGTGGTGGCACTCATACAACCCCAGGAGTCAGGAGGATGGAAAGTTCAAGGCTAGTCTGGGCTATACGGTGAGAGATTGCCTCAACAAATCAAGCAACTAGGCACACGAGTACATATATACCACCCCCCCACACACCACATACAGAATACATGCCACATACACCACACAGAAATATCACATCCCCCATACCTCTTCCACACACTACAAATTCCACCCCCAGCTCCCACAGACACACACACACACACACACACACTCTCTCACGTGCACACATGCACACCTACTCCTGTTTGAGTGTGCAACAGTTGGTGTCCTCAGACTCCAGACTCAGCTTCCTGCCTCTCCCTTAGACACCCAGGCAAAGTTGAAGCTTTTCCTTTCCAAATACACCTATAGGCACCACCCACCCCATAACCACCCTCAGAGTCTGACAGGCCTACAAGTCTTCAGAGCCAGTCCATCCTCCTCTTAAGGACGCCTCCCCACCCCCAGTCTGGTGAGAATCATTCCCCTTCATTTCTTGTAGCAACACAAGCACCCGTGTGGACTGCAGTAAGATATTGGGCTAAGTGAGACAACACCCCCAGAAGTGGAAAAGGCACCCCGGGCTGCTCAGAGGGGAGTTGGAGGTTGACAGGGTTTCTGCCTCGGCTACCAGGGGTTGCAAGCCCATGTGGGCTACTAACAGTCCTTCTCAGATCCGGGTATCAAGTGAGAAGACAGAAGAGCCAAAGGCCTGACTGAATGCCACACAACCAACATCTCAAAACCTGCAGGTTTTTCCGAAGCCAGCGAACTACACACCTGTGTGTGCAGGCCTGGGCCAGACTTCCTCAGAAGCGGCTTCATTTAAAGACGTCACAATTCATTCTCTGAAGTTTATTTTTAAACAAAACAGACAAAGGAGAGTTCCTGAGGAGGAAGGGCTGGCTGCTTTATGGGTAGTCAGGGAAGAAGAGGAAACTGCCTTGTCGATAAAATGTCTTTTCTGGAGACCTGCATTTCCCCTGAGGGCTTGGCTTTGGCCACATCTCATCAGGAGAGTGCATGTAAAGTCTGACCCTTCTAACTATGGAGAAGAGAGAGAAGTCTTTCCCCTGAGCTGTGAGGGGTTTGAAATCTGGCTTGTGTTGCTTTCTATTTTTAATGGGGCATGCGAGTATGGACCAGTGGTGAAGGGTGTGTATGAAGCACTGCGTGGAAAAAAGAAAAGGTATTTAGAAAACAATGGAGGGGGAGGGGGAGGGGAGGGAGAAAAAGGAAACAAACAAACAAAAAAGTAGAAAAGTGTCCAGGTTCCCTTGGCACTGTGACCTGCCAGTCCAGTGTGTAGGGGAGCCAGGCACAGAGACACGTTCTTAGGCAACGTATGTGGAGGCTTCTGGATGGGCAGGTGCGTGTCTGAGGAAGCAGGATACAGGAGGATGGGATCATCCTGCTGGTGGTCTACAGGGCACGCACGCACGCATGTCTCCAGCAGTTTCCATCCTGGCTCTGAGCTGCCTCCATTCTGACCTCCCCCAGCACAAGACCGGAGCGTTGCAACAGATGACAGTCCTTTTAACACGGACAGCAGAGCCAAGGGAGTAGACTGGCAGTGGGCACAGACTGAAACCAACACTGGCTGGGTTTCCGCCGTGCCTTTTGTGGTGCCTACTGTTCTTGAGACTGTAGCCAGGTTGCCCTTCTCACTAGAGGCTGCTGGCCTGGTGCTGACGGCAGATCAGGAGCACCCCCCACCCCCGATTCTACATGGAGAGCACCAGGGTGCCCTGCAAGTGGGGCACTTCTACAGCAAGTTCTCAGGCTCCACTCTTCAGTGTTCACGTCCCCATTTATAGAGAAAATAGAAGCCATTTATGCCTCACCACCCACATTCAAGCCTTTCTCCGGTTTTTCACTTAACCGTAAGAAAACTGTGTGCTGGCTTCCCCATCCGTGAGACCTCCATGAAGCCTGGGTTGCTACCTGCCCTTTGGCTATACCCTTGTGCTGAGTGGCTACTGTGCAGCAGCCTCTGAACAGGGGGGTGAGTCATGGTGCCTTTCCTCCTGGTTCACTGGTCTACTGCATGTTTGCTGCGGAGCACTGTGGGGTCAGGCCAGACACAGCTGTAGATGCAGGGCACTGGGAAGTGAATTCACACAAGGCCCCTGCCCCGCAGCAAGGAGAGGTGCCCCTGGTGAGCAGCATTGGAGGGAGAAAGCAGGCAGGGCTGGGGATGGATGAGGAGGGTGTGGCTCTAATGGGTGTAGGGCAGTCCAGGAAGGGCTCCTTAGAGAGACCTGCAGGAAGTGATGGCCTAGGTATTAGGGGGAGAGGCCCAGATAAGCTTAAGAGCAAAACTCTTGTGGGTGATGGGTTTTCTGCGCAGAGCAAAGAGCCTGGAGTGGCAGGGTGGTGTGTGTGTGTGTGTGTGTGTGTGTGTGTGTGTGTGTAGCAAGAGTGGCCGGGGGAGAGTGGGGGTTATCAGGGGACTGTGAGACCAGCTCATGAAGGGACCAGAAAGAGGAACTCTGTGTGTGTGTGTGTGTGTGTGTGTTTTGCATGCAGTCGAGCTGTGTTGTGTGAGAAGTCAACCTCAGGTGTCGTTCCTTAGGAGTGAGCTTGGACCAGGATCTATCTCTCGCTGGGAACTGAGGGCTTACTGACCGGACAAGGCTGATTGGCCAGCAAGTCCTAGGAATTCTCCTGCCTCTGCTGCCCAAGTACTGGACAGTTTGGGTACCATTACACTTAGATTTTTACATGGGTTCGGGGAATCTGTCTCCCCCCTCCCATCTTACTTGCTTCTCCCTCTCTTCTCCATTCTTCCCCCTCTTTCCCTCCTTTCATTTTTATGGGTCTCATGTAATCCAAGATGGCCTTGGACTCCCAACGTAGCTAAGCAGCATGGACTTCTGATCTTCCTACTTCTACCTCCCCAGTGCTGGGACCACAACATCCTACATCCAACTTTAGCTTCCCTTTAAGGTGCCCCAAGGATCCACTTGGGAGCTGGGGTCCATGGCGAATGGGGTCATGCTTTTGAGAGATCACCTGGCTCCTGTCCTCACGGGCTACAGGAGGTATGATGGAATGGTAGATCATTCCAGAGTCTTCTATAGCCATCAGAGCGTGAGAAAGGAGAGGGCAATGTACAGGCATCAGAGGAGGCTGAGCTCATCCCTATTAGCAAGGACCAGTAGAATCTACCAACAGACTGGCTGAGAACATGCGCGATGGACTTGGGGGACTACGGCAGTGTCATGAATGCACCCAGGGATACCAGGTGAGCTTGGGGCCGGGGCCGGAGGGAGGGCATCAGTGAATGGTTCCAGGTTAGGTCAATGGATCTGTTAGGCAGGGGTGTGGCTGAGGGCAGGGGAGATATCAGAGCTGCAGACGGAGATATGGCACTGGTGGCGTAGCAGTGGCAATTATGTCATACACCTAAGGGGAACACAGAGGAGCCATGAGTGGCTGAGCTGGGGACTCAGCGATGACAGGTCCCACAGCACAGGACTCAACACTCTCGGCCTGAGAAAGAGCCGCCAGGAGTAGGGACAGCAAGCAGGTGGTAGGGAGGCCACGATGCCGAGTTAACATCAGTCACAGGGCAAATTCCAGGATAGGAAAGTGGAGGGCGCAGAGATGCTACGGCAGGAGAGCCACAACTGGGTCAACGAGGGTGAAAAGGGGAGAGAAGACTGAGAGGGAGACCAGTGGGGGGGGTCATGGAGGAAGGAAATACCGAGCATGAATGGATGGAGTTTGCCAAATGAAGAGGCAGGCATCATGTGAGGCCAGAAAGCTGGCTAGTGTGAGGGGTGTGGTGGGGAGTTGGGAGGGAGCAGATCAGCTGGGTTTGGACAAGGTAACAATATAGCTACAGTCACAGTCATCAAAGCTCACCCTGGGAATGGAGGCGCTGGGAAGGCAGGGTGTACCGTCACTCAGCCCCCCTCCCCCACCTCTCTCCTGGACCATCTGCCTTCATGGGCATACCTAGTGAAGCCCAGTAATCCCTGTGCTCTTAGGAGGGCTTTCTCCCCTGGGTCCATTGCACTTCATCTATTACTATCCTTAATTCGGTTTGTTTTTGAATGACAGCAGGCTCTGTCTCCTGGCCACAGCTCAGAATTGGAAGTCCCCCGAGGGCAACTTTTCATCTTCGGTCCCCAGAGACTGCTTGCCATAAAACAAGTCCTCGATAAACATTTGTTACTTATTCCCAGACTGGAGAAGTTCTGAGAACAGTTTTCCCAAACTCCAGTGTGCAGCAAGTACCTGGGGGTGGGGGTGGGGATGGGGGTGGGGGTGGGGCTCTTTTCAGAACCAGACTCCAAGCTCAGTAGGGCTGGGGCAGGGGAAGCTCCTGGTTCACTGAGCTCTGCTGAGGAGCTCAACCTCGGGGCTGAGTAGGTACTTTGTTGCTCTGTCTGTGGAGGGTGGTGATGGAGGTGTGGGGCCGGTTACCTCTGAGGTCTCTAGGGACTGGATCTCCCTTGGGAGCTCCACTGCGTGTCTGTTGAAGTAGTCCATGGTGATGGCGTTATTCCAGTAGCTCAGGTTGTTCTCCGGGTTGGCCGTCTTCTTCTTCCTCCTCATGCAGCACACGGTCAACAGGACGGCTGTGGAGAGAGTCCCAATTAGAGAGAAGCAGAGGGAGGAGACAAGTACCTTAGTCTCAGTGGGGTGCAGCCTTTATGTTCATTTAAAAAAAATAGACTCATGTATCCTGGGCTGGCTTTGAGCTCATTATGTATCCAAGGACAGCCTTGAATTTCTGATCCTACTGCCTCCAGCTTCTGAGTCCTGGGATCACAGATCTGTGCCACCACTCCTGTTTACATGCTGGGGACTTTGTGCATGTAAGATAAACACTCTGGGAGCTGAGCTCCTCTCTTTTTTTTTTTTTGTCAACTACTACCTTTATTTTGAGTACCTACTATATACTAGAAAAACTGTTAATAGTTATGTTTTCCTAAGGGTCTATCCTACTGTGTGCTCACGGAAGAGGTCAGGAGATACATAGGCAATAAAAGGAACCGGGAGACGTCACTAAGGATGGCTATCCAGTGAGAGATGATGAAGGGGCACAAGAGAGGCCACTTCCGTCATGGTGGTGGCCTCGTGGCAAGGGAACTGGCATCCAGGGGAGGAGACGGCCCCATGAGGAAGGGCAGTGTGTTCCAGGATCGGAGAACAGCATGTGCACAGGACCAAAGTGTGGACAGCTCAGGTGTGTGTGGGAAAAGAAAGTACAGTATGGCAGGGAGTGTGTGTGTGTGTGGGGGGGAGGTGGGAGGGGAGAGTGGGGGGAGGAGGAAGGAGGAAGAGTGGGGGGAGGTAGGAGGGGGAAACCAGGCAGTGTTGAGAGGTATATATACCCCAGGGGCTTGTGGGAAGGGAGGCTGCATGTGACTTGGCGGCATTTGTGGTTGCTACAGTGCTGTGCCTTTAGGATGCACCAACAGAAGGCTTTGTTCATCTGGTGGGGGCATTCCCCAGAGCCCTGAAGCAGAGACTCAGACTGTGGCGAGATGTCCTCTGAAGCAGGAGGGTGGACAGACACAGATGCATTAGACAAAACCCTGAGGCTCAGTTAACAAGCTATGACTAGCCAGCCATCAGGACTTGTGTTTCGGGGACATCATCCATATTGATAGCTATAAATGGCCTTCTGACCTCATGGAGTCAGTGTTAGAGTTTGTAGTTTTCAGACAGAGAAGTAGTAATTTTCTATCAATAGGCTTAGGAGCAAACCCAATGTGTGTACTCCAACGTGTTTGCTCTTTGACACCCAGGTTTCTGCCCGAGAGCAACACAAGGGCTCACGCTGTCGAGGTTACTGCAGCCCAGCTCTTCTGCGCCTTGCCCCCTCACGCTGTGTGACATGTCACCCTTGTCTCTCCAGCGTCCGAGACTGAAGAGTCCTGGAGGAGTAAGTGAGCCTGGGTTCTGTTGACCAATCAAGTGCCAATGGTGGCTTTTGTACGCTCCAGGGAACTCTGGAGTTTGAAGAGGCAGGGAACTTTGCCCAGACTCACGCATGTGCAGTGAATGGCAGTGCACATGGGAGCAGCTAGTGAATAGGGGTGATTGTGTCCTGTCTAGGCTCACCAGCACTGGGAACCTTCCACAGGGAAGGGGACGGGTGGGCTCTGTATGTATCTGACATCTTGAAGGTGCCGATGAGAGAATGGGGGCCCAGGCTGCTCTGTTCAGAGGCCAGCGCCAGGGGGCAGCAGAGGGCCATCTCCCACAGAAGCAGTCTGAGGGCTTGACCAATACTGAGTGGGTACTTAGGGAACAGGGCAGCTGTAGAAGCTGGCACATTTATGAGCTGAGGTCCCAGCGTGGAATCGACACAGTTAGGGCATCCTTCTATTCTGCTCGGAGACCCCACGGCCTGACAGACACAGCTGGCTATCATAGACGCCCTCGCTCCTTCCCTCCCTGGTATCTTTATTCCTCAGAGCCACCAGACTCTGCCTCTGAAACACCCAGAGGGAGAAGGCCAGGGCGAGTGAAGTCAGTAGAACCAGGTCTCTGAAGACACAGAAACACTTCGGAAGTGAGGGCGGGGGTGGAGTGGGGGGTGGGGTGGGCGTTCTTTAGCTCTTTGTCAGGGACAAATGGCCACTTTTCACCTGCTGGCCTGTGAGGATCTCTGACAGCACACCACACACTTCACTGCCACAGATTGCAAACAGGGTGGCAGGGAGAAAAATGTCCTTAAAAGCCACGTCTCTGAGGAAGGGAGGCATCTGTGATTGGACCCACTGAGTAGTCACGGGCAAGCAAGCAGGGTCGAGACAGAGACGGTCTTAGAGACTGCCTGGTCATGTGGTGAGAAGGAAGTTGGAATCAGAATCCAGACATCAGCGCACTACTTACAAGGCCCGAGTGAGCTGTTTAACCTCTGGGCCTCTGCGCAGGCCGGATGAAATCCTGCAAGCAGCAGAATTCTGCCCAGCTCCTGGGGACTTTTCCCACCTGTTTTTCTTAGTTTGAAAAGTAGGGAGTGGAAACCTGAGTGGTGAACTTCCCAGGGCCATGCTGCTGAGGTACGCCTGCTGCTACCTATGAATCCGTAATGCCCCTGACTTGGAAGCCCGAGTCTACGGAATGTGCAGAGATCCTGTCTTTGGGAGGCTCGGTGGTTTGAATCCACTTCCCAGCCTTTCCCAGGTACCATCTCCTCCAGGACAGATGCAGAAAGAGACACTGGGCTCTGTGACTATGATGGTCTCAAGGCTAATGCTCTAGTTGTGTTTAGAACTATAACTTCAGTCTTCTGACCTTTCATCCAAGAGCTAGAAGTACGGCTTGGACTCAAGGAGTCTAATACGCTCTCAGCGCTGCCTAGTATACAGACCTCTTCAACCCGCACGGTCACTGTGTGAGAAAGGCATGTGTGCTCTTCCACGTACAGAAGAATTAACTGAAGGCACTGAAGCTGATCAAGATTCATCCAGCTAATTATACTACCATGACCACGGGTTTGGGTCATCTTCGAGAAGATGCTTATTATCGCCTCTGAACACTGGAGGGAGCACGTAGTATGGCCTTAGAAGCCCTTTGTCAGCTGCACAGTGAGTACAAGGTGTGAGCCACTTCTCCATTTAGCCAAAGAATCAACCGCTCCGTGTTTCTAAAGGCAACAGCCACCAAGACTCTACAGGGAATGAGTGGGGCCCCCTCTGTCCGCAGTTCTAGAACAGCCCTGAGAGTTAAGCAAGCTCCCGTGGCTGTCCCAGTAACGAATCTTCTGTGACTTAGCAGATGAGTGACTGGAAGAAGGCTCACTGGTATGAAGTCGGAACCCTGGACCTGTTGGAACATGCGCTATGAATCCGCACGGGATGAGTGACAGCCGCCCCTTCTTACTGCTGTCTCTTGAGCTCCTTCCCCACGGCAAACCCTGATAGAAGACCCTAAATGCATTGTCCCTGATTTTCATGGGTCTTGGAGGTACAAGTGTGGAGAGACCCTGCCCAAATCCTGCTGCTCCTTTCAGATTTACCACCATCCCTGAAACCTGCACCATGACAGACTGCCGCAGGGCCGGCAGAGCATGCGCAGTCCTCCCTGTGCCGTGCTTCCCTGACGCCTGCACTGACTACAGCAGGGCTGGCAGAGCATGCGCAGTTCTCTCTGTGCCTGGGTCATGCTTCCCTGGTGCCAGGGCCGGCAGAGCATGCGCAGTTCTCTCTGTGCCTGGGTCATGCTTCCCTGGTGCCAGGGCCGGCAGAGCATGCGCAGTCCCTTGGGATCCTCTACAGCTCCAGGCTCCCACTGACCCAGCAGAAACACTCTCAGATGTTGTTCCGCGCTCTTTCCCATCGTCTTCGGCGTCGCGAGGTCTGTGTTGCTGCATAGCGCTTGCCTTGCTTACTCCAGCTCTCCTGGGTGTTTTACAGTATAGCTGCCTGGCATGCCTGATTTCATCTTGGCACCTGCCTCTTGAAGGACCGGAACTGACACCGCAGACATCTCTCTCATCCAAGAGAAGAAGTATAGGAATGCTGGAGAAGTCTACAGTCAAGAGCGGCGAGGGCTGGGTTTGTGGGCAGGCGTGTTTGAGTCCACAAGCCGATTTTAGCGCTGCGGGACACTCCATAAAGGATTCAAGTGACAGAAGACAGGGACGCGGGTGGGTTTCAGCTCTTGTGCCCTGGTTATAAGGCCACAACTAAGGGGGTTTGGTGTCTGGCTCCTTACCCTGGCATGTAGGGGTTAGGTGTTTAGAAGTCTAGCAGGGGATACTACCTTAAATCCCAGAGATAGCTTGAGCGGCTTATGGCCGGACTGACAATTTAAGGACAGCCCTGCCTTTTGGTAGCTTTCTCTTCACCACCTCCTCCCGTTGGTTCACAATTCCAAAGAGACCACCCACCTAGCTACACTTCCTTTTGCATCAATCTTTTCTGCCTCATAGTAAGGATCAGTCTAACCCAGCTTTCTTATGTGGTAATTAAAAATCCATTTAAGTCCTGCACACCCACAGTGCACATACAGGCACATGTTTATGCTTGTATATATGGCTAACATTCACTGGACAATGAACAGAGCTAAGAATTATGGGTCCTATTGGACTAATAGTCCAGAGTCTGGAGAAAGCCCTGCTCTGGGGCAAGCATCACGGCCAGGCTGAACTTGCGTCGGAGACGCAAGCAGACCTGTCGAGGCTCTGTTTTCTACCTCTAGCCCTTCCTAAAGTTCCACTTTCTCACAGGGGAGGAAGCACTCCACAGTGTGAGACAGGCCAGGGAGCCCAGCAGAGCCTCCAAACTGTCCTGTGAAAACCCAGAGCGCCCACTCTCGGTGAGCAGGGCCCAGTGGCAGGCTGGAGGCTTAAGAGGGGGCGGCAGCAGGACCTGTGCATCCTGATGGTGGCAGCAGAGACCAGCACAGCAGCGGCCTGGCTTCTGGCCCTCGCTCCCAGTGGCCTGGAGCCAATCAATTTTAGTTCTCTTCTGAAGCAGAGTTGGCAGCGAGTGTCTGGCAGGGCTCGGGAGACAAAGCACCCCTCAGCCCTTGTACACGGATGCCCTTCCGGCTATTGGGAGGGCTTGTGGTGTGGAAGGCAGGTGAGCAGCTGACCCTCCATCGTTGTACAGGCTTAGAATTCACTATACTCCTCCCTCCCTCATCAGGACCAGGGGAATCACCCTGATGAGAGAGCATAGCTAGGGGCGGGCGAGTCCCCGCTGCTCCGTGCAGCCTGGCTTCTCTCCTTGCCCCTTCCTTCGCCAGGGGTGATAAAGTCTACACTTGCACTTTGGTAGCAGTCTGCCTGCCCCGCAAAGGGCGGAGTCTGCTGTAAGGTTTGTAGAGGTGCTTTGGGGTACACAGACAGCAGGGAAGGTCTGGTTGTTAGATGGAGCGGGACTATGGAAACAGCCCAAACAGCACCTAGGGTCCTGAGACCAGACTGATTGATACTCTAAATATTCCCTGACGATGGCCCGGGCTGATCCGCAGGGGCTATGTCTGTGACCAAGCACACAGAGCTGATGTAAAGGCAGCCAGGACCCAGGCAGACACATAAAGGAAGCAGGCTCTGTTGTCCCCTTGGGCTATAAAAGCCCAGTGTGGACACAATCAGATCTTTAGAGCAAGTGTCCCACCCCTGCGCCCCAGCACCCGAAGGCTCCTCTTATAACTTCGACTTGTCTTTGGGGTGTAGTTCTAGGCTGTGTCTGTCCCTCCCTCCCTCCCTGCCCTGGCTGACGTCGCTTTTCTAACTCAACAGTGTGGGTGATGACCAGAGTCCCCTGACACCTTGGCGCTGTGTGTGGTTATTAATGTGCTTATTTTCTTTAGCTACTGTGGGGACAGAACGATAAGACAAACCTTGGAATCTCAACTATAAATGAGGGTATCCAACACACTTGGGAGATTAGAAAGCAGTTATTCTCACATATGACTGTTAATAATTTGCTTATTGATATGTACTATGTTTTCTCAATCTCCTTCCTATTTCAGAAGCAGGAGACCACAGCTTAAAAAGTCCATGTGCGATGAGATCCGATGCCCTCTTCTGGGGTGTCTGAAGACAGCTACAGTGTACTCATATATAATAAATAAATCTTAAAAAAACAAAACAAAACAAAAAAGTCCATGTTCCCATAACCGACAGTAAGGCTTCTCTTGCAATGCATGGTGCACGCCTTGCAGGAGGAGCTTCCTGGAGATGGTCCACTATGCACAGCTGAGATGGATGTATCCAGGAGAGGCACAGTCCCAGAGGGTGTGTCTCTGGATTGCTGCTTGCAGTTGCGGTTCCTTCTGAATCTAGCATGGTGTGAGTGGCTGTGGGGAGACCCTCTCTGCCTGTGTAGTCTGGTGTCATTGCTGCTTGGGGGGACTGCCCACTCTACTGAGCAGGTAGATGACTGGAGGTCAATATGAAGATGAACTTTTCATTAAAGTACTATTTAAATAACGATTTCACAGAACTCCTGATTTGATTTAAATAGTTCTAGGAAGTTAGGGTAGTTGTTAGAGAGTTTAAGAAGATGGTTTAAGGTGTTTTGGCAGAGAGATAAAATAAAGTTAGAATTAAGAATAGAATCTGCCTCCTCCCTTGTAGCGAGGGCTGCACGGGTTAGAAAAGGAGCACAGTGAGCTGTCATGTGTTACGAGCACTCAACTGTACTTGGAAGAGAGAAAAAGGCTCGGGACAAGTGAATGATCAAAGGAAACATTCATTCTAGGTTGGGCCTGAGTTTGGGATCCTCTAGAGAGGTGGCCACAGGTTTCAGTGTGCACCGTGAAAAGACAGGTTATGAACAAAGAATAAATAATTCTACTATGAGTATGAGAATAGAGAACAGACGGTTAGCCAGTTCAGTTGAACAAGACTTCAAAAACAGTAAGATGATGAGCTGTTTCTTGGCAAATACAAATACAAATTGTCATCAGCTAAGCATAGGAAGAAACTCGCTACTATAGACTGGCTTGCTTAAACGTTGTTAATCAATGACAAAAGAATTATTGCTTTGGGGTTTCGATGAGCTTGTGGAGAGAAAGATAGATGGGAATTTTTTGATTAGGTCTAAGTTTCAAAAGAAAAATACATAATCAATAATCTGCTTGTAATTTCCTTTTGTGTAATGATTTTAATCTGTTCTTGTGGTTGTTTTTGAAGAATATGTAGCTTGTGGCTATAAATTAATCCTTTTCTTACTTAGGCAAGGAAAAAGTTGGATGAAGCTTTGCTCCATCCACCAAATGTGTGTGTGTGTGTGTGTGTGTGTGTGTGTGTGAAGTTGGTAGCGCTTGCTTCATCCACCAAGTGTGTGTGTGTTCCCTCAGTGAGAAGTCTGCTGAATGATCAATTGCCAACTCTATGCCCTGCCTCAGCTTACTCTGTGATATCAAAGCCGGCTTTTGACACATGGCCAACTTTACACATTCCCTGACTGGGTCCTGGAGTGGGAGTGGTCTTCCAGCCTCAACACAAATTGTGTTGTTGTTGTTTTTCCCCAGCAAGCTGGAAGAAGAGGTACTTGTGAAGAGGAGACGGGTGGAAAGCTGGCTGTGTTAAGGGCCTAAGCCTTCTGTGCTGACCTGTGGTGTGAGGAAGGGTGTTAGCTTGGTTTCACAGCCTCCCCAAGGGAAGCCTTGGGGTTTCACGTAAGAGCAAGAGGAACCCAGAGGGTGATACGAAGTCTGTTTGTCAACAGAGCTGATGCCAGCACAGGTTCTGTTAGTGTGGCTAAAGTGTCCCCTGACTTTCTTGGCACAGCTGGGCATGTGTGGAATGCTGCCCTTCTGGGGAACCGGGGATAAAGGTGAGCAATCAGAGGCCACAGATGTAGCAGGCTTGGGCAATACAGAAGGAGATGATGAGGGTCATGGACTAGGAGCTTGGGCCAAGGATATTGCTCTCCGAGAGTCAATCCAGTGCCTGTGGGACTGTTAAGTGGACTTTTAAATGTGGTTTTGGAAGACATCACTCAGGATTAATGGGTACAAATGACAAGAAGGCAAACTTGAGGTCCCCAAGAGAGCAGGGAAGAATGAGAAAGGTTGGAAAACAGGCTCTGTTTGTGTGAATGGGTGAGAAGCACAGGTGACATCTTAATGGTACCCATTTGAGGCAGGGTGGGGCCAAGTTCAGCAATGATCCTCTGAGAACAGAGTATGACAGGGGAAGACAAAAAGGGGGTTTTGAGGTTCTCAGAGGCCATGGCAAGGTCTTGATGGGGACCTGAGAACATCTCCTGACTCCTCTCTCTCAGAAGGACAGGCTGCTGCACAGAGGCGCTGGTTGCCATGGAGTAGAGAATTGTTATAATAAGGTTCACAGTGCACAGAGCTCACATAACCATGGAGGTTAAAGGAGGCTGGGTGGTATAGGGGTGGAGAAGAGCTAAAATCCACATAACTCCAAGGCCTTAATTTAGCCTGTGCATTGAGAACTGTGCTTTGGCCAAAGCTGGCGGGACTTTCTGGCACACAGAAGCTTTCTCCCTTCTTTCTTAGGTGAATGAGGAGAGACGTGGAAGGGAGAGAAAAGACAAGATGGAGAAGCAGGAGAGGATGGTAATGACTCTTCCAGCCATAGCCCATAACTCTCCATTGTCAGCCGCCACCCATGGTGTCTTGGCGCCTGATCAACAAAACTCCAGGCAGGAAGGTCTGCAGCTCTGCCCCCACTACACCTGAATCCTAGGCAAGCCAAGTCTCTTAGCTAGTTTGGTGTTTCTTTCTATAATGCATGTGGCTAGCTTAAAGTACCTGTAAAGTGTCACATACACACCCATCCTCCTAAGCTCTGGGAATTATGGCTTTGTGATCCATGGATATTTGAGCTAAACCCAGGACTAGGGACTGGGATCTCCTGTCTTGCTGAGAATCTAGGGCTTTCTGCAGTTCACTCAGTGGGGTTTGCCTAACTCAAGGAAAAGAGAATTTGGAGAATGGGAAAGATGATGGAAGGAAGGAGGGGAGGGGAGAGAGAGGCGTACTCACAGCAGGAAGAGATGGGCACACTGATGGCCAAGATGACCCAGGCAATATCCATCTTGCTCAAGCAGATGGTGGCTCTGTGTTGGGGCTTGTCCCCTTCAGCCACATGGGAGATGTTGGCCACAGTTCCCGGCTTCCAGGTCCCGGCGGGGACCAGGCGGTTGAGGAAGTTACCTGTGGCTGTGGACAGCACTGTGGAGAGAGGTCTGGGCCCCCTGTCGGTCGTCACGGGGGAGGCCTCAGCCTCTTCCTCAGCCGGAGAAACAGTGCTTTCTGAGACCCCAGAGGGCCAGGTTGGGGCCTGAGGGGTTGCAGATGGTCCCTGAGGGATGCCGGGGAAAGGGGCTGAGACACTGGCATCAAAGGCAGCCCGGGTGGACCCTGTGGCAGCCGTGAAGACCCTGGAGCTGGCAGACGTGGGTCTGTCAGGGTCAGGGGTGACAGCAAGCCAAGAGTCACTATGGCTGGCGCTGTCCTGCACGTCACCATGAGGGCTCTGAGAAGGCACTGGGGCAGGCTGTGTACTGGCAGGGGCACCTGAGGCTGCTGTGGCATCTGGCTCCCCTCCTGGGCTGGTAAATGTGGGGCCACTCCCCTGGTTGGCTCTGATAAGGCCTGGCTTGTCCTTTGCAGGTACCAGGGGAGTTGTGGGGGGCACCCTCGAAGTGCTTCTGGGTGCTGTAGCTGGAGACACTGTTTGGGGCTGTGGCGAAGAGAAGAATCCCCCAAGTGGGGTCCTGGGCATGAGAGCAGAGGGGTCTGGTTCCACAGACCCTGTAAAGTTACCCTTGTAGATTTGGAAGATCTTCCCCAGAGGACGCTTGGGCCCCAGATGTACAGAGCTCTGATTTCGTCCCCTCTGGCTTTCCTTCCTTGCTGCGTGGCCACCAGGTACAGGTGGGAGAGCGCGAGATGAACCACCAGTCCCCTTCCTGGAAGAGCCTGGGGGCCTGGGGGGTCTACGAGTGGTGGCCCGTGGGGACATTGTGGGGCGGCTGGTGGTTCCTGCTGACTTTGTTGGCAGGGTGGTAGTGGGGGCAGCATCTCCTGGGGGGCGGCTCTCTGAGTGGGAGGATGTGGTTGCCATGGCAGCTGGAGGGGAACCTGTGGGCAGAGGGCTTTCAGGACCGGGGATGGCAGCTGTCACCATAACTGTGGACATGGTGTCTGTAGGAGGGTGCCCTTCTGGATGGGATACTGTAGTTTCCATAGTAGCTGCAGCCTGTGATGAGGGTCCATCAGGTGTAGGGTTCAGTGTCACCACAGAGGAGAGTCTGGTAGGGCTGTGAGGTGCTGTCACCATGGTGCCTGGGGGGCTGCCTGAGGGGAGGGTCTGCAGAGATTCCCTGGGAGATGGTTCCTGGACGGCGAGTACCAGTGCTTTGGTCAGTGCCAAGGTCAGGAGAAAGCCTGGAGGGGGAGAGAGAGGAGAGAGGTGAGGAACGAGAGCATTGCTGGAGGACAGACCATCCTCACCCAGGCCTAGGAGAAAGCTCCAAGGATATAGGAAGGATACCTGGAGTATTCCTTAGGCCATACTGGCACCCTGGCACCGAGGGACAGGACTGCATGTGCACCTGGGGAAAGCCTATGAAGAGGCAGGAGGGTGCTGCTAATCAGGAAAGACAGCAACATCAGGTGACTCAGACCAGCCAGTCCTATCCTTTCCCCAGCTCCCCAGAATGCATCAGCCCTCCACCTCAGTGCATTGCCTTGGGATGGGAGGGGGAGCCTGGGAGACTTGTTGATTCTACATTATCTGCAGCTGGGGAGTAGTTAAGGCTAGCCCTGACCAAAGGAGCTGTGGGCCACTCAGGGCCAACTGAGGAAGGCTTGGGTGGGAGAGCTACGAGTTCCTTTTCTTGAACAATAACAAAGTGCCAAGGTTAGACCCCTGCTCATTTAGACCCGCATGCCCCGTGCTTCCCTTCCTGGCGCCCCAGAGCATAAACAGAGCAGCCTCTCAGGTCCACAGATGACCTTAAGGGAAGGCAGAGATGCCCCGGTGCCATAGGAGGGCAGAAGAGGGCACTGGTCCAGACAAGGCAACCAGATCTAGCTTCCCTAACACTGTAGGAGAGTCTGGGATAGGAAACGCTACATAAATAAAGACCATTGGTTCCTGGAGGTTTGCCACCACGCGCTATCCCCAGTGTGAAAACCTCATTGGTGCTACTTGGTCTTTTTGAGTAGGAGGAGCCCTTCTGAATGATTAAAAAAAAAAAGACTGTATAATAATGTGGACAAATAAGTTTACTGAGAAAATACAAAGGCATAAAAGTCCATTAATTTTGAAAAGCATTCTCAATTACAAATGGTTCTTACAGCCACAGCGCTGTGTGCTACTAACCCTACACACCACGGGCATCAAGGCTGGCTGTGGCAGCATCCAGGGACCAATGTGTCGCTTTGCTCTGACCTGTCCATGGCGGTCTCACAACTGTACACCTTGCACCTCAGCACTGCAGGGGTGGTCCCTGGTGGTGGTGTCCTTCAGTGTTTGAGGGACATTCTGCTACACGTTGGTCTCATGAGTGTTAAGAGCTGAGCCAGGGAGAGCTGGTCTCTGCTGATGCTGGGTGGTGGGGAATCTGACAGGATCTGCTTCTGACCTGTCAACACCTCCATGATTATCTGCACTCCTGTGTTATTCCTGGACTTCTTTTCACCCCTGGCTAGAGCCCAGGGAGTGGGTAGGCATCTGTCTGCTAACTCTCAGAGCCTTTCTGGACGTTGCCATACTCTAGCAGGGCAAGAGGCTACACTGGTGGAATTTATGGAATAACCCTTGGACCTAATATTGAGCTAAGCCCATGCCGGGGAGGCGGAGGGACCTGGTTTGTAGCAGAGGCAACAGCGCCTTCTGTCTCTATGACCAGTGGCTGGCTCCCCCTAAGCAAGCCGGTTTCCTACACTTTCATTCACCAGTCAGCCCACACACTTGCAGTGCGTTCCGCTCATTCAAGTCGGTCCCAAATCACGATTGCTTTCTCCCTAGCAACCACTTGACAGGGTGGGAAATGAAAGCCCGGGGAGACAAGGCAACATGTGTGCAGCCGCACAGCCGCAGAAGCCTGTGCCGCCAGGGCTATCTCTAGAGCATATGCTTTTCCGAGTTAACGGCCGCCCGAGATGCAGGGGAGGCAGGCAGAGGACTGTCAGCTGTACCCACAGCAGAAGCAATGTGTCACTTTATTCTCATCTCTGTATGGCTGCTACAACCTCAGTCTCACAACCCTAGACTCGGCAGCTCAGCACCACAGGGGTGGTCACTGGTGATGGTAACCTTCAATGTTTGAGGAGCGTTCTGCTGCAAGTTGGTCTCATGACTGTTAAAGAGCTGAACTATGCTCCCCCTCCGCCCCGCCCCCACCCCCACCCCATCCCAGAATCTCAGAATACAACTGGTTTTGGATGGAGGAATTAAAAAAAGATTCAAGTGAACGGAGGGGCAGCAGGATGAGCCTTAACCTAATTTGACTGATCCCTTTCTAGAAGAGATGGGATGTCAGGGAGATACCAGGGATGTAGAAGGACCCTCTTGTGGGGGCAGAGCGGCAAGAGGGAGGCTGGTAGTGATGTGGAGAGGGGGACCACAAGAAACCAACCTTGGTACTACTTTGATCTTAAGCTTCCAGCCTCCAGAAGCTTTGAGGAAATAAGTATCTGTGGGTTTTTAAGTCCTTCAGAGAGTGCTATTTTTGTTACAGCAGCCCAGTATAAGCATTTTGTATCATAATCCTTCTGGAAGGGGAGAGATGGAGATGAGGGCATGTGGGGATGTGGTTTACACTGGGAGATGATCTGAGAGTCAGCCGGGGGTGGGGCTGAGATTGGGGAAACAGGGAAAACTTGATCTGAGGGTAGCTGGGAGCTGATGGGAAGCACCTCAGTCTCACTGGGAGCACCTCATATCATGCACCTTAAGGAGACTCCCCAGACTCCCTCCTAGCTGAGGGCTGCTTCTTGGGTGCTCATCCTATCCTCCATACCCACTGGGTACCACATGGCTGAGTTAGGGTGGCTTTCAGTGCAGGGGCTGGCAGATGGTAACTATGTCCATTTGGTGGCTGCTGTAGTAGCTGGAGTCCCCCAGAGGACTGCTGAGCTGGAGACAGAGTGTCTCTGGTACTCAGAGCCCCAGAGTCAAGGACATTATATTGTTTTGGCTCCAGAATCAAGAGCAGCACAGAGTTTGGAGAGAGAGAGAGAGAGAGAGAGAGACAGAGACAGAGAGAGAGACACAGAGACAGAGACAGAGAGAGCGAGCCCAGCTAACCCCAGGGACAGGCACACAGTGGGAAGGACCTGGGCTCCAGGACAATGCCTGCAGCCCTCTAGCACACAAGGTTTATGCTGCCTGGGGTTTCCCTCCTGATGTCCCTACTAGGAGCCTGCAGGGGCTCAGATCAACCCAGTGGACCCCTGGGCTGGAGTTCCTGGGGCTCTAGTTTGTTTTTGCTGCAGCTGCTTCGCAGGTACCAGACTCCTCAGAAGTTTCCCGTCTCTCTAAGCAGGCCGTGGAGTTACTTCTCCATCACTTAACTTAGTCTCCAATCTTTGCTACTATAAATGCCCAAGTTTCTTCTGGGGTGCCATGGGGTTCTATGTTTTGTTTACCACAGTGAGGGGCCCTAGAGTTCACCTAAACCAACCTCTTCATTGTATGACCCAGGTGACCTGTTTGACAGCACTTGGCTAGCTGGGGGGTGTGGTGTAGCTGTTTGCTGTGAACTGAAATATGCCTCAGACTCATAAGACTCAGAAAGACCTCATGAAACTTAGAAAACTCATGTGGCTCTTCCTCCAGGCTACGTAAGTAACAAACAATTGGATGGGGAGAGGAGACCTGGTTAGAATTGTCTACGAGCTTTGGGAGCCTGAGAGGAGGGGCTGACTCCATGTCAAGCTTTAAACTGGCAGTGCAGGAGACTAGTCCTAAATTTCTGTTTCCCAGAATGAGGCAAGGGGCAAGTCAGTTACTGGAAAAAATCGCAGGCCATGGATAACCAATCAGAAGCTGCCTGAGGCTCGAACAGTGAGTCAGCAACAGTTTCCAGACTTTCCCAGCAACAGTTTCCAGAATCCCCACCCCCAATGGTTCTGGAATGTTCCCAGAACCCTAGCCAATCCCTAAGACCTCCTCCCATACGCAAGAGCCAACCAATCAAAATAAAGGGCACCCACTCCTCCCAGAAAGTCCTCTAATCTGCTTTAAATTGGGCCTGGGAGCTCACCTGGGTGTCTCCACCTTGGTAAATGATAGACCCTTGCATGCTGAACTGCTGCAGACTAAAACACTCTTTGCTTCTACACACTATTTGAGTCTGGGGAATCATTCTTTGGTGAATCACAGACCCTTACAAGCCTAGGGATGCAGCTTTCTGGAACTGTCATTAAAGCTGAGGTAGGGCTTCTGAGTCACAGATGTTCCTGACCATATCAGCTCATTGGGCTAGGCTTGGGTGGACTCACTCTTTGGTCTGCTATTGTACCCTGAATGGAGCGACTATTTTTTCATGTTTCCCCAGTAAAAGTCACACACACAAGAAGAGACAGCCTGGATTATAGCCATTTTTCATTTATATCATAAAATAGCTACAGGGTTGAACTGTCTAACCCCTTTCAACCTTACTGTCACCTTGAATATGGAAATGAGACAAGGACTTACACTCTTCTACTTCACACAAAAGGTTAGCAAATGAAGGCTGTGATGTGTACTGTCACAAGCATGTGCAAGGCCTTCAACCAGGGACTCCCCTAACACATGCAAATTTTCATTCAAGGCCTTTTGTACTTGGTCTACACACTCCCCCTCCCCACAATCTGGGGCAACTGCCTCTTTGCATATCATTTGCATACATTTGCATAATAGACTCAAGACTCTAATTCTAAATATGTAAGAGTCACTAAAACTAAAATCTAGCTTGACATGCTTAAAATGTAGAGCCAAAATTTAAAAATGTGTCAGAATAAGGATAAGTGTGTGCGATTGGGGGAGGGAAGTGGGTGCCCACATAGACTGATGGATGCCGAGATGTCATAGGAAGGTCTCTTCCTCCTCCCTAAAATTTCCATGCTTGGGTCATTATCTCAAGGGATGGAGAGGGCATCCTCCTCCCGTGTGTTTAGCTGACTGCCCATATCAGGCACTGGCATTTGCACCTGGCACAGACAAGGATGGGAGTGGTGATGAGCAAAGTGGTTAATAAGGTACTGAGCATTTCCTATGTAACATACGCTGCTGGAAGGGCAAACCTTTGCAGGCACATGGATGGACGGGAGGTGGCGCTCTTCTTAGCACCATGCTACAACTGACAGATGGAAGTCAGTAGACCCCATCAGTGGCCACACAGCTTAGGAATGGTGAGCTGGGATTTGACTCTAATGACTACATTTTCAACCACTTTGATTTAACATACCCTTTTTGGCTTTTTATCAGTGCTGGTGATGGAAGCCTGAGTTCTAGGCATGCTAGGCAAGTGTCCCCACTGAGCCATGTTCCCTACCCTTCTCTGTCCCCTCCACTCTTCCCTCCATCCCTATGTTCTGCATGGTCAGAGGCTATGATTTACCATCTCTTGGAATTCATTTTCTAGGTAGAGTTTTTCTCTCTTACCTAAAAAATGGTACATTTAAGCTTATATACACACATTTGTTATACTGATAATTCATACTATCTTCTTAAGTAGATTCTCCTTCCAGTCAGTGTACTCTGCCTACTGCCTTTTTAATCCTCTCTTAGGCGATCACAGGGGTCAGAGCTATGTCCTATCACTGAACATAACTAACTACCTAACTAAGCCCAGTCAATTCTAAGATTCATGAACAACAGCAACAAAATATTCTGTTACAGTTTTAAGCCTCGTTACAAGCATTTTTATTATTTCTTATTTCATTTGAGAAAGGATCTCATGACGTAGCCCACACTTGCCTTAAACTTGCGATTCTCTCTAACTGGGAAAGGGTGTCTTGAACCACTGACATTTAATGCTGGAACTTATAAGTATGTGTCACCGCACCGGGTTTGAAAAACTCGAACATAGTATAATGGCTGAAAGGGTCGGCCAAAGGTCATTAACTTTACTTCCAAAGCCAAAGTATTGTGAAGATATCGCGAAGAGGAAGAATTTGGGACTTAAGGCTACAGGCTACAGGAATGCAACAGTGTTATTTTTGAGGGAGTGAGCTTCTTTTAAAACATATGTTGGGCCCTCTTTCCTCCTCTCCTCTTGCTTTTCTCCCATAAGATGGCAAAACCTGAGGATCCTCCTGGACAAGGTTGTAGGTCGCTGCCCAGGAAGAAAACATGCTGAACTTCCTAATTCCCAGGACTTTCTTCTAATTGGGAAAGGGTGTCTGGACCATTGACATTTAATCCTTCTGTCAGAAGAAGGCAAGACCTCTCCACCCCACCCTGAGTAAAATGATTTACAGTTAACCACAGCTGCACAGGGTCAGATGGGGAAGGGAGTCAGGCCTACTCACTTCATGGCTAATTCTACTGATGTTCCCAAGTCCCCAGGCTCTTTTTATAATCAGTGTGCTTCCAGAACTCTAATGTGCTCTGTCCTTTGAACTCCAATGACTCCTTTTTACTTTAAAGACCACATATAATAAATGCTAATTCTTTGGAGCATGGTTTTGCTTAGAATTAAATAGGCATCACTGAGTTCAGGGGATACTGTTCTGAAGAGGCCACCCAGGTCTCTTGACCTTGACTAAAGAGTTTGTAGCACAAATCTTTGCTGCGTCCCCCTCTCCAAAGCAGCCACATTCCACAAGCCCCCTCCCAACAAGTTGGGCATCCATTCACAGGGCGGAAGAGCAGAAGCTCTGTTCAGGCCTCTGCACTAACTGGGGGCGTCACCTGGTGGGTTCCAGAAATGTCCGGAGATCACGGGTCCAACAGGCAGAGTAATGAGGTTCAAGAACCCAATGGGGACTGCTTCCCAGAGCACAGTCTCCAGAACACAGGCAAGCAAGAAAACCAAGTGAGTTGGGCCTGCGTGCCCTGACGCACCTGTGGCCTCTGGCTAATGGGAGTTTACCTTGTGCTGGAGCTCTGGGAGGCTGACAGGTAACAGTCCTCTAGCAAAACAGGTCCATGCACATGTGAGCATGTGTGTGTGCAAATGTATGCGCTCACAACCACATGTTCATGCCCTCTTTTGTTTCTCTTTCCCAGTTCCTCCTGACCCCCCCCCCCCACACGGCCCTTTTTCTCGGAACAAGAAACAGACGAGCATGATACATTTGTAGGTTGTATCCCCCACATCGGCTGCTCCAAGCTATCGTATGGTAAAACCATTTGTCTAAGGTCCGAAGGGTGCCACACAGCGGTTCAGGATAAAATCTCAGCTGTCTTTGATCCTAGATGCTTGACCTCAAGACTGAGGGGGTTTTTTGATTCAGGAAAAGGTCATATATGAGCAGAGGCATGTCAGATAAACACAACCTAATCATTATTGAGGATAAAGCCATTGTTATTGGTAACCATAATTTAATCCCTATGTTCTCAAATGCAGTAACATGCAGTCAACTCTGCACCTTTGGTTATCTGCCTCAGTTACTGTGATTTAACCCAGACAAACACCCTGTCTTAGAAGGCTTCTCAGCCTTGAAGACTTTGCTGGGAATGTTCCAGGTCCTGGGGAGCTTGTAATCTCTGAGCTAAGGCTTGGTCTCCGTTCTAACTGTGCTCTGTCTAGAGCACCAGGGTTGGATGGGTGCTTCGATGTTACAGCCCTCCTACCTAAATCAGCCTGAGCTACAATAAATACTTGCCGAAGAATGAGGCCCTCTGTAATCCCAGTCTGAAGCAGAATGTCTATTTTCCACAAGTGACCATCACAGCACATCTAAACCTGCTCATCTTCCTCAAAGTGGCTTTGGCACTCCCACGGAGGAGGTCCTTGTTCTCTCCCCTGGACGTGGTGGGACCAGTCAATATGGCCGAATGACTTCTGAGCCTAGACATGAAGGGTGTGCTCTCTTTCTTGTGTTCTTGGGGTACTTACTCTTAGAAGCCAGCGGGCATGCTGTCTGGAAACCTGAACAGCCCGGGATAGGGACTACGTGGAAGGGAATGGAGGCAGAACCCTGGCCTTCAGTGCCAGTGAACTTGTAGAGAACAGCCGGCACCACATGCTGGCTCAGTGGGGAAGAGGATATTGGAGCCTTAGTCAGACGCCTAGCTAAACCTTTGGCAGAGACAAATGACCCTCTTTTTCAAACTCTGTTTTATGAATGGAACAAGGGATGAATATGGTTTTCAGTCCTAAGTTTAAGAGTGGTTTGACTGTAGTGAGATACCACCCCTACACAGTATTCAGCAACCATCCTGGGTTTCAACATGGGGGTTGGGGGTGGAGAAACAGGCTTTAAACGTCTCCCTGGCCTGCCTCTTTCTGTAGCTCTGTGATTTCTGTGATTGATAGTGTCTCTCCCACAAAGAAGAGGAGCAAGCACACAGTAGGAGTGTTACAAAGCTCCTATCACACGGGACAGAATAAAGCTGGAGCCAACTGGTTCCTGCAGACCGAAGACGTGGCTTCCTGCAAAGGCTCTGTTCTAGAAGGGAGGAGAATCAGCAGAGGGAGCATGTACCGGCAAGCGAAGGGGTGCCTCGAAGACTCCCCAAAGTGAGAGCTGGAATCGGATGGATGAAAAGGTCAAGGCAGCCTCTGATAAGACAACAAGGTCATCAACATTCAGGGGACATCTTGTCATCAGAGGAGAGGGAACAAGTTCTGACGGCCTCTGACTCTGTTAACAGGAGGGGGTTCTGGGGAAGGCCGGAGGCCAGGGTAGTGTCAGTGGGAGGAAGAGGGCATGTTGTCAGAGTGCCCTGGGGACCTACTGTGCAGCATGTGACTATAGTGAACAGGTACTACAGATTTCAAAATGGCCTAAAGGAAGCCTTGAAATGCTGGGTATGCCAGGACACACTTTTACCCCCAGCACTTGGAAGGCTCAGGCAGGAGGTCACAAGGTGGAGGCCAGTCTAGGTTACCCAGAGAAACTATGTCAGAAATAAAAGAATTTAGAATGCTTTTCACCACAAGGAAAGTACAAATTTCCAAGTCAGTCAAAAATGAAATAAGACAGCCAGGCATAGGGGCACACACCTTTAATCCCTGCACTCAGGAGGCAGAGGCAGGTGGATTTATAAGTTTAAAAACAGCCTGGTCTACAGAAGGAATTCCAGGACAGTCAGGACTACACAGAGAAAACCTGTCTCAACTCCCCTCCCCATTCCCATAAAAAAGCAAGACTTTCGAGAAGATGTTCCCCGACTTACAGAGCACAGAACTTTAGCCAGGCGATCAAAGCGAACACTGGCCATGTTAGAGTCGCCATGACGGTTTACACACTGATATGAAATGGCAACTTACCTTTGCAGTTTGCTCCCTCAAGCCTGTAATCCCAGTGCGATAATAAAACAAAATACCACCAGAAAAAGTCCCAAGTTGAGGAACACTTTACAAACGTCTGGCCAGTCCTCCTCAGAACTGTCAGGTTGGGCCAGGGAGATGGCTTGGCGGGTGTGGAGCATGCCATGCAAACCTGGCGCTTGAGTTCCATCTCGGGAACCCTCACAAAAGTATAAGAAGAGAGTTCCTTTCTTGGCTCAAAGCCTCTGCTTTCGGGTTTTTGTTTTTTGTTGGGGGCTGGGTAAGGAAAGCTGACAAGGGACTCTATGAAGGGCCTCCCCCAAAAGAAGCAGGGGACAGGTCTATGGGACAGGTCCAAAATGAGGCAGGGTAGAAAGAATGAAGAAATGAAATAAATGTGGGAAGATGGAAACTCCTCATCCCAGCATCTAGTTTGTGCCCCATGTTAGCAGGGAGTCTAGAAGCTTCACAGCCGAGAACCTTGGCATTACTCTCAGGGCTAGTGTGTGCTTCCTGTGCTCAGGACTTCCATGTCAACTCATACATACTAGAGTCAGTGGAGAGACTGACCTCTCCAGACTGGCCTGTGGACAAGCCTGTGGAACAATTTTTTGATTGATGGAGGAAGGCCCAGATCACTGTGGGTGGCGCCACCCCTGGGGCAGGTGCTCATGGGTGCTATAAAAAGCAGGCTCAGCAGGCCATGGGGACCAAGCCAATAGCCAACTTTCCTCCATATCTACATCTTCAGTTCTTGCTTCCAGGTTCCTGGCCTGTCTGAACTCCTCTTCTGACTTCACTTAGCGATGAACTGTGATGTGGAACCACAGGTGAAATAAACTCTTTCCTCTGCAAGTTGCTTTCGGTCATGGTGTTTATCACAGCAATAGAAACCCCGACCAAGATACTGTCCTAAAGACGCCTCGAAGAAGGATATTAAAAGCAGTAACATGCTTACTTCAGACCATTCATTTCATGACTGTGAGTTTAACTGTATTAGGACTCCTTTCCCTCACCTGGAAACCTGGACAATGCACCCTATAAACTGTATATTTCACACTTAGTAATTTTTATTTGTGTGCACATTTGTGTATATGAATGCATGCTACTGGGTATATGTGGAGGTCAGAGGGCAACCTGGGATGTCTTACCTTGTTTGGCCCTTTACCCACTGGCTCCTGTGGGTCACTGGCCCGTCAGCTTCTGGGGTTTCTCCTGGCAGGAACTCTCAGGTTATAGAGGCTTACACTATCTGTCTGTCTGTCTGTCTGTCTGTCTGTCTGTCTATCATCTATCTATCTATCTATCTATCTATCTATCTATCTATCTATCTATCTATCTATCTATCTATCTATCTATCTATCTATCTATGCTTGGCATTCATGTGGGTTCTGAGGCTTTGAGTTCAGATCTTCCCTCTTGCCTACTGACCATCTCCCTAGCCCCACTTTCTACTTAAAACTGAAACTCCACTTACTTTTAAAATTTTGACCTTGAAATCTTGGTGAAAACTACACCCTTTGAGTAACTTAAAAAGCCACTAAACTGCCGGTGGGGTGGCTCAGTTGCTGAAGGTGCTTGCTACAAGCCTGACGCCTGAATTTGATCCCTGAGACCCACACTGTGGAAGGAGGGAGCCAACTTCCATAAGCTCTCTTCTGGCTCCCACACATGCTCCATGGTATACTCATGTATGTGCGTATGTATGTGTGCATATATGTATATACACACAAGTAAAAAGACCACAAAATCACATATAATTGAACAGACATTTTAAAGTAGGACTCTCTTGAGAAGCTCACACCCATACCATGACCTGTATGTTTCTCTGTTTAAAAACCATATTAACTGCTTCCCGCTGCCTCCTCCTGGAACTCTTCTCTGTGACACCAAGTTCTCATTACTTAAATGAAGGTCTCTAAGCCTGGGTGGAGGCAGTGCTGGGCTGTTGGTGCCAGTGCTGGGCTGTGTCTCCTTTCCAGTGCTGACACAAGCTCCTGGCTTCATGGGTTGATACACAGGTTCCCTCTGAGCCTACAATCACGTCTTAGGATGAGGTCCAATGGGACTCCTTCATGACTCCCATAGACTTCCTGAATGGCATCTGACCTGAGGCACCAGCATCTGCCTACCCTAGGTTTCAAATCTCCAAACCCAGAAGGAGTGGGAAAAGATACCAAGCCCTGGATTAGCCATACCGGAGAATCCTCTCCCTAAGGCCAACACGGGAACATCTGCGGGAATAACTAATGAACTGGGCCAGTAGTGTGTTAGTGTCCTCTCTTAGCAACCCTCCCTCCTCACCAAAATGCTTGCTGAAGACAGCAGGGAAAGATGGCAGCTGGAAGGGTTGGTAGCAAAGTCCCCAAGGAGAGAGCAGGTGGAAGGAGGTTGGCCTCAGGAGGGTAGAGGGCCCATGTCACCAGTTCCTGGGCCTCTCAGGCTTCTCCTAAGTGCTGCTTAGCTTTCTCACCGGGTTCTGTCAGGCTGGCTGCAAGGCTGGCTGGCCTTGCCTGCCACACTTACTGAAGGCTCATTGCCTGCTACAGTTTGTCTGGAACAAAGCTGCTCTGTCGGCACGGCTGTGTTTCCCTGTGACACCACACCATGTCTCACTCCTAGGCAGGATCCCTACTGTCTAATTTCTGGTTTGGGCATGAGCTGGGTTCCACTAGTGAATTCTGAAACCCTGCCTTCCTTGTCACACATGCTTGGGATTTAAAGCTCCCCTCTTTTCCTCCGCCCACTTTTTTTTTTTAAATTAACCCTTCCCAACACATTATGATGACCAACATGGATGCCATTGTTAATGCTACTCTTCCATTGTGGAGTACCTACTGTGTATTAGAGCTGTGCATGGAGCACCTACTGTGTATTAGAGCTGTGCATGGAGCACCTACTGAGTATTAGAGCTGTGCGTGGAGCACCTACTGAGTACTACAGCTATGCGTGGAGCACCTACTGTATACAGAGCTGTGCATGGATCACCTACTGAGTACAGAGCTGTATGTGGAGCACCTACTGTGTATTAGAGCTGTTCATGGAACACCTACTGAGTGCAGAGCTGTGCATGGAGCACCTATTGTGTACTAGCACTGTGTGTGGAGCACCTACTGTGCACTAGCACTGTAGTAAGCATTTTCATTATTTGTCTCAATCGTTACAAAATCATAAGACAAAAAAACTCAATTATTTCCCACATGATCACAGAAGTTCCAATCTCCCGCTTTCATGTATTTCTGTATGGATTAGAAATCTGTGGATTTTGGTATCTGAAAGAGTCAAGATGGACTTGGAGGTCTCTTCTGGTGGGAATAAATCACCATTCCTATGTCGAACTGAAGAACTGAAGACACACACAGTGAGGAGAGCACAATGGGAGATGGTACGAGAATAATTAAGGACGTCTGACAGCAATTCAGCGGGAGGAAACCCAGGAAGGCTTCCCGGGAGTGATGACACCCACGTCCTCTTATCTCCCCTCCCCTGCCCAATCTACTCATTTCTTTATTCATGAAGTCGACATTAAGCTAAGGGGAGGGGCTTTACCAATCCTAATATCACCTATGGAGGGTGCCCACGACCTCATTCCCTGCCACAGGCAACGAAATGTCTATCTGCAGAGAAATCTTTAGTATTTGCTAAGAAAGCTAAGTCTGCACATGTGTGGCAAGTAGTTTATGGTACACTGAGCTTGGAATAGAAATACACAGCACTGGGTACCTACAATGGCTCCAAGTGTTTTACTCTTGGAAATTCATTTAGTATTCACAAAATTCTGGGAGATGGGTGCTGCTTTCCCTAAAACCAAGGTCCAGGGAAGTTAAGGAGTTGTTCAGGGTTACAAACTTGAAGTGTGAGCCAAGGCATATGTTCTCCTACACACCTAGGTGTATGTCTCCACCTTTCTACTCTCCTCTTCTGGCTACAGACGCTGACAGGTGCAACCTCTGTAGTGTAATGCTTGATCGTGTCTCATAGTCCCCTGCCTGATCAAAGGCCGCTTAGATCAGCAGGTCTTGGGGATGACACGATGGTGACCCTGGATCTTGCAAGAGTCAGGTCCTCTGAAGCTGACTCACTCTTGCCTTGCCTTCACAGTGGGCACGAATGTAAAAGCTGTTTCCGTTGAACCCAGGAGAGCAAGGCTGTGATCCAAGCTGAAATAACCCATCCCCTGAAATCCTACTAGTTCTAGGCCGAGGCTGGGACACTGGAGATAGGGCCCTTGGTTGCCCTTGCTTGAAGACACTCTCTTTTAGTAATTGGAAGGTGGCTGCTCCCACGTCGTAATTCTGAGATAGAGAGGTGGTTTCTTGCCTCTGAGATGTCCTGTGATCCTTCCCTACTTCCCCAAAATATATCATGGTCACTATGTCATATCTCCTTTGGTTGAACAAGTTTGGAAAAGTCATTGCCCTACTGGCCTATCTCACCATGTAATAAGCATTACCGGCTGTGGAGTGGTACAAAGGAATGGTGTTCCTTCTCTGTCCTCCTGGGGAGTAGTGGCTGAGCTACAGGGACATGGCTGACCCTGATTGCACTGATGACTTCAGACCTTTCCTGCTTACTTACGCTACCAAGTTACTTAAGTTCTCTGGGCTTTATCTCCCTCACCATAAAGTGCTAAAGGTAGCCTTGCTGTGGGCTTACTGTGAGGATCTGAAGAGTTAACATGTAAGTGATTAATAACTATAAATCTATACCATGGTACATGTTGTTATTGATGTCTACACTGCTTAGTATGACAGCCACTGGCAACACGGGTCTAAGCACTCAGAGTGTAGTGACCTGCTATGAGCATAAGTTCCTCATCAAGTTTGAAGTGTTAAAGCATTTTCATGCTGAATATTCCCTCACATTTTTGTATTACTTACACGCCAAGATACCAACATGGTAAGCAGACTGGTACATAGTAATTAAAATATATCATTAAAAGTAATCTTTGTTAGCACCTCTAATTTAAAATAATATTTGTGGTTTGTTACTGTGTTTCTATTGGTCAGTGCTGGTCTAAGTCTTCGCTTTAAAAATAACAAGGCATAGAGTATAATAAACATCGTAATAGTGGTTGATATTCTGTCATGGGAATGCTTTTAAGTATGGTCACCAACAACACCAAAGATACTTGGAGACTCAAGATATAAACACCTCTGTTCTTAACGGACCGAGTTGCAGGTCCAGCAAACTCCAGGTGGTTCTGCCCTTGGGGAGTTCAGCACTAGTTTCTGGTTCTGTTAGAGAAGATAACTTTGTGCCAGGATGGGGCGGGGCTGGGGAGTCGATTGCAGTGGTACTCAGAAAAATCTGACATAGAAACAGGCAAGTGCCCTGTAGTAAATCCCTGTCCCAGCCTGCTTGCCTCCTTTGGACATGGCTTTTTCTGGAAATTATGCCCTTTGGCTGCCTGGCTCCCCTGCTCCTCCCCCGCCCACTATCCCCCCCACCCCCCACCGCCTCTCTGCACCCTTTTAAGCTAAAGCAAGCCCAGAACAAATGGAATGGAAGACTGTCGGCCCTTGGTAAGATTAATTTGCATTTGTAAAGCATGACCTCAAAGGAGATGCTTTTGATTTCTGGTTGGTCCAGTGTTCAGCATAGACTGACTGTGGGGCAGCCAGTCAGCTGAGGGTAAACCACTGTGAGAGGGTAGCTGCAGAAGCAGGAGGCAGTCCCCAGTGAGAGGGTGACTTCCGGAGGACATCGGGTACCATGGGAGACTTGGGAAAAGAGTTGACATTCACATGTTGTTTTCCAATGTGGATTTATGGTCTAGTTTCTCCTGGGCTCCTACCAAAGGGATGTATTTTAGTTGGTGAAGCCCAAATTCTGCCTCTGTGAGGTCACAAAGAGGCCCGTGAGTCCAGAGAAGACGTAGCACTGAGGGATGGTACACTGTGAGCTACAGGGCTCCATAAACTGATATTTAACAAAGCTGCCAAAACCGAGGCTAAAGAAAAGATAGCTTCCTCGTGGTGCTGGGCGAGCCACGTGTGAAAGAAAAAGTATCTCTCGCCCTGCACAAAAATCAATTCAAACCAGACCAAGACCTAGATATAAGACCTGGAATATTGAAACTGCTGGAGGAAAATACAGAAGAAACATGTTAAGTTATAGGCATAGGTGTAGAATTTCTGAATAGCACTCCTGTATAGCTTAGGAAATAATACCAAGAACAGACAAATGTGATATTGTTACATGGGGAAGAATTCTATGACCTTTTCCATTGCTGTGACAAAAGCAGCTTAAGAAAGGACTTGCTCTGGTTTATGGTTTGAACAGTCCACTGGGGGAGGGAAAGTGGCCGGGGCTCTGCTGTGCTGTCAGGAGCACGAGACAGCTCTCACGTGGCACTCATTTATGGGTCAGGAGAGAGACGGAAGCTGGTACTCTACTGGTTTCCCAATTTTTATCCCAATCCAGGCTCTGGTGCACGGGACAGTGCCACCACACTCAAGTTGGGTCTTATCAGTTAAACCTCTCTGGAAATACTGTTACAGACACACACAGAAGTATGTCTCCTAGGTGACTCTAGAGCCTGTCAAGTTAACAATGCAGACTGATCATCCAACCATTAAGATAGGAAAGGGGCAGGGTCTTTGCCAGCAATACACCTGTGATGGTTTGTATATGCTCTGCCCAGGGAGTGGCACTACTAGAAGATGTGGTCCTGTTGAAATAAGTGTGTCACTGTGGGTGTGGGTTTTAAGACCCTCATCCTAGCTGCCTTGAAGTCAGTATTCTGCTAGCACCCTTTAGATGAAGGTGTAGAACTCTCAGCTCAGCCTGCACCATGCCTGCCTGGATGCTGCCATGTTCCCACCTTGATGATAAGGGACTGAACCTCTGAACCTGTAAGCCAGTCCCAATTAAATGTTGTCCTTATAAGACTTGCCTTGGTCATGGTGTCTGTTCACAGCAGTAAAACCCTAACTAAGACAAAACCTGACAGGAGATTAATATCCAGAATATATAAAAACAAAAACCTAAACACCCAAAGACCAAATAATCCAATAAACAGGCAAATGAAGAAACAGTTGCTCATTAATTAAAAATAGCAAGTACATAAAAAAAAAATCCAAGAGTTTTAGTCCCTGGGGAAATGTAAATCGAACCTATGTTAAGGAGTAATTAATATTGTGCTAATAAAAGCAAAGGGGGTACTCCATTTAGATTTCATCTTACCCTAGCCAGGGTGGCCGTCATCAAGAAAATGCAAAACAGCATTCTAGTGGTGTGGGAGGTGGAGGCTGGATACAGGAAAACTTAAACTGGATATAGAAATAGTTGTCTATTTCTTACAGTACAGGGAGCAAAACTCTGGTCATTAAATGACTATCAGCCAACATAAAGCACTAATACACTGTTGATGGGAATATGAAATACCACAGAAATCAGCATGGATGTCCCTCAGAATGCTAGAAGTAGGAGCACTGTATGATCCATCTGTAGCACTCATGGTATGTCCCTAAAGGCATCAAATCCAGTGTACAGTACAGGCACTTGCAGACCGTGTTTATCACAGCACCATTGGCAATAAATAGCTGAGGTATGGAATTGGGATAGGTGGTCATTGATGGACAAAACAAAGGTGAACACACATACAGTGGCATAAAGCTTAGCCTTAAAGAATGAACTCATGTCACTTTCAGGAAAATGAAAGGATCCTCACATTAACCAAAACAAGTCAGACTCCGAAGGGCAAGTCACATACGTTCTTCCTTTGTGGAATCTCAATTTTAAAAAGACATTAAATTAGAAGGGGGGCTAAATGGGAGGAGGAAATGTACCAGTAAAGAGATGAGGAACAAGAAAGGACAAGACTTACTGAGCTCAGGTCATTCCTCCTCCTCCTTGTGGAGTGGGAAGAGGGCTCCTCAGACGTGTTCTCTAAGGAGGTGACATCACCCCAATATAGACGCTTGCCTTTATTTGCCACCACCTGTGTTTAATTTCAATTTACAGGCATCTCTACTCAGTGGTAGTACCACTATACCACTCCCATCTGTTGTGGTGGACTCTGGGCATTAAAAGACTATCAGCCAATGTAGAGTTGCTATGGTGACCTACAGATGACCTTGACTTGAAGTCATGGCAATGAAATAAGTAGAGAAACACAGCTGTGACAGCTAGGTCTATGGTGATGGTTACGAGGCTGCTGATACTGTGGAAGAAGGAAGTGTCATGTGAATCTCAATTTGGTTTGCAATTTCAGTTACCACTCAACTACTGTTCCCAGCTTGCATTTGGTCTCAAGGGGTGGGGTGCTAGGGTATACAGAAAGTTAAAGACAAGACATGGAGTTAGGATTATTTAGTAGTGTAGCCTTTTGTGAGTTGCTTCTACTTCTGTAAGCAATAAATAAATGCATTAGGTTGAGCTTTGAGGGCATTCTTTCTTTTGTCTGTGGTGCCTATATGTGATAGGTAGACACTTCTCATGTACCCATGGAAAAAGTCATGTGATGCTTGGAACTGAACAGGAACTGACAGATGAAGGAGGATATCCATCTTTTCCCATGTGGCCTGCGGGGATAAGCCTCCTGGCTGTAGGGGTAGATGTGTGACCCCAGCTATGGGTAACGAGACCAGGAAGAGCCTCTACAGAAGGAATCGCTTGAGCAAAGTAGAAACGTCCAAGGGTACTTGGGTACGTGAGTGGCAGCTCCAAGTTTGGCAGGAGAAGAAGTAGGTAAGAAAGGAGGATGAGACGGAGTTGTCTATTTCTTCCAGTACAGGGAGCATGAAGAACATAAGTCTGTGCTAATAGCCCCATCTGGGATTCAAAAACTTGGAACCTCTGGGAAGAATCTGGTAGTAAGGAGGAACAGAATGAGATAAAAAATGACAGTGAGGGAATTGGGCAAGAGAGAAGCAGCTTTGATACTTAACTCACCAGGCCAGACAGGGCTGTGCTCACAGGAGAGGTAAGGAAGAGGTACACTCAGTAGGGGCCTCGGGACTGGTAGGGAGCCTTAGTGATGGGATATGATCTTCATGAGGTAGGAGAGGTTTCTGACTTAGGGCTATAAAGTGGGTTTGTAAATGCTGTAGCAATTGGGAGGGGATGAAGACAAGGAAAAGGAGACAGAGGGGCCCATGTGGGTCAGACAAAAGCAGACATGACAAGATTTGTGTTGAGCCAGAGTTCACAGGGATGAAGAAGACACAAAATGCTCATGAACTTGTAGAAGGCTGTGGAACCCAATCAACATTTCACCAAAGGAGTGAATCGCCATTGTTCCCTTTGATATGGAGGAAGGCAAGCCCAAGGGGTGGGAATAATTCCACTGGTCTCCAGTGAGGTGGCCCAGCTTGCCAGAGAGAGAGCCACACAGTGTACAGAAGCTCACAACTGAATAATGGATTTACTCATCTTCAATTAATGCGAAGCATATTTGGGCTTTGGTGGATGTTGGAACTAAGTATATTTTAATTCATGGGAACCCCTAAAGGCATCGGGGCAACAGACAAGAGTGTGTATACATGGAAATAGAACAGGTATACAAAAAAGACCAAGCTTTTCCTGGGTGTGGAAAATTATCCTCCTTCCTCCCGTGAACTGTGCACACTTCTCAGCTGAAAGAAAGTATAACAAGGGTGGATGTTGTGCTGGTGGGATGCACCCCACTTACCACCAGTAGACAGGTTTGCTTAAGGGTGAAAACCGTAAAAGGCACTCCTTAGTGCAAACAAAATGGCAGCCTGTAAATATGAGACAGTTTGCTCAGATCAAAGCGCTTTCAACGACCTGGTGTGGTCAGTGATGGAGTCAGACTGCTCATGGAGAGTGACTGGATTAGGGAGTTAATAATGTAGTGTCCCCATCCAATCCATGGTACCCATCACTGCTTGTCTGGCAGAACAAAGGATACATGAGGTGAGACATTTTTTGCGCTCTACTGAGCACTGCTAACATATTTCCTAAACTCTTTAGCCACCCAAGACTAATTCACATTTACTTGTAGCAAGTGGTAGTGGACCCCAGAGATCCTGCTCACGTTCTGTAGAGAGGTTTCACTGTGAACCTTTGAGTGTCTTAGAGAGAGAGAAAAAAAAACTTGAATAGTAAGAATGGCATTGGAGAATTAAATGCCGAAGGCACCTCTATCAAAGCAAAAAAAAGGTATGCATACAAAGTTGAAATTATAAAAATCTCAGTCCTTGGGGTGGGATGTATCCTGATGAAATGCTGGCTACGAGGCACTTGAGGCCCCAGCTGAGTCACTGCTGTTGTGTGTACACCAGAACTGGACCGTGAATTCCTGTTGGTGGAGATACTTCATACTCTGGAATGCAGGGCATACAGAACATAGGTTTGGGTTGAGTTGTAAGCACTATCCCTACTGGGTGATGTTCAGAGTGCTAAGAGGCTCTATGCAGTTCTGTGAGGGAGACTGGCTCTGCTCAGCTATGAATGGTATACTATCAGCATGCCAGGGAATAAGTGCTTTCTGATATAACAGTGGCATGACTGTTAAGGGGGCAACCAACAACTTCTTGCTTGGGTTTAAAGCATACACCACTGGAAGGAGCCCCTATTTGGTACTTTAAGCCAGGGAGAAAACACATGTCTGTGAAAAAATCACAGGTCTTAGTGGAGAATGTACTGCTCTTTTTTGGATGGTTGTTATATATTTGTCAAATTGCTTTCTAGACATTTGTGTTTTTACCTGTAGGTTAGCATTGCTTTAGGCCACAATCAAAGAAAACTCTTTATAGTAGACAATGGCCGTGAGACTTATAATTATTCAAACTACTGAGGACAAATGTCTGGTGCTGTGGATGCCACTGTTACTGTGGCAGAGCAGTCAAATACTCTGAAACAAACAAACATAAAACCATCCTCTCCGAGATTCAGGGTACACTGTAGAAAAAATGAGAAAGAATGTAAGAGAGCTGGGGATATGGCTCGGTGAGGAAGAACATTTGTTGTACAAGTATGAAGGCCTGAGTTTATCCCCAGCTCCCATGAGAAGGCCAAGTTTGGCCATAAGCACCTATAACACTAGCACTATGACTGTAGAGATGGGAAGACTCCAGGGCTTGCTGCCTAGCAGGCTTAGGTGAATAAAGATGAGTGCCAGGTTCAGCGAGAGACCTGTCTCAAAGGGATAAAGCAGAGAGCAACAGAGGACACCCAATGTCCCTCTCTGGTCTTTTCACTCACACACATGGGCACTTGCACATACACACGCACATACACCACACACATGCCATAGGCAAGAAATAAAACAGAAGGAAAAAAGGGAAGAGTGTAGGAGTTGGAGCAAGGAGCGGACTGTAGTGTAGCTATTTCCTGCAAGTATGACATGACCCCAGCCACAGTTAAGTTGGTCCTTATAGAGGGCTTTAACTCATATCCGTAACGTAACCAGCAAAACAATGAAACTGATCACTAATCCATGGCAACGGCATCCGGGCTGCTAATGTTCTTCTGCGGAAGGAGAATTGCTGTGAGATGTTCACCCAAGATGTCACTCATCACTCATCTCTTGCCTCAGCTGCATGGTGTCTTGAGGGATGTTCAAGAATACAGGGAGACCGAAGGCTGAGCGGAGGTTGAGACCCTTTGTTGCGTGAAATATTAAAACAGTAGAAGCATCTCGTTCCTGCGCTTGTGCCTCTAACTCTGCCCCAGTGGCCTGGGGTGGCTATGCACTGGTGAGCAATGGCCGAGATTCACTGGCCCGGAGCTCCCAAAACATCTCCACCCAGCTTGCTAGGTTCCCAGTGGCTGGTTGCTACCAAGCCAACCCCATGCTTCAAATCCCCCACGGCCTTTGTGGAGCACCTTGGGCAAACCCACTCTTGGCTGCCAAACCTTTCTCTCTTGAACCCAGAGGAGCTGCCACCTGAAGGAAACCGCAACACAAACTTAGTTCAGAAACAATGGTAACTCAATCTCTGGGCGCCACAACTAAAACCTAATTTTGTAAGCCTTATTAAAATCTGATTCCTCCAGTAGATCCTGTGGATCCGCAATAATACTAGGAAACTCTAGCAGCTACATCTTACCCTCCGCTGTCCCAGCTCCAAAGGGCAGTCACCCTCTCCTGCTTCCTCTCTTCCTCCATTCAACCCGGAAATCCCATCTACTTGCCCAGTGATTGGCTCCTTTATTCGGTAGAGGTTTGGTTCACAAGAATAGCACCAGCCCATCTACAACAACCCTTTAGGCACAGATTTTTGAACCGCCTGTTCTCCTACAGATAACCCCAGGATACTCAATCATTTCACTAGGCTGGATTTGGATAGATTCAGTTTTTTGATCAGTCAGCGTCCTCTCAGTTTCTTTATGCCTCCCCCGGTAAAGTTATATGATTATGTATTATGCTAAAGAACTCTTGCCTAGCAAGGTTCTCATTACACCATTTTCTGAAAGTAGCTAAGGCCCTCAGCCACCCGTGGAAAAGCATTTGAACAGGAAGTAGCATTGGGGATAGCTAATTTACTGGCAACAGGGAGAATATTGACTGTAGATGAGATGGCATGCACAGTGCTGGTGGCAGAGATGGCCAGCTGAGGATTTTTTATTTGGTTCCTCTCCATTCCAGGAACTGTGTGTTAAGTGCCTTAGTATCATACCAGATTATATCTCCCATACATGCCCGAATCACTTCATGCCCTAGGTTCTTCTTACGAAGTGACGCAGACTCATGGACAGGGTCTGGGTTCTTTACCCTTGTATCTGTGACTACAGTAGGAGTGATCCTGAGTTCCAAGGCTAGGTCAGGAGTAAAGATATGCTGGAAGTCTGGGAGAAGCTATCATACAGAGTTGGCTGGAGAGCCCAGTGCGCACTTTTCTCAGAAGTAACTGCCAGATGTTCAAGTGTGAAAACCTTCAGAACAGCTGGCATGAACTGCCCTCCTTCACCCAAGCAAATCCAACGGATCTCACTGCAGACCGGGCTGGGGCAGATTTTTCATGTAAGTGGAATCCTGGTCTTCTGTGGTTGGTTTTTAGTCATTAGAGTACCTGTGGACATTGTGTGTTTTCTGTGTCAGCTGTTTCTTTGTTACTGTCGAGTAGTACTGGAAGACACGGACACGTCTACCACTCACAGGGGTGACAAGCACATCTGAGTTGTTTCCAGCTTCCAACGAGGTTGCTATGGATGCTTTAGGGCCGTTCTGCAGAAGTCTGCTATGGGCATTTGTTGAAGCGTCTGTGTGGACATACACTTTTGTTTATCTTAAGTCAACACCCTGAGGTGTTTCACTGGGGCACACGGTAAGTGTGTATTTGATTTCCAAAGTATTTTAGTATTTTGTATTTCTGTTTTAAAATTTAATTGTTGATTGACAGGTTGACTGTTTGGACTGTAGGTTTTTATCAGCGCCATCTGTAAGTCTACGTTGAGAAAATGAGCACAGTGTGACCGCTCCCTCTGAGTTTCCCCCTGCAGCACCTCAGTTCTTCACACCCGCAGGAACCCACATGCCCTTTCCGATTTGCTTGGATGCGTGTGTTCTGGACGATCTTACTATTCACGTGACAATGTACTCTGGATACTGCTAAGGAGCCAGTGTCCATAGCGCATCCGTTCTGAGGAATTCTCCCCTCAGACGCTCCGTTAGAAAACAGTTTTCACATCAACTAGAGATAAAGGGACCCACTGTGGCCACCTCTCAGAGCACTGGACTAACTGAAGGTTCTGGCAAGTATTGGGATTGAGTGTCAAACAGGTCCAGGCACTAAGCGTCACCTGGGCTCTGCCGCAGTGACTCAGTGACTGGGTTCTGCCACTCTAGTGCAAAGGCAGCCATGCGAACCAACGGGGCTGGCTGTGTTTCAGTAAACCTGTATTTACACAATGACGTTCAGCTGCTGTGGGCAGCTCCTGATCTAGTATAGCAGAAATGAGCAGTGGAAGGTTCTAGTTAAAGCCTAGAGTGCTTTTCAAAGGCCCTCCATTTGTGGTGCCCCCCCCCATGCCTCCACTCCATTCCACCTCAATAAATCTGCCACAGCAGGATTCAGAAGGAGGACGAGAAGAGGGAGGAGTGGGTAGAAGCAAGGAAGCCTGGGGGCGGGAATGGAGGGAAAGAAAGGTGAGGGCGGGTATGACAAGAACCAAGGAGAGAGTATGCCAAGGAGAGAGTAAACCTGACCAAGAGCTCAACAAATAACAGTTCCTTCAGAAATCACTCACCCCTTCTCTCTTTCCCCCAATTTATTCCTGCGCTCCCTCGCCCGCATTCACCCCCCCCTTCCCTGATGGTCATATTGAGCACCTGGAGCTGGAGAAGGGCCCCCTGCTTCACATCTGTATTAAATACATGCCCCGTGATTGAATTGAGATTTGGGGTTCTGGACCCATCTGAGAATCGACACTTCACAGTGTTCTCTTTCTGGGGTCAACGACACCCTGGCTGTTCAAGTCAGGGCACCTGAGGATGAGTGAGCTGTGACCCACCAATCTGAACATGAGTTTGATTTGAGCAATTCTGGCAGTGAATTATGTCTCCTCGTCTAACTGTCGGGTGATAGATGGAATAGATTTTTAAGGGATGATCTAGCTCTCTGATTTAAGCAACTGTATTTCATCAAATCGATGCACTATTGTTTTATGTAACAGCAAGAGAGGGGGAAAATTCCTGCTGATTAAATATGACACAATGCTTTCTTACACTTACAAGCATTATTCTCCATCTATGAAAGAGCTCCTTTTGGCTGTCTAGACAGTTTTATCACCCCCTCCCCTCCTGTTACAGCACACGGCGTTAACTGCCAATCCTCTCTCAAGCATCTCAGGAACAGAAGACAGCTTCTGCTCAGCTGTTTTGACAGTGTCTTCTCTCCTCTGCCATCACATGGAACTTGGTGGTTCCTCTGAAATACGGAGTGGAAAGAATGCTTTTTTCTTTTTTGAGCATTCTCTCCCCAAACCTCACACTCCCATCCTGCCGCTCTGCTCGCAGCCCCTTAGCACACGCTTTGTGCTGAGTCACAGGTCTTTTGTGACTTCAGACACAAGAGCAGAGGAGATTGCTCAGTCTGCACAGTGCCCTCTGTGTAAACCTGGAGACCTGAGTAGGATCCCTAGTGACCACATACTGTGGATCTGAATGTGTAGGGGTGTGCCTGTAATTCCGGAGCTGGGAGGATGGAGACAGGAGACAGGGAAAGCACTACAGGAAGATACTAAATGTTGACTTCTAGTCATGTGCGCGCTCTCTCTCTCTCTCTCTCTCTCTCTCTCTCTCTCTCTCACACACACACACACACACACACACACGCACATGCACACGCACACGCCCTCACACCATTAAACACAGTTCCACAATTGGAGCAATGGAAAGGTAATAGTTACTATCGGTATCTACCTACCCTGAGTCACAAGTGTGGTCTGACCCAGAGGGACCACGACAGGCATCCTGGTTTCAGAGACATTAAAACATCCTTAGCAACACAAACCTGGATGAACATATGTCCTTAATTAATGAAGTCCTAATTTTGAACTTTAGGGGGTTTAAGGGAAAACAAAAGCAAAGCCTTTAAATAAAGGGCAGCAGCACACTTTCACACAGCCATCCCTGAACTCTGGGGTGACATTCAGGCCCCTTGGGCCATGGCTGTGTCCCGGAGTAACCGCAGGGTTCTTGCAGGTGCTAGCACACAAAGCATGCGTCTGCCCTGCCTCCTCCCCCGCTTCCCATGAGCTCAAAAAGGATCTTGGTTTGCATAATGAATTATGCATCAGAGTGTGAGGTGCTGATCATTTTGAAGAAAATCAAAACTGAACTGTAACTAGTTTTTGAAAAGCATGCAGTTAACACATATGCCAAATGAACGTGTAAAGGAAAAAAGCCAAATTAGAAATTTATATCTCTGTTAAAAAAAAAAAAAAAGGATTCTATGACATTTAAAGTAAAATCTGACAGGCTCCCGCCACCAGCCAGGGAGGCTGCCTTACTTCTTAAGCCACTCTCTGAACTGGGCTTGGCAGGATTTGCTTGGCAGGGTGTGGGGGAGGGGAAGCACCATGCTATTTGTGAGAGCTTCATCTCTAGTCAGGGGTTTCAGAGGTCATCTCCAGGTCAGAGCCTAATGTTCAGTCCTTCTGGCCCCAACCTCTTTTCATTCATCTCATACTGGCCCCCAGAGGCATGGCTAGAATCCAACATACAAACACACACCCCCTTAACGTTTCTGCTCCGTCCAGCTGATGGTACTAGATGAGAGTCCCCGCAAAGCGCCCCTAGAGGCGCGGGGCTGAGGTGTTGAGGAGAGAGACCGAAAGGTCAGCAAAAGCAGAAAAAAGCAAACGCAGTGGACAGTCTGAGTGATCTCACCGCTGAGGACATAGCACACCGATGCTTCCAGAACGTCAGGAGAGAGGCAGTGCTTCCTTATGGCGGGAAGTCTGGGCCCACAGGCTCTCTGATTAGACCGGAGAGGAAGCAAACACAGCCCTGCTCTTTCTCTGAAAAGGAGTGAGTGAAGAAAGAGGCCGAGGAAGGCTCTTGTCCAGCTCCTAACCTGCCTCTCCGTGTGCACGCTCTCCCCACCTCTCTCCCAATTCAGATCCTACACCCCAAGCTTCCTCTGTCAGCCCGGAAAGCATGAGGGCGACAGGGCTGGCTCAGACTACAGCTACTCCATGTTTGGTTAAAGTCTGTGATGGTTATGTTGTAAACTCGACAAGATACAGAATCATCTAGTGGACAAACCTCTGAGCATGGTGTGAGGGAGTTTCGAGACCGAGTTAAGTGAATGGGAAGACCCACTCTAACTGTGGGGTGGTACCATGGGCTGATGGGAAAGGAGGAAGTGGGATGAATATGAGCATTCATCTTTCTCTGTCCCTGACGGGGTCTAATGTCACCAGCTGCCTAATGATCCCACTGCCACAACTTTCCACCATGATGGAGAGCACCCAGAGTCAACCATTCCTTCCTTAGGTTATTCTGTGATGTACTCTGTGGTAGTCAAAGCAAAGTCCTATTTGTTGAGTGAGAGATAAGGTGCCTGAAGGAGGAACGCCCACGCTTGATAGAGTCTGGAGAGATGGCTCAGCGGTTAAGAGCACCGACTGCTCTTCCGAAGGTCCTGAGTTCAAATCCCAGCAACCACATGGTGGTTCATGACCATCTGTAATGAGATCTGATGCCCTCTTCTGGAGTGTATGAAGACAGCTATAGTATACTTACATATAATAACTAAATAAATTAAAAAAAAATAAAAAGAAGAGTCTCCTGGCCTCTCTATTCCTAGAAGGCTGGGCCTTCATAGGAGCCAAACTCACACTGAATTCAGGCTATGTGCCTACTCTTGTAGGTTCCCACCCAACCTCTTCATATCAAAATAACTAACAACACTTACACTTCAACGAAGGAAGGAATGCTTACCACAAACAGGCTCTAAGACAAATCCATTCGGTCCTGGTCACTATCCCAAACTAGTCTTGAACCTGACATATAACCATGGCTGGTCTTGAACCCTGGTCCTCTTATCTGCTTCACTGACTGCATGCCATCCTTTCGCAGGGCGCACACTAATCTCTCTATTGTTCCCATTTCAGTGTATGCACTGCTCAGGTGAATACCACCACAGTGTCACGTCTAGGTTCTCACTTCTTCAACTTCTAGAGAAATCTCAATAGGTGGGTAAGTGTCTATATTTAAGAGGTATATGTCTGGTCTCTGCCTCTTTCAAAGATGGTCTCAGTATGAGGGCTGGATCCCAGGGGGAAATGGCCAAGTGAAATGCTGGGATTTTCAGCAACTATCCCCATAGCTATGCAGAGGTAAGGGGGGATAGAGGATGAGTGTGGGAAGGAAATAGGCCAACATGCTCTTGGGGCTTTGGGAAAAACACCTTTGGGAAGGAAAGTCAGACCTTACAGACCTAGGAGGTCATACCAAGTGTGATACAGGTGTCTTTTCTACTGCTTTTTCTTCCCACTCACACCTCCATGTCTATAAAATCAATAGTCCTGACCAAAGTTTTTAATTTTATGTGTATGTATGTGGGCACACAGATGCCAAGGAACACACATGGAGGTCAGAGAACAACTTGTGAGAGTCAGCTTTTTTTCTCCTACAATGTGGGTCCTAGTGAGCAAACTCAGGTCATCAGGTTGAGAGGCAAGCAGCTCTACCCACTGAACTGTCGTGTCAGTCCTGCTGCTTCCTAATTCCCTCTGGCCTGCTTTGGAAGACACGCAGCATGCAAAAGTGAAGAACCCTGGACATCAATGGCATTAAGTCTCTCCTCTGGGTCTCCTGCTAGGGACAGGCTGGGGACTTGGAATAGTGGCTGTGGGTATTCTGGGAGCAAACTGAGGAAGAGATCAGATCTTAGCAAGCAGTCAATGTGTGAACTCTTTGTCAACTAACTTCTGCATATGGTATCTGCCCTTCCTTAGTCACTTGTAGAGTGGATCGCCAGTCTTCTCTATGGGTGACAGAGTATAGACTCTTTGCTGTATGGGAAGTGGGAAGGAGGCCCAAAGGTAGGATCAAACTGAGTCATAGGAAGGTCAACTATGGGGCCTAACAATCTAAAAGACCATCCCTTGGATTGTATAAATCCCTCCATTGAAGGAGTAATGTATATGGATTGCATCCCACATATATAACAGGATCATGCACAGTAAATAGGTCATATAAACTAGAGATGCCGGTCTTGTCAGTCAGGGGAAGCTCTGCCCTTTCCTTTCCTCTGTAATTAATATATCCTGGACCAGGACACTGGATGTGGCAAGGAGCTCTAGAGCCAGGGCCTGCTCTAGTTGCTCCTGCTCTGTACAGTCTATCTTTCTGCATTCACTTTCATCTTTAATACATTTATAATTCTGCTACTGCTTTTTTGTGTCTTATTTAGTTCTTCAAGACACAAAGACCTTAGACACCATGTTAAGGATGGCCCGTGTCTCCTCTGTAACAGGAAAGCTCTAAAGACCAGATTTCTCCTAATAGCTGTTCAACCAACTCTCTGGCCCCAGACCCACTTAGGTGCCTAATTTCAGAAGTTCCTGGAATTATGGCCAATTCCTGATCCCTGGCATTCTGCATTGCCAGCTGGGATTGCTGCTATACCAAAATCCCAGATCAGCATGTGAAGTTCCCAGGTTGGCATGGAAGCTAGTTCTTCTCAGTGTGTGTTCCAGCTTCCTGGATTATTTGGCTGTAGTTAACTCTCCTCTTCTTGGTTCAAAATCCCTCAGTACTGGGCATGTTGCTGCATGCCTGTAAATCCCAGCATAGAGGGGGCAGAGCAAGAGCATCAAAAACTCAAGGCCAACCTAGATGATATAGTGTGTTTTGAGGCAGTGAGAGCCTACCTCAAAAATCAGACTGAATCCTTTTCTATCCGTCTAAAGGGGTTTCCATTAGATCTATGTGCCGTGCTGTATTATATTTAATACGCATTCAGATATATATTTGAATGCTTAGCTTCAGTCATTGTAATTGTGATGGAAATTTACATAGACTCTATTGACTATTTGTGGTACCATGGACATTTTCACAATATTACTTCTGCCAATTCAAAAGCATGGAAGGACTTTCTGTTGTCGAGTGAGTGTCTCTTTCAATTTGTTTCTTCAGTGTCTTAAGTTTTCATCATATGTCACCTCTAGGGAAGAAAGGTTGGTTTATAGTTATAAACTGAACCTCATCAAGCTTATTTAAATTTGACTTTATTTTGGACTCTGTAAGTTACTGATGACCATGATTTGCTTTTTATAGTTACTTGTCTACCTTTTTCTTAGGTTATAATAGTTTTTAGACTCTCTGCTTCCTGTGTTGCTCTGTAGAACATTATACACTCATTATGGACTGTACCATTCAGAAAATAATCCTTTTCATAATCAAGAATTTTTTCTCAATGAAGCTTCTAAAATTTGCTTTTTTTGACTAATGTCTGAACATAGTAAATGGAAGTATTTATCACCAGATGCAAGCTTTATTTCCACTCACAGACATAAATGCTGGTATCTGTGACCATGTTCATGTTAGTTCATTCTTTTTATTTCGTTGATTTAGTCATGCTTTCCCCCCTTTGAGACAGGGTCTTGGTCTGTAGTACAGGCTGTCCTGGAACTACTTAGCCCAGGGTGGCCCTCTCCTACCTCAGGCCTCCCAGGTACTGGTATTATAGGTATGAACTTTTATGCCCAGATATTTATCCCTCTTGGTTTTTAATTATATGTGCTATTTATTGTTCTACTATAATTATGCTTTTCTATTTATGCCAAACATGGAATTTGGAATCTATTATCTTCCTACTAATCGCCTGTAAAAAAAGAAATTTACCAACTTGGGCCAGCCATTCTGATTTGTTTCTAAACAGTTGGTTCTTCTTTTAATAATGCATTCTGAAGAACTCCCAGCAAAACATCAATTGTTCTTCATTATTCTACTAATTGGATTTTCTGGCTAGTCCTGCTGCCAGGGACACTATAAATTAGTTAACCCTAAAATGGTCCTTAAAAAGAAAAATGTCCAAGGAAAAACCAGAAATTAGTGGATTTAATTTTTTTATTTAGTTGCCATAAAGAACCTTGGTTATAATGTTCATATCTGACTTCCTCTTCTCCTTTAGAATACTTAGAAAAGTGAGCAGATCCCTGCCACAGAGTCTTGGGCCAGCCCCAAGAGGTGGGAAAGAATGATACTAAGAACAATGATTTTGGAAGTGTCTCTCACCTCCAGACACCCTGTCAGTCTCCAGCTGATCTTAGCAGTAAGTTTGCATTGACTCCTTTCCTACGAGCACAGTGACACTTTCCATCCACACACGGCTTTAAAAGCTCAGCTCAGATCACACCAGTGTTCCTGACAGCTTACTTTTATGGGTAACCAAACTCATAGGGTTGTTGTTTTGCCTAATGGGTCTGTACTGGCTAGTTTTGTGTGTCAACTTGACATAGGCTGGAGTTATCACAAAGAAAGGAGCTTCAGTTGGAGAAGTGCCTCCATGAGATCCAGCTGTGGGCATTTTCTCAATTAGTGATCAAGGGGGGAAGGCCTCTTGTGGGTGATACCATCTCTGGGCTGGTAGTCTTGGGTTCTATAAGAATGCAAACTGAGCAAGCCAGGGGAAGCAAGCCAGTAAGTAACATCCCTCCATGACCTCTGCATCAGCTCATGCTTCCTGACCTGCTTGAGTTCCAGTCCTGGCTTCCTTTGGTGATCAACAGCAATGTGGAAAGTGTAAGGTGAATAAATCCTTTCCTCCCCAACTTGCTTCTTGGTCATGATGTTTGTGCAGGAAAAGAAACCCTGACTAAGACAGGTCTCATTTGATGCATTGAAATTATTTACATATGTTAAAGTGTGTCCTCAATTTGGTTGTGACAACCTTCAGGGTAGAAATGTTATTCCTTTTCTGAGAAACTGTCTTATAATGTAGCTCAGGCTGGCTTTGAACTCACAATGCTCTTGACACCCTCCAAGTGCTGGGATGTAAGGTGAAGTTCAATCTCACAGCCACAGCTTATTGGTTCTTTCAGAGTGTCTGGCATCTCTCAAAATGCCAACATGCAACCTTTCTAAGGACACATACACACTGACCCGACTCAGTGCCTGCAAAAAAGTGTGTGAGGTGAATCTCCAAAAAAGGCTTAAATACAGAGGCTGAAGTATATCACCCGGAGAAAGGTGGCGACTGACATAGAACATGTGAGGCTGGAAAGGTAGCCCAGTCTGTGAAGCATGATCCCCAGCGTCCATGCCTGATGTAGCAATGCACAGCTGTAATCGCAGGGCTGGGAGAGCCACTTGGGTCTCACAGGTCAGTTTAGCTGAATCAGTGAGTCCCAGGTCAGAGTGAGATCCTGTCTCACAAAGACGAAAATGGCGGAGGAGCCAGGGAGGGATGCTCAACAGGTAAGTGGGTAAGGGCACTTGCCATCCAAGTGTGAGGACTTGAGTCTCACTCTCCAGAATCCATGGAAAAGCCAGACACATTGTATGAGCATCTACAATCCCAGTGTTCCTATAAGGAAATGGGGAGTAAGGAGAATACTCAGAAGTCCATGGGCCAGCTAGCCTGTGTGTGAGGTATCAAGATTACAGAGAGACCATGTCTCAGACAAGATAGAAGGTTGTTCTCTGAACTCCATACATACATGCCATGGTGTTACTCAAACGTCTACATTCATATACCTGACTGTACACACGTACATACACACACACACACACACACACACACACACACACATATCATACACACAAATAAGGTGGAGAGTGACTGAGCGATACACCTGACATTGACCTCTGACCCCCACATGCATGCATGTGCTCATGAACATGTACACTTGTCCATGCTCCCTCCCCAAATAAATACCTATTACATCCACGCTCAAAACCCTCTTGGACTCCATCTCTTTTGTTGTGTTTTGGAGCTTCATGGAGTCCAGGTCAGCCTTAAACTTGCTTTGCAGCCAATGGTGACTCTGACCTCCTGAACTTTCTGCCTTCACCTCCCAAGGGCTGGGATTACAAATCTGTACAATAGCCCAAGTTTTAACAATGGCCACTGTCCTCCCAACCTTTCCTGTCTCTCCTGATCTCTCAGTTGGCATCAGTTCCAATGACTTGTCTGCTGCCCACAACACACCACACACAGGCTCCTTCTCCTGGTTAAACTTGAGCCACCTTTACCTCCTACCTCACTTGATATTGGGTTTTTGTGTTAATGTTATCTATTGGACAGGCCTTCCATAACCATCCCATATATGATTATGCACCTATATCAAGCTCTACCCTGGTGTTTCCAGAGTATTTAACATCACTTTGATTATACTGTGAATCTACCATTTGTAGTGAGGATTTTGGTTTCTTAAAAAAAAAAACAAAAAACCCAGATATGTTTTGTGAATATGTTTTTGTTTTAATCCCAGGTGTGGGATAAGAGGCTGCTTCACAGCAGGTGATTATGATTTGCCTTGTGCACTAGCAGAGGCGTGATCTTTGCTAGTTGCAGATAGTTTCATGCTGGGGACTCAGGAGAGAGATAAATGGGAGAGACCTGAGAGGCCTCTGAGAAGGCAGCTACTCCCCCTGCTGCTGTGGTTTGTCAAGTTGTCATGAGCAAAGAGACAAGAAGTTGGAGCTATCCAGACAACGAAGATTGGACTTGCCTCAAGGAACCCAATGTCCGAATCAGCAGCAAGTAGCTCATAGAGGCCTACGCCCCTTTATCCTTTAACCTTCTTTCTCTCTTACCTAGTGTTGGGGGGTTAGAAGGGATTAGGGTGTAATAAGGGTTGGAAAGGCAGTAGAGGTACATGAGTCCAATAAAATAGCTTAAAAAAAAGCACTGTCAACCATTTCCTTCTTTCCTAGAATGCTAGTATCAACAGAACAACAACATTCTTCATTTTGCTAATGTAGTCCCCACATCTAGAATAGGACCTTGAAACAGCAGATACTTAATAATAAAAAGTAGAATGATTGACAGATTGAATGAATGAGGATGGTCAAGCCTTACGGGTGCTGTGTTTGTTTCTAAAGGGGAAGATTTATATCAGTCAAAAGTCTCTTAGTGAAAACAAATCCCTTGTCGGGCTAGGTTCTTCCTGATGAAGATGGAAGTTATAATCTAAAAGCCAATCCTCCTTCCCCCTCCTTCCATCCCGAGGCAGGGTCTTACTATGCAGCCCAGGTTGGCCTTAAACCTAAGATCTTCCTGTCTTGGGTCTCCTGACTGCTGGAATTACAGGCATCTACTACCATGCACAGGTAAAATTTAACAGCAAAGTCTGAAGACCACGACTAGACAGTACCACATCTGTGTTACTGTTGGGGCCTCAAGATAGCACTGTGTCGTCTTCTGGCCATGGCTTCAGTCGAGGTATCTGTTCTCTTAGATACTTAAACTAGGCAGTTATGCTAAACTTTGTGTGCTGGCTAGTTTTTTTGCTGACTTGACATAAACTACAGTCATCTTAGAAGAAGGAGCCTCCAGAGATCAGGCTGTATGGAAGCCTGTAGGGCATTCTCCTAAATAGGGATTGATGGGGGTGGGCCCAGACATTATTGGTGGTGCTATCCCTGGGCTGGTGGTTGTAGATGCTATGAGAAAGCAGAAGGCATGCTGAATAAGCTAGGAGGAGCAGGCCGGTAAGTGGCACTTCCCTGTGGCCTCTGTATCAGCTCCTGCCTCTTGGTTTCTGTCATGTTAGAGTTCCTGTCTTGACCTTCCCTCAATAGGTCAAATAAACCATTTCCTCCCTAGGTTGCTTTTGGTCATGGTGTTTAATCATAGCAACAGTAATCCTATGAGGGGTGTGTGTGTGTGTGTGTGTGTGTGTGTGTGTGTGTGTGTGTGTGTGTGTGTGTGTGTGTATAGGCATTCATGCATGAGCAGGTACCAGTGTATAGCAGACCTTTCTGAAGGTGGATAGAACTGGCCCCTGCATACCTCAAAGTCATTCTATTTCAGTCCCTGTCCATCTCCTGATTCATTTTTCTTCCCCTCCTTACACTGGTTATTCATACCATGCCATGTTACTCCCGTTGCTGAGAAACAGGAAATGGGCACACATGCACAGACAAGTTATGTTTCAGTCAATGTGAGACTCAGCACAAGCCTTCAAGGATGTGAGCCACTTCTGGAGGTCACAGTCCTCTAAGAGAGACTGTGGAGGTCACAGTCCTCTAAGAGAGACCCCCTGTATGAACAGGGGGTATGGAGGCTGGCTGGATGAAGAGTAAAGGAAGGTGTTCTGGTGACAAATACAGAAACATCAGATAAGATGGGAACCTGGATTCTGACAATTTTCTCTTACTATGTTTTGATAGCAGAACAACGACTACCTAATCTGGACTTTTAGAAGAAAAGATAAAATCAGGGATGCCTGGTGGGGAGACGACAGGCGCTGGCTTGTACAAAGGCAATGCAATGGCCTTATTCTTAAGTGAAAGTAGGGCTATCAGTGACACTCAGAGACTACTAGAGATGCTGAGGGACCCTCTGCTCCGAAGAGCTATGAGCATCTCAAGACTGGTACAATACTAGCACTTGTGGATGCTGACCACCTCAGGCTGGTGTCTGGAGATTCTAGAGAGAAGCAGTAAAGGCATTTGTAACCCATGCTACATGGGCAGGAGCACGGCACGCACGCACTTATTCCCTAAAACTGTAACATTTGTATGCACGTAGCTGTGCATCCTTTCAGAAAAGAATGTAAAAGAGGGCTGGGAGACTGCCTAGTCTACATAGTAACTATTTTAAATGCTGAGGGCCAGATGGTTCTGTCTCTCCACTGAGCTCCGCTGGCAGAGTGGGAAAGCACAGATACACATGAGAGAATGGGTGTGTTGGACTTCCAGGGAAACTTGGTTTTTACAGCAATAGGAGCTGGACAGGAACAAAGCCTGGGTCTGCTGACCCTTGGAACAGGAGTAGGGTGGCCATGACAATGGATATGTTCTGTATTTGTGACTCCCAATACAGCAACCACTAGCTTGCCCATGATTAAACAATGCAGCTAGTATGACTGGCAAGCTGAATTTTTGACTCATGAAAAAATTAATTTTTGCATGTGGAAGCTCATGTGTGTTCAAGCACAAGTGTGCGTCTGAGCAACCTTGGGCATAGCATCCACTTTGTTTTGTAAGTCAAGCTCTCACTGGCCTGCAGATCCTAATTAGGCCGGACTGCAGTGTCAGGGAAACCAAGGGATCCACTTATCTCCAGCACTTTGGTTCTAAGCATACACGAACATGATTTTTCGATGTGGGTGATAGGATCAAATACCAATCCTCACACTTACATGGCAAGCACTTTATCAACTAAATTTTCTCCCTAGCCCCAAATTAACATTTCAGAGGAACCAGTGGGTACTGGTTTTGAAAGGGTATAGCTAAAAGTTCTTTAAATAGCTACCTAAAACACAAGAAGTCACAGGTTCAAAAGAACTCACCCAGCATGGAAAGGTTTAACATCCAGACACTGCCTTTCATCCCTGGCCTTCCATAGGGATGAGAAGAATCAGGTTCAGGGACTGAGGAGATGGCTGGACACTATGACAAAGAATCAGGGCTATGATGGAGCACGGCAGGAGACAGTCGACTCTCTCGCTCTCTCTCCCCCTGCAGCAGTTTGCCAAAGTGGCTGTAATGGACCATCTGCTTTCCTGGTTACAGGGGCCTGCTGTGCGATGCGAAGAACGGAGAGAGGGTCGAGAGAGCCTGGGAGGCTGATGCTGGATCCATCAGAATGGCTTGAAGGCACACCGATTTTTCTTCCTCACCTAAAAAAGGTCTTGAAATAGGTTTGCATCTGCCTTGGGGGCATTCACATTTCCCAGTAAGGCTGGCTGTCAGAGTCTCTGAAGGATCCTGTTCAATATTATTTTATCCATCCACCCGTGAGAGCCCCACCTGAGGGCTCTTCTGCTTGTTCTTCTCACTCTGTTGGTGTTTATTGCTACATCTTCTGATTTCCTTAGGACTTTCTGCACAGGGAAGACATTAACCAGCCCTTAAAGTCAGCACCCACCCGGATTCCAGCAAGTTCTCTAATGTTAGTTTTTGTTATAGCTGGTACAGTAGTCAGGCATTTTCCAGACACCCAGCATCTCATTCCAGCAAAGCCCCTCCCATTGGGACCTAGTCTGAGTCTGCTGCTTCCTCAGACCTCTAAGAGGAGACATCACTGTCATACTCTGCCCTCCCACAAGGAGTGTCCCTTTCAGCAGCACATGGGGCACATTTGCCCCCTTGAAGGCTCCTAGCTGTGATCTAGGGCATTCCCCAATTTAGTCTGTAGCTAGGAAATCCAATTCTGAGTTTTAGAACAACAACAACTTCTTCTTCTTCTTCTTCTTCTTCTTCTTCTTCTTCTTCTTCTTCTTCTTCTTCTTCTTCTTCTTCTTCTTCTTCTTCCCCTTCCCCTTCCCCTTCCCCTTCCTCTTCCTATTATTATTATTGCTACGAACCAATGTTTGGGTCTACCTTCCTGGTTCTCACTTCCCCATCCACCATCATTAGAATTCCCCTGATGAATATTAATAAGATGACTTTCAAGTTCTCGAGTTTAAATTAGGCAGGTCCTCAGGGAAATGTGTGTATCGTGGACACAAGGGAAGCCATGCTTGGGGAAAACAGGAAAGAAAGGAGCTATCATCAGTATGGGTCCTTGGGGACCCTGTGGTCTTGTAGCTTGGTTATCGATAGCACAGATGTAGTTGTTACAGATGGATTCCAGGTGCCTACTGTGCCCCAGTGTTAAGTCTCAGAAACCAAGGATGAATGGCTGAGGTGCTTATTAATATACCAAAGAGGGGCACTGGCCAGCTCTCCCAGCATCCCTCAGTACCCGTGTCTCCTCCCAGCATCCCTCAGCACCTGTGGCTCCTCCCAGCTCTCCCAGCATCCCTCAGCACCTGTGGCTCCTCCCAGCTCTCTCAGCATCCCTCATCACCCGTGGCTCCTCCCAGCTCTCCCAGCATCCCTCAGTACCCGTGGCTCCTCCCAGCTCTCCCAGCATCCCTCAGTACCCGTGTCTCCTCCCAGCTCTCCCAGCATCCCTCAGTACCCGTGTCTCCTCCCAGCTCTCCCAGCATCCCTCAGTACCTGTGGCTCCTCCCAGCACTTCTCATCCTGCTGCCTACCCCAAGCCTCTCCCTCTCAGGTGCTCGGCTACCACGTCCCTTCCCCACCTATAACTCAGCCATTTGGCTACCCCACTCTTGCTCACTTGGTCTATGCCTCCTCTACAGTTCCGCCATCGCCATCCGTGTGCACTCTCCTCTTTTGGTCCAGTTTAGTCTGCCGGGCATGTTCAGCTCGGACTCAACCTCTCCCTGCTTTCTCCCTTGTCTTCTCCCTACTTTAGGGGTAGTCATGCCCTCTTCTTTTTATTTCATTTTCTCACTCACCCAGAGCAACAGAGGTGAGGCTTTGGCTACTCAGCTCAGATGCTGCAGCCTGCACTGGCTATGTGTTGTTGCTGGCATAGAGTCATTTGTTTAGTTCCTTTACTTCTATTAGGAGGTTGAATTGGCCCATAACAGCAGCAAGGGAGGACCTATAAGTGTGGACACGATCCATACTCAAGGTGCTAGCTTTCTCTCAAGCCCGATGAGATGATAAGAGTGAACATCTCCACCTAATGTGTTCGCGTCCACCATCAGGGTCTGTGCCTGCAGACTCATTCCGTTCTGTTCAGGGTCTCTACCCCCAGACTCCATCCATATGTAAAGGTCGAGAGACATATGTGCAACTGTCTTCAAAAATATTAGACTTATTTTTTTTTCATGTGTGTGTGCACATACTAATACTACTATGCACATGTTGGGATCAGAGGACAACTTCTGGAAGTCTGTTCTCTCCTTTCAGTATGTGGGTTCCCCGGAATAAACCCAGGTCACCCATCTTGATAGGTGGCAAGTGCCTTAACCATCTCACTGGCCCTCAATTTTTTTGTTTTTATTGTTAAACTTTATTATGTACAAGCTAATAAAAGTAGGCAGAATATAAACACCGTGAGCCTTCCATGTACTAGCAGCTATCATGGTAACTCCTCAACTGGGAATACCCTTCCCCGTATTGTTGGGTGGTAAATTCTGGGCATCATACAATTCCACTTTAAGGTCCACCCTTATTCACCTTCATGACATGCTAGGTCATCAGCTCCCACCTCTATGAGGTAAATCTCAAATATCCTGTGTTTGACATGTCTTTAAGGGACCGTTTCTTCCCCTTAGTCTGAAACTGTCATGTGAGGCTATCTGTTCACTAGACAGAATCGTATGTGAATGAATACACGAAAACAGGTCTGACCTGGACAGACAAGCTGACGTCGCGTCTAGGAAGCAGGACGAGGTGGAATACAGAGGGAGGACAAGGCTTGTTGAGCAAAACCTAGCAAAACCAACCACTGCCCCCCCCCCCCCAAAGCCCAGACACACATCCAAAACAGGTTAAGAGACACAGGGCGTACTCTCTGACACATGTTCCCGCAAAACCAGCTGGTCTTGGTGACCAAGATCTCCATTCTAGAAACATTCACCCCCAGAAAAATTATCACCATTCATTAAATAAGGCTTTTTTTCTTTGTTTCTTGGTCTCTCCCTCATCTCTCTCATCAAATCTGTCTCTTCTCAGCTCTCTCTCTCTCTCTCTCTCTCTTTCTACTTTCTGTCTCCTTTGTTGCTGTTTTTTCTTCTGCATCTCTTCTGGTTCTGTCCCCCCACTTGCACCCCCCACTTAACCTTTTCTTCAGAGGACCAAGACTTAGCCCAAAGGCTCTTCCTAGCTCTGCTCCCTCCGGAAGCTGCTCTCCATGGCAACAGAGGCTGCCTCACACTGTGAGGCCCAGCAAGGCAGGAGAGGAGGAGGCTGGTAGAGAGAGCAAACACTGACTAAAGGCAACTGACTTATTGCTAGGTTGTTTTGGAGAAGGAAAATGACCCAGCAGATTGGCTTTTCCGGGGAGGTGACAAACTGGAGGCGATGATGGCACTTGAATGCTCCTGTTCCTCAAGCTTGTTGTGAGGCTTTTATTTCCCTCCCCAAAGCAAAACTGTGAGGTACAGAGGAAGAAAAGACAGAACGATTCATTGCTTAGATGCACCTCCACCACAGCACCCCTCACCTCCGAGTTCCATGCAACAGAGGGAACTGCCTATCTGTTCTCCCCAGGCAGAGGGAATGTGACCCAGGCAGAATGAATCCTCCTACACTGTCCCCTAGCCTCCTCAGGAGTCCTAATCATCTTCAGCCCGGCAGGATGTTTAATCAGCCGGGAAGTGGGTACCACACAGGGCAGTTCTTTGGGGTGGGTATATGAAGAGGGCTTTGGATATTTGCTTTGCCTCCCCTCCCCTCCTTTTTTAACCTCCTGCCCCGAGTACCTGCAGGCTGGGAGGAAACTGTTGTAACTTTTACTCTGGCTATGGAAATACACAAGAAGCAAGTAAAGCAAGTGAAAGGGAGGCTGAAGACTGGAGAGAGGGTTCAAGTGCCTGCCTCCTGAGCATCAGGACCTGGGTCCTCATCCCCAGCACCCACATAGAAAGCTGGGTGTCACAGTGCACATCTCTAATCCTAGTGCTCGGGAGGTAAAGTCAGATGGGATCTACCAGAGTATAGAGTAGGATTATCTCGTGTTGACTTCTGGCTTCTATACACACACACAGCACACACACACACACACACACACACACACACACACACACAGCACACAGACCACATACACTATACACACTACATACATTCTACACTCTACATACAGACACTACACACATACACTACACACACACCACATACATTGCACACATTCTACACACAGACATAGACATACAGACACACTCTACGTATACTACACACACACACACACACACACACACACACACACAGAAATACATACAAATCTATCGATCTGTGGGGCAGTGGACCATGCCAGGAAACTTGGTACCATTGAACAGGCACCCAGGCACCCAGCTGAGACAGTGAGTGGCTCCCTGCTCCCTATTAGATTTCTGAACATGTGCCACACTTCTCACATAGGAAATGTAACCTGTGGTCTTGTAGCCAAAACCAGAGTTCTCTATGCTAATGAGGCCCTGAGGATTTAGTCAATAAGCTTCCCTTCCCAGACATTCCTCCCTCCAAAAGGTATTCAATCTCTGGTCCATCCTGAGGAGATGGTGTGCACCTATTTTCCACGATGAACAATCAATAAACCGTTTGGAACCAAGGGACTATCTCTTCCATCAAGAACCGCTGTGGGGTACGTGGAGAAGGTCTTTGCCTACAGGCCCCTCTGCCCTCCTAGATAACTGCTGGTAAGCTAAGGACTTTCACTGATGATCTAAGCCAGAGTTCCCCATTCCCCCAGCCCCTGGCTTGCGATAGTCTTCAGCCCATGGGACCCCAACTCTGTTTCCAAACTCCCCACAACCCAGCGGCTCCTCATTGCAGACTTGGGGACTCCCATCTCCTTTCTCGACTCCTCTGTGCAGCAATTGGATGCCTGGGAGTCAGAGAACCCCAGCTTCAGGCCTCCCACATCCTAGGTTGCAGTTTTTCCACTCCTGGAGCAATGCTCAGCGCTTCCCTAAAAGCCGAACACCGATGCTGTGCTGGGTAAACAAGTCTAGCGCTCCCTGAGTTCCACATCCCCAGCAGTGGGGTGAAACATGGACCCACACACCTCCAGGATACTCTTCCTGCTCTTCAACAGTGCTTTTGTTCTGGGCCTGTCTGCAGAGATAAGACCTGGCAAAGCTTTTCCATTCACCAGCCAAGCTGTCACATGCCTTGGGCATCAAACAATTCAAGTCCCAATGTGTCACTTGCTTGAACAACAGCACAACATCTTTCTTTGGATAGAGCCCCCATCTCAAGTCTGAGAGTGGATTATTGTACCCCTCTGGGTTAACAATCCTCAACAAGAATGTTTCCATAGGGTTAAACAGTACAGACAGAACCTAAGGAAACTCCCAAGGAGAGGAACATAGGGTTCTGGGAAAGAAGAAAGACCTTCAGCAGAGAGATAGTGGTGAGATACCAAGCAAAGCAGGTGGGCCAGCAAACCAGGATACCAGTGCACCTCTCCTCAGCTGCGCCCCCTTGCGGAGGGGGAGTCTCCCTGATCTCTTTCAAACTGTGGTTGGCTCTGCTCCTGCCTGTCCATGTCCTGACAGGCTTTTGAACTGGTTTGATTGCCATCCCAAACATTCACAGAAATGGGTCCTGCCTGGGCTCTTCTCCATCAGAAGTGGAATCCCTGCTCTTGACCTTCTGGGTTGGAGTGGAAAGCAGAGGGGGTGGGGCAGAGAGGCCACCGGAGCATCCACTGTCCACGCTGATCCTGATGCATCTTCAGCAGCAGTGCCCGCAGGCCCTTCTCTCTACCTTTGTCAGGAGGGTTTCTGACTCCATTAAAGATCCATCTGGAAGGTTAACATGTGCAGAGTTGTCCAGGACCCAAGGGAGGCCCAGGGAAAAGACTTTCCTAAGGCTCAGTCAGGTTCATTTGGATAATTGATATTTTCATAATAAGTCAGGCACCGTGATGCTTAGGCTAGGGACCCGGGTCATCCAAAAAGCAATAATCACGTGGTTTAAAAAAAAATACGGTTTCAAATCGGGTCTGTTGCTTTGAGACTATAAGTTTGAATTCCTTTTCTCTTGACACTTGGCACTCTTTGGAGTAATTCATTACAAGAACAAATGCCTCTTTCTGAGTGACCACCAGTTTTCTCCCAAGTAGGGGCAACCTGAGCACATTCAGCATTTGCGCACAAAGCAAAGGTACCGTCCTTTCGGTAAGTGATCCTACATGAAGGTGCACAGCTTGGGAAGTCCACTGGGGGGCTTCATGCTGTGACGGACATGAACAACTCTACCCATTGACAGCTCGTGAGGCAGAGAAGCATGTAGTGAAAGCCATTCACTCCTTAGTACCAGTATAGAGGACAATGTTGACAGCAAGGCAGGGGCCTGAGTAACTTCCTTCATTAAATCCTTCTGGAGGTCATTGTGGCTATTTCATGGAGAAGGAGTTTAAACATTCGCTAAAGACTCTGCAGTTAGGAAGCGACGGGTATAGCATTTGAACCCAGGTCTCTATGATCCCAAAGCCATGTTCTTCCTACCTCACTTGTGGAGGCTTAGACTGTGAACTTGACATGATCCAGAATCACCTAGGAGATGGACCTCTGGTATGTCTGTGAGGAGGTTTCTACATGGGGTAAACTGAAGAATGCATGCCATGTGACCAGGTGACTCAAATGCCCGCCACTGTGACTTCCCTGCCTTGATGGACTGTATCCCCCTCATGATGCCCAAATCATTTCTGTTGGACATTTTGTCACATTGAAAAAAGTAAGTAAAATATCACTATTCGGGAAACACGAAGAAACAGACAGTGTAGTTCCTTTCTTCGGGGGTGGAAATCCATTGGGAGAGGTGTTCAGGATCCAGAAAAAGATTGACAATGAGAGAGAGAGAGGAGGGTGGGGAGATTGGGGGAATAAGAGACATGTCTTCCTGATTCACTGCTGGATCTTAGCAGATCAAGACCCCTGGGAGCCCAGATCTTTGGGATGGGTCTGATGGTTTATGCAATTCATCACAACCACCCACCCAGGCCATCAAGGTAGAAGGCTTTGCTCAGGATTATGAAGCCAGTAATAACAATGGCAGACTTCCAGCCTTTTCAAAATCACCTCTTTCCAAATGGAAGTTTCCTGGGTTCTTGGGTGTGCTGTTTCTATCAAGGCTGGAGAGCCAGGAAGGGAGTCTCCCATGGGTAGAAGTCCAATGTCCATGTCAGGTCTGTAAACCAGGACAGCAATGGAACTGACATATGCACTTTGGCAGAGCATCCCGACTGCTCTACTGCAGGGGAGTGGTGGGGAAGACAGGTGGTCAGAGCAACTAGTTTCTCAGGCAGCTGATGGCAGAGTTTCTCCTTGGCTTGGTTTGATATTTTACTGTGGCAAGTTCTGTAGCATATATAAAACTGGGAGGCCAAGCACAGCAATCCTCATGTGTCCGTCACCGGTTACAGCAGTGAGGACAAGGGCAGTTCCTTTACTTTTTCCAGTCCTTTAGGGCTCAGTTAATCCCAAACAGCAGATATATTCCAGAAACACGTTAGTATGTATCTTGAGAGGACTTTCTTCAAAGACCTAATCACAGTAGTATTATACATGAAAGATAATATAAAATAAATTTATAATTCTAGCTAACTTACTTGTTAATATTACTTGAATACCTTGTTAGTATTCAAATTCCTCAATCCGATCCATCCTTCCTTCTTTCTTCTCTTAATCAATCAGTCAATCAATCAACCAATCAATCAATCAACTGGGTATCTATCATCCGTCTGTTCTCTCTCTCTCTCTCTCTCTCTCTCTCTCTCTCTCTCTCTGCTTTTTTTGGATGAGGATCTAAATAAAGTCTATCCATTAAAATTTGTTGCCTCTAAATAATTTTTAATTGATAGGTTATTTTCTTTCCTTTTTCTTTCTTTTCCCTGCAATTTACTTGCCCAAGATACTGGGTTATTTTATCTGATACAGTGTCCTGGGTTCTGCATTTAATTGAGCACAGTTCATCTAGGAGAGATTTTCTTGAGCAAGAGAGGTGGTATTTATAATGACACATCTAAGTAGATACAGATTTTGGAGTCAGAGTTGGCTTTAAATCCTTGGATTACAACTAACAGCATGATTTTTAGCAAGATTTTTAGTTATTTCCCAGTTTCCTAATCTATATCATGGGCTTTGAAGATGATAACATACAACAGATGGTGGATTCTAAGAAAAGCTCTTAAAGGGGTGGTTACAAACTAGTGTGCAACATCCTTTACCCCCACTTCGTCTCTCCTCTGTCTCCTCACCAAGGCTGAAAGGACCAGTGTGGTGTGTCTCAGGTCACCACCCCAAGGCACAGCGCCCTTGCTGGGCAGTTTAGGGCATTAAATGGCACAAAAGAACACTGCTTCCGAGTTACTTTTTAAGTTTTAAATACAATTTGTTTCTTAATTTCCCTTATGTCCGGTACCAGAATGCCACCATTGATAACAGTTTTAAGAGGGTGTTTGTGAAGCCAGAAAGTATTGTCCCATACCTTTAATCCCAGCACTTGGGAGGCAGAGGCAGGAGGATCTCTGTTAGTTCAAGGCCAGCCTGTTCTACAGAGTGAGTTCCAGGGCAGCCATGGCTACATGGCGAAACCCTGTCTCCAATGTTCATGAGGGAAACCTCACAGTTCAATTGATTCATTGGGCGGATGGTGATCAGAACTGTCCCCTGCCACTCACTTTGGGGCTCTGTCTGCACCTCTCCCCTTCCCATGCCAAAGCTCTGCCCTTCAACCAAACTCTTTCCTGGCTTCCACACAGGCCCAGCTCTTATTTGTTTGTCCATACACATCAGTCCTCCAGGTGCTAAGGACTTGGCCTGTTATGCTGCTCACAGTTGAGTCCCCAGCTTCTACCACAGTGTGTGCCCCTGACCCCGCCAGCAGGCATCTAGTTCACACTGGCTGTGGTGCTGAATTATATTAACTAACCCTTTCACCCATATCCAGGGACACCTCTCCTCAAAATGACACTAAAGGTTACAAGCTGTTGCTATTTGTTTATGCTCTTCAGGGTTTTGCCCTGCTTGTTTCAAAAACCGGTCTGATGTTCAGCTCCTATGTAGAATTCATGGTCTGATTTTTAATCTGTTGCTCTATAAGATATCCATGCAATGTATACATCTGAAAGCACAAGAAGAAAATCTCATTTCTCTTATAAAACTCATATTGCTCATACATGTGCCAAGGTCTTCAGGACTTGGCAAAAAAAATGTCTCACTTCCCTGTTTATTGATTCTTTAGTAATGACCACCTTGAGAGGCCTGAATAAAGGGAAGAGTATGGGTTGCTAAAAATCCATCACATCAATAGTCACGGCCACGCATTTGGAAATCCCCCGACTACTTGATCCAGATGGGTAACAGCCGTGTCATGGAGTTTGCTCGCCCAGGATCTTTGAATCTTTCCCAGTCACTCACACCAGCATAGCTGGAATAGATTCCCATTCTGTTGGAGGTCTATAAACCCTCCCTCCCTGGCCATGCTGGCTTTTCCAGGGTCATTTCTCTCCTGGTTTATGCTAAGATGCCAATCTAGATCCCTTCTTCCCACACGGAGAGTGTTTTTCCACCCACACTGTGAGCCCCTTGTTGGCTGTCTTCTGACTCAGAATCTTTTTCTAGCCTTTATTTTCTGCAGTTATCCTGGACAGCCTGCTAGCTTATGATTTAGCATGTGCCCCGTATTGCTTTTTGGTTCTCTCTGGGGCCTTGCACACTAAACATCTAGAACCAAGCATGGCTACCCCAGCAGGCCTGATTCTCTCCCCCACCCCCGGGGTCCTGTAAGGACAAGCAGGAAGATGCTGACTCAAGCTTATCTTCCAGATGTTCCAGAGGTGCTGGAAAGTACAGGGCTTGGCTACATCTCTATCCATGAAGATGCAATGCTCACACATGAGAAGAACTCTCTTCCCTGCCTCCATCCCTTATCCTGTGATGCCAAGGTCCTCTGTTTCGAAGTGTCAGGCCTCTTTCGGGCACCATGATGTCACTTAGAGCTCATCATTCTCATTGGGATGAATGTCAACCTAGGGCCACAGCTCCCTCAGGGACGATCTAAAGGTGGAGGCTCTTCAGTGTGCACCTTTGTAACTGGCACTCATTTTTCTTAAACCCATACTTCGAAAGTGCAGTCTCTTTAATTTCTACCATGATTAAGCTCTGGTAAATAGGGATAAATAAACTATAGAAAGAAGAGCCAACTAAAAGCCCCTTTTACCTCTTCATGTGTATGTCTCTTATTTTCCTCGCTTTCTGTGACTAATGGAATGAATGCCCAGTAAGACAGTAACACAGATGGAGAGCGACTGATGATTAGAAGCAGCACTTGTCTTTGTGTCCACGTCCCCCTTCCCTTTTGCTATATGAGAAGCTTGGTGGGGGTCCCTGGATTTTCACAGTAGGGGGAACCTGCTCTGAGGACATGTGCTGACCAGAGCTGCAGAGTACATATGTGCACAGATGAGAGGTACCACTCACTGTGCATCCTGTTTTATTGCATATCAACATTCATTGTGAAAAAAAATCATTTTTCAAACCAATGTTCATTTCTTCAAGATTTTAAGTTATGAGATTGGTCTCACTGCTATTTCTTGGGTATTTATTTCAGAGAACCACCCCCGCCCCCTCTGGTTACAGCTATAGCAGTGCTTGAGTTTGGTGCAATGAGCGCATGGGTGAGACTTCTTGGGGGAAGCTGTGACCCCAGGGAGAGGCAGGGAGGGAGCAGGCTGCGTGACTCATGCTCCCAAATAAATCGACTCATCAAATCTGTTTCTGGCAGTTACCAGCAGACCAAGCACTGGTGGACCTTTAAAGTGAAGACACCCAAGTGCTTTTGTTTGTTTGTTTTCCATGGACAGAGTTTGGTCCAGTCCCACTTCGTATGTTCAAGATGGGGTCCCAAGGGATTTATTTCTATACCTCAAAACCATTTCCTATGATGAAAAGACTGGAATGAGACAGGACCTTCCCAGGGACAAGGAGCAAGACTCTAAGGCATTGAATGGTTCTTCTGTGATGTAGATCCCCCATCAACTACTATGTCAGCAAAGATAACTCACTGAACTGCTGTCTTCGCCTTCATCCATCAAACCAGGTGATTAATCTACGCCTGCAATTCCTTAAGCAAGGTACAGAGTAAGGAAAGTACTGAACTCTCAGTAAGCACTTCCTGTGTGCCAGGTATTGCTGTAAGCAGTTGGTCAGTACTATATTGTCATTTGGTTCCCTCGATCTATGGGCAAAATTTCCATATGACAGTGGGGGAACTGAGGCACAGCAAGGTTAAACAACTTCAAGGTTATACAGCAAGAATATCATGGTCGAGTATTTCCATGGGCAGGAAGTAAGGCGTTCGGAGAGCTTATTCTCATAGTTATTACAGTCATATCGTTATCTCTCTATCCCAAAAGCAACAAGCTGTTGTGCTGAGACATTTCTAAGGACCAGGATATACAAACACTAAACTGAATATGTGTCCTTGCTCTGAAGCTATCTGAATAGGCCCATCCATCTATGCATCAACAAGAGGAACTTGGTGCTCCATGGCTTAAGCAGCTCCTTATCAGCCACTGGCCTCTGAGACTAGGTGAGGAAGCAGTATAGTGGGTGTGGTGCAGCTGTCTGGTTACCTTGGTGACAATGGAGGCTAAGGATAATGTTCAGAGGCAAAGCACCTGAGAGTGAGGGATCCTGATGGAGAGAGGCTGTATCCCTACTGTTTCCCAAGGTACCCACGTACTTAGAAAAGCATCAGACTAAAACTGAGTGACGTCTAGAGTTTTCATACTATCTCCAAGATCATTCCAATAACCTCGCTGCGCTTATGAAGGCCAGTTACCATCTTGTATGGTCGTGCCTCCAATCAGCATTTCTGTAGTTTAAACCACACAGCTGTCATTCTCTATTAGCTGGGCGGGATGGGAGCTGGGACACATCTTGGATCTGTCAGCCTCATTTTCTCAGTGATTAAACATATTCTATTTTTTCCAAGTATTACCCTTTCCAATAAAGCCTTAGCCATTTCTTTTGAGCAGCTCGTTTATCTTGGTAGAATGACATAGGAAAAAAAAAAAACCCTAAACCTTAAGCATTCCTTTAGGAGCACAGCCCCATCCATTTATGCATGGGCAGGGTTGACAGGAATCAAGTCAGGGAAGCCTTCAACTGCAGATATTAATAGAACAGTGAAGAGGAGCTAATCTTCTATTAGATTACAGTGGATAGGGAAACTGCCATCCAATTGCTAGCAGCTTTCTCTAATGCTAATCATCCGTGCAGTAGGGAAAAGGCTTAAATACACATTAGAAAGGTCTGCAGCCTTTAATGCCATTATAAATGCTGTCTTCACAGGGGGTAGCTATTACTTGTAGTGCTCTGAGCAGAGGCACAGCTTCACAGGGTCATAGGAAAAAAAAAATCTAAATATGTCTGTCCACAAAGAAAACTGAGTGTTTACTCGCTCCAAGGGGAAAACGCTAGTTATACCAGGGAGAAATGAGATGACCTTAGTTGGGGACTGAAGAGGGCCACACACGAGGAACAGATGGAAGTCATGTGTCTGAGGAGGACACGCCATCTCCCATGGGGCGTACCATTCAGGAAGCCCAACACGGACAGAATCAGGAGGAAATGGTGGACAAAGACAAAGAAAGAACATTTTGATAGAATTATTTTTTTTTACTGAGTGTTGAATGAGATTTTCTAAATATATTTTGAAGATATGATTTCAGAATTGTCAATGTTACAAAAGGCAAAGAGGGGATGAAAAGTGTTGTGGGTTCAGGATTCCGGTCAACTAAGGGAATTAAGTGACCTTGGGCTCGAGCCTACTCGGAAGGGGAACATGCTATAAGGTGCATTCTCCTTGATAAACTTGAAATAGGGAAAACAGATTAGACAAAAGCGTCCTGACCAAGTCAGATCTAGTGGCATTGCTAAGTCATCGTGTTTATCTGACAGAATGCCCGCTTAT